>CM054057.1:154502885-155101945 GCA_028641055.1 Alopecurus myosuroides
ATCTATGCTTACAACCGCCAACGAACATGCTGCAGCCGAAGACGACATCAGAGCAAGAGGGGGCAATATCGAATCACTGATACTTGCTAAGAAAACTCCTCGTTCTGACAAAAAAGGAACTCCAGAAACAACGACAAAACCCAAAGAGGTCAACATAGCCTTTGGAAGTGAAAAAGGGAATAAGTGGAAAGGACACAGTCCAGATCCAATCAACTACACTCCAGAGGAGTGGGAGAGGATTAAGTCGGAACCTTGTGTCCACCATTCACAATTTGGGAAACCCACCCATACTAACGCACAATGCCGGCTGAATAAGCACATGAAATGCAGTGCAGGATCCGGAAGCAAGGGGAAGGGTTCCAAAAGGAAACCCGCCAAACAAAAGCCAGAAGCTGACAAAGAAGACAGTGAATCGGACACTGATGAAAAAATCCAGGAGCAACAGCGAAAGGGCGAACCCAAATTTCCGAGAGTTGATGGAGAAGCAATGCTAACATTCCTAGCAACTCCGTCAGCAAAGGTGGCCAAAAGAACACTTCGAGAAATAAACGCGCTTGTTCCCGCAACCCCGAAATTCTTGAAGTACTCCAACACACCAATTACCTGGGATCAGTCTGATCATCCCGGGAATATCCCTGAACCCGGCACACAAGCTCTTGTCGTAAGCCCTATTGTCCAGAACACTAGGCTAAGAAGAGTGTTGATGGATGGAGGATCCAGCATTAACATAATGTACTTGGATACACTGAAGCATCTGAAGATTTCCGAGTCCCAGCTCAATTACAGCAACATACGCTTCCACGGCATTGTTCCTGGCAGACAAGCACGATCCCTAGGAGAAATTTCCCTAGATGTCACCTTCGGAGATAAAGATCACTTCCGGCAGGAAAAAGTATCCTTCGAAGTAGTGCTGTTCGAAAGCGTGTATCACGCAATACTCGGACGTCCAGCTTTCGCCAAATTCATGGCAATATCCTGTTATATTTATAACAAGCTGAAGATGCCAGGACCCAAAGGAGGGGTAATCACCATAGCTGGTGATTTTAAGCTAGCAAATGAGTTGGAGAAAGAAAACGCCCTTTGCACTCAGAGAGTCATAGCAAAGGAAGAATTGAAGGAATTGGCCAAGGAGGTATCGCCGACAGAGATGCCGGCAGGAAAAGAAACCCGGAAGCCAATAGACAGCTTCAAGGCGTCCGAGAATACAAGACAGGTAATCCTAGATCCCAAAGATCCGACAAAATTCGTCGTTGTAGGGACTGGGATGACCGACAAATAGGAAGGCGAGCTCATCAAGTTCCTCCGTGAGAACTGGGATATTTTTGCCTGGTGTCCAGCTGACATGCCAGGCGTACCCAGGGAACTTGCTGAGCACCAACTCAAGGTAATTCCAGGATCAAAACCCGTCAAACAAGGTCTCCGTCGATTCGACGGAAGAAGACGGAAGGCTGTTGGCAAGGAAATTATCCGGCTTTTAGCAGCAGATTTCATCCAGGAAGTAATCCACACTGAATGGTCTGCAAATCCGGTATTAGTACCGAAGAAAGACACTACTGCTCTTAGAATATGTATAGATTACACAGGCTTGAACAAATTGTGTCCAAAAGATAGGTTTGCGTTACCGCGAATCGATCAAATAATAGATGCCACTGTAGGCTCTGAGCTTTTGTGCTTTTTGGATGCATACTCCGGGTACCACCAAATACGCATGAAAAAGGAAGATAAAATTAATACTTCTTTCATAACCCTGTACGGGACGTACTATTACGTAACCATGCCATTTGGCCTGAAGAACGCAGGTGCAACCTACCAGCGTTGCATGCAACGTTGCCTGCATAGTCAGATTGGCAAAAACGTCCATGTTTACGTGGACGATATTGCTGTCGTAACCAAGGAAAAAGATACACTCCTTGAGGATCTGCGAGAAACTTTCGAAAACTTGCGCACTTACAAGATGAAGTTAAATCCATCTAAGTGTGTATTCGGGGTTCCCTCAGGAAAACTGCTGGGTTTTATCGTTTCTCACAGAGGAATAGAAGTTAACCCGGAAAAGATAAAAGCCATCTTGAACAGCTTGAAGCCTACGTGCGTAAAAGATGTCCAAAGATTGACGGGTTCCGCCGCTGCCGTCAGCAGATTTATTCGTCGGCTGGGGGATAAAGCCCTACCACTCTACAAGTTGCTGAAGAAATCCGACAAAGTCAAGTGGATAGCAAAAGCATTGGAATACCTGGCAGTTATGTCTCTTCCGTACTTAGTTCATTTTCTATGTAAAACATCTTTTGAGATCATGAAATAAAGTTGTCGGAATTTTGGTTTCCATGTTTTTTCAGTATAAAGCATGATTCCACCTTATCTATTTCCCAATGATCTTACAAAGTACTCAATGTTAACCCGAATTGTGCCTGCGTACTCGGCGTTAAGAAACTGAATAATTTTTCAGCCTGCTAACGGCTAAAGGAAACTTGAATTGCCTGCGTGCCCAAGTTTCATTTAAAAAAATTCCTTGCTTCTCTAAGCATTTTCTGATTGCTTATATGTTGGGTCACTGGAGCTAGTTAGTAAAAATGCCTTTAGTATGATCCATGTTTTCGAGTTCCAACTGATTGGTTCTACCCAGTTACTCGACATGACGATTCATAATGCTATCGAGCCATTTCAAACACTAAGGACAGTTAAAACGTATATGCCAGAAAACTTAGAAGACAAAGGAATAGTAAAATCCGAAACACCTTGCAAAGAATTTCATAATTAAGACTGAAAAAGGCGGAGTTTTCATTCATACAAATAGAAACATTACATTTTTGATTACATTGAAAGAACAGTAATGCTCCTATTGTCTACTTTCACTATCCAGGTTCAAGGTAGCCCTTCAAGCATCCGACTCCTCCTCGCTGCTGTCGTCCTCGGGGATTGGAGGGATCTCCTCTTCTGGATAATTGACGGAGATATTTACCATGGAGGCAATCTGGGTGGCGTAGCCTTTGATTTCATCAAAGATGGTATTTCGTTGAGTATCCGTGTATCCTTGAGGGACACCGGACGCCACGCGCCAAGATTTAGCACCAGGGTAGTGCATACGCATAAGGCCGATTGCCATGCGCGCACCACCCCGTGCAGCGGAACGTAGGGTGGACTCCCTGGACTCCGCCACCTCCATGATGGCACCCGGAAGTTTTTCAACCTCCGAGAACTCCCCACTCCTTGCGGGAAGGAACTTATTGACCAGCTGCATTCCAGCAGCCCTGATCGAAGTCCATGTCTTCCCAAAGGCTCGGATTCCTTCAATCCGAGTGCCATCTGGGGTATCTCCTGTTTTTCCAACAAAACAACCAAAAGGGTTAGGTGAAAAACAGAGAATGAAAGCAAGACATGGAAAAATGGTAAAAGTATCAGTAACTTACCGATAAGCTTGTCAATCTCGGAGATTTCCTCCAGGCGAAGGTTTAGGGCGTTTTCCAAATCCTGAATGGTGGATTTGTCCTTCTCCGCCTGTTCGGAAGCCTTGGAATTAGCAACTCGAAGGGCCAGATTGCTGGCTTCCAAATATTTTCGAGTCTTCACAAGATCCTTGTGAAGATCCAAATTCTCCTTTCGGAGATTCTCGGCATTGCCGACATCTTCAGCTATTTGCTTGGCCTTAGCGAAAGCAGCTGGAAAGCAAGGAAAATTCCGAGTTTAGAAAGTTTCCGGAATAAGTACTTAGACAAAAAAAAAATGTTTACCTGCTGTTTCCGACAAAGCGAGCTGAGACGATGCCAGCTCCGCCTCTCTCTCCTCAAGAATAGAAAGAAGATTTCTAACCTCTTTATTCTTGATGGAGAGTTTGTTGAAAACTTCCATGTTAATGGCTTCGGCGGTTTGCTGAAACATAGCAAGGAAAAGAATGATTACTAAAAGCATTAAGGCAAAAAAGAATACATTTTGTTTAATGCTTGGGGGCTAGAGTTACATACCTGGCTCATTCGTTGCAAACCCGCCAAGTTTTCATTGAACCCTTTTGCGTATTCCGCAAAAAGGGTTCCTGCCGCGCTTAGGCCGTCATTGATAATCTTGAATTCCTTGTCAAAGGTGGGAATCTCCTCGTCGAATGTCCGAGAAGGTTTTCCCACCTCTGGAGCCGCCCTTTCCCTCGTGCCCGTGTTCGACACAATGGGCTGGCTGGGCTCTAGTGGCTTGGTGTTGGGGGCTGCAGCGTGCTCTTCCGCCATCGTGGACGGTGTATCTGGGGCGATGACGGGAGAAGGTTGACTGCCTCGGCTGGAAACAACTTTGTGTTTCTTCAGCTTCTTCGGCTTTAGGCTGGAGGGAGGCAGGCTAAAAACAAAAAACCCGGAAAAGTTAAAACTCCGAAGACGGAAGAAAAATTTCCATAAAAGAAAAGAACCCAGAAGAAAGAACCTGGAAGTGGCGACGGGAATTCCGTCAAGGTCGATGACTTCCTCAGAGGAAGAAATCTTCTTGCGCTTGCGCCCACCTGTAGTGGCAGTACGCAAGGCATCCAGCTCAGCTTCGGAGGCTAACTCCGAGTTTGGAAGTTCAGCGAACTGTCGAAAAAAAAACAAATCAGAGTTAGAAGCAAGAAAATCCGAGAAAGAATGTTAAAACTCTACCCAATTGACGGAAAAAATACCTTCGGAGCCGGATTGTCGGCCGTATACATCGGCCGACTCGCTTCGTATTGATCGCGAGATGCGACCAACTGGTTTGCGCGCCGTCGAAGATCCCTTGGAGACCAATCCTTGATGGATGTCCGCATTGGGTCGTTGGCACCCGTGTATTCGCACAAGAGGCGTCCACCGTGATTGGCCAACGGCTGGATCCGCCTATTTAACCAGCCAAGGACCGTGTCCATGCCAGTTAGAGGTGGATCGGAGGAGGTGAGATTGGCGATGCGCCGCTTGATCCTTAGAAGATCAGGTGGCAGAACCTGGACGGCTTCCGTTCCCCAATTGTCTTGGGGAATGGCAGCAGTGTTGGAGAAAGGTGGAACCCCGATGGCCTTTTTTGGGAAAGGCACATCGGGATGGTAGAAGAAAGAACCCGTCCAAAATTTTACGGATTCTGATGTCTTGATCTTGGGGAACCAATCTTCCCTAAACCTCCGAAGAGTAAAGGAGATGGTTCCGCAAGTCGGGAGTGCGCCCTTCGAGGAGTTCCGCTTAACCCCGAAACAATACATCCAAAAATCTAACCTAGGCTCTAAACCTAAGTAACCCTCAAATAGGGCCTGGAACCCGGACATATAAAGAATTGAGTTGGGTGGCAGGTTATGAGCTTGGATGTTGTAGTGGGAGAGGATTTGGAGGAAGAAAGTGGAAGGCGGAAGCCCCATACCTCTCAGGAGATGGGAGGAAAGAAGGCCCCTTTCACCGTCTTTCGGCATTGGCTCGTTCTCGTCTTCACGGAGCCGCCATTTCCCTTTAAGAATCAGACCCTCCTTTTCCAGGTTTGGAAGGAGGGCTGGTGGAATGCTGCAGGCAATCCAATTGCCTGCAGTTTCCACCTCTTCATCCGCTCCGGCGGCGAGCTCGTCGCCAAGGAGCTGGATCTTCTCCTCCGCCAGGAGCAAACGGCAGGGAAGGTGCGGAGCTCGAGCCCGCAGCGTTCGCGGCGGCGGAAAGATCCTCTCCGCCCGCCGCAGATGCCGCGGTCTTTTCCGGCTCGTCGCCGGCGTGCTTTGGGGATCCAAGCTGCGGATCCAGGTCGTTGATGATGTCGTCGACGGTGAGCGCGGCGGAGCGAGTGGGGGACGACGGCGAGGATGCCATTTGGTGGCGGCGCGTTGCGCTGGTGCTCTGGGTGCGTTCGTGCGCTCGGGACGGTTCTTCGCTCGGGAGCTTGTGCGCGGCAATGGCGTGGACAGTGAGAGTGTGGAAAAGTTTTTGGCGAGGACGAAGACGGCTATTTATAGCCAGAAATCCGTCAAGATACGTGCCAACGGCTATTTTGACCGTTGGATGATCAACGCGTGTCACTCGCCGGAAAATCCGGGAAATTAAACGACAGGGTAATGATGGTTATCTCCTCGTTTCCCGTGAGAATCTGTCAGAGATATGTTACTGGGTTTTCCGCGTAAAACCCAAACGTCCCTTACGTCAGCATGATTAAGTGCGCTGACGTAAGAAGTTCCTTCTCCACGATGGATCGTGAGAGAAAAGCCGGATTTTCAGGATTCCGAGTTTCACGTTACCATCTCTTTCAAAAGAAGAAGAATAAGAAGAATCAAGACTGCTGATTGAAATTTCTCGGACAAATCACATTTGGCGAAAGACGACAAATCAGAGTTTTTATCCTTCTTGGGGGCTACTGTCGGATATATACCGTATAGGGGTATATAAGATGGTAGTCAAAGTGCCTGGTTACCAGGGTGGCCCAAGTGGTAGTGGGCTATGGTGCATTGGGCGGCCCAGTAACTTGACGCACAGAAGCCGGATTCTAGAAGAACCCGGATCACGGCCCGTGTGATCTGGCTTGGAGGAGAAGACGGATTCCTTACTTTCCAAGTTATAGTTACCGTAGTCTTCTAGGTTTCCTATTCTGTAAGCCCTAATCCGGCTATTATATAAAGCCGGACGGGAGATAAACAAAACAAACAACGAATAACAGAGAAGATATAGGCCAACTCGCCGAGAAGTTGATCCTCTGCGAGTAGCTAGATCTAATCCTCACATTGTTATCTTGTTTCCAGGCTTTAGCCCTGATTAGTGAGAAGTGCAGGAGTAGGCACGTCGTACTGTCGCGACGTACCGAACCTGGGTAAATCCTGTGTTAACTGTCTACCACGCGATCCCGTTACCCCACGTCTCTACCGTAGTCTCATGGCACCCCCGTCTATGAAAACTACTACAATGTCTCGACAAGTATAGTAGGAAAGAGTGGATCTGTTCTGCTAGTTGTACCCCTGCCTATGCATGTAGTACTCTAACGCGTAGTGTTCCCCTTGGTTCCCTCTCGGTTCCCCTCGGTATACCTCTAAAAATCCCTAAGTATACTAAAAATTCCTAAGTATACTAAAAATTCCTAAGTAATCTAAAAATTCCTAAATTTCTAAACTAAGTTTCTAAGTACTAATTCACTAAGTAATTAATATTCCTAAGTACAAATTCACTAAGTAATATTCCTAAGTACAAATTCACTAATACTAATATTCCTAACTACAAATTCACTAATACTAATATTCCTAAGTACTGATATTCCTAACTATCAACAACTAAATAACAACTAATAACAACTAACAGTAAAAAAGTAACACTAAAAAGACTAACGGTAAAAAAGATTAACACTAAAAAAACATTAACACAAAAAAAGTCTGGCGAGGTGAGCACTAATCGGCGGTGAGCACTAATCGGCGGCGAGCAGTACCTCGAGGGCGGCGACGAGGACGGTGACGAGAACGATGAGGAGGCGCGGGCTCGGGGGCGCGGGCCGGGGGCGGGCTCGGGGGCGCGGGGAAGGGCGCGGTGGCGAGCTAGGCGGAGAGCTTCGAACGGCGCGGTGCGGTAGAGCTCTCTCCGGCGGCGGTGAATTTTGGCAGGCTGACGGCGTCGGAGAGGATTTCGGCGCCGGGGACTTAGCAGTTTCTGAGGGTTTGTCCCGGGCGGTTGCTCAGCCGGGAGTTATATACTGAGAGGCCTTTTGCCCCGGTTGGTGGTCTTTTGCCCCGGTTCGTGCTACCAACCGGGGAAAAAGGATGGGACGTGGGGCCCTCGCTTGCCGCTCACCTCCCCCCATTTTGCCCCGGTTGGTAGCATGAACCAGGATAAAAGCCCCCCAAAATTTAGATTTTTGGCTTCCTGCCGCCATTTTTTCCCCTGCCCCGTTTAAATACATTTTCAAAATGTTTTTTCATTAAATTTCAAATGATTTCGAATTAGGAGAAAGTTTCAATATGAAATGTGTTTAAAATTGGACAAATATTTCAAACACATTTTCTGTTCAAAAAATTAATTATTCCAACTACTTAAACTAGTAACAATTTTTGAAATTTCAAACATTTTTTAAAACCTAGTTTACGAATGGTTTTGAATTTGAAGAAACTTTCAATATGAAAAGTGTTTAAAATTGCGTAAAGATTCCAAATACAAAATCTGTTTTAAAAAATAATGAAGAAAAGTGAGGCGCGGGAGTTTGCCTCGTGGCGCGGGAGTCCTGCCGCGTGGCGCGGGAGTTGTGACGTGTGGCCACAAGCGCGGTATAAACTGCCGCGTCTCGAGCGTCTTCTCTTCTCCACGCACTGACGCGCTGCCACCATGCCTACGAGGAGGAACAACACCACCGGCTTCCGCGGCGTCCGAGCACGGCAGAACGGAATGTTCACCGCGCATATCCGCTGCGGGGACGACCGCATCCCCCTCGACTCCTTTGCGACGGCGGCAGAGGCCGCCCGCGCCTGGGACGCGGCGGCCTGGCGCCTCAACCGCCCGCGGTCGCTGATGAACTTCAACGACTGCCACACCCTCTGGGAAGCGGAGGCCAGGGCGCCGACGCCGCAGATCGTCACTGCCGCCGACAACCGCCACCTCAGGCACCGCGCGTTTCAGGGCCTAGTCGACGCCAGGGACGACCGCCTGGTCCGCGAGTATTACCGGAACAATCCAAGGGAGGAGAGCGCCGACGAGGAGCTTTGGCAGACCCGCGCGGCAGAGCGGGCAGAGCAGCGCCTCGAACGCCACCTCGCGTTAGATGCCGCTCGGGAGGCGAGGACGAAGGCGCTGCAAGAGCTCCGTCGGGCCGACCACGCCGGCGAAGTCTGGGCCTCCGACGATCCGAGGTGGGGGCCTATCTCGGACATACCATCATGCACCTCCGACGACGAGGAGGAGGTAACCGACGAGTTCGCCGACGACGACGACCAGGAGGAGGTCACCGACGAGTTCCCCGACGACGACAAGGAGTAGTGTTCGTCTCCTTTCTGTTTTTAATAAAAGAATATGTTGTATTCCGGGAAACTGCGGCGCGCTAGTGCGTCTGTTTTCTGTTTTCCGTGTGATTCTTCATGATTGGTGGGATTCAGACGCCAGAAAGAAACACACCCCTCATCCAACGACTCACGTTAGGGAGGGGGGCATTTGGATAAATAAACAAGGCACAATACAAATAATGGCAAGATTGGATCTAAACCTAAACGGAGAGCATAGATCTAAATAAACAAGACAGTACATAATGGCAAGAGTGCATCGATCTACTAGTCATACTCCTGCCTAGGCCTATAATACTCTGACTCGTAGTCGCCGCCGTCGTCGTCACTATCGTCGGACGGTGCTCTGGACTCCCTCGGAGGATCACGACCCCAGGACTGCGCGTGAGGGTAGCGCAGGCGGGGGTTATCACCGTCCCTGATGTAGTTCATTACGCTCTGAAGAGTCCGTCTGCCGCCCCACCACAGCTGACGACCGGCCTCGTTGAAGTTTGAAGGAGGCGGGCCGTTCTCTTCGTACCTGGCGAGCGCACTCTCACGCCGATTAATGAAGAAGGCGTCCCAAGTAGGGCGGTAGTCGGGATTCCAACTGGGATTCCTCCGCTGCTCCGGCGTGAGCTCGTGGTAGTAGTGGTTCGTGATGGCCGTCCGACGCACCACACCTTGAGGAACAGGAGGGACCGGCACTCCTCCGGCGCTCAGCATCCAGCCGGCGGGGGCGCTGTAGCCGGGCGAGCAGGGGTAGTTTGAGGCGGAAAGTGCCTCCGCCTGCAGGAAGGTTAGAGTGGGTACGGTAGAAGCCATGGGAGAGTGGGTAGTTTATATGTGTTTATGCCAATGGTGGCAATGCATACACACATATATATAGTGAGAAGAAACAGACCCCTTTAGTCCCGGACCGTTTTACCAACCGGGGCTAAAGGGTTACGGTTTCGTTGGGACCAATCACAAGTTCACAACGCTTGTGAGTCGTTGGATCAGGGGTGTTTCTTAACCGTTGGATCAGGGGTGTTTCTTAACCGTTGGATCAAAACCCTAGCACAACACTTTTTGAGCCACATGACCCTATATATACCCCACCTTCATACACCAGTCAGTTCATCGATCAAATACAAATCATCCGGATTCGCCAGCATACATCCTGCCGTGCATTTGGTATGCATATATGCACTCAGTAGCCACTGCATGGCTGTATGCTGGCGATACCGATTGTTCTGTTCTACATCCCCCTTTAAGGTTTGATACATCATTCAGTTCATCGACCAAATACAAATCATCCGGATTCGCCATCATACGTCATGCCGTGCATTTGGAATGCATATATGCACTTAGTAGCCACGGTGGGGATGTATGATGGCGATACCGATTGTTTTGTTCTACATCCCCTTTAAAGTTTGATACATCATTCGGTTCATCGACCAAATACAAATCATCCGGATTAGCCATCATACGTCCTGCCGTGCATTTGGTATGCATATATGCACTCGGTAGCCACGGTAGGGCTGTATGATGGCGATACCGATTGTTTTGTTCTACATCCCCTTTAAGGTTTGATACATCATTCGGTTCATCGACCAAATACAAATCATCCGGATTCGCCATCATACGTCCTGCCGTGCATTTGGTATGCATATATGCACTCAGTAGCCACGGTAGGGCTGTATGATGGCGATACCGATGGTTTTGTTCTACATCCCCCTTTAAGGTTTGATACATCATTCAGTTCATCGACCAAATACAAATCATCCGCATTCGCCATCATACGCCCGACCGCTCTTTTGATATGCATATATGCACTCAATAGCCACAGTCGGGCTGTATGATGGCGATACCGATTGTTTTGTTCTACATCCCCCCTTGAAGGTTCATCGACCGAATACAAATCACCCGGATGCCAAAAATAAGTGAGCACACCGTACCAAAAAGGTGAGTGGCATGAGGAGTGGAGAACGCTGGCATGCAGTGTTTATAAAAAAAGAAAAGGTTTGGATTTGAAGAAAAAAAAGAATTCTATTAAACGGCAATATAGAAATAAAGAAACCATCGTCGTTTAATAGAATTCTTTTTTTCTTCAAATGGGGCTCATTTGACCCGGTTGGAGCCACCAACCGGGGCAAAAGACCAACCAACGACGCGCCCGCCATTGCCCTGCTTGTCGAGGGCCTTTTTGTCCCGGTTCTAACCACCGACCGGGGCAAATAACCCCAACACCACGCGCCCTACTCGTCCCGCCCCCACCTTTGCAGTCTTTTGCACCGGGTGGTAGCCGATCCGGGACGAAAGGGGTGGTCGCGGGTGGGTAAAAGCCCCGTTTTCCACTAGTGAGTCATCGGGTGTCCTTCAGCAATCCCGTCCAATAATTCGAATGAAGCCAAAACGGTCCTGGTTACCAGTATGCAATGAATTGGCAGATCTCTTCGTGCAATGAGCTGGTACATCTTATTACCTCTGATTACAAGTCCTCTTTGTATCTCATCTAGGTTTCAATCATTTCCTTCGTGCTAATTGACTCATAATGAACAGACTAACGTGATAGCAAACAATATCATCGAACTAACTAAATATCTCTATACGATGTACACGAGTGCCATGACTGAATTACACGATTAATTGCACAGCGAGATACAGCTGTGATTCATATGTAAATCTAACTAACGCCCTTTCGAAATTTATCGAAATGTCCAGGACTGGAACATCCGGGTCCATGGCCTCCAACCATGGGCACCACTACTACCAGCAGAGCAAAAAGCGCATCGCAAGGTGCAGTGTGCAAGTGCTGATTTGCCACATGCATGAAACTAGCTTCGATACATTTGTCCTGGCCGTGGTTGCAATTGATCTGTGATAATTACTTGGCCGAATACAAGGGCAAGTAGGACAACATCCAGACTGGAAAGCTGGCCACCACGAGTGCACGAGGGAAGGAGGGAACAAAATGCAGCGCGACATGCATGTGCGACCTATCTGGACTTATTGCGAAAGGAATCAACGTGCTCATTTCTCTCTCTTTTGTACTAGTACAGTACATGAGGTGTTTTGGAGGCGAGGTTCAGTTAGCCCGTTTTTTAACGGTTCATAATTTGCATTTAAAAGTAAAAAAAAAAGGAAAATCGTAGATGTAAATAACGATATGATCTTCGAGTGTGCAAAAATTTAATTCGAAATTTGTTTTTTTAGACTGCGCAAATATGACAAATGTGTGGATCTAGGTTGGTGAACAGTACACATTTTTTAAACTTCCCGATTTTGTCGGATTTGTGTTTTTGTGTAGCATAAAATAATATGAATTTTGATTCAACATTTGCACACCTCATATCATTATCTACATGTAGGATTTTTGTTACAATTTTTTTGATACTTTAAAATGATGACTTTTACTTTTCAAAAATACTAAGCTTCATATGGAGCTCAGTGTCCTTTGAAATTTCCGAGTTAAATTGGGCGGTCATGGTGTATGTACGTGATGATCGAAAAAAAAGTTCCGAGTATGAAACGCTCACTGATTGTGAGACAAGGTTTGCACCATCGTCGTGATTGACACTAATCGTACCCATAATATTATTATATATTTGACACTACGCACACACACTAGGAGTTGAAGTAGAGCAAAAAGAGAAGAAATTACGAAGGAGGCGGTAGGGGTGATGCGAGTGATAGAGTAGGTGGCATGGGCTCACATGAGGGCACGAGCAACGACGAGGGCTAAGACGATGGCGACCAGCTTTGAAAGCGTGTAGGCATCGGGGCGACGACAACGAAATGGGGAAAGAGACAAGGACGCAGTACATGATAATAACTAGACAAAACGGGGGAAGATGCACAAAATTTTATTAAGCCGGTGCAATGTGACGCAACCATCATCGCGCCTCCAACGAGGACACAACTACCTCAGATAGGCCCAAACTCCACCATAGAAAGGATGGGTCGGAGCTATTCGTTACCACTCACCAAAATCAGCTATTCGTTACCACTCACCAAAATCTCTTAAGGATAAAAAACTCAAGATCGCGATATTTTCAGCCCACCGATGCGTATCGAAAAGCTTATGACGGACGGCTTTAGGGCCCGACTTCCCACACACAATCTAATGTCCGGTGAAGCCATTGTTAACTGGTTTTCTAGACTAGGCAAAATGAACATGCTGTTATGTACCAGCGTGAATGACGACATGCCGACGGACCACTCCTCCAAACTAAAGTGTTCACACATTTTGCACAACAACAAGGTAAAAACTAGGAACATAACCAGGAACCAGGTTGACCCCGCCACTTCTCCGGCTAGCAAAGAGGGCAGAAACGAGGGGGGGAAGGGGGGGGGGGGGGGGGGGGGGGGAGAAGAGGGGAAAGGACTCGGGAGAGGCGTTTCGGTTCGTCGGAGCATATACTACTGGGGGTTTCAAATTTGTTTTAAAAGCATTTTGGAAAAAAAAAATAGCTCATGCATCTCGAGATTCTATGTGCTCATAACATCGTTTCACGAAAAACCCGATATTATTTATGCCGTGTGTAGAAAGGAAAATCTGGTTCTAAGAAAGGACATTTCTTTTGTATTTTTACATAGGTCATAAAAACTGTTGGTTTTCCCTTCCAAAAAAATTGTTGGTTTCACATATACTCGCGCCACATTTTATCATTTTTTTAAACATTTTAAAATGTTTTTACTGGTGGCAGAACCATATGCTGCATGTGTCAAGTGGATTTCACGGAGGACTCTGCCGTTCTTGCCTTCTTCCTATTTTCAACGGGCCTTCTCGGAGTGATTAGTTCAAGGTTTAACTAAAAAAGTGACTGGTGCGAGGATTGGAACTTGGAAAACACTTCTGCACTGGAACAAACCGAAACATTGAAGCACAAGCAGTCGATTTCAGGACAACACTGTTCATGCCATTCACATTTTTGCAGGAACACTTACAATGGCACTGTTAGTTCGAAATATTTACACCAACACATATGTACGTTTCCCTGGTCGTTTTTTTTACACCTTAATTATCAGCACTAAAAACGCAACTATTTCTACCAGATTCAAAGTATTTCCTGTTTCTATCTCGCCGCCACCGGATCCAACTCCAGCAGTGGGAACGTGAAACTGGAAAGCAAGCCAACGAGATGGCGCTAGATGCTTTTTCCCATGATGCCGGCGTGGCGCCTCTACTCGCTCTCTGGGATGGCGGTCAAGTCGGGAGAGAACCTCGGCGGCGATCTCCCGCCGCCGCGGCACACCACCACCCGCTTCTGGACGACCGCTGGCTTCGCCGCAACGTAGGCCATCATCGAGTCGTCCGAGTAATCCTCCTCGGACGGCGTAAACACGAGTGGCACCACCGAGCCGGCGCCTCGCCGGCGCCGGCCGCCGGCAGACGAGGCCTTGACGAGGGCGGCAGTAGCCTTGACCGCGAGCGCGGCAACCTCCTCGAGGGTGAGGCTGCGGCGCAGCATCTCGGCCGGGAGCACGAAGTAGATCTTCCCCGGCAGGATTTCGTCGTCGCCGGCCACCGCTGCGACGGAGCCGTGGATCCCCATCGCGTCGGCGTCGCAGAGGAACCACCCCTGATCCCCGTGGCCGACCTCCTCCAGCACCAGCGCGGCCGTGGCCGGCTGGGAGTATGTTAGCATAATCTTGTGTCTGGCTAGATTAGCTAGCTTTGGTGTAGTACGTGTGTTTGGAGATGGTCTAGGTCGGTTCCAAGTCCAGCTAAGTTCATTACCTAGTTCGAGTAGGTTTAGTTGTGGTACTTTCCTAGTCTGGCTAGTTATGTACGTGGTGATGTTAGTTAAGCTTAGTCCTGGTTCGTGTCCGTGTAGGTTTAAGGTCTGGACCAGGTTGGTTGTCCGTGCATATATATATGCACGGTCCTGTAAGCCAGATTGTACCGAGAGAATTGAAAGAAATAAAGAGGAAAAACATGGGTGCGACAAGTGCCCTTGGCAAAAGGATTTTTCGTGTGTGTTCGTCTAGTTTAATGTGATCGATCCTGTGGGGATTCCCAACAATTGGTATCAGAGCGAGGTCGAAGATTTGAGGCCACGCTTGCCCCGGGGAGGCGACCTGGACTAGCGCCTCGGGGCGGGCGATCGTCGTTCGTTGCAGCGACAAGGAGGAAGACGACATGCGTCGTCGCTCGACGAAGTGACAAGGAGGAGGCGGCAGGAGTTGTCGTCGGCAAGGCGGTGGAAGTGGATGATCGTTGATGGAGCGGTGGTGCCGAGGTGCGGTGCCGGGAGTCTCGTCAAGATTGCCAGCCGGGGAGTTAGATGAGTCGAAGTGTGTGCATGTTTGCATGTGTGGTCGGTGTCGTGTCAGTGAGTCGTCGGTGTGTCAAAGTGCTCGTCTCTGTGAGGATCTGTTGCAGTTGAAGCGTCACGGTTGAGGGACTGTCCGGTGTGATTTATCACCATGGACGAATGCGCAAAAAAACAAGATGGCGTGTGGCTGTCAGCGCGCCTCAACCAGGTTTACATGTCTCGACGAGAGGATCGAGTTCAAATGTGAGGGGGCGGTAAACCAGAGAAGGTGAGTCTCTTCAATGAGGCCATGACTCTACATGAGGCTGGAGTGGATGGTCTATTCCACGAGGTGTCGGCATGTATCACAGCTAGGTGGATGGAGTGATCCACGGGTGGTGTTTACCACAAGGTTTCTAGCGTGGCTGGGTAGTCCGGATCATGTTTGAGTTGGTCCGTAAAATTCGCCAAGTCGAAGTTGGGGAGAGCCAATTAGACTTGTCGTGGTGCGAGACCTAGACGAAGACGCAGACATACACAGAGCCAAGATCAGAGGAGCAGGGAAGACCAAGTGTCAAGATTAGGGGGAGATTGTTAGCATAATCTTGTGTCTGGCTAGATTAGCTAGCTTTGGTGTAGTACGTGTGTTTCGAGCTGGTCTAGGTCGGTTCCAAGTCCAGCTCATTACCTAGTTCGAGTAGGTTTAGTTGTGGTACTTTCCTAGTCTGGCTAGTTATGTACGTGGTGATGTTAGTTAAGCTTAGTCCTGGTTCGTGTCCGTGTAGGTTTAAGGTCTGGACCAGGTTGGTTGTCCGTGCATATATATATGCACGGTCCTGTAAGCCAGATTGTACCGAGAGAATTGAAAGAAATAAAGAGGAAAAACATGGGTGCGATAAGTGCCCTTGGCAAAAGGATTTTTCGTGTGTGTTCGTCTAGTTTAATGTGATCGATCCTGTGGGGATTCCCAACAGAGTACTCCCGGAGCTCGCCGCTGCGAAGTACAACCCTAGCGGTCGCGGTGCCGTCGACCGCGGCGTCGCAGGACACGCAGAGACCCATTCTAAGCGCGCGGCTGTCTCTGCTCCTCTGTAACAAAAGCGGTTTTATTGGATCCTGCTGCTGCTAGCTTCTGGCTGATTTTTTCTCTGGTGAGGTTTTGATGATAACCTCCCAAGCCACTTAAACCCCACATGTCATTGACCCATCAAAGGGGCCTGTGAGGAAGGATCCGTCAACAAAGGGGGTTATCATCAATTATGTGTGAGGGGGACGCAGCGGGGAAACAGAGGGAGCGTTGTCGTGTAGCCGAGGGTGGGGGCAGCACAGGCTGGAGCCTCGAGCTTTGTTGCCGCCAGCCGTTGGCCGATTGACTCGGGCGGGCTTTCCTGGGTAGATCGCAGGCAAATGGCTGCCGGGGGATGATTTTTATTCTTGATCAAGCTCTCACGGTGAACTCGAAACAACTAGCAAAAAGTCTGTGCATGTGGTTATGCTGCACACATACAGCTCTATACGCTAGAATGGACGGAATACAAAAAAAAAAATGAGGATGAGAAACCGTCCAAATACATACTTACAATTAAACATGGCATTCCTTGGAAAAAAATCCGTTCAAACACATTCCAACAGGAGAGCTCACTACCGCACAATTAGAATCCAAGGGTTTTGGAGGGAAAAGTAAGAAACAAGAAAATTAGGAGCATTATGGAAAAATCCGTGACTTGGATGTTCAAAGGTTGCATGTTGAGGATTAAATGTATTCTCAATTTCTTTCCTACTTTTTTTTATTTCCTAATTTTATATTTCTAGAATTCTTTAAAATTGGGTTCATGAACTGCCATATCTGTGAAATTCTATGGCGTCCTACATCAAACCGACGGGGTTTTCAATTTTGGATTGATCAAAATTTCGAGACCCAAAGAAATTTAAGAAATCTCAATAATGTTCATAAATTAATTCGAAACTGTTTAGGCCAAATTTCATTTAAAAGGAATAATTTAATTTTAATTTTATTTGAACATCCTCAAATATTTCAAGAAATTTATATTTTTGGGAATTATCAAAATATATCCTTGAAGCAGCTATGACTCACAAGAAACCCTCACCAGGTACATTTCAAAGGACGCTGTTCCGAAGGCACGCTCTTTCGTGCGGCCATGACAAAGCTGTTGAGATTTGAGTGCCAATAGCTCATCAAAAGGAACTTGAATCTGAAGGTGTTTTATGTTTATTTGGGGTTTTAAGGGGTTGGTTTACATGACTATTTTTTTTAACTTATTGGTGTAGCCATGGAGCAGAGCAGTCTACCGACCCATCTGTAGGGATGAGATATTTTGCACATGTGGTAAAAGTCAATTACTCCCTTGTCCCTTCGTCTAAAAATATTATCGGTGAAATAGAGTAAAATAAATGTATCTACTACTAAAATGCATATAGATACATCCATCTTCATGACAATTATTTTAGAATGGAGGAAGTACATTATTGAACTCTTCGAAGATATTATTGATTGAATTGGCCATGGTTATAAAATTGAATGACATCGACAATACCAGCAAAAAAATATAATTGCGTGATAGCGAGATCGTGTTGCAGAAGTTTCCGGAATAACCTCGTTTGCGTGAGTCAGCCTTTTCAGTTACGGGTAGGCCTATTTCGAGAGCATGCTACGTCATGTAGCCAGCCACATGTAGAGCCACTTCCCCAACCAGCTGAGCTATGCTCACTTCCTCAAGATATTTTGCACATGTAGTAAAAGTGATTCAGTTTTACAACCACGGCCACTTTAAAGAACAATATCTCCGAAGAGTTCAAAAATACTAGCTGCAAGATATACGCTAAAGAAAGCAATTGCGTGGCAGCTAATTAAGATCCTGTAGTAGAAGTTTCTGGAATATCTCACTCCCTCAGTGAGCTTTTTCTGTTGCGGGTAGGCCAAAAGGCTTCGCCAAATTAAGGAGCTTGGCTGATTGAGCCCCTTTCCCCTTGCCCCCGTTGAGAGTCGAGAAGTGCCCTTGCCTTGCCGCCCCTGTCCTCTCTGCTCCTCGGAGGTCCGTCCGGCCGGAGAGTAGATGGATTAGGTGGAGGGCTCCTCTGTACAGCAGTAGCAGTAGTTGTAGACATAGGTTTGCTTCTTCGTTTTGCTTTTTTCTGCAGGTTCTGCCCTATGTGGCTGGTCTTGCCGGCATGCCATACCATCTCCGGCCTCTGACGCCATCGGGCGGCGTCGAAGGCTCACCTTCGAGCTCTCGTTACCCGGATCCATGGTGGAGGAGGGTAGCGGTGGCGGGATTAGGTGGGGATGGCGAGTCAAATAAGCTCGACATAAACTCCATCGGTTCTTTAGATTCATGGCGCCTGCTCTCCGGAATTGCTTCCATGGCGGTTGCAAGATTAGGGAGGTTGGGTGAGGTGATTTGTGGGGGCTGGTGGAGAGGCGGGGTGATCTGCTTGTAGTTCTCAGCGGGAGCTGCGCTGCGGCATCTGCTGCTTTCTCTCGTCTGGAGCCACTTCTGGGAGCTTTCTCTCGGCGTCGAGCTCGTCGTCGAAGATTCTGGCCGAAGGGCGGCCCCTCCCACCTTGGTCGCCGCCGTGTTCTGGTTGGCACAAGGCTTTCAGCTACCTCCTTTGAAGGAGGCCTCTTCGAGTCGACGCGGTAGGCTCCCGCCATGGCGCGCCAAGTGGTTCGTCCCCGGAAGCGGCGTGGTTGGTCGTCGTCGGCCGTCGTGCAAGTTCGGCAGAGCAGGAGCACGGGAGCTCCTTGGGCTGGATTGCGTTTTTCGTTTTCCGCTGGGGGTTCCTTCTACAAAAGTTCAGGGCCTTTTTGTCATTTCTTTTTTCGACAAGGTCCTCACTATAAATGTACCCTGCCGACAGTAATGAAGATCTTAGAGCCTTCTCGGCCCTTCCCCCGTTCAAAAAAAAAAAAAAAAATTAAGGAGCTTGCACCGTAGTACGTCATCTAGCCGGCCACATGGTAGGGAGTATCGTGTAGCGGCTCGTAGTCCCCTATCCGGGAGCGAGACGCGCAAGGTGGGAGCGCCGGAGCGGCGCCATGCCTACTTTCTTGTACGCGTGGCGCGGCCGCCGGAGGAAAGTCGGCAGGGTTCACGTGACGGCATGGGTGCATGCTAGCAGTAGCTAGATACGTACCGCTCACACAATATCATGTAGGTTCAGCGAACGGCTGCGGTTTTGTTCGAATCATTGAATGCACATGCATGCATGGTTCCGTCACCGTCCGTTGCTCGCGCACGGAAGAAACCAAACAAACTCATGCATGCATGCATGGACACGTACGAACACCTATGCCTGTGCACCGGCCGTTCTTTTGATGCGAACTTTAAAACGAGCCAATATTACGGAAAGTGTTTTGTGTTTTCTACTCTGAGTCAGTTAGAAAAAATCGAAAACATTATTTATGAGCTTCAAAAAATCTGACAAACAAATCTAGATGTAGCAAATGGTGTATCCAACAAACGTGTAAATTTTGAATTTCAAATATAAAGTATTATGAGCCACACAAAAATGACAAAACATGCTAAAATTTAGAAAATTGAAATAGGCATATTCATATCCGTACTTTGTCTTTTTTGTGTAGCTCAAAATACAAAGTTTTTTTTTTCATGTTTGTAAGTAGGATACACCTTCGCCAACATCTAGATTTATTTTCATAATTTTTGAAACTTATAAATATTTTGTTTGATTTTTTTTCTAACTGGCAGGAGTACCAGCCGGTACCCAGGTGAACCAAATCCCCACCGCCGATATTATGCCTACTGCCTGCACTAACAACATCTTGCTTACCTATTTTGTGTCCGGATTTTATCCGTTGTGTCCTGGTTCGTGGATACAAAAAATCCGCCACTGTTCGGCGCGGAGCAGCTAGCGCACAACTAACCTATTTTGGGTTTATAATAATAGATTAAATCTGCGGACCAGAAATGGCATGTTTACAATATAAAAGAACATAACTACATCATCTCGATCTACAGTGGCCGCAGGTGGTAAGGGCGGGCGCATGGACCTCTAGTCTGAGTCGTTGTCCTCAGAATACAATCTGCGGCACCAAGTGTCGTCAAACACCTTTCCTATAAACCTGTTGGTCCCGTTGTACTTGAAATGCAGGACATATCCAGCCTCCAACTGGTACGTGGTGGCGATTTGCATCCACCGGTCCCCAAAAAACATATGTCCATGGTTGTCGGAGTAGAGCTCTACGACTATGGCGTCGGTGGGGCAGTTTCGCATCTGCAGTTCGAGCTCGCGGGGCTCTATGCCGTCAACATGGCGCTTGAACGCCTCCAGGACCCTCAACATCGGCTGAACGTCGTCGTTGAGGATGACAACGAACTCAACGACAAAAAGGCTTTCCCACGAAGCAATGGGATGGTCATCGGTGTAAGTGTCCCGACGAGTACGAAGACGACGACGACTCTGAGACACCGCCGCCACCGCGCCCTCCCCATCCTCCGCGTGCTCCACAACCATCGCGGTACGCGCGCGTCCACGACCACCGCGGGCACCACAACCACGTCCACGCCCACGAACTGCGTCTCCACCGCGACTACCTCGGGATCTCTCAGCATGATCTACTGTAGAGGGATGTGGGGGCGTTTAGGTTGGGAACCGCCCAAAAAGATTTTAATTAATAGTTTGGAGGGAGACACAGGAGCACTGTGTTGCTGCCTAGCGGGCCCGGGAGGCAAGAGGGAGGGATTGACCGGACGCACACAAGCCATCCGCACGCGTCTGTGGCGATGTATACCCATCCTAAATTTAGGACTGAAATGGGTGCGTGCGGAGACGGTCGAGAGATGAGTCCGTTTCCCAAATGGGTCGACGAGTCGATCTGTATTCCCCCCTCCCCCTCCGGAGCTATACGAATGTGCGTTGGGCAAATGGTTGGTGAATTTGGACAAAAGTAAGTCAAATATTGTTGAATGGAGGGAGTACCTCTCTCTGTTCCATATTGTAACCATTTTGGCAAACTAATTTGGTTTATCAAAATGACTTATAATATAGAACGGAGAGAGTACATAGTATTTCCTTCATCTCAAAATAAACGTCTTTGAGATGGATATATCTAGTTGCATTTTGTTCTAGATATATCATTTTAATCTTTTTACCGACACTTAGGGCATCTCCAGCCGTCCCCCCCAGAGCCTCCCCAAGCGGCTCTTTTCGCGTCGTTTCGCGCCAGTCGCCCCCCCCCCCCCGGATCTGGTTTAGCGGCGCTTTTCGCCGTTTTTAGCGCCGTTTCACGCCGCCGAACCCAGGCCGAACCCAGCGCGCTGGGTTCGGCTTGGGGGGGCGAAATGCGCGCGTGGGCCACAACTGTCGGCGACGGAAGGCGATTTCCCTCCCTTTTTTTGGCGTTTTCCTCCACTTTCCCCCCTCATGTATGTCTCCCCCCACTCCATTCCCGCCATCCCCCCCCCCCCCCCGTCCCCGAGATCTAGACGCCATGGCTCCCGTCCGATTTACAGGACCCCGCGCCGCCGCTACCGCCGTATCCATTCCCGCCACCGCCGATCTTGGCAAAAAGCCACGCAAGCCGAGAGCGCCGAAGGAGAAGCCGCCCGACATGACCAACAAGGAGTGGATCGCCGAGAGAACGCGCCTGGAAACGGCCAACATCAAACACCGGGGGAGGGAGGCGGCACAGCGGCAGAGGCAGCTGATGGCGCAGCTGCAGGCGGAGGAGCAGGCCGCCGCCGAGGAAGAGGAGTTGGAGGACGAGGTCGTTCCGGACGAGCCGCCTACTCCGGTCGCTGCCACAGCACCGCTCGCCAAGCAGAAGAGCCCATTCGTCCCCGTCTTCGCCGGATGGAAGCAGTCGCCGTCGCCACGCCTGTCACCGCACCCGACGCCTGCGTGGTTCGTCGAAGGCGACCCCCTGGGAGGTTTCAACCCCAACCTCACCTTCTCCTACCACCCGCCGATGATGTATGGCGCGTCGCCGGGCTACGCAGCTTCCCCGTCCCACCGCCGTGCGATCATGGCCGGACTCCAGCTAGCCCCAGGACAGCACCTACATGGAGGAGATCATCGTGGCCGGCACGATGGCGGCGGCGGCGAGCCCTGGCTTCCTCGAGCACAGCGGGGAGTTCTTCACGCGGGGAGGTGGCGAAGGGTGCTCTGCGGGCACGCAGGCGACGGAGATGCAGGGCGACGACGACGAGGTGGACGAGATGCCGGTGCCGCCAGAGGGGACAGATCCAGCCGGCAAAGGCCGAAAGCGCCGTGGTCCTGGCCGTCCCCGCAAGGAACCCAAGGTACCCCCGCCCCCCGTCGAGCCTCGCATCAAGTGGTTGAACAGGGAGGACGTCCTCCTCGCCGAGGCGTGGAAAACGATCAGCATGGACCCGATCGTCGGCGCGAACCAGCACGTCGACAACTACTAGAAGCGGGTGAAGACTGCCTACGACGAGCGCCGGATGATCGACCCCTACTACGCCTGTTGCATCACCGACCGCGGCCAAAAGGCCATGGCAAACCATTGGGCGAACATCCAGGCGTCCTGCAACAAGTGGCACGACATCCAGGAGGAGATCTCGATGAGGCCGCAGAGCGGCGCCAACTGCGAGATGGAGATCGTCCGGATGCTCGAGGCGTACAAGAACGACGAGGGCTCCGACTTCAAGTTCCTCCACGTCTTCGTCGTCATCGAGAAGTGTGAGAAGTGGGCGGAGGTGCGGCGGTCGATCAGCAAGGGCAAGGAGTACGTCCCCGACGCGGTGGTCGCATGCGCGTCCGAAGGGCGTCCGCCGATGGGCCACAAGAAAGCCAAGTTGGCAAGGGACGGCGCGCCGGCAGCGGCAAAGCTCCAGGCGTCGATCGAGACCTGCATCGCCGACGCCCAGGCCCAGACCGACAAGAGGGAGGAGGTCGCCAAACTGCGATAGGCGGCGCTCATGGCCAACTCGCAGGTCAAGCTCGACCTCCTCAGAACTGGCACAGCGGCGAAGAAGAGGAACAACGACCTCGCCTTCCTCACCGGCGGCGACCCGGCCGCGATGACCCCCGAGGTGAGAGCTTGGTTCCTGGCGCAGTGCAACCTCATCCTGACCGACATCAGCACGCCCCCGGCCCCGACTACGTCGACTGGTGGCACCAGCTACACCACCGCGCCGACGAGCACGCACGTCGACCTGGAGGATGCCGCGACCGTCGACGATAAGGATGCCGAGCCCGTCGTCGACCTGGAGAATGACGCGCCCATCGTCGACAAGGATGCCGAGCCCGTCGCCTGCTCCGACGCCGTCATCGACCTGGAGGATGCTGCGCCGAGCTCGCCGCCTGCTCCGACGCTGGCCGACGCGTCTGCCTGATCGCCTACGTTTGCCCACGCCGCGCGCGCCCGTCTGTGTGATTCGATCTAGACTCTATTTGATCGCCCACTACAAGAAATATGTTGATACATGACCCTTTTTTAATGACCGTGGATGAACTGGTCATAGATCCATGACCATTTTTAATCTGTTGGTCATGACATGTTTGGGAGGGACTAAACCCATGACTTTGTTGGCTAAAAAGTCACGATTTTCTTTAACAAGATGGTCATAGCACATGATACCTGGTGTATGACCCTTTTTTTTTGCTGAACTAAGACCAATTGAATTGGTCATGCGTTTGTTGGCAGTGATTTTTGTCCATGTATCATGTCCACGTGTCAAGTTTTGCCTATGTGTCATGTCCACGTGTCAATTTTCGCCTATGTGTCACTTCCACGTGTTAATTTTTTGTCATCCATGGAAAATAAAGAAAGACCAATTGAATTGGTTATGAGTTTGTTGGCAGTGATTTTTGCCTATGTATCATGTCCACGTGTCAATTTTTGCCTATGTGTCATGTCCACGTGTCAATTTTCGCCTATGTGTCACTTCCACGTGTCAATTTTTGTCATCCACGGAAAACAAAGAAAATAGGCAAAATGAGGGCTTGAACACGCGCCTCCCAGGAGCTCTACAACCCACGTAACCACTAAGACAACAATTATTTCATGATAAATATGAAGCGCAACACTATTTGAACTAAGGAGCCATCCGGACTGAGACAAGAAAAATAAAATAGGAAATAAGCGAAGTTGAGGATTTGAACCCACGACTCCTAGGACCTCCACAACCAACGTAACCACTAAGCCAGGAATGATTTTGTGTTAAATATGAATCGCAATTGTATTTGATTACTAAGAGCCATCCAAACTAAGGCAAGAAAAAATGAACTGGGAAATAAGGGGAGGTGAGGATTCGAACCAACGACCTCCTAGGAACTCTACAACCAACGTAACCACTAAGGCAGGAATTATTTCGTGTTAAATATGAATCGCAACTATATTTAATCGCTAAGTTCCATCCGAACTAAGACAAGAAAAATGAACTAGGAAATAAGGCGTCGTGAGGATTTGAACCCACGACCTCCTGCTCCCATACACACGCTCTTAACTATCAGCCCACAAGCATCTTTGTTAATCAATAACACATTTACGTATTTTCTAGCAGTAGCCCGTCCTAGGAAAAGTTCGACTGGGCCGACCTGCTGCTACGAGGGATGGGCCTCGCTGTTTGGCTAGGTCGGCCTCGCTGCTAGGCTTGGCTGACAACTTTGGCAGGTTTTTTTTTTCTCTTTTCACTTTTTTCATTTTTGTCTTCTTTCATAACTTTTGCTTTTGAACTTCAATTTCAACCAAACCAGTTTCGATTTTTTTTAAATATGTATTCTCTTATTCTAGACTATTAGGGACCATTTTTAGTTAAAATAAAATAAAAATATCCCTATGTTTTATATATTGTTTCATATAGGATTGTGAAGATTCATAATTAAAATTTTGGATTATTGTTTTAAATTCGAATACAAGATAAAAAAATGCAGGGTTTACACATTATTCCAAGTTTATTGTTTTTTAAGGTTACTAGGTCACTTATGATGACACATTGCGAAGTTTTTCCATTTTTGAATTTCTTTTGAATCTTTTATGTCGATTTCGGAAAACGGTTAAAATGGGGGATGTGACCGTTTATATCTAGGTGTTGAATCTCGCAAAACTCTTGGTGTATCTATGATGAAATAGGTACTTTTGTACCTAAAAATGATTTTTTCAAAAAATCGTGAGCAAACTATGAGGCACCTGTAGTTCAAATTTGGCCCGGTTTCAGCTGAATCGGCGGAAATTTGTCTTTTTCAAAGGAGGTGTATTTTGAGCTATTTAGAGGTAGTAAGTTTGTTATTTGTAGATCAAATATGACATAATATATTTAGAATTTTACTTTGTATATTTTTGCAACATATTTTGTGTATGTGCTTCACAAAAAAAGCCAGTTTTGACACTCCGGAAAGGGAAAATGGTATTTGTATTCAACGAAAAATAAAACTTTCTTCGTGAGCATTGTTAGTTGTACCAATATGCATGTTTCTGTGGAGTATGGACATGTTTAAACAAACTAAGCCATGAATGTGGCCAAAACATCCGTCATTTGGCCCGAAATCCATGAATCTTCGTACGAGATAGCTCATTTCTGTGAACACATTTTCCACCAAATTGTCGTATTCCAAGTTTATTATTTTTGTTGGATAGTAGGACATATATAACAACACCACGTGAAGATCTTGCATCGTTTCGAGTTTTTTTGAATTTTCTGTAATTTTCAAAGCATGTTTTGGAAAACGGTCAAAACGGGGGACATGACCGTTCGTACCTAGGTGCTGAATCTTGATGAACTCTTGGTGTATCTCTGTTGAAGTAGGTACTTGGGTACCTAAAAATGATTTTTTCAAAAAATCGTGAGCAAACTACGAGGCACCTGTAGTTCAAATATGGCCCGGTTTCAACTAAATCGGCAGAAATTTGTCTTTTTCAAAGGAGGTGTATTTTGAGCTATTGAGAGGTAGTAAGTTTGTTATTTGTAGACCAAATATGACATAATATATTTAGAATTTTACTTTGTACATTTTTGCAACATATTTTGTGTATGTGCTTCACAAAAAAATCCAGTTTTGACACTCCGGAAAGGGAAAATGGTATTTTTATTCAACGAAAAATAAAACTTTCTTCTTGAACATTGTTAGTTGTACCAATATGCACCTTTTTGTGGAATATGGCCACATTTAAACAAACTATGCCATGGATGTGGCCAAAACATCCGTTATTTCCCCCAAAAGCCATGAATCTTCGTAGAAGATAGCTCATTTATGTGAACACATTTTCAATGAAATTGTCGTATTCCAAGTTTACTATTTTTGGTGGATACTAGGACATATATAACAACACCACGCGAAGGTCTTGCATCGTTTCGGTTTTTTTTTTTTTGAATTTTTTGGAATTTTCTAAGCCGGTTTCGGGAAACAGTCAAAACGGGGGACATGACCGTTCGTACCTAGGTGCTGAATCTTGATGAACTCTTGGTGTATCTCTGTTGAAATAGTTACTTGGATACCTAAAAATGATTTTTGCAAAAAATCACGAGCAAACTACGAGGCACCTGTAGTTCAAATATGGCCCGGTTTCAGCTGAATCGGCAGAAACTTGTCTTTTTCAAAGGAGGTGTATTTTGAGCTATTGAGAGGTAGTAAGTTTGTTATTTGTAGATCAAATATGACATAATATATATAGAATTTTACTTTGTACATTTTTGCAACATATTATGTGTATGTGCTTCACAAAAAAACCCAGTTTTGACACTCCGGAAAGGGAAAATGGTATTTTTATTCAACAAAAAATAAAACTTTCTTCTTGAACATTGTTAGTTGTACCAACATGCATCTTTGTGTGGAATATGGTCAGATTTAAATAAACTATGCCATGGATGAGGCCAAAACATCCGTCATTTGGCCCGAAAGCCATGAATCTTCGTACGAGATAGCTCATTTCTGTGAACACATTTTCCAGCAAACTCTCGTATTCCAAGTTTATTATTTTTGGTGGATACTAGGACATATATAACAACACCACGCGAAGGTCTTGCATCGTTTCGGGTTTTTTTTGAATTTTTTGGAATTTTCAAAGCCGGTTTCGGGAAACGGTCAAAACGGGGGACATGACCGTTCGTACCTAGGTGCTGAATCTTGATGAACTCTTGGTGTATCTCTGTTGAAGTAGGTACTTGGGTACCTAAAAATGATTTTTTCAAAAAATCGTGAGCAAACTACGAGGCACCTGTAGTGCAAATATGGCCCGGTTTCACCTGAATCGGCAGAAATTTGTCTTTTTCAAAGGAGGTGTATTTTGAGCTATTGATAGGTAGTAAGTTTGTTATTTGTAGACCAAATATGACATAATATATTTAGAATTTTACTTTGTACATTTTTGCAATATATTTTGTGTATGTGCTTCACAAAAAAGCCAGTTTTGACACTCCGGAAAGGGAAAATGGTATTTTTATTCAACGAAAAATAAAACTTTCTTCTTGAACATTGTTAGTTGTACCAATATGCACCTTTGTGGGGAATATTGCCACATTTAAACAAACTATGCCATGGATGTGGCCAAAACATCCGTTATTTCCCCCAAAAGCCATGAATCTTCGTAGAAGATAGCTCATTTATGTGAACACATTTTCAACGAAATTGTCGTATTCCAAGTTTACTATTTTTGGTGGATAATAGGACATATATAACAACACCACGCGAAGGTCTTGCATCGTTTCGGGTTTTTTTTTTTGAATTTTTTGGAATTTTCTAAGCCGGTTTCGGGAAACAGTCAAAACGGGGGACATGACCGTTCGTACCTAGGTGCTGAATCTTGATGAACTCTTGGTGTATCTCTGTTTAAATAGTTACTTGGATACCTAAAAATGATTTTTGCAAAAAATCACGAGCAAACTACGAGGCACCTGTAGTTCAAATATGGCCCGGTTTCATCTGAATCGGCAGAAACTTGTCTTTTTCAAAGGAGGTGTATTTTGAGCTATTGAGAGCTAGTAAGTTTGTTATTTGTAGATCAAATATGACATAATATATTTAGAATTTTACTTTGTACATTTTTGCAACATATTATGTGTATGTGCTTCACAAAAAAAGCCAGTTTTGACACTCCGGAAAGGGAAAATGGTATTTTTATTCAACAAAAAATAAAACTTTCTTCGTGAACATTGTTAGTTGTACCAACATGCATCTTTCTGTGGAATATGGTAAAATTTAAACAAACTATGCCATGGATGTGGCCAAACCATCCGTCATTTGGCCCGAAAGCCATGAATCTTCGTACGAGATAGCTCATTTCTGTGAACACATTTTCCACCAAACTCTCGTATTCCAAGTTTATTATTTTTGGTGGATACTAGGACATATATAACAACACCACGCGAAGGTCTTGCATCGTTTCGGGTTTTTTTGAATTTTTTGGAATTTTCAAAGCCGGTTTCGGGAAACGGTCAAAACGGGGGACATGACCGTTCGTACCTAGGTGCTGAATCTTGATAACTCTTGGTGTATCTATGTTGAACTAGGTACTTGGGTACCTAAAAATGATTTTTGCAAAAAATCACGAGCAAACTACGACGCACCGGTAGTTCAAATATGGCCCGGTTTCAGCTGAATCGACAGAAACTTGTCTTTTTCAAAGGAGGTGTATTTTGAGCTATTGAGAGGTAGTAAGTTTGTTATTTGTAGATCAAATATGACATAATATATTTAGAATTTTACTTTGTACATTTTTGCAACATATTTTGTGTATGTGCTTCACAAAAAAATCCAGTTTTGACACTCCGGAAAGGGAAAATGGAATTTTTATTCAACGAAAAATAAAAATTTCTTCGTGAACATTGTTAGTTGTACCAACATGCATCTTTGTGTGGAATATGGTCAGATTTAAATAAACTATGCCATGGATGTGGCCAAAACATCCGTCATTTGGCCCGAAAGCTATGAATCTTTGTACGAGATAGCTCATTTCTGTGAACACATTTTCCACCAAATTCTCGTATTCCAAGTTTATTATTTTTGGTGGATACTAGGACATATATAACAACACCACGCGAAGGTCTTGCACCGTTTCGAGTTTTTTTTTTGAATTTTCTGGAATTTTCAAAGCCGGTTTCGGGAAACGGTCAAAACGGGGGACATGACCGTTCGTACCTAGGTGTTGAATCTTGATGAACTCTTGGTGTATCTATGTTGAAATAGGTACTTGGGTACCTAAAAATTATTTTTGCAAAAAATCACGAGCAAACTACGACGCACCTGTAGTTCAAATTTTGCCCGGTTTCAGCTGAATCGGCAGAAACTTGTCTTTTTCCAAAGAGGTGTATTTTGAGCTATTGAGAGGTAGTAAGTTTGTTATTTGTAGATAAAATAAGACATAATATATTTATAATTTTACTTTTCACATTTTTGCAACATATTTTGTGTATGTGCTTCACAAAAAAACCCAGTTTTGACACTCCGGAAAGGAAAAATGGTATTTTTATTCAACGAAAAATAAAACTTTCTTCGTGAACATTGTTAGTTGTTACAATATGCATGTTTGTGTGGAGTATAGACATGTTTAAACAAACTATGACATGAATATGGACATGTTTGTGTGAAATCACTCTCAAAATCTTTTGTTCACTCGAGAAATGAACAATGATATTTATTTCAAAGAGAATGAAAACTTTATTTTGGCTATATTGTTGTACATTTTAGGAAAAAGCTATCACCCAATCGTATTTCTGCTTTGATTTATATTTGGAAATTGAATGACTCCATTGAGCGAAATTCGAAATTCTTTGTAACTTTATCACAACAATTCCCATTCTATAATTTAAAAAGTGATAAACTACTAAATGTAGGTCTAGATTTTTTTAACTCCAATAGAAAAGTAAATATTTTTAGACAGTCAAACAAGAATTGTTTTAGACAAGGTTTCAAAAAAAAAGAATTGTTTTAGACAAGGAACCACCTTATTGCCCAACTTAAGAGTATGCGCCGTGGGGTCAGAAGGAGGCTTGTCCTACGTGCAGCCAAACTAGCCTAAGGTGCACGTGTACTAAGGGAAAACGAGGTGGAGGGGAAAATTGGAAACGACCGGGCGGCCTCAAATTCTCTTCCGAGGGTTAACCCTAATTCATTTCCCATTCGTGCGCCGCCGCCCCAAATCCTCACCTCCTCCGACTCCCGTTCCAAATCCCCACCTCCATCTACTGCCGTGTGCTCTCCCGACCTCTCCCTTCCGAGATCGACCACTGCTAGCCTAAGCCTCACCGAAGAGAGAGGTGCCGCCGCCTAGCATTCCATCGATCCGCGGCCGGTGCACCAGATCCGCCGTCTTCTAGCGCATCCCTCCCTCTCCTCCTCTGCTAGCCTAAGCCTCACCGGAGAGAGAGGCGCTGCCACCTAGCATCCCATCGATCCGCGGCCGGTGCACCAGATCCGTGGCACGTTCCTGCCCGGAGAGAGAGGCCCAAGTGTGAGTGAGATCTAGCAGCCCCTTCTTCGGCTCCCGTCTTCTCATCCGGCGAACGCCATGCTGCAGGCGGGCTCGGAGCGGCCGCTGCCGATGGGGAACCTGTGGGTGCCGGGTATGAGCCCGCAGGCGGACGGGTCGACGTCTGCGAGGGCGCGGGAGATCGCGCGGAGGCAGGACGAGATGCTCGGGGTGCTGCACGGGCTCCCCGAGTCCGAGTACGAGCTCTCCCTCACCGACCTCGTCGAGAAGACCACCGGCGGCGTGGTCCTGCCTCCGCCGACACCAACGCAGCTGAGCGAGAGGAAGGAGACGGGCCAGCCGAGCCCGAGCCCACTGGGGAGGCCTGCGGCGCGGTCCGAGTCCGGAAGGCAGTCTTTGAGCAGCAGCCGGCTCAGAGGCGGGGCTCCTCGAGGCGACGCGGGGACAGCGGGAGCGGGAGGAGCAGCTTCCGCAGCAGCAGCGACGGTGTGCTGCTCAACTTCTACATGCCCCGCGTCATCTCCCGCAGCTTCACCGCGCCACGCCCTGGCACCCACCATGCTCGCCCCGCCGCCGTCCCCGACGACTCCAACAAGAGGTAACTAAACCAATTTATCCATTCATCGCAATACTCTCCATTCCGATGGATACGAGATCTCGATGGTGCGGATTGATGGTACAAATCACTCTGTACCGGCACGATGAGTTGTCGAGCACTCTGTATCAGTGCAACCGATGAGCCTTCACCGTGCAGTCGAGCTCGCCATGGATTACGGGCAGCCGTCACGTTAGAGTCTCTCCAGTTATCCATTTTCTTGTTCGTTTCCACCGTGGTACCGCCGTCACCTGTGCCTCGCTGTCTCTGCCTTCAACTCCTCTGTGGTCCTGCTGAGCTCTGTCTGCATAATTAGTTGCCATTTCCCTAGGGGCTAGGATGGGGGCAGTACAGTAGCTGAGCTGTGTCTTGCAGATTGGAAGAAGGCCTAATTGGTAGATGCTTTTGCTTGTACTGATGCGTTCTCATGGGAAGCATCGATCCATTTTTCTTTATCAATTTATTTCTGTCACCAAGGAGTAATGTTTGCCGTGAATACTGTGATTGCAAAATATGAGTCAGGACGCCCAATTGTAGCACTATGAATTTAGTTATGCTGTTATCTTTCAGACTGCTTACCATCATTTTTGGGATATATTATTAACTAATAATGATAGTTAGGAAGCTCAGTTGCAGTAACAGTAGTTGCCCTACTTGGTAGTAATTTGTGATATTGGTAGTTTAAGTGGGATATATTAGCCCAAAGAAGTGTTCTGCTAGCCATGGATAGCACTGCCCTGCTGCTCTTCTTTGCATATAGTTTAGTTTTCAAATGTTTGATAAAGCGTTATACGACAATGTCCACTGAAACTAGAGTTCCAGAACATCTTTGTTCCAGGTAAACCGCTGCAAATTGTCATGTCTGATGGCGGCTACTTGTAATTGCAGTTATCATCTCTTTCACCAAGGAGGGTGTCAAGTTATCCACTGCTGGAGACATTGGGACTGCTAACATCATATGCAGGCAGAACGAGACCGCTAACATCGTATGCAGGCAGAACGGGTGACATTAGTATACTTGAAACTAGTCATTGCATGTGATTTGTGTCAATGTTGACTAGTGTCGGCCTAATTGAATGAAGTATCGTGGCTCTGAGTGTCATATTTGAACTGGGATTTGTTTGTACTGTGACTAGTGTCATTGCTTGGTTGTTTGCACCAGAGTTTTATTAGGATGAGTATGCTTCCCTTGTTCACATGATTCGATTGAACATATATCTGCTTAGTTCTCTATAAATTCTATTCTATAAAGTAAAGGCATAACTCAGTTTGCCTAACTATAGATTAATGATTTTAGGGACCAGTTTGTGGTGTTAGATAACTACACATGTTTTATCTTGAATTTTGGTAGTGCGGAAACACAGTAGCAATCTTATTAGTAAGATATATTTGATGTATTATCTTTCACTGGATTGTGTATGTTCTAAAGTTGTTGTTTCGTTCAACTTTTATCTCACAGTTATCCATTTTGGTTGCATGATACATTTGTTCTACCATGCCGAAGCAATGATGAATGCCGGCGGGAGGGCATTCTTCAACGGCCATTGTCAACGATAGCACGGACCAGATCTTCTTCAACTAAAATCCCTTCCACGACATCGACACAAGGTGAGATGCCTACTCTTCATCTTCTCGAACAGATACGGTCATGTCTTTTAAGCTGATATTATTAGATGATCAACTAGTTGGGATGTACCTACGTGTGCATGAGCATTTTGAAGCTCTGCATGTAGTTAATTTTTTTCTTGTATCTACTGATTAATGGAGTGTGATTCTTGTTACTGTTGGAACTTGCAAGAAAATCTCTGAAATTAACAACAGACTGGGACAACCGTCTTAGATTTACACAATCGTATTTCTGGGCAGGGTAGCCTTTGCTTGCTTAGATGTGCTCTGCTGCTTACATCAGTTGCTCTGCTGCTCACATTAGTGTTGACATTTGTTGCAATTGCAGTCCCTCAGTAGCAGTACACTAATGCTGGTAGAATTTGAAATGTTTTCCTGCACGCCGTGTCTCTCATTTTATATTATTTGACTTACTGTTGTTTGTTCTTTGCATGCATGAGCTGGGAGGTCTAGCAGATGTTCCATATTGCGCCCGGAAGACTCAATTTCCTTATGACGAGCCATACGTGTTGAGATTTCTGAACCTTGATGGTGACGTGTTGAGATTTCTGGGACCTGACAAATGCTATTGTGACTTGGCCTGTTCTTTGAACCTGTAATATGGCGTGAACATGTAATATGTGATGATCAGTATTCCGTGAACATGTAATATGTGATGATCAGTATTCCTGAAACATGTGATGTAATTCAAATTTATTGTAATACAAATGAAGTTTGAATTCAGTTTTTTATAGAGATTTGAATTTGATCTAGCTTGATGCAAGTCGGCTTAAGAGTATAAAGCCCATGATGATAGCATTTTCATGAAACAATTGGGCTGTGATAAAAGGCCTCAGCCCAACTAACAGTGGACGCTATTTGGTAGTAAAATAAATATTGTTTCGAAAAAATGTACCCACAAAAGGCCAGAACTGAGAAATTAATTCTACCGTAGAAAGGCCAATTAAATTAGGAAAAAAATGCAAAGAGAAGAAACATGATGGGCTAAAACATTGGGCTGGCCCATTTGGAGGAGAAGCATGGAATGGACCGAATCTTTTCCATGACCTAGTCAGTTGGTCATTATTTTGCCACGTAGGATTGGCCACGTAGGATCTGACGCGGATATGACAGGATATCACATGACCAAATCAATTGGTCATAGGGCTATGACCCCTCTGATTGAGTCATAGAGTATGACAATTCCATTCAATTAGTCATTGACGATCAAATAAGACGCTCGGTATGTGACTTTTCATTTTTTGTCAAAAAGGGGTCATGAATAAAACTACGCGACCTTCTAGTGACAAAAATTGAGGGTCATGTATCAACATATTTCTTGTAGTGGCCCACCTGTGGCATTTTTTGTAATATGATTGCCCAAAACCATGGCTGCCGAGATCGCCGAACTAGGGCTCTATATTTAGGGGCAGGAAGACGAAGTTTCAAATGATATCGCCGTCGTCTTTTATGAGCCGCCGAATGGCTGGTGAAATCGCCCCCCCTCCCCCCAGGTTTTTGTGCGGGACGACGCTTTCGTTAAAAAGCGCCGATCTAAAACCTGGGGGGCCGAACGAACCGGAGGAGATGCCCTTATTTTATTTTGAGACAGAGGGCGAGCATAAGCCAAACAACCAGCCGTTCCCCCGGGACCCTATCCACATGCTTAGAAACTTGCATCCGATCCATACGGTCATTCGAATAGCATTAGAATACGATATCCGGCTATCCGCTATTCTAACCAGCTCCATCAGCGTGCGCGTCTCTGAACAACAGGATGCTGCCAACCACTTGCCACTCCACAAGATCGAACTGACTCCGAGGCCAGTCCAAAGTCCAAACCAGAATCAGGCGATTGTTTAGCGCCAAAGGAGACAGACAGCGGGGCGAGGACAGAGCCAGTGCGTGCGAGGCGCCGAGCATACGAAGGGACGACAACAAACCTCTTTCGGCCACGTCGGGTGGCAAGGCGCACATGCATGCCGCGCTGCCTGGCGGTGAGGGAGCCACCGGCACCGCACGACGGGCAACTTGGTCTGGCCGGCCGATCGAGCCAATAATCCGCAGGTTTTTCCAACGCACCAAACCGACAGAGCCGATCCCGGGTCGTAGCATGTCGCGCCGGTGACTCGTCCGTCGTTGCTCCTGCTCTCGCGCGCCCCAGCTGAAGAGAGGTTGAGCTTCCTTGAAATTTCGCGGATTGAACGATGCACACGCCACAGTAATGGGTGCAGAGGGTTGCGGTGGATCTTGTCTCCGGTGCGTCGGAGCGGAGGGTGGCAGGGGGAATCTTTCCACGGCAGGACGGCCGCGGATCTCAACGTGCTCATATGCGTTCAGCGCTCAGGGAGTATATATATTTGCCGAGTTTGGTACGGAATTATTCGGCCAGTGAGCGCCCGTGCACCGTAGACGTTGAATTGTACTACATGTCGATCGTATTGGTGGTACATAGCATGTTCCGGTATGCTGGGTTTTCATGTTCGAGCATTCGATCGTTGCTGGCTTTGGTCAGGGAATCACTAGAGGTTTAAGTAATGTTTGACCCTGTTAATGTCGGAAATTGGTGCTAGTACTAAATTACAACTTTGGTAAGAAGTACGTCTGGGAACAGAATAGAGGCCAGTGGCAGTCCGAGAGATGAACGGTTGACTGCTTAGGGGAAGTACAATAGTGAAGGAGATACGCCTTTTTTAACTATATTCATGCCATCTAGAGAAGACGAAAAATATACATTATGTAAGGCATTATCTCTTATTATCATCTCTGTCAATTAATGAGAATTAATTATTTATTATAGAAAATTGTGTCTAAGAGAAGACATATTATACGATGGAGAAAATTGTCTTTTCTTATCCCTTAGCTAAGAGAAGGCAATCTTACTTCTCTTTATTCTCTCTCATCCACCTACGCAAAAATCTGATGTGTCAATTATAAGAAAAGACTAACGTCACCATATTGTACATCCCCAACTATGCTCAAGAATTAAGTAATGATTGACCCGTTAATCTCGAAAATTAGTGCTAGCTAGTGCATTACAATTTCGTACAGCTAGAAACAGAGTAGAGTCCAGTGGCAGTCCGAGAGATGAAGAGTTGACTACTTAACGCTAGTCCGGGTTTGAGTATTGTTTGACCCGTTAACCTCGGAAATTAGTGCGAGCCTGCGAGTACACCGTCCGGTACAAATTCTGTACGGCTAGAAGCAAAATGTGGCAGTCCGATTTTCTGAGAAATGAAGGGTTTGACTATCCAACTGTGCTAGACGCATTGTGTCAGCCATTCGGATGGGTACTTATCCTAAATATTACTCCCTCCGTCCATTCTATAAGACACATTTCTTACCATTTTAATAGTAAGAAATGTGTTTTATAAAAGTGGACAGAGCGAGTACTACTTTCTCCGTATTAGAATATAATACCGTTCCTTAGACAACACGTATATAGACATGTTTTTGTGTAAGATGCATATATATCTACATACTAAACATGTCTAGATACATTTTGTCTAGAAAACGATAAAACAACTTATATTTTGATACAGAGTGAGTACTTTTTAACATTTATTATGTTTAGTGAAATATATTGTTTGTAGTACTTTATATTTTTGGTAGACGGTCTGAGTTCTAGCTATAGTGTCCTCGTTGATAGAATAGGTTGTAGTCTATAAAAGTGCTATCCAAACAAAAACAAAAAAAGCCCTACCGAAACGCATAAGGTAGAGACAACATACTCTCTTTTTTTTTGGAAAAAAGCCCTACCAAAGCGAAAAAATATTTGTAGTTAAAGAAAGTAATAATCATTTGATCGAGTCCACTTTCTTTTGAAATGAGGCAAACGACTTCCATTTTTCATTAATTAAGATAGGAGTCAGAAAGTTTAAAACATTTCTACTCGACCTAAACCAAACTCCGTCTGATGGCGCGGAGAATATGCGCACTAAAAGGCAACACACAAAACACCTTGCACATTGCAATTAATCTTCAAAAACAAAGTTCACGACACACTTGTCCATAGCCAAGACCCTCATCAGTTTTGAAGACAAGCATAAATGGAAGGGAAGGAACATGCCAAATACTCTGGAGTTGTGTTCGTTAAAAATCTTCTAGAAGAGGAGGGATAAAATGTATGACATCGCCTTTCAGGGGTTACCAAGGTGGAGAACAACATCGGGCCAACAATCCCTGACACTCACCATATCACCCTAGGTCGCCGGCAAAAAACGGGTCCGACCAATCTTAATGGTGACATTGGTCCAAACGCGAGAAGAGTAGCGGCACACGTATAGAAGATGGCCCGTTGATTCGTGTGGATGACTACAAGGAGGTAAAACCTCACAGTTAGGCAAACCGCGATGCCGAAGATGATCTACCATCCAAACTCTCATATGAATCACCAACCAAGCAACTATCTTATACTTGGATGGTGCCCAAGCATTCAGACCAAAGTTTTGAAGTTGGTGGAGGCAGCCCCGAGGATCCAAAAGAATGGAAGCGCCAAGTGATGACATCCGATGGTCGGCACTGGTAGAAAATAGGCCTTTCGTCCAGGCCATTAGTCTCGGTCGTGCCCTGGGCCGGGACTAATAGTCCGGACACGTCGCCCCGAAAACACCGAAGCGTACGACACCCTTTAGTCCCGGCTCGTTAGGGCACAATAGTCCCGATTGAGATACAAACCGGGACTAAAGGGTATGCAGCCAACTGCGTCGTGGTGCCCCCCCTTTAGTCCCAGTTTGTATCTCAAACCGGGACTATGGGGCTGGCACTATATATATGGCAGCCCCTCCCCCTCTCTCTTTATTTTTCTGGTGGGAGGTGGTGTAATTTTGTGCTAGTTTTTTTTGTTCATATGCACTAGAGGTGTTCGGTGAAATGCCTGTTAGAGTGATGTCACTTGAGTTAACACAAGACAAACATGATATGAGGTGCCCGAGCCACACTTAAGCTTCCTCCTCTTTGGTTCCAAGTGTCCTAAACGGTTAGCAACTATTTTCTCGTTTAGACCGCGTGGTACTAATTTTAGCATCGTGATTGCGTTTCATATATTGTTCTATGATGAAGATGAGCTATCCATGGATGTACGGTGACCGATGCTCTGCCGCTTACAAAGAAGGTGTGCGTCTTTTTCGCCTTGCGGCCGAGGCAAACAAGCGGCGGGATGACTTTATGATTAGTCCATGTGTTGACTGTCGGAATGAGAGGGATCACACTTCCTCAAGAGTCATTCAGATCCACCTGCTTCAGTCCAGTTTCATGTCCGGCTATAATGTTTGGACCAAGCACAGAGAAAGAGGGCTTATGATGGAAGACGGCGATGAAGAAGAGAACGATGACGGTAACTACTGATCTATGTTCCCAGAATACGCTGATACGGCACCAGATGAGCCTGATACGTCATAAACGTATCCTTAATTTCTGATGTTCCATGGTGTTTTCATGTTGTTTTCTACATGTTTGCTATACACTTTATGTCATTTTTATCGATTTTCGGGACTAACCTATTGACAAGATGCCACAGAGCCGGTTCCTTGTTTTCTTCAGTTTTTAGTTTCAGAAAAGTTGTTCTGAAAATATTCTCGGAATTGGAAAATTTGAAGCCCGGAAGTCTTAGAATTCCCGAAGGTTCAACGGAGTCCCGAACATGCCCGGAGGGGGGCCACACCATAGGGCGGCGTGCCCCTTGGCCGAGCCTGCGGGTGGTGTGGTCCTGTGAGGCATCAACCGCCATCGCCATTTCGCCTATTTATTCCCCTCCGATACGTCAACCCTAAAAATATACCACTTCTTCCAGCGAAACACCCGAGGACGCCGTCATCGTCAACCCGAGATCGGGAGGGTTCTGGAGCTCTCTCCGGCACCCTGCTGGGAGGGAAATTCATCACAGGAGGGGTCTACACCACCATGCCCGCCTCCGGAGTGATGCGTGAGTAGTTCATCCCTGGACTAGGAGTCCATAGGAGTAGCTATATGGTTCTCTTCTCCACTTTATGGCTCATGTTTAGATCTCATGAGCTGCCTTACATGATTGAGATCATCTTATTGTAATGCTACATGTTGTGTTTGCTGGGTTCCGATGAATGTTGAGTGTTATGTCTTCTGATTATCAATCTATCATGTTATCTTCATACATATGTTATTTATGATCTTGCATGCTCTCCGTTATTGGTATATGCTCTAGCCAAGTAGATGCTAGTGACTCCAAGAGGGAGTATTTATGCTCGATAGTGGGTTCATGCCTCCTTTGCATCTGTGCTCGAGTGACAGAAATATGACGGATGGAGGATGTGCTCTTGCCATTAGGGAGAAAACAACGATGTTTTCTTTGTTTACATTGTTTACATTACACACTTTGCTTACTGCGATTATAGGTTGCTTGCAACTTAATACCCAAGGTTTGTTCGGATGATATTCGGAGGGTGGATTATTAGTCATAGATGCAGTTGGATGATGGTCTATGTATTTTGTTGTAATGTCCGCATGAATCACATAGTAATCTTTATGTCTTGCATATGCACTAAGGTGCAACCTTCATTTCTATCAATTTCCTAGCTGTAATTTGTTTACCACACATGTTATTTATCTTCTATGGAGAGACACCACTAGTGAATTGTGGACTCCGGTCCATTTTCGCATACTAATAATACAACCACTACAATTACTATTTTCACACTGCTGCTACTGTTTTTCTTACTGTTGTCTTACTGTTTTCCACAGCATATGTTTAACCTCTTTGTGTTCACCAAAACCGGTGAGATTGACAACCTCACTACTTCATTGGGGCAAAGTGATTTGATTGTGTTTTGTAGGTTCCACGTTGTTGCTGAACCGGTAATGCGCCCTACCATCTCAACTACATTAACCTTATGAAGTTACTCCTTCCTCCTACTGGTCGATTCAACCTTGGTTTCTTTCTGAGGGAAAAATGCTGCTCTGCTCATCATACTTTCCTCTTGGGGTCTCCCAAACGAGTGTAAGATCTGCACGATCAAGCTATTTTTCTGGCGCCGTTGCCGGCGAAGAAGAGAATTTCTGCAAGGTGAGTCTCTCACTTCCAATCTCTTTACTTTGTTATTGTTTTCCTTAGTTTATTTTATTTTATCTTTTTTGCTTCTCTTTATGAAAAACACAAAAAATATATTTATTACTCTAGTTGTAGTTTTTATCCTGTTTCTAGTCTTGCTAAAATGAGTACCCCTGAGAACACTAAGTTGTATGATTTTACTAGCACCAACAACAATGATTTTATTATCACACCTATTGCTCCACCTGATCCTACTGCTGATTTTTATGAGATTAAGCATGCACTATTAAATCTTGTTATGAGAGAGCAATTTTCTGGTGTTATTACTCATGATGCTGCTGCCCTTCTTAATAATTTGGTTGAACTATGTGAGATGCAAAAATATAAAGATGTAGATGGAGATATTACTAAACTAAAATTGTTTCATTTCTCTTCGAGAGGACGAGCTAAATAATGGTTGCTATCTTTGCCTAGAAATAGTATTGATTCTTGGACTAAGTGTAAATATGCTTTCACTGGAAAATATTATCCTCCTGCTAAGATTATATCTTTAAGAAGTAGCGTTATGAATTTTAAGCAACTTGATAATGAGCATGTTGCTAAAGCTTGGGAAAGAATGAAATCTCTAGTAAAGAATTGTCCCACTCATGGACTGACTACCTGGATGATCATCCAAACCTTTTATGAGGACTGAATTTTTCTTCAAGAAACCTTCTAGATTCAGATGCTGTAGGAACCTTTATGCCCATGACTTGGGGGGCAGCAACAAAGCTTCTTGATAATATGATGGTAAATTATTCTGAATGGCATACTTAGAGAGCTACAACTGGTAAGAAGGTAAATTATGTTGAAGAAACCTCCTCTTTGAGTGATAGTCTTGATGCTATTATGTCGATGCTTGTTAATGGCCATGCTTCTATTGATCCAAATAATGTTTCTTTAGCTTCTTTGGTTGCTCAAGAAGAGCATGTTGATGTGAACTTTATTAAAAATAACAATTTCAACAACAATGATTATAGAATAATTTTGGTAGCAATAATTATAGGCCATATCCTTCTAATAATAATAATGCTTATGGTAATTATTGCAACAACAACAAAAGTGTAACCTCTGATCTTGGGAACATGCTTAAGAATTTTATTAGTACACAAACTACTTTTAATAAATCTGTTGAGGAAAAGTTTGGCAAAATTGATGTTCTTGCTTCTAAAGTTCATAGCCTTGTTGACGTTGATTTTCTGAAACTAAAGGTTATGCCTCATGATGTTAAATAAATAAAAATTCGAAATGCCATCCAAATTCGAATCGATGAAAATGTTAGGATGTTAGCTGAATTGCATGCTAGATGGGAAAGAGAAGATGAACTAGCTAGAAAGAATAATATAGCTAACGTTTGCACCATTACCACCAATAGCAAAAATGAAGCTTCTCATGCTATTAAACCTTGTACTATCAATGGTAAAGTAATTTGTGTTTGCAATATTCCCACTTCTGCTATTAAAAAAATGCAAAAATGCTTGAGACTGCTAAAAATGCTCCTGATAAAAGTGCTGAAATTTTTAGAAACATGGGAGACAATGGTCCCATTACCTTTGATAAAAATGATCTTGACTTTGATGATTGCAACATAACTGAAGTGATTAAGTTCCTACAAAAGCTTGCTAGTTTTCCTAATGCTAGTGCTTTGAATATGGCTTTCACAAAATATATTACAAATGCTCTCATGCAAATTAGAGAGGATGAATTAACATGTGAAGCCTGTATCCCTAGGAATTAGATGATGGTTGGGAACCCATCATTCAAATGAAATGGAATGATTTTTATTGGAATTCTTTATTTGATCTTGGTGCTAGTATCTCTGTTATGTCTAAGAAACTTTATGATATGCTTGATTTACAACCATTGGAACCCTGTTATTTCGATGTTCGTCTTATTGATAATGTTAGAAAGAAACCTTTGGGGAGAGTCAATGATGTTCTTATCGTGGGTAATAATAATTTTGTCCCTGTTGATTTTGTTGTTTTGGATATTGAATGCAATTCTCCTTGTCCAATTGTTTTGGGAAGATATTTTCTTAGAACCGTTGGTGCTGTTATTGATATGAAAGAGGGGAATATTAAATTTCAATTCCCACTCAAGAAAGGTATGGAACACTTTCCTAGAAACAGAATGAAGTTTCCTTTTAATTATATTATTCTAACAAATTACAATATGGATGCTTCTTCACTTGAAAACAAGTGAATCCACTTTTCTGGGCCTAGCTAAAACGCGTTAAAGAAAAGCACTTCTTGGGAGATAACCCATGGTTTTATTTTTGCTTTTTTTTCTATTTTTTTATTTGAGTCAAGGGGTTTTATACTTATGTAGAAAATCCTTTGTATATTTATTTTCATGTATTAGTTGTTCCAAGTAAAGTTTCTAACGAAAGTTGGAGTTGGTTTTGGATTTTTGCGCAGGAAACATATTTCTGCTGTCCACCGTAAAAAATCGTATAAAATCGAAAAAGATCAGAATGACCTGAAATTTTTTGTGTTTATTCCTCAGCTAATTCCGAAACTTTTTTGTCCTATAATTTTTTTATGTGAGAAACGTAAGTGCCCCTGAAAAAATCGTCTTTACAGACTGTTCTGGTTTTGGCAGATTGTGCCATTTTTCTTGCATTTGCTCTTTTACGATGTCAAGTGGATTTCTTTGCTTCACGAAACATCAGTGGCTGTCGGTAATTTTAAAAGTATCAATAGCACTTGTGCCGATACCAAACCCATGAATTATTGATTGTTTCACTAACCCTCTAATGCGAATTACTCTTTGAATGTGGTGTGAAGGAAGTTTTCAAGAGTCAAGAGAAGAGGGTGATATAATGTGATCAAGAAGAGTGCAAGGTAAAAGCTTGGGGATGCCCACGTGGTTCATCCCAGAAAATTATAAGAAAACTCAAGTATCTAAGCTTGGGGATGCCCAAGGTATCCCCTTCTTCATTAACAATTTATAAGCTCACTTCTAGTGAAACTATATTTTTATTCGGTCACATCACAGGAAATTTAGTTGGGGCGTCTTTTATTTTTCCGTTCTGTTTTCTTTTGTTTCCTTGCTTCAATAAACATCATTGGAACCTAGCATCCTTTTTTGGGAGAGAGACACGCTCCTCTTTTTGATTTCAATACTCGTTATGCTCGTATTCTTAGATTTTTCTTCTAGATGCTGCAAAATTCCTGTTTAACTCATGTTTTCATGCATCTCTTATTTAGAGATGTTAGTTTTAGTAGAGTTATGTGAGAACTCTCATTCTTTCTTGATGTATTATTTAGATAGTTTTTGTTAAAACAAAGTTTATGTGGTGCTTGTTGGGAAAATAAACTGCTGCATGTGGTAGAATTTATAACGATGCAAATAGAAGCTTCTATAGACTGGGGCTAGACTTTTTCATGTCATGCTAGATGTTATTTTAATTCTAAATCCTAGTGGTTATTTTTGTAGCATGATTTGTCTCGAATAGCTAAGAGTGTTTAATGTGCCATTGAAAGAATCATGAGTTGTTCTTGTCATATAGAAGCATAAATTTGTGGTGTTCTCCTTTGAATGTTTTATTTGGTTGACTTGGCGCATGCTTACACCATGTTTATGACTACAAACCAGTCAATTATAGCCTCTTTGATCATTTTGTTTTTGAACTTGTAGTAACACTTATGCTCTGATTAATGATGTTTTTGTTGTTATGCATGATTATGGCCTTTATGCTCTCTTGATTTGTCGCTCCTAGTCTTTTGCTAGCCTCCACCTGTACTGAGTATGAGCTCTACTCGTGCATCCAACTCCCATAAAACAAAGTATTCCAAATGTGTCCACCATGCCTACCTACATGTGGTACTTAACCTCTACTCCAAAGTAAATTGCTCATGTGTTACCTTTAAAACTTTCGAAATTACTCATGTTTTGTGTTCTTGTTTTAGCTCATGAGGACGTAAATAGAGAATCTTTATCTCACTTATTGATTGTATTTCACACCCTGGACTAGTGGCTTCATCCGCTTATCCAATTGATAGAAGAGCTGGCAGCGGGGTGCCCAGCCCCAAATTAATACAAACAAAATCTCTTCACTATTTTCCCCCTAATTTATGAGTCAAAGCATGATTGTGTAAATAAAAGAGAAAGAGGGATGACCTTATACACCAGCTGATTCCCTCTATGGGAGCCGCTCTTGTGAAGTCTAGTTTGCTTGTGACGTACTGTATTTTCTGTTTACCATTCCTTGACATAAGCATACACTTCTCTAAAAACTAGACACTCCTCCATGGTATGTGGTTATTCGCAGGCACCCGAGGATTCGTTTAGCCATGGTTTGTGTAAGAAGATTGGGAGGAGTGTAAAACATTTTATACCTCTGTTTAGTAAAATAAAAAGCTCTAGCACATGAGTGATCCATGCTTGCCTCTGCGAAGGGTCTTTCTTTTACTTTTATGTTGAGTCTCCATCTTCTAACTTTATGCACAGTTGAGAGAGCATAGTTTCCATTCTCAGTTGAATGTGCATTTGTCCCAGAAACATTATTAATTGCTTCATGATGTGTTATTACTTGCTCTCAAATTATTTGTTCTAGTCTTCCTCTTAAACGTTGAAGGTGTCCTGGCATTTATGTTTTGCTCCAGTCTTAAGGACAAGTGAAATATCACTTTGCTATGTTTTCTCTATACTTGAATGTAACATCCCAGTGTTTGGGAAGTTATAATGATCTAAATTTAATATGTGCATTTGCAAAGCATGCATCTAAAAGTATCTTTAATTTCTTATGTTCCATGTTGTTTTCATGTTATCTGCTACATGTTTGCTATACACTTTATGTCATTTTTATAGATTTTCGGGACTAACCTATTGACAAGATGCCACAGAGCCAATTCCTTGTTTTCTGCTGTTTTTAGTTTCAGAAAAGCTCTTCTGGAAATATTCTCGGAATCGGAAAATTCGAAGCGTGGAAATCTTAGAATTCCCGAAGGTTCCACGGAGTCCTGAAGATTCCCAGAGGGGGGCCACAGGAGGGGCACACCATAGGGCGGTGCGCCCCCTGGCTGCGCCTGTGGGTGGTGTGGCCCCTCGAGCATCCACCGCTATCGCCCTTTCGCCTATTTATTCCTCTGATACGTCAACCCTAAAAATATACCACTTCTTCCCGAGAAACACCAGAGGCCGCCGACATCGTCAACCCGAGATCGGGAGGGTTCTGGAGCTCTCCCCGGCACCCTGCCGGGAGGGAAATTCATCACGGGAGGGGTCTACACCACCATTCCCGCCTCAAGAGTGATGCGTGAGTAGTTCATCCCTGGACTACGGTTCCATAGCAGTAGCTAGATGGTTGTCTTATCCACTTTATGCCTCATGTTTAGATCTTGTGAGCTGCCTTACATGATCGAGATCATCTTATTGAATGCTACATGTTGTGTTTACTGGGATCCGATGAATGTTGAATACTATGTCTTCTGATTATCAATCTATCATGTTATATTCATGCATATCTTATTTATGATCTTGCATGCTCTCCGTTATTAGTAGATGCTCTGGCCAAGTAGATGCTAAGGACTCCAAGAGGGAGTATTTATGCTCAATAGTGGGTTCACGCCTCCTTTGCATCTATGCTCGAGTGATAGAAACGTGACAGATGGAGGATGTGATGTTGCCATTAGGGAGAAAATAACGATGTTTACGTTGTTTACATTGTTTACATTACACACTTTGCTTACTACGATTATCTGTTTCTTGCAACTTAATACCCAAACTTTGTTCGGATGATATTCGGAGGGTGGATTATTAGTCATAGATGCAGTTCGATCACAGTGTATGTATTGTGTTGTAATGCCCGCATGAATCACATAGTAATCTTTATGTCTTGCATATGCACTACGGTGCAGCTTTCATTTCTATCAATTGCCTAGCTGTAATTTGTTCACCACACATGTTATTTATCTTCTATGGAGAGACACCACTAGTGAACTGTGGACCCCGATCCATTTTCTCATACTGATAATACAACCACTGCAATTATCGTTTGCACACCGCTGCTACTGTTTTCTTACTAATCTCATACTATTTTTCACACCAGACGTTTAACCTCTTTGTGTTCAGAAAAACCGGTGAGATTGACAACCTCACTGCTTCGTTGGGGCAAAGTGATTTGACTGTGTTGTGTAGGTTCCACGTTGCTACTGAACCGGTAGTGCGCCCTACCATCTCAACTGCATCAACCTCCTGAAGTTACTCCTTCCTCCTACTGGTCGATTCAATCTTGGTTTCTTTCTGAGGGAAAACTGCTGCTGTTCTCATCATACCTTCCTCTTGGGGTTTCCCAAGAAGTGCAAGATCTGCACCATCAGAGCCTTCTGAGGATCTTGGTCGGGTCATTTCTGATGCAAGACGAGGCTGCAACACAGAAAAGGAGAGGTTGCAGTTCGAGCAGATGTTACCGGACCACAACTAATTGTTGTATCCAACTTGTAAAGATGGCCAAAAGAAGCTAGGTAGCACACTGGAATTGCTGAAGTGGAAGGCAGAGACCGGTGTGACTGACTCGTCATTTGAAAATTTGCTGGTACTAATGAAGAAGATGCTTCCAAGAAAGAACGAATTGCCCTCCAGCACGTACGAAGCAAAGAAGCTTGTCTGCCCTTTAGGATTAGACGCGCAGAAGATAAATGCATGCCCCAATGACTGCATCCTCTACCGCGGTGAGAAGTCCGAGAATATGGATAAATTTTTGGTATGCAATGCATTGCGGTATAAGATTAGAAAAGATGACACTGGTGATATTGAGGTCGAGCCACCTAGGAAGAGGGTTCCTGCCAAGGTGATGTGGTATGCTCCTATAATTCCACGGTTGAAACGTTTGTTTAGAAACAAAGAGCATGCCAAGTTGTTGCGATGCCACATTGAAGACCGTAAGAAAGATGACAAGTTGAGGCACCCTGCTGATGGTCGGCAGTGGAAAAAAATCGATAGAGCGTTCGAGGACTTTAGAGGTGACGCAAGGAACTTATGGTTTGGTCTAAGTACAGATGGCGTGAATCCTTTTAGGGAGGAGAGCTGCAGTCAGAGCACCTGTCCCGTGACTCTATCTATCTACAACCTTCGTCCTTGCTTGTGCATGAAGCGGAAGTTCATTATGATGCCAGTGCTCATCCAAGGCCCAAAGTAACCCGCAACGACATTTATCTGTACCTAAGGCCATTAGTCGATGAACTTTTGCAGTTGTGGGCCAAACCAGGTGTAAGTGTGTGGGATGAGCACAAACAGGAGCCATTTGACCTACGAGTGTTGCATTTCGTAACCATCAATGATTGGCATGCACACACTGTTTGGATCAGACATAAAGTATAAATGTGGATAAATGTAGGAATAATGTGTACCCATACAACAGTGGTTTTCTTCCGCCTTGGCATTCCTTAAGGAAAAAAGGCAAGCATTTTGATGGCAATGCAGAAACCCAGATGAAGCATGCCTCCTATACTGGTGCTGAAGTATTTGGTATGGTCAAGGATTTAAATATAATCTTTCGAAAGGGTCCTGGAAGCCAACCTGTTATGAACGCCGCTGATAAACACGCACCAACGTGGAAGAAGAAATCTATATTTTGGGAGCTACCCTATTGGGATGTCCATGAGGTCCGCTCTGCAATCGACGTGATGTACCTGACGAAGAATCATTGCGTGAATATTCAAGGCTTCCTAGGCTTGTATGGGAAGTCAAAAGATACACCAGAAGCACGGGAGGAATAGGAACATCATAAAGGACGAGAGGACATGCATCCAGGGTAGTTTCAAGGGCCTGCCATCTACGCTCTTACCAAGGAAGAGAAGGAAATCTTTTCTGAAGTCCTTTTCAGTATCAAGGCCCCGTCTGGCTTCTCGTCGGATATAAAGGGAATAGTAAATAGGAAAGAGAAAAAAAATCCAAAACCTAAAGTCTCATGACTGCCACGTGCTTATGACGCAATTGCTTCCAGTTGCATTGAGGGGAATTGTGCCAAAAAATGTTCGACTGGCCATTGTGAAGATATGTGCATTCCTCAATGCAATTTCTCAGAAGTTAATCGATTGAGAAAGTCTAAAAGGGTTACAGATTGATGTGGTCCAATGGCTGGTATCCCTCGAGTTGTTGTTCCTACCATCTTTCTTCAATATTATGACACACCTCCTAGTTCACCTCCTAGAATTATCGGTCATGTATTTCTACACAATATGTTCCCCTTCGAGAGGTTCATGGGAGTCTTAAATAAATATGTTTGTAACCGTGGTAGGATAGAAGGAAGCATCTCCAAGGGCTATGGAACAAAAGAGTTCATTGAGTTTTGTGTTGACTTTCTTCCTCGCCTTAAGCCGATTGGTGTTCCTGAAACTCGGTATGAGGGGAGGCTGATTGGAAAATGCACACTAGGAAGGAAAGCAACAGTATGTAGGGACGGGCATTCTTTCACTCAAGCACACTACACAGTTATACACAATTCCACCATGGTGGCTCTGTATATCGAGAAACACAAGAATATTCTATGTTCCGAAAACCCGGGGAAGACTGACTCCTGGATCAAAGGGAAACACAAGGCGACTTTCGACAGTTGGTTGCAGACACATCTCATGAATAACACCACTGTTGAAGATCTGTTGTACTTGTTAACTAGGTCACCGTCTTCGACTATATGTACTTTCCAAGGGTACGAGATAAATGATAATACATTTTACACGATCGCCCAAGATAAAAAGAGAACCAACCAAAAAAATGGTGTCCTCTTTGATGCAACAAACAACAGTGGGCAGAAGGAAACATATTATGGATACATAGAGGATATATGGGAACTTGACTATGGTCCTACTTTTAAGGTCCCTTTGGTTTAGAGCAAATGGGTAAAGCTGACAAGAGGCGGGGTAGATGTATACCAAAAGTACGACATGAAAACAATGGATCTCAACAATCTTGGGTATATGGATGAACCATTAGTCCTAGCCAACGATGTGGATCAAGTTTTCTATGTGAAGGACATGTCTACCAAACCGAGAAAAAGCAATCAGCAAAAGAATACATCGTCCGATGAGCCAAATCACCACATCGTTCTTTCAGGGAAAATAAACATCGTGGGTAGATGACAAGACAGACATGTGAGTAGATTATAAAAAGTTTCAATAAATTCCGTCCTTCATAATGAAAACTGACCCAAGCATCATGTTAAATGATGAGGATTCTCCATGGCTACGGCGCAGAAGAAAACAGAAACAATAGATAGGGATGTTGGTGATGTGTAATACTCCCTCCGTTCCTATATGTAGGGTGTATAAGGTTTTGGCATGAATATTAAGAAATGGGAATTTTGCACATGTTGGAGTCATTTGCACCTCAAAAAAATTGGTGGAGAGAGTCCCTAACAACTATAAATTGGACACGATACATGTGGAAAAGACCGAATTAGAAAAAATTCCTCATTTGGAGGTATAAAATTGTCTATAAATTGCAATACACCTTATATTATGGATTTTTTCTGAAAACCTTATACACCTTACATCAAGGAACAGAGGGAGTAATGTATTAAACTTTGAATTCTCCATGGCATAGTTTGCTGAAATAGTTCCCATATTCCACACAAACATGCATCTTGGAAGCACATACAATGTTAACGGATAAAGTTTTCCTTTTCATTGAATAAAAAACCATTTTTATTTTCCGGGTGTGAAAATGGATTTTTTAAGGACCAACCACAAATATATTGCAAAATTTGGGGGCTGCATTTTTTGAAAATAATAAACCATTTTATATGCACAAATAACCAAAGTGTTTCATGTGAAAAGGTTTCGATCCACCTTGTTTGAAAAACACAAGTTTGTGTCGATTCAGTTGGAAACGGGTAAAAATTGAACTACAGGTGCCTTGTAGTTTGCTCATGATTTTTTTGGCAAAAATCATTTTTAGGTACACAAATAGCTATTTCATCACGGATACACCAAGATTTTCTCAATATTCAACCCCTATCTACGAACGGTCATGCCCGCTGTATTGACTTTTCCTTGAAATCGGCATAGAAAATTTCAGAAACTTCAAAAAAACTCACAATGAGGCAAGACCTTCGCGTGATGTCATTATATATGTCCTAGTATCCACCTGAAATAATAAACTTGGAATACAATAGTTGGGTTGAAGAGGTGATCACAGAAATGAGCTATCTCCTCCGAAGATTCTAGTGTTTCATGCCAAATGATGGTTGTTATGGCCAAATCCATGGTATAGTTTGTTGACATGTGCCCATATTCCACCCAAACATGCATATTGGAAGCACAAACAATGTTGACGGAGAACATTTTCCTTTTCATTGAATAAAAAACCATTTTTCATTTTCCGGGTGTGAAAAATGGTTTTTTTTTTGTGAAGGACCAACCACAAATATGTATCAAAACTTGGGGGCTGCATTTTTTGAAAATCTAGACCATGTTATATGCACAAATAACCAAAGTGTTGCATATGAAAAGGTTTCCGTACAACTTTTTTGAAAACACAAGTTTCTGCCGATTCAGCTGGAAACAGATCAAAATTGAGCTACAGATGCCTCATAGTTTGCTCATGATTTTTGGCAAAAATCATTGTTAGGTACACAGCTACCTATTTCATCAAATATAGACCAAGTGGGGGTGTGACAGGCTTCACTGTCATCATGTTCTCTCTTGTGAGTTTATGTACTTATAGCTGGAAACTCCCATTTCGGACGAAGCAGAGGGAATCTTTGCAAGCATTATTAGGGTATATATGTGTTTTTGGTGTTCCTAGTGGCTACTCTAACTCAACCAAGAAAAAAGACTCATCTTGCTACCCCATTTAGACGTCGGTGGGTGGGGTTAGATGGCACTGTTGACCAAAAGTCGACGAGAATGGCGCGTCGGAGCATCGAAACCGCACGAAGACATAGGTGGTGACCTAGCACATGTGTACAAGTGATGTGGGATGTGTAAATAAAAATGTGATAACCCTGGGGTGTGACCGGCTTTAGTGACACTCGCTCCCTGGAAATTGGGGAATTAATTTAATTTACCTCACACTTCAAACATGAATGAGTTTGTTATAAATAGATATAGTACATTTTTCTGAACAATTTGATATATTACTTGCATTTTTCTGATAAACAGATCAAAATATATTGATTTAACAAGTTTATAACATCCTTAGAAAAATAAATTAAAGAAAAAAATTAAATTTCTGGGCCTGCCGTGCAAAATTTCTTTTTCAAAAGCCTTTGGTCCTGATTGGTAATACCAGCCGGGACCAAAGTGCAAGCCTCGCGCGCGCGATTTCAACCCCCCTAAAAAAACAACCTTTAGTCGCGGTTGCAGCCACCAGCCGTGACTAGAGGGCCTTTAGTCCCGGTTCGTAGTTGGAACCGGGACCAAAAGTACGACGGTATAAATCCACCCGCCCTTTCCTTCTTTCCCAAAATCTCCAAATTGTTGCGACTAAGTCCTTCACCGTGCCACGCCGGTCGCTGTCACCGCTGCACGCCAGTCGTAGTCACCGCGCCACCGCAACCCCCATGCCGATGTAGCTTCCCCCGCGTGCTCTGGTGAGCTTCTTGTCCTCTGCACCGCCACCGCTCCCCCACGCGTGCTCTGGTGGCCTCAGTCACCGCCGGCGAACCATGGCCGCCTCGGATGAAGTCAACATGACGTCATATGTGGTCAGATTTTTTTATGTAACATTTTTTTTAGGTTCATATTTTGTTAGTATTAATAATTTTTTAGGTTAGTTGGAATTAGTAGAGTTAGTAGTTAGGTTAGTTAGAGTTAGTAAAAAAAATTCTACATAGAATTAGTAGAATTATTAGGGTGCTTTATGGGGTGATTTTTTTAGTGTAACTTATATTTGCTTAGGTTGATATTTTGTTAGTATTAATCATTTGTTTAGGTGTAATTTATATTTTTGTGTGATTTATATTTGTTGAGGGCTTTTTTTTTGTGTGTAACTTATATTCTTTTAGGGTGATTTTCTTTAGGGTGATTCCGTGTAACATTAGTAATCATAGTAATATTAGTAATATTTGTAGGGTGATATTTTTAGGGTGATATTTTTATGGTGATATTTTTTTAGGGTGATATTTTTTTAGGTTGATAATTAGTAGTATTTTTATATTAGTAATAGTAGAGTTATGATTTACTCTTGCAATAGCATAACCACAATAAAAAATACAGTATTTAAGCAAAACAATTGAGCCATTCAAGATGATTATCTTATGCAGATAGATAATTGAATATTTATCCGTATTAATACAACATTTTAAAACTCCAATTTCCATTTTCCTTAGATTAGCATCATAATTATTTTAACATCAAGGATAAACTATATGACTTTAATATTGTGTGCATTTTGCAGACACTATGGATCCACCTAGTCCAACCCACAGAGACCTAGCACAGGAAGAAATTCTCGAGAATATAATCCACGATGCCCCGGGTGCTGATCGAGCCGAATCTCCGCCGTCGTATCCAAACCCCTCCGGGCATGGAATGGAAGTCGACCGAGAGGACGGAGCCGATGGCTCCGATGATAGAGAAGCTGGTGGAATCTTAACGAAGTCCGGCTAGGTATATCTATGAAGTTCGGCGATCAGCAGATGCAAATCTTCCAAACGAGGCCCGGCCAAAAAGTTGGCCGCATCGACGCTTTATACATTTGTGGTCATAGCCCCTACGGGCGAACCAAAGGAACCCAAGAAGGCTGCCGATGTATTCAAAAAACAATGCAGAGTTCTGGATAGGGATCACATCCCGATCACCGTTCGAGAGTGGAATAAGCGTAAAGGGCGAACGATAGTGACTATGTCGCCGAAAGGTACAAAGAGGGTCTTTGGAATGACCTCATGGCACATTTCACCCTGCCAAAATGTAAGGATCCTGCCGGCACTTCAAAATTGAGCTAGAAAGTCAAGCAGTGGACTCTTAAGAAAATGGCCGAACTATTCCGGGAGTGGAAGAAAATATTCTGGCAAGACTATCAGAAGAAAAAGACTGCTCTAGTATTCGAAGGCTATCTAGCGAAGCAGGCGAATGACTGGAATGCATTTAAGAAGTACAAGGAGTCATAAGATGCCAAGGCTATCTCCAAAAAGAACAAGAAAAATGCTGAGAAGAAGAAATATCACATAACTTGGGGCCAGGGGGCTATAAGACTGCCATGCCGAAGTGGGATAAAAAAGAGCAAGAGCTGCTTGATAAAGGGATCACCCCATGATGGATGCGCGAAGAATGGGAATTGAGGGCAAGAAATTAGTTCCTTGCGCATGGGAGTTCATACGACAAAACAACATGGGACCTTGTTTGCAGTGACGGGATTATGGGACCTAGGGAAAACTGGATTAAAGTGGTGAAAGAAATTAAACAGGGGAATTTAAAGTTCCGTCCTGATAGAGAGAAAGACTTGCTGACACTGGTCCTCGGGGCGGACAAACACGACAGACGAACACGACGCCTTGGCAAGACAGCGTGGTGGCTTGCATTTGCCAAAGACATAGAAACTTACAGAAGCCGAGCGACCGCAAAGCAGCGACAACAAGAGGAGGTGGGATACAAGTTAAACCAGTTGCTTGATAGAATTAACCAACAGCAGCAGATTGACGAACTTAAAGGAGCAGTGTGGCTGCAAGATCCTGCACTCGATAGTACCGCCGACCCATCTCAGCAGAAAAGCAGCGTGGCTGACTCGGAGGTTCCAGCTGACGATGCACGGAGGATAGAGGGCGGTCCCGGCTACCCCATGGATCAACGATTTGATATCTTATGAGATCCATCAGAAACTGAAGAACATATCAGTAAAGGTGGCGGTCGGATATGATTTACCTTGTCCACCTGGCGCACGCTGGCATGGCCGTGAGATTCCAGCTGGCTATGCTAAAGTCGGGGGGGGGGGGTGAAATCGTAACGGGGTTTCATGATATGGAGCTTGACATCCCTGGACCTAAAGATGAGAGGACACTAGGAAAAGTAGTGGGTGGCATCATTCTACAGGACAAGAACTACATCAAGCTTCCAGGCTCGACGCCAAGGACAACACCGCCTCCGAGTCGTCGCAGGTCATCTACACCTCCATCACCTCTAAGAAGCCCACCCCATGACTGCTCCCACCACAGCGTGAGTCCATCTTGATCTCCGCTGCGGGACTTGGGTCAGCCTTCTCTGCCGCCGCCTCTGCCTCCGCCCGCTAAGGAAACTAAGCGGAAGCGTGCCGAAAACGCTCCGTCGATGAGTTCTATCCGACGGAGCCTAAAGAGAAAACAGTCGCCCCTCCCAAAGGTACCTTATCCGAGTCTTCCCATCATACCTTATGATCTAACTTTTTTTAAAGAAATGGAGGGCCTACCCCTAGCCTCTGCATCAAAATGATGCACATAGCCGGATATTATTTAAAAGAATACATAAACCATCAAGTCTTACAAGTGAATACATGAACCGACTAAACCTGAAGCCACAAAAAAGCGACATCTCGCTACCTACAAGACTGATGAAGGGGGTGGCCAAGCACAGGACCGCATGTCCTCACAACACACCAACGCGCATCATCTAAAACAGAAGGCCACATCAAGCCGCGCGATAGCGAGCAAGGGGCACAACCGGTCCAGCACTCTGCAGCGCACACCGACGTACACGCTCCGGAAGTTTCCGCCGCCATCTTCCGCTCACCCAACTCCAGGACAGGGATAAATGCATACACCATGTTATACCAAGCTACGCGCGTCCCTCATCCCGCTTCCGTTGCCGAGGCCCCGCAGCGCCATGCTGCCAAGACTCGCCACTGTCGAAGCGGAAGAAACAACACCGCCCACCCTTCCACTGGTCCCTCGGGCTTGTGCGCACCTCCAAGATTGATGCCCCCAAGAGAGAAACGACACAAATATGCCACCATCAACCAATCCATGGATCTAAGGTTTCCTCCGGAGGTAGTATAGTAGGACGGGAATTCACCACGGCGATGGCTTCAAGAAGGAGATGACACAAAGTGTCGCCATCACCGACCTCAGCCGCCGGCCGGCAGCCGAAGATAGGGTTTTCACCTAGTTGGTCCACGAACCTCCATCCCGCTCTCGCACACAGGTCCGACCGCCGCCCGGAGATTGAGTCTTTACCAGCGCCGAAGGCGGCAAAAACCGATCTCCACCACCAAAAAGCCAACATGTGATCCAAGATCGGATCCCACTTGGCCTGCTGGTCGCCGTGTCGCTGCACACCGTTGCCGGAGTACCGCGCCACCATGGTGCCCGGCTACACCACGCCATGGCGGAAGGGCACGGCTACCGTGCCGCCATACCACAACGAGAAGAGGGCTGGGACCCCCCCCCCCCCCCCCGCCTCCGGCGACGACAAGCTCTTCTTGGCGCGCCCTTGGCAGCGGCGGAGGAGGGCTGCTGGCGGCGGTGGAGGGCGCCCTCCCACCGTCGCGCGGTGGCGGCCGCGAGGGTTACGAGGGGGAGACTGTGGGGAGCCTTCGTTCGTTTAGTTAGATAACTTATGATCTAACTGACGAGCAAAACACTGTGATCGCAAAGGCCCATAAAATGCGCAGTTGCAAAAGAAGAAACCTGAGGCCCGCCCGATATACACCTAGAAGCAGAAAAATTGTGGACTTGTATTTCTAACCATAAAATCTCAAAATGACTTGCACCATAAGCCGGATGGCTATCTATGCATTCTTCAGAAGGAAGCGGGAAAGAGCAAAGCAAGTGGAAGTGCAAGCGAGAGAAAATCAAGTAAAAGTGCAAGCGAGAAAAGATCAGACGTTCCACAGCTCGGACAACAGGCCAAACAAACGATCACACCCCTCTTGGTGTTATCCGATAAGGGTGTGCAAATAAATATGGAAGAAGCTGCGAAGTGGGCGGCCCATATGGTGGTGAGTGTTGCTGACTTTCTAGGTTCCGAAGATGACAAGTTACCCAAGGCTGTTGTAGCCCCTAAGTCTACATATGTCCTAGGGGAGCCTTTGGGCAGCAAAGAGAAGTTGCAACAACTGCCAACACATATGTGTAATTTGCATGAATAGTATTTGAGAGCCAAAAGAAGAATGATAGTGGTGAAAGTCCCACGGGAGTACTACTTCCGACCCGACGAGATCCATATCGAATTTGAAGAACCGTTCTGTGACGCCCCGAGATCGGGCACTATGCAGATTTCAGCATTCCCGCCAAATCCGCATAATAACCGATTCCAGGTTGCCACTTATGATAACATTACAACAGTTCACGAATATTCCACAAGTACAACAGAAACAGATAGATACAAGATGACTCAAACGAGCCAGGGTTACAACTGATACAATACAAAGATCCAAATAACAGCGGAAGAAACAACACATCGTCCGTCTACGGACAAGATACAAATTGGACTAAGAGTCCTGAAGATAACCGAGAGCGTCGAATCCCTGCCCAGGCCAAGCCGGAGAGATTCCCAAGCTAACGTCGTCAGACTTCAAATCTGTCGACTGCAATATTGAATATGCAGCCACGAAAGAGATTCGTGGGTCAGTACGGTTAAGTACTGGCAAGTGGATAAACCCATACTCACAAGATACCGGCGTAGCCAGTCATCACAAGATACAAATACTTTGGGATCAACGGAAAAGGAAGGGGTAATTGCAAATAAGCGACAGCGGGCTGCACTAACCAACTACAGAGAGATACCACAACTTCCGGCTAACAGAAAGAAGATAAGATCGGGTATTGTAACCAACTGTAAGTAAATCCAAAACAAACCCATCCTGGATCTCGCCCCTTATCCGAAGAAGCAATCCGAGGATAACTCACACAGTTGGATTAATGATGGTTCAGATTATTGTGTCAATAAGCCTATTACTAGTCAAGTTGTTAATCATGGGGTGAAAGATTGTTAATCATTAGGTTTAAGTTGTCCTGAGTACTTGTTAGCCAGTACTTTCACCAAGTAATCCATAACCGCGGAAAACACGGCTTCTCGAGAAGATTATCCCTGCAGGGTTGCACCAATTTAGCCGTACACGCAAGAATAACCCGCCAGATGGGGAGCTAACCCACCAAGCGAGGTACTCTACACAACTCAACTCTTCTTCGCATCAAGCCCAAAGCACCACGTGCTGTGCGTGCGCGGCTAATCGAGCCCCCGAAGAAAAGGGGACCCTCATAGCACTTGAAGACCACGCCGCCCTAAATGCCGACTACGAAAGTTCCACCCGGGTACCAAGGGCTCGCAAGATCATGCATGCAGCAAATGGAACACCCGAACTAAATGTGGCGATTTGGACGAGATGCGAATCGAGTCAAATTGAGGGGGGCGCCCATACTCGCTTCCCACATGCGGGTAGTGCGCTCATCATGGATCAGTAGACAAGACCCTTTTCCTATTAGGGTCGACACTAGCAGGCCTCAAAACCACAAAGGGCCTCCTGCCGGTGCCTTATCATCAAATTATTATTTAACCATAACATTAACAGGATTGATTGATTAACATCGAGCCCCCAGAACGATAATGAAATAGTAACAGAAAGTAACGGGTAACAGACTCGAGCAAAAGCAACCCTAAGCATGCTAGTAAGACACGGGCAGCAAGCAATGGTTATAGGTATGGAGGTGAGGCAATATCAAGGTTAAGGGATTCATGTGATGGGTTCGTAACAGAAACAACTATTACTAAGGATAGCAGAAAAGAATCAACGGAAAGAATCGGTAACAAGTGATGAAAGGCAGCCATTTGGCAGCAAGTGAGTATACTTGCCTGAGATCCCGCAAGGTAGCAGAACTTGTCGTTGCTCACATCATCTCAACGTCCTATCCGGGAAGAAGCAATGAACCTCGAACAAACACCGGATGCAACAATTACTACTACGGAAAAAGATCCAGCATGATCAAGATATGGATGCATGACAAGTTAAAGATGCATCAGAATAAACTAGTTGACAAGATAAACAAATTTAAATGGACCCATGTGCAATTTGAGTTGCACATGAAAAGGCCCATGAATTATGGTTAGATTATTTGTTTTCCAACTAATCAACAGATGAAGGTGGATTAGCATGAGGCATGGATGAGGAAAACAACAAAATAACAACAATGGAACCAATTGAAATAAGGTTTAACAAGTTTGGAAATTATTGGTTAAGTGTGGAAAGTTTGGTTACTTAAACATGTCACACAAGCAATTGTTGTTTTCATCTAGTTAAAGTGTTCAAAACAAATAACAAAATTTATATTTGAAAAGAACATCAAATTTTAGTTGGATTACATGTTTCAAATATTGAAATTGGAATTAGGATAATTTAATTATGAATTAAACAATATTAAACAAGTTTTAAATGGATTTAAAACAAGTTTGAATATTATTTGAATTTTATTTGTTCAAAACATAAATTCAAATTCATATTTGAAAATTTCACACTTTGATGGTTTGAAAACATATTTTGCATGTTCAAAATTATTTTAGTTTGAGCAAGTTATGATTTTATCAAATTTAAATGAATTAAACAAGGATTAAATTATTTGGGCAATTTAAATTATTCAAACGATGAAACAAAATTTATATTTGAAAAGGTTATTCAAAATGGTATGGAAAACATATTTTATTTGTGGAAATTGGATTTAAAATGAGCAAGTTATTATTTTGGCAATTTTAAATGCAATAAACAAGAAACAGTTGTTTTCAGCAATTTAAATTATTCAAAACAGCAAACAAAATTTATATTTGGAAAGTACATGAAAATTTAATTGGAAAACATATTTGGTTTGTTGAATTTGGAATTTTTATGAACAAGTTATGAATTTTGCAAATTTAAGCGAATTTGACAAGTTTTCAAATGTTTCACCAATTTTAAATATTCAAAACAGTAAACAAACTTTATATTTGGAAAGAACATTTAATTTGGGACAGAAAACATATTTAAAAGGTTAAAATTGGAGTTGGGATGAATTTTTTATGCAATTTACAAAATTGGGTGCAATTCTGCCATTTTTAGGGAACTAGGGGCTTAGAAATAATTTTCCAGGGGCTAGAATAATTAGTAAGGGCCTAGTTGTGATTCTGTGAAATTACTGTGACCAAAACATTGCAAAAAAATAAAAGTTGGTTTATGGTGCAGGGGGTGGGATTCGATCCCTGCACCTCCTGCTTGCGCTGGGGGGACAGAACCAGTGGGATAGGCTGCTGTTTGTGGCTGGAATGGAAACTGTGGGAGGTTATGGATTCATAACCTGCACTGAACAATTGGAAAGAATTAACAGAAAAAAGGTGGGGAGATGGGGATTCGACCCCGCGCGCTGGGATGGGAGCGAGCGCATCCGTGACCACTGCAGTGACTTGCGGTTTGTTAACAGGTACAGGTAGGGTGGGGTTTGAGGTGCACTCTCGAACAGTTTTTCAGAAACTGTAACTGATCGTTACTGAATCTCGCGAGCGGACAGGAAAACGGAGCTGCTCGCCGGCCGGAGGCTGGATCGCGACGGTGCGGTGTGCGGCTGCTTGGCGTGTGCAGACGCTTGCGAACAGAACAGGAGAGGGAAGGGTAAGGAGGGAGCGGCTGCTCACCGCGGCTCTGTTTGTCGTCGAGGCAGGCGAGGCCGCTGCCGATCGCAGCCACGGCCGGAACTTGCCGGCGACGGCGGGGCCTCCACGGGCGCCCCCAGCTAGAGGCGATGGGACGGGGCGGTAGCTGGAGCACCCCCGTTTCCATTCCCGCCCTCGGGGCTCCCCGGAGAGGGCCACCTCGGTGGCGCCAAGGAGGCAAAAATCCGGCCACGGAGGGCTCGGTGGTGGTTTCAGACATGATTCAGAGAGGGGAACTAGCAGGGAGATAGGGAGGACGGCGGCGATGGGGAAGGAGGTAGGGTTTGCAGCAGAGGGTAGGGGGGTAGGTTACTTAAGGAGGAGGGAAGCCAGTACGGCATGGCATCCAGGGGGGGAGAGCTGATCGAGTGGCAGAGAGGGGGTTCGTACAGAGGAGGGTGACGACAGAACAGAAAGGGGTATTGGGCTAGCAAGAAAAGTGGGCTTAGGGGGAAGAAAAAGGAGAGGATGGGGTGGGCTGGTTCTTCTCCTTGGCTATTTCCCTTTTTCCCTTTTTTTTGTAATGAAAAGAAAGAGAGAGAGATGAATAGAAAAGGTTTGGGGTTTAATCTTTTGTAATTATTTGTGATACTTTTCAAAAACAGGAACTTAAGCAATGTCAACATATGTTTCACAAGATTGAAATTCGAATTGAGTTAAAGTTGTTTAGTTAAAATTGTCAAATAGGGTGTGAGGGTGTTTAGTTGATAATTAAAGTTTATTAATTTGCAAAACAATAATTAAAAGCAAGTTTGGTTATTGATTTCAAGATTGGTAATATTAGTTTGATCTTCAAGTGGTTAGGTGAATTTCAAATAATGTTTTGATTTTGGGAATTTTGGAAATAACAAATTTTATTTAATAAGCAACAAGCAATTATACAAACATTATTGAAATTAGTTTGTTTGCCAAATTTTAATCTTTAAACCCATATTTAAATATGATGAGTAGGATTGATTTGGGTTGGAGTTTTGAATTTGCCATTAGGGTTTTAATAACAGGGAAAATTTTATTAACAAGCAATTTGATTAGAACAACTCCAAACTTTTGAAAAACAACTGGGTGGTTTAGTTTGCAATTTTGAAATTGGACATCTGAACATGTGGGAAAGTTTCAATTGTGTTTGAATTTTTGAGTTGCTTTGAAAAACAGAATGCAATGCTCATGTGATGCATATGATGCAAAGCAAAAGGAAACAAACACTTTCTACCAAAGGTAACACCCCAGGTGTTACACGTTCCAGATGTACAATTTCGAAGCCCTCGACAAATCTGTCATGAGTTGCTATTGCCTGTAAGTTGTTGAATCCATTATCTACATATAAGTTGTTCAATTCATTGCATGCTATTATCCTCATTATATCCTTTCTGACCATAAAATCTCAATATGACTTGCACCATAAGCCAGATGACTATCTACTCACTTTTCAGAAGGAAGCGAGGAAGAGCAAAGGAAGTTGAAGTGCAAGCGGGAGCAAATCAAGTAAAAGTGCAAGCGAGAAAAGATCAGACGTTCGACAACTTGGACAACAGGCCAAACAATCGATCACACCCCTCTTGATGTTATCCGATAAGGCTGTGCAAATAAATATGGAAGAAGCTGCGAAGTGGGCGGCCGATATGGGTGTGAGTGTTGCTGACTTGCGAGGTTCCCAAGACGACAAGTTACCCAAGGATGTTGTAGCCCCTAAGCCTGCATATGTCCCCGGGAAGCCTTTGGTCAGCAAAGAGAGTTGCAACAACTGCCAACACATATGCGTAATTTGCATGAATGGTATTTGAGAGCCAACAGAAGAATGATCGTGGCGAAAGTCCCACGGGAGTACTACTTATGACCCGACGAGATACATGTAAAATTTGAAGAACTCTTCCAGATGTACAATTTTGAAACCTTCGATAAATCTCTCATGATTTGCTATTTTCTGTAAGTTGTTGAATTCATTGTCTACATATAAGTTGTTCAGTTCATTGCATGCAATTATCCTCATTATATCCTTTTGTACTCTATTATGCAGAATGAAGATCCTGGTCTGTAAAAGTAGGAAGATCTTTAATGTTGGGTTCATTGACCGTGATAAAGTACATATAAAGACGCTAACGAGTTGTCCCGATGAGATGGCGGGAAACATTCTAAGATTTCTAACGGAGCAACATTTCCGTGACCACATATTGTTTCCATATAACTTCAGGTGAGGGTCTTACTCTGTTGTGTCCATTCATATTTACTCAGCCGATGTTAAGTGTAATTGATGAGTTACTGACGTATGTATAAACTTTTGCCGCTTCCACTAGATTCTGCTAGACATTCAAATTGATAAGGGAAGAGTTGAAGTCTTCGACCCATTAACAATAAACATGGAAGAGTTCCGCAGCATGCAGGACATGCTCCAGAAGTAATTTCAATCATTCTCGCGCTATATCGGTCTCTTCCGATGATTTCCTAAAATATCAAGTAATGAATAACTCATTCATTCATTTTCCTTGTCGGGCAGGGTTGGCAAGCAGTTCAAGACTGTGACTGAGGGTACCCCCTTTAGTCCCGGTTCTATAACGCTCCGATTTTATCCCAAAGATAGACGAATCACTCCATATGGACCCCCAAGAGAGCCTCACCAAAAATCAATATGGTTAACCCAACATTTATTATGCAAAGCATATGTCACACTCCAATTTTTTCGTTTGCAAATGGCAAAGGTATAAGGAGAAATGTAGGTAGGCCAGAAACCCATGAGTCTAGTGGAATGCCAAAAATTCGTTCTGACACCATTATCCATGGAGGTGGAAGTGGCCACATAAAACAGGTTCAAACTATCCCTCGTGCATGGATTCCCTAAAAGCACCCCGAGCTTGTCAGGCGTGGCCCAGTACTCCTGCCAGGACTACCGCAAGTGAATTGACTAAGCGAAAACATCAAGTTTTTAGAAGCTCTAGGCCTCCAAGATCCTTAGGGCGACACACGTTTTCCACATTGACCTTGTATTTTTGTCAAGTGAGCGAGCAGGGTCCCGTCCTAACAAAATTGTGTTGCAGCTTTGCGATGCCAAGGATCAGTGTGAGTGTGTGAGGTGCTAAAATAGATTGGATCCAAGTGCAACGGTTGGCTACCATGAGGTTCGTTCTTGCTCGTAGAAATTGGAAGCTTGATTGACACCTTGTCCTCCTGGGACTGAAATATAACGTTCTACACAAAAGACACCGGACGGAAAGGGCCAACCCAAGATAGTGCAAGGGAAAGGAAACCTAACCGCTTGAAAATTCAACAAAACCTCGTCAAAATTGACATGAGAGCACCAAATGGGACAAAAAAAACTCTTAGACCTCAATCGCTCACAGTATCAATATATACACTTTAGAGCTCACCTACACATCTAAGTGGGTTAATAGAAACCTTATGGCTTTGTTGACGTCGAATATAATTATTGTCTATTCATCTCTAGAAGACTATGGGAAGAACCTCACTGAGCGATTAGATTCGACAAAGTTTTAAACCTAATCCACGATGGTCCATGCGACATAGTGATATATTTCCATGATGATCCGAGTTGATTCCATTAGAGCATCTGTAAGAGACAGCGCAAATTCTGAACCTGCAAACCACGGATGCGGGTTACTGAAACATGTTTGCAGACCGAGTTGAGTCGCGCGCAGATCAGACACTGCAATTGAAACTGCAAATTTAAATTTCAAACTACACGAGAGTTTCATCTCGCAGTTCATCATTACATAGATAGCTTGCTCACCAGAATTACGCACCGGAGCTCGCTCACTGGCCAAAATAAAGCTAGAATACGTGGCCCTAACCCTAACTGACCAAAATCGGCTCACCGGAGTTCGTAGGGAGCGGCCGCGCCGTCGCCGGAGTGCGTTTCACTCCTCCTCCGAGTCGCCGTTGACGTAGATGATGAGGGTTTTGCCCTTCACCTTCTCGCGCGCCTTGGAGGCCACTTTCTCGTGGTGAAAGCGGTCCTGCTCAAGGCCCTGCTCGAACAGCAACTGGTCGATGTCGACCTCACGGCAGCGGCGCTTGGTGGCGCCTTGGGACTCCTCCTTGGAGCGCTCCTGCACCGTGCAGGTCACTGTGGCAAGGACCTCATCAGGGATGAAGTCCTCGAGGGTGACCGAGCCCTCGAACGTGGCCGGATCGTAGACCTCGAAGCCATCCTCGTAGACGGCAACCTCGCGCACCTTCACTGGAGTTTGCGGCGATGAGCCTGAGCAGGAGAAGGTCTAGGTGCCGGAGGAGCTCCCCTCCAAACCGTTCTTCTGAACACAAGGCCTAGTGACAAAAGAATGTGATGCACTAGAATCAAACAGAACTGGGACTTGTACTGAGTTGACAAGGAACATACCAATCACCATGTCTGGTGCCTCCTGTGCTTCCTCAGCAGTATCATGGTTCAGGTGGCCCTTCACAACATTCCCGGGCTTCTTCTGAGAAGATCCCTGAGTCATCTTAGCTACATTGAGGCGAGCAGGAGCAGGATTCTTGCTGGGACACTCACGAGAGAAGCGTCCTCCTTTTCCACCTGAGAAACATGCTCTAGATGGCTTCGAAGCAGAAGGAGCATCACGAGTGGAGGTATTACTAGAGTTTCCACCGCTAGAACTTGGTCCAAGCATAAGATTGTTGTTGAAGTTGAAGGGCCTTGGAGCAAATTGGTTGTAGTGGTGAGGTACATAACCTGGTGCTCTTGGGGGTGGAGGTCTCACAGGTGGAACACTGCGAGCCCTAGGAGCACTAGTTCCTCCCTGCTGCATCATCTTCCTCTTGCGGTTATCATAGGCGGACTAGCGCTTGTGCTCCATCATAATGGCAGCGTTTGCAAGCGACTCCAGGTCCTGAAATGGTATCACCACAAGAGTGCACTGCAGCTCATCATGAAGCCCATTTAGAAACCTCTCCTTCTTCTACACTTCGGAATCAACGTCATTGGGAGCACAACGAGCCAAAGTGCTGAATTCTTCCCAATACTTTGATACCGACATCCCACCATGCCTTAGCTTCAGAAACTTGTCCCGCATGATGTTCATCACTCCCGTAGGGATGTGATACTTGCGGAACTTTGTAACAAACTCGTCCCAAGTGGTGACATGACCAGCTGCCACCGTAGCACGGGTGGTTTCCCACCAAGTTTATGTCAGTTCAGCAAGAAAGTGAGATGCGTAGAGGACTTAATCATTCTTCGCAACACCATCCACTTCCAAGTTGTTTTCTATGGTGCGGAGCTAGTCGGAGGTTCCACAGTACGAGTGAAGGTTGGAGGGTTGGTGTTATAGAACTCTTTCAGCGTAGAACGGGCACCATTCCCATTATTATTGGTACCAAGTTGAGCCAGACGCTGAAGAGTGGCAAGAGTGGTTGTGCGTTCAGCACGAGCGGCTTCGCGGTCTTCCATCATAAGTGCAAGGATCTGATCCACGGAAGGCTCGGGTGTTGGTGGTGGATTCGGAGGATCGCGAGCAATGCTAAAGGAAAAAAGTGTAGGAATTAGAGGCAGGTAGGTTGTTTTCACAACCAAAAACTTGACAGGTTTAAGGAAAGTAAAAAGACAGGAATTAAGGCACGCATGGTAAAGAACTTGAGAGATACCAAAAGCACACAAGCACAACATATACATACAACACAAAGAGGCTCCTACATGCTGGCATACAAAACCATCAAGCTGAGAACAACAGTGTACAATCATACACAGATTGTTTCTGAAGAACCATACTGCAAAAGGAGCAACTCGTGGAGACATCGCAACTCTACTCGCATCCTAGTATATCTCACATACGACCTAAGAGAGAAGATTACAACCTACTCCTGTCCCTCATCATCGCCGTCGAAAAGGATTTCCTCAGGGTCCTCCTCGTCTCCGGCGCGGTCGTCATCCTCCTGGTCACTCGGGTCGCTCATGTCTATACCATCGGATGGAACCTCGTCGTCGGGAAGGAGGTCCTCGTTCTCCTTGCGAAGTTTGGCGATATCCTCCTCCAACTCCTCGATCATCGAGTCTCTCGTGGCCAAGTTGTCTCTCGCGGTCTTCAGTCGACCACGAAGATATCATTGGCCATCTGAATCGCCTCAACCTTCTTGGTGAGGAGAGTATGGGACAACCTGGTGGTCCGTAACTGCCCCTCCATGGTGCGGATCCATTGGCCTGAGCGTCAAACTGCATATGCAGATTGTCGAGGTTGTGTCGAGTTCGGTGCAAGAAATATTGTACATCATCCATGTGAGTACCTATGCTCCTCGGAGGGTGCGAGTTAGGAATCGGCAGTCCATCCTCATCGCGCCTGCCATAAAGCTCGAAACGGGTACCGACGTAGTGGGAGCCGCAGAGGTAGGCTAGGCGCGCAATCGCCTCCTGAAGAACTCGGACAGCACCGTCGTTCCACGAGCGGTCAATCGCGTGGAAGACGTAGACAAGCTCGGTAGGTGTCGTCAGCGGCGGGCGGAGAGTACACTCCAACAACCACGAAATCTCTCTGCGAGCGTCATCAACCTGTCCTCCCCTCAACTCTGGTAGTGGACGCCCGAGAATACGGTTAATTTCTACCAGCTCGGTCTCGAAGCGAAAGGTGAAGCCGAGAGTAAGGCCCAACTGCTCTGACTGGGTGAAGACGACATCCATCTGCACAAATTTTAAGTATAGTTTAAGTTAGTAACCACTGTGCAAAATTTTAGAGTATGCAAGATATAATTTAATGTAAGTAAAGTTTTGGAAACTCAGAGGGGATAGGGTATAAGGAATATTTTGGTACTTAGTCAACTCCAGCTCTTGCTTTTAGAAAATAGTTGTCGGAGTACTAGCTAACGTCCATGCTAACTAAGGTCTCCTATGGTCATGATGGCTTTGATACCAACTCCGTCGGTACCCGGGACTAGCAATCCAAGACCTCCAATATGCATACAGTCACGATCCCGAATCAAACAGTCATGAGCAACATATTTAGAGTTGGCAGTCCAGAGTACAACATCCATTACCCGCATACACAGAGTCTTACACAGACGGGTCACACGACCAAGTCTCAGACAACATCCACGCAGGGAAAACAACATACACACTTTGTAGCGAAAGAAAAACATAACATAGTAGATCCCAAGTCACACCTTAACACCACAGGCTGCTGACCGGGATACGTGCCTAGTTCGCGGGGTCGTCGTAGTACTCCTCTTTGTAGGTGTCTTCCTGAGGCTGCTCCTTGAAGTCTGACCAGGTAAATAGCTTGGGACGAAACCAATATGAGTACATTGGAATGTATTCGCTAGTCACCCTAAAGGAATGCTTAAATATGCAAGTATGCTTAAGTAGCGGAGGTAGGAAGGCCATACTTAGGGTTCATCTACCCATGATGGATGTAAGATGCATCATGGTTGCTCAAGTTTTAGAATTTGGCTGAAGAAGATACTTCAAAAGATATTTAAGTTTCTATTGTAGATATCGCATACCCACAAGGTTTCAACAAATCATTATAAAGAAGAGAAAATATTTTATTTGCAAAACTTCTTGGAAGAACCACATCTCCAAGTCCATCCATCTCCGGTACCTCAAAGGTACAACAATTCCCTTTCCCAAGTACCTCCCAGGTACAACACCGAAAACACTTTTAAAGTTTTGAAAACTTCGACACAGTACAAGCTACATGGCCATCCGACTGTCCATATCCGAGGTCGCGGTTATTTTGAATAGATTGAACTCTACAGAGGTGTACACATTCCACAAGATCCAGTACTCCACCGTGAACAACCACGGACTGTCCGCGGCAGTATGAGAACATCAGATAACTGGTCCTAATTATCCACTATGTAGGTGCTAGGAAATTACTACGTCTTCAACTGGGTTTGTTCTCCCCGGCACTGAGTGTGTCAGCTGTATTGATCAGGTTTCCCCTAACAGCACACCGCCATGACAGGAGATCCAACTGTTGCGATCGCGTGGGGGGGGGGGAATTAGTCCCACACTTTGAATGTCTCGTTACTCCCTCCCGGCGACAATTCGGTTCAGGGGACTCGAACCCCTATAGCTCATTGAGGTACAAATGGACTAACACCGACAAGATTGTAATTAGACCCCGTGCCCATATGGCGGTAATGTGGCAATACTAGTTGGTTGTCCAACAAAGACTAGGTTATGTGTCATTTTTACAAAACACTTTTCCAAAAAATCACCTCTTCACAAACACCTGATGGACAAGGTCCCGCCCTTCCACGGTGTTCTATAAAGGCTTTGTTTTTTCAAACACTCCCATTTTAAAATGTCCACTAGGGGGCTTAAATTCTCTTTGTTTAGGTGGAAATAGAATAATATGGTGGCTAAAAGCTTGGTATCACCAAGATTATGTAGTGGCAATAGCATATTAGACATATATATAGTAATAGAAACATACTTTACTTTTAAAAAGGTTTTTGAAAAACTTCAGAAGTAAAACATGCATGATAGATAGTGATAAGTAAAAACATAGCAAGCATTTAGAGTGGCTTGCCTTGGCCATGGTCTTGTCCTTGCTCTTGAAATAAACAAGAGTGGCAATAAACTTCCTAGGGAATAATGCCTTCTTCTTCATTATCTAACGTCGTAAAAGAAAAGAAAAACACACAATCAGAGCCAAACAAAGGCAAGAAATTGCTATTAAAGTAATCATACAGCAAGCATTTCACAAAACAACCGAACTCCAAAAATAAATACTAGGGTTACACACAATTAAGCAAGCATGCATTCCAAAATGTTGGAAACAACTAGAAAATGAAAATAGTGATCCTCAACCAAAGTGTCATGAGTTCAGTGGGTGTGCCACTCTCATATCATGACAAAATAAAGCTAAATGACTCTCTAGTCATTCATGAGGATATTTACTAAAGAAAGAAAATAACACAAAAACACCTAAATAGTCATATAGATGTAATAACAAACACTACTACAAGACCTAAGTATAACAAGCTTTTATAAATATGAATGATTAATCCAACCAGAGGAACATGATATACTAACAGAGTCACAAATTTACGAAGCATGCCATGACATCACTCAAGGCATAATAATAACAAGAATCAAGCAAAGCATTAAGAGACTAGACTAGAAAACAATCATCTACACATGAAAATACTCATAATCATGGCAATACAAGAAACAAGGATTATTCTAACATGCTAGGCATATGAGATAAAAACCTAATAACAGAGAATACAACACCTATGCTAGTATTAACAAAAACATCAATTAAAACAATAAGCAATGATAATTAAACAATTAACACAAAATGGTAGAAAATCCCCTAATCCTACAATGCATGCCAAAAATAATCTAAAGCTCCTAAATTTATTCCAATCTAGAATTTGGTATTCCTAAGCATACAAAAGCTCACCCAATTGGTCTCATATCAAAAAGAATTATAGAAAAATTCCTAAAAATCATTTGGTGGCTCTTTAGTCATTTACCATTTTGCATGTCATTTAAGATAAGAAGCTCAAGTGCATGAAAGGCCAAGTTTTATAGCTAGGTATCGCAAATATTTATCTTGATCAATTGACCTCACATCATTTGGATTCTTAGAAATAAAGTTATGATCAAAGAAAATTTTCAGATAAGTTCTGTTTGGGATTTTCCCTATGATTAACCAAGGGTGCAATACCAAATCTACAACTTGGACATGGTTAAGAACACATGCAAGTATCTCTGGAGTTTTTGGATTGGTCAAATATTACTTCTGACCATTTTATTTTGATTAAAAGTATTAGGGTTGTTTTCTGCTAAAACGGAAAAAAAGAAACCAGAAAAAAAATGCGCCACAGGCCATATCCAGTGGAACTGGGCCAAGAAGCGCCGATTCGGCCCGCGGAACGTGCACGCACGCTACGCAGGCGTGGGAATGGACGCGTTCAACGGGATCCGTCGGATCGGGATTGAACGGCAGGGGGCTTCGTCCTCCTCGTGACATGCACACACGTGCATGTGCACACCGTGACCTCGGCAGACCATAGGTCTCACCTAGGGGCGTCGCGGTGTGATGGCAAGGCTTTACATTGGCAGAGGGCGGTCGAGCCGGTGCAGGCGTGGTGGCAGGAGCAACAACAATGCTGGTGTTCACCGTCTCTGCGCCGGTGGCCCGAGGTGAACTCGAGCACGTCGGCGTTGATCCTGCAGAGAAACGTCCACGCCATCGTGTCAGAAAGGTATGCCAGAGCACGGGGAAGGTGAAGAGAAGAGAATGGCAGAGAGAGGATGACGGCAATGAGTTGCACCTCGATTCTCTCTCTATGGTCTTCGGCGATCTTTCCTCGCCGTGGTAGGTGTACAAAGAGAGAGAGAGAGAGAGAGAGAGAGAGAGAGAGAGAGAGAGAGAGTGGGGAGAGCTAGGCGCCCTCGAGGTGAACGAAGAGGGGAAAATGGCACTTGGGGCGAGGCTAGTTGTCGTGGCGTGGTCTTTATACCATAGGGTGATGAGGTGCTCTTCTCAGGTTCACCTCCAATGTGCATGGCAACGTGTAGAATGGAGGGCAGGGGATGGAAGGCACGTGGACGAGCTCAAGACGACCGTGCACAAGCTGCCAAGGCGGAGAGAGGAGGGAAATGGGGCGGGCTGAGGTGGTGTGCAAGTTGATGCGGCTGACAGACCGATCCTACTCCACCTACTCTCTTGGCATCATCCTAACTCCCTCTCTGATCTTCCATTGAGCAAACAAGACGCAGGGTTTTAGATATGGTATTGTGTAGATCACAAATGACAAGGTCATCCACCCGAATATGAATCGGAAGCATTTGTTTGAGTGACTTCAAAAAGTGTCAAAACACAGATTCAGAAAATTCAGTTATAAAGACTTAGAGAAAATTTCTAATTCCTGGAATGTTTGCTAGATCAGCAATAAGTTTGGATTAGAAACAAATTGCAAATGAGTTCCAATTTTAACAATTCACACTAGAGATTGTATATGATGACATATACTTTCATAAACCCATTTTTATTATTTTTATAAAAATTCCTAGGGCCATGATAACAAGAGAGAAAAAAGACAAGTTTATGTTTTCTGTGTTTTCTGTTTTCCTGTTTTATCAACTAGGCCACAAAACAACAGCAATGCCACTTCAAAAATGGATCTTTGGTCATGATGAGTAAGTTACTAACTCAAGGATGGATAACAAGAAAATATAACAAGGAATTGAGTTCTATTTCATCAAAATTGGAGAGGTTCAACAGAGAAAGAATTAACAGAAAAGAAGAGAGAAAAACTTAGTCACTTTCTTAGGGTTTTTCGCATAAGATAAAACCATGACTAAGAGAACAAGATAACAAAATTTGAGGTCGATAAAGAGACAATGGAACCAAGGAGAACAACATTTCCAAACATCTCATATTGAAATAACATTTAGAGATTACACAGGGACCACAATTATCCAGATGATAACAAGATCAACAGAAAAGTTTTGTTGGTCCCAAATTTTGTGTTCTCTCCCTTTACAACATACTATTACAAAATGAGGATGTGACATGTATTACAAAACCTGACCATATCTATTACCTTGATATTGGTTGATCATGATAGTTTTCTAAGTTGTTTACATAATACAACAATTTGATGCCCTCCATGTTTACATTACGTGCATGTCAAAAATCAGAGGCTTCAAACGAAGCTGCAAGAAAATGACATTAGTACCATCCAAATATATATTTTCATTCAGTTGGTTCCATGCACATTTTTCTGTGTACTATGGACATATCTATACAGGAAATAGTTTAATACTCCTAGTATATGTATTACAATATGGAAACTGTTACAATATGAATGGTCAGATTTTTTTTGCAATATGACCAGTATATGTATTTAAAAAGGTCGATACAAAACCCACTGCAACATGTGGAGAATCTTCTAGTTAATTAACAAGAGCATGCACAATAATTGATGAAACTAAAGGTTTGGCATGTAGGACTACACTGACTTGGTGTTGGCATCTTGCTGCTTTGTCACATCGGAGTGGGTATTGAGCTACTCCGACACGATGACTAAGACCAGGAACCGAATCCATGGAAAATCAGCGCTGACCCCCAAACGTCTACCAAGTCGGTCGAGTACATGGACGGTGCATGCTTCAACACCTTCTCAGATGCCGGCTGCAACCTGTTGTTGCGGCTACGCCTAACATGCATGGTCTTCTGCTGGTGGTGACGTTGTCGACTACTTAGATGACAGTTGGGGGCAGACGTGAAGTTTGGCATCGGGGAACATGAGAAAGACTGAGGAGACGCCTAGAAACACGCCATGACGCGGTAGCGACATCATGCGACGCAATGCTAGGTCCCATATATGTCAGTTTACAAGGAGTTCACAATATCGTGCATTGTTTATTATGTCTTAGCTTGTACTCCAAGTTGATGAAGAGTCTCGGTTCCTCGCATTATTCGAGTGCTGAGGAAGGGAATCCTTAGGTCTAATGGGTATTATTCTACCATTATAAAAGTACCCGAGTCCCACTCTTGAAGCGTTATATCACTCCATTGTTGTCGACATGTATGGCTCCTGGTAACTAAGATTCATAATCTGTAGCTTTCGTTATGAATGAATAAGTAGATTGAGTTCTTGAAAAGATGAGATTGCACGAAGCATCTAGTATTTTTCTATGTGTAAATCAAATAAATATTCAAATTCCTTCATATTTAATTGTGTATCTAGACTCCCTGCATAAATTTATATATTTTGGTATTTTATGATCAATTTTTTTGATCTATAAAACACGTTCCATATTATCACTGACTAGGCTCTGAATGCTTAATGGTAATTTATTTCTCAGATTTTAGATATTCTTATCACAATGTTTATTTCCAAATGATCATTTTACAATATATATGCCCTCAACAGTTAATCTGTTCCTAAAATTCAATATTTTATTTTATCCCTAAATTAATGTATTCATATCTTATGTGATTATTCTATATGAATGCACCAATTTAGTGTAAATCCGTATATCGCAGATTTTCTAGAAATATACGATATTGCATTGCATTTAATCATATTTTATACTCTGTATTTGTTAATTATGTAGTATCAGATATTACATGCAATCAACGAGAAATAATTCCAAAATGCATCGCCTAATTATATACAATGAGTATTAATATATTTCTAAAATTTGAGATCTTATTTTTACTGAATTAATATATGCGGATATTATGTTATCATTCTTTATGAATAGGATATAATGTACCTCATTAGTTTAAATATTTATATCACGTAGAATTAAATCATATATTTTATTTGTTATAAATTTTGGATCTCGATTTATATGCCCTCATAAAATTTTTAGGTCCCTGGATGCTTCACACCATTAAATAGGGTGGGAGCTCACGGAAGCACACATTCGTACACTAATTCTTGGATTTCTCATTCGCCATCTACATGGAGAATTGTTCTACACCTATTGTTTTGTTTGTTGTACTACTTCTTGCTAATATAATTGTGGGAGGATGTTTTCCTTCTAGTAACGAGGTAAATGCTATAATTTAGTCCTATTGATATTTCAGTAAAAATATTACAACATGCTTTACATTCTTTGTTCACATCATTTTCTAATTTTTCTTTCCCCTCAATATTATGAAGCATGGAAATTTGAGAATGAGATGGCCCTTGGAAATCGAGCCAGAGTATTTCCTTACAAAGAAAAATCTATCCTCCGATCAAAACTCATTGATCACTTATGTGAGTATTATGTTTCCATTTTTGAATTTAGTGTTTTGAAAAGATTATATGTTACTAGACCAAGAAAGATGCAATCTAATCACAATAAGTCCATGTTAATTACATACGTCAAGTCATACCAGACCCTTAGGAAATGGCAGTGATGATTACTATGGTGCAGAGGCCACACTGGATGTTTACGGCTTTGATTTGCAATATGGACAAGAAACTGGAGCTATGATTTGGATTGTGAATAGAGGAGATGGACAGCCATCTTCTTTAAGTGGAATTCAATTTGGATGGCATGTAAGTTACATGATTTGGAGTGTCACAAGTATATTTATTTAAGTTTGTTTAGTGTAAAAAATATTAAAATGAATGAAAAGCTGGATAATTTGTTACATATGTTGTTTATAATTTCCATGAGAATTTTTTCATACTTAAAGATTAATAAGATTTTATTTTCATTCCCTGATTCTTAGCTCATTATTGACATTATATGTGCACCTTTGTGTTGAGAAAAAACATACAATGCATATTCGTCATGTAGTACGAAATTTTGTCAATCATGTTTAATAAATAAATATGTTGAATATTATTCTATAGTACCAACCTTTGATATCATGAGTAAGTAGCATAATAAACTTACAATAAGGCATACTATTTTGTGGTGAAACTAAATCAGGTTCATTTTTTGTTTTAAATCAATAACCTGTGTGAGGTAGCAATTTAAGAATGTACTTAATTAGAAAATTATGAGTAACATAAATTGTGTACAAAATTATATTGGTTCCCAAAATTAAAGTACATGCTGCGAACTATTTGTAGTGCAAAAATATGTATGTATATTTCAGCAATTAAAGCTTGATTAGACAATTTATATGTACGTATTACACATATTACAACTGAATTATAGGTGAAAATTTAACTTTCTAATCGTAAGAATTGATTCTCATAAACGAGTTAGCAGTTTTTGTTTCCAGTACACTACGTGGAAATATATTTAGTTTTTCTACCTTGTACAACATGATAGACAGAAATGGTGTAGTTGGATCTTGTACATGCTAAGCATTGTCCAAGAAAAAAATCAAATAAGTTCAGTCTAATACCATGTGGCCAAGATTATTCACTATTATTGTGTGGCTAATCTAACGACTCAATACATTATGTTTATTTTTTCATTCCTAAATATGTAAAATCTTACATTATACAATAATACATCAGGTTGAATCACATATGCGTAACTTAATCCACCTCTAATTCATAGGTTCATCAAAGATGTCCCATCATTATGGATAGATGTAACTTAATGTAGCAAGCTTTTTTAAAATTGGGCCACTAAGAACTTATTTTTCCTATGGTTAATGATCGATTGTGTAGGAAAACTTTGTTGAATATATATAGTATAATAAACATATATTTTGTGTGTATATATCTAGTTAACGTTACAATAATTTTGTGTAGGTAAGCCCATTGTTCTATAAGGATTCTCACACTCATTTCTTCACCGACTGGATTGTAAGTTTTTCTTTCCAAACCATCCATCCATTTGGAGTGATTACTGAAAGAGTTTATGTTTATTAGCATAAACTACAAATTCTATCATATATATTCGCAAAACTTAACAATAATAGATGTAAAAGTGTGCAATCATATGTACAATCCATAATGATATAAATGCTTTTCAAAATTATGTTCTACATATTGATTAAGTTATGGATCAAATAGCTTATGATGTAATATGTGACACCATTTGGTCGTAAAATTCTCCTGCATAGACATTGCCACATTTATGATCATCCAACTTTTGCTGACATTTAATAGTTATATATATTCCAAAAAATTAATATCTTACAATGTTGATTTCATAAAAAAACAACGATTGTAGTAGTTTCACTATATCAATCTAAAGATTACTTGATAATATTTGTAAACTGAGGCGACAATACATTTGTATACCATTGTTATCATAGACCATGAATCAGGAAATTTAGGAGTCTGAACAAATCATTATGCTTGTGTCCCTTAGAAATAAACCTGAACTTTTTCAAAATTCTTAAACTTTATATTATAATTAAATCGCTAATATATTGGTGTTATATATTTTAAATTTAAGATTTTTTACGTATATCGCAATGGCAGAGTGGTGGAGGAAAGGATTGCATCGACATGAATTGCCCTGGCTTTCACATTAAATCACCGAGCATAGCTCCAGGCTATGTCATTAGTCCACTTTCTCAAGTGAATGGCAAGAAATCGTATATCACACTAAGAATATTCAAGGTAATTTTTTTTCCACTAGAACATGCTAGATTTGATTCATTTGATTTCTAGGGAGGAAAGCACATAAACTTTGTGCAAGTCTAGGGTATAATTAATTAGGTGCTAAATTAGTTTATAAACCTGCAAATTATTGGAATAAAAAAGTTGACGTTTTGATTGAGACTAGATTATTCCACACCGCCAAGCAATTTTAGTTTCCTGAAATGCATTAAGAAATATTTGCCTTCACTTTTACTTTTGTTAGAAGTCTACATGGTATGTTTTGGTTGATATTTCAAACCTTATATAATACGATAAAAAAATCAATTATAGGGAACTAATTAATTTAGGTGTTTGGCAATGTTGTTTTTAATTGACCACATCATTAAATTACGCCTAGACTTGAAGAAAAGATTACCTGATCCATTGAATTGTCTAAACCATATGTATATAGGACTGAAAATGTCTAGATACATCTAATTCAGTGAAAATCAGTATTGATCGGTGGGAGTATAATACATCATGAAAAGTGGAATGTTTTTATTATTTATGTACGATAACAAATATGCACATTTAAGTTAATTTGACATTATGCACTACGCTCTTTATTACCTAATATATGAGATTATGCTCTACTCCCTTCATTACCAAATATCATGAAAAATCTAGCAGTCTGACTTTAGTGAATATTTTTATTATTATTACCAATAAACCATAGATATCTTTAATATACTTATCTAAGATGTTAGTGTGTAAGGTGTCCTCGAATGGGAGTGGTACCATCTTCTTATGAGCAATGAGAAATGATGTATTACTCATAAATGAATCAACACATGCAGGAGAAATCTTCAGGTGATTGGCATGTGCATTTGGGAGTTAATGGTGATCCAAAACTAGTGGGTTACTTTTCTAAATCATTGATTCCAGGACTCATAGATAAACCTTTGGAGATAGCATTTGTAGGCTATGCTTTTCATAAGAGACCACTACCAAGTCCTCCCATGGGAAGTGGGTATTTTTCAACAAGTTGCAATGCTGCATCATTCAATAATCTCAAGTTTATAGATGCAGACGGTAATGACCATATTGTTAGTGTAGATCTTCCGTCTAGTGCTGACACGAAAGGATGCTATACTACTTCAAAAATTGAGTCGGACCAGTTCTTTTATGGGGGACCTGGTTGTACTGATTAATTGTTTGGTATTTAGTATATGTACTCCAATCACCAATAATTTAATAATAAACAAGTATTTTTATGATTTCCCCTCCAAGAATTTAAATTGTATGTTTAGTAAATAATATCTATAAATTTATTGTTATAATATTGCAATGGAAGTGGGTAACTATTGAGTTGTTTGTTCTTAAGGCCATGGCCATATCCGTGGCATATTTGGTGATAATTCAACACAATTTGGCACAAATGTGCATAATGGTATGAAAAATATAAGTCCTAAAAGGAGAATCAAACTTTATTTCATGTAGAAATGACTTTATAATTTATAATACAATTTTTTGTAAAGAAAGTACCAAAAATTTGGGCCAAATGGCACAACTTATTTTTTCACACAAGGAACTTTTAGGACGTGCAACTACCGAATGTGAATAATTTTCTTGCTTTATTGATACCCATTTGTTTATTTTGAGTTCGGTCAAATATCAAAAAGTAATTCAAATTCGCTATGTGTGACAGTTCAGTTATAAAATTTGGCGAAAACCCAAAAGCAAACAAAACAAGCTCGATTCATTTAAACTATCTTCATTGGTGTTTATAAGATCATTGGTGAAAATTGAAAACTACCTCGAATTCACCTAAAACACACAAAAAAATGAGTACCAGGAACACCAGGTCCATCTAGTTCTATTTATCATGAATGAATGAAGTCTCAATTGTGTCTTTTCTCGTGCATTGACCTTCGTCACGTGAGACAGAAAAGTTGGCTCTCATACCCATATCTAGTTGGAGCTATTTGTGGTACGATATAGAGCTTTGTGCTAAGATGAATTACATTTAACATTTCTTTGGCGCCACCAGAGAAATTATGAATCATTTTATTCATGAATATTTCTCTTCCAACGATCGTGTGATCACGTCAGCATCAAGTACTTTTTCTAGAGAAATTGTCGGGGACTTATAGTTTGCTCAATGGGAGTCTCACACTTCAACTCTCTTGATTTTTTTCTATTGTTTAGTTTACTTTTGTTTAGTACTGTTTTCTCTTTATCAAAACCCCAAAAAAATAGTTCTCTAGTTTCTAGTCTTTTATTTGTGTTGTTTGTTTATTTTGTTAGTATGTCTAGCTCTACTCCTTTTGTTATGTCTCCCGAGGCTGAGACCCTCACCTTCAAACAAAGAGGTGGGGAGAGATTTAAACATGCTTGGGAAATAATTTCTAGTTCACACAAAAAATTACAACCTGAGCTTGCTTCAAATATATTATTTAGATGCTTCTATCTAGGGATTTTTTTTGATACAAGCATGCTTTGTACATGATGGTAGAAGACAATTTCTTAGAATGTGGGTACATTAAAGCTCTCAATGCTATAAATAGCTTAGCTTGTCTCTTTATGGAAAACAATGAAAATGCCATACATGATAAACTTGATAAAATTCTTGAGAGGATTGGTTAGCTAAATTTAAATGAAGTAGAAAGACCTCCACAAGAGGGGAAAGTCCTTAACAAATTGGAAAATGATTGGAAACCTTCTTATATTTACTAACTGGAGGCACCGTAAAAGCTCCCACATTAATCCTGGTGGATTAGGAAATTTTGTCCGTACAATTGACCGATAAACCAGCAACAACCGTCAGATGATATCTTCTCTGCCAGTTCCTCGCACGTCAGGCACACTCCTCCGATAGTCATTGTATTACAAGAGAAAAGAAAAAAAACATATGAACCTAGCTTTCTACCTCACGACACACCACGGAAAACAGATATATGCATCCGTTCAGCAACGTTGGCATTAATTTCTAGTGGCACGCATGCTCACTTAGATCGAGCATCACACGATGTGGACTTTCGGCAGAAGTACACATGTAGCTGCCGATTCCTAACAGGCCGCTTGAGCGATTGCACCTACCATGTTGCAGCTTTCCATGGCTTAGTTGGAACCGTGGATGGTATCACTCGTGGTGGTGCATCCTCTTTCTCCAACTCTAGCAAATCTTGGCAACACTCTACACAGGATACATCGCCAGAAATTGGATCCGCGTCTTTCTTACCTGCAGCATGCAAAAAATGTCCGGGCCTGGTTGCGTATTGCCAGGCATGTAAGGTCACGCCTTACCAGAATTGACCTGTCATGTTGTTGCGCTAGAGATTTCAGCAACACAAGAAGAAATGTTCGCATCGGCCTTTAAGTACCCTGGTTGCCGCAGTTGTCTTCCTCCGTCTTCTATATGCATATGTCCCATGGAAATATCGAGGAGTAGTAATGAGTTTCTTGCATCCCTTTCATTTTAGAGATATGTATAGCTTATATCTAATTGCAATTATCTTTCCTAGTAGGCCATTATAGTTCTCTTAGTATTGATTGAGTAATACAGGATGCAAAGAAGTGTCTAATCTTCTTATTGTTATTGATTTGAACTTCTACCCTATGGAATTTTAATTTATGCTTAGACGACATAGAAATTATTTTTTGCTCAATCCTACTACTACTTCATGCTATTAGATGCAATGATACTAAATTGTGAATATTAATCCATATGCTAGTATATTGAATCTATCATGCTTAAATCTCAGTGGGATTGAACTAAAAACATAAGTGCATAATTAGACACATTATGAGATTTTAAAGATTAATGAACCATGATCTCCTAGATTACATTCTTGGTTTCAGCAGGTCTCAGACTTAAGAGGAGCAGTGTGGAGATGGGTGACGTGACGCATGGTTCAGATCATAAAACTGAGGTTTATTGTATAGAACATATGCTATAACTGATTTGTAGATATATTTTCTCAAGATACATCTGATGAAGCTGAGGCAAAGGAGAATTTCTAGGGATGGATGGGCTGCAACAACCATAAACAATGCTACAGGTTGTTACTTTGTTGCGGGGAGAAAATTTTGGTACAAGAGAACTAGAGAAGGATCAAGGATTAGTCATGAATTCGGAAGAATTTATGAAGGATGATAGCAACATTCTATAAGATACAGATCTCTGATCATTTGTAGGCTTGTTGCTCCTCTTATTTTGGTATTTAGAATATGTTTATTCTAGCCATTTTAAGCAACACTTCAGCTAAATATGCAGTTCCCTGCGAAGTGGATAAATAACTTTTTACTAAAATTCTCCCGGTATACTTGGTCAGTTTACACTAAAAAAATGTTTATTTCTGGACAAAAGTTGTAGGTAATATCCATTTAATACTACCTATGTTTGATATTCAGTCAGTATCGCTTCATGATATTTTTGGCAGTCTGAAAACGTAGTGAGAGAACTAAAAGAAAATAGCAAGTGCATCTACCATACGACCATACATGAGCAGACGTTGCTACTCGAGAACTCAGTCCTGACTTTTATGTGTGTAAAATTCCAAATAGTGTACGTGGCCTCTATTATGCTGATTGTTGAGAAAATCATCTGTGTGAGCATACATGTCAACGAAGTCACAAGTTTGTCTGATCGACCTGAATAATTCCATAAGTATTATTTGATTTTTTTGATTTGTTGAACTAACCATTGACTAATATCTTTTTGAATCAATTATTTTTCTTGAATTCCAAATTTGGTACGTTTGTCTGAGGATTGTAGGTATGAGCTTGAATAAGATATCTTGGTCATGCTTGATTCCCCTCTATTTTCCCCATTCGGTACAACATCAAATGCTAGAATCAGCTCCAGCTTTCTATATTGGAGATACCATGACAAAACACATATGGCAATTGATTGGGTAAAAAATCTAAACAATACTTCATTTGTTCCAAGATGTTTTAGATACGTTTCAGTGTGGACTACGTACAGATTAAAATTAGTGAGTATACACACCGAAAAAACTAGAACATCTTATATTTGGGAACAAAGCTAGTATTATAATATGTACTATAAGAAAAATGGAATTAAATATTTTAAATATTAACGTTGCAAAATTATATTACTAAGTAATTTATGTTTAAAAATTTCGACAATTTTTTTATATCTATTTGTACACTAAAACAGGAATATGGATACTTACCTATTTTTTTAGGATATATGCCATGTGTTTTAATAATCTCCTAATTGCAATTTTTAAAGCTCTCCCTAATTTACAAGCCCGTGCATATGCACGGGTTGACGACTAGTATATTAAAATTAGTATTGATGATCAAACCTTTCTAGCTTACTGTTATCTTTGTTCCATGATATCTACTATGCCTAAGATGGTTTATGAATACTTGAAATTTGAGAATATGATTGATCACCCATACTATCACCCACGTGATAATGTTACGTACTATATCTAAAATTAAGGGAATAGTTAAAAATGTGAAAGTTTGTTTTCACCATAAAAATATGCATGTAGATTTCATGATGATGGATAAAGAAGAGCAAGGGAACATATTTTTAGGGAGATCACTTCTGAAAACTATGGGATGTTTGATAAATGTTAGGCATGGTTATGTAATATTTATGATCCCATTAGAGGAAATTTTAACTTTCCTAAACGTGTTAAAGATGCTCTGGTAGAAAATAAAAATGTTCTTGGTCATGATTCTATTGATAATACTTAATGTGTTCTTCATGCCTAGCTAAAAGGCGTTGAAGAAAAGTGCTTGTGGGATGCAACCCACTTTGTTTTCCTTCGTTTTTTTCAGTTTTCTTTTGTTATTTTTGTGTCTTGAAAGTTGCTACCTCTGTAGAAACCTCTCCTTATCCTTTTTATTTCTCTTTTGTGCCAAGATTAACCTCTAATAGAGAGGTAGTGAGATTTGGGGAAGTTGATGTTCTGAAGCAGATTTCTGAGCTAACACCAGAAAATTTATTTCTCTTAGCCAGAACGTCGGATTTCTTTGAAAAAAATAGACACATTCCCCAGTTTTTTATATAACTTTAGTTAGTTTCCCACCTTTTTATTTGAGTAACAGGAGATTTTATTAAAAAAACATCTTTATCGACTGTTCTGTTTTGACAGATATCTGCCAATATTTGCATTTGCGTCTTAACCTATTTATTTTGGTGTTCCTTTGAGGGGAAGAGCTTTAAAATAAGTTGTGATAGTAGCTAATGTTTTAAGTTGAGTTCTATACTTGTGTTGAAACTGAAACAAGGGAATTTATTATTTTGATTACACTAACATTGCTAATGACGATTGTGAGAAGTTTTACAAGGAGTAAGTTTTCAAGTGTACGGAGAGAAGTATGATGTGATGAGATGAAGCATGGACAAAAGCTCAAGCTTGGGGATGCCCATGTCACCCCAAGACATATCTAGGAAGTAAAAGTGTCAAAGCTTGGGGATGCCCAATGCATACTCTTCTTTATCAACAAAAATATAAGGTTTCTTTCAAAACACTACATTTTTATTGCTTCACGTGACATGTGTGTTATTCTTGGAGCGTCATTTTATTTGTCTTTCAGTTTTATTTTTTTCTTTTGTGTAGCGTTTGGTCGGATCCTAGCACTTTTATTTTGAAGAGAGACACGCTACATTTTCATTGCCTAGAACACTCTAGTTTTCACTCTTATTGTTCTGTGAGTGTTCAGTTTTTGCTAGTATTGTGTTTAGCTCTTGTTTTTCACTCAAACTTTGTTTAGAGCTTTTTGGTTCGGTTCAGTTATATATGATTATATCTCTATTTTTTGACGATTATTTTCTTTCAGAGTTGTTTCAAATAAGTTGATTAGTGTTAGATAAGATTAAATTGTTTCACGTTTATAGTGGTGCAATAGGAAGCTTGTTTTGACTATGGCTTAGGCTATTGCATGTCATGTTAGATGTTATTTTAATTGTGTGGTAAGTAGTTTCTGAAGTATCATGACTAGTCTCAAATAGCATAGAGTGCTTAATGTGTCATTGAAATTAATCATGTGTTGTTTCCTCATATTGAAGCATGGTATTGTGGTATTTCTCCTTTGAATGATTTATCTAGATTGACTTGGCGCATTCTCACACCATGTTATGAATACAAAAAAAATCACCTCTAGCCTCGATAATCATTTAGTTTTTGACTTGTAATATCACTTCATGCGTTGATTAATAATGTTTTGTCGATATCCATGATTATGGTCGTTATTGCTCTCTCAGTTGGTCGCTCCCAGTCTCTTGCTAGCCTTCACATGTACTGAGTATGAGCTCTACTCGTGCATCCAGCTCCACAAAACTAAAGTTTGCCAAATGTGTCCACCATATCTACCTATATGTGGTATTTCACCTCCACTCTAAGTAAATTTCTTGTGTGCTATCTTTAAACCTTCAAATTTATTAACATGATTTGTGTTCCTAGTTAAGCTCATGAGGAAGTAGTTTAAAGTTTATGATGGTTTATGTCAACCAAAGTTCTTCTCCCTTATTTCATCAATGAGTATGGAATATGTGCTCATCTAAAATTGTAGAGAGCTGCCGCCAAATTATATGAATTCAAATAATAAAAAGGAACTTCCTCGAGGTTTGATTACAGCTAGTGGGCACCCGTGGATACGGTTAGTTCTGGTTTGTGGAAGTAAAGGTGGTGTAAGTACCAACCATAAGAAAAATAATGCTAATTTAAACCACTCTCAAAAGTTTTTCATTACTAGTCGTTGACATAGACATACACCTCTCTCAAAATTATTTTCAAGACCTCTGTTTTATTAAATAAAAAGCTCTAGCACATGAGTAATCCCTGCTTCCCTCTGCGAAGCACCTTTCTTTTACTTTTATACCGATTCTTCATCTTCTTACTTTATGCACAAGTTAAGAGAGCATAGTTGTCATTCTGAGTATAATGTGCGTAGTTTCAAAATTTATTATGTATTGATTCATGAGTGTGGTATTGCTTGCTCTCAAATTATTTGTATCTAGTCACCATTTAAACTTTGAAGGTGTCCTGGCATTTATGTTTTTCTACCACACGAAGGACAAGCTAGATACCACTTTATTATGTTTTTCTTTATGATTGAAACAAACGTATCACTTTCAATGCTTCATAATTCATTGTATTTTATTTGTGTTACTTTTCATGTGCAACATGATTGCTAAGTTCACATTAGTTCAAATAATATTTATCATGCCTTTGTTAAAGTACTTTGATCTCCGCTTGCAATGCTTTTACATAACATTTATCAAGATTTGTGTTGGTTTCGAGTCACGTCAAAAATTATCTTGTTATCACTTACCTACTCGAGGACAAGCAGGAGTTAAGCTTGGGGATGCTGATATGTTGCAAAGATATTTGTAATTTTTGATGTTCCATGCTTGTTTTCTACCCTATACCTTTTGTTTTACACATGTATTCTTTAGTTTTCCGGATGTTTTCATTGGCTAACCTATTGACAAGATTCCCCAAGCCAGTTGTTGTTTTCTACCGTTTTTCGATTTTAGAAAAGTTCTTAAGGAAATATTCTTGGAAACGGCTGAAAATACATGGAGATCATTTTTTACCCGGAACGGAGACGGATTCCAAAGAAGAGCCGGAGGGGGGCTGATCCGTCCCAAACGTATCTATAATTTCTGATGTTCCATGTTGATATTATGCCAATTGCTACATGTTTTCCACTTGTTTTCCTACATTTTCTTATGTTTTTCGGAACCAACCTATTAACAAGATGCCACAGAGCCAGTTCCCTGTTTTTTGCTTTTTTTAGTTTCGGAAAAGTGTTCTAGAAATATTCTCGAAATTGGAAAATTCAAAAGCCAGAAGTCCTAAAAGTCCCGGAAGCATCCAGAAGTCCCGAAGAGCCCCGGAGGGGGGCCATAGGGTGGCCACACCATGGGGTGTCGCGGGTCCCCCTGGCTGCGCCACCTACGGGTGTGGGCCCCATGGCCACCTCCCGGCATCGCCTTTTCATCCATATATACTCCCCGACGCATAAACCCTAGGGGAATCGACCTTTTTGGCAAAAATATATGTAGCTCCGCCGCCACCGCCGACAAGTTTCGGGGGACAAATCTCTGTTCTGGCACCCTGCCGGGACGGGGAAGTGCCCCCGAAAGCCATCTCCTTTGACTCCACCTCCATCTCCATCGTTGTTGCTGTCTCCTATGATGAGGAGGGAGTAGTTATCCCCCGAGGCTGAGGGCTCTACCGGTAGCTATGTGGTTCATCTCTCTCTCCTATGGTGTGATCGTTATGTGATCATGAGCTTTGTAATCTAGTTGAATATGTAGATTGATCTTCATCTGTTATGCTACTCAAGTGGTTTTGTTATTTCCGTAAACACTTTGATCACGGGGCAAAGGTGACAGTGTGTGCTCCGTGTGGTTTAGCATGATATTTATATCTTGTGTTCGAAGCTGAACCTATGAAATTGTGGAGTTTGTTTACTAACTTATGGCGCTCGTAGTGACATTGGGGTGCCCTAGAGAAGGAATATAGACTTGAGGAGTGTTGTTAAAGCCCTACCCAATGATTAGTGTTCGTTATTCGATCGGAGAGTGGTTTGGAGTAGCATAGTGAAGAAATGATATTTATGCATTAAATTATGTGATCATTGTTGAGAGTGCCCACTAGTGAAAGTAGGAGCCCTAGGCCTTACTTCCAAGCATTGAAACACCGTTTTATGCCTGTTCTGCTACATGTTTGCTTGCTTCCATTTTTATTTCAGATTTCTATTGTCACTTATTATCATCCATATTACTTGCATTTTACTCTCTCTTCGCCGAACTAGTGCACCTATATACCTGACAAGTATATTGGGTGTGTTGGGGACAAAAGAGACTTCTTGTATCTTGATTGCAGGGTTGCTTGAGAGGGATATCTTTGACCTCTTCCTCCCTGAGTTCGATAAACCTTGGGTGATCCACTTTAGGGAAACTTGATGTTGTTCTACAAACCGCTGCACTTGGAGGCCCAACACTGTCTACAAGAATAGAAGCGTGCGTAGACATCAAGCTCTTTTCTGGTGCCGTTTCCGGGGAGGTAAGGTAAAACGTACTCACATCCTCGGGTGTGAGTGCTCGAAGTTATTTCCTTTAGATTCTGCAATTTTATCTTTTTGTTTCTTGTTTTCACTAGCTAGGCATATTTTTACTTGTTGCTTGTTTTTATTTTTACTAGTTAGTCTTAATGGAAAACAACAAAAATATGAGAGAGCTTTATAATCTTTATCTTGAGTTAGGACATGAAGTGTTTGAAGAGAAAATTAAAAAACCTATGGAACTTTATTTGCATGCTAGTGGCAATGTTATTAGTAGAACTCTTTAAACACAATTATTGCTAATGCTACGGAAAATTCTAAGCTTGGGGAAGCTAGTTTTGATGATTATGATATTTTTAGTCCCCCATGTTTTGAGGAGGAAATTTTCTTTGATGATACCTTGCCTCCAATATATGATGATTATAATGATTGTGGTATTCTAGTTCCACCTGTTTACAATGATGAATATGATATTTTGAGTCCACCTACTATTGAGGAAAAAATTAATTATTATTACAATATGCCTCCTATATTTAATGATCATGGTGATAAGAATAATAATTATAGCTATTTTGTTGAATTTGCTCCCACTACTATTAATAAGATTGACTATGCTTATGTGGAGAGTAATTATTCTTTTATGCATTGGCTCATGATAAGAATATTTCATGTGATAGTTATGTTGTTAATTTTATGCATGATGCTACTGAAAGTTATTATGAGAGAGGTAAACATAGTTTTATGCATCTCAACAATATCAAGTTTCCCCTCTTTAAGTTGAAATTTTTGAAGTTGCACTTATTTTGTCTTCCTATGCTAGTCACTTTGTGCATCGTTGACTTGTTTTTCTACAAGATTATTTTTCATAGGAAGTGGGTTAGAATGAAATGTGTTTTATATTTGCTTCTTTATGCTCTCTTATTTTTCTTCAAATCTTATTCTTATGTGAGCATCTTCTCAAATTATTATGCCTAGCTGAAAGGCGTTAAAGAAAAGCGCTACCGGGAGATAACCCGTTTTATTTCGCTGTTTTCAAACTGTTTTCCTTCGTTTTATTTTGTGTGCTTTGCACCTGGGTGTTGTCTATTTCCTTAGCAACTCTTCTGTATCATTTCTTTTGAGTTTTTGTTGAGCCAAGTAAAACCTCTAGTGGAAAGTTGAGGCTATATTTCGGATTTCTGCGCAGGAAACAGATTTCTGCTGTCCACTGTTTATTCCGTATAAAATCACATAAAATTCAAAATGGCCTGAGATATTTTTTTATTAATCCTGAGTTATATACAAAACTTTTATTAGAATACCACTTTTTGATTTGAGCAACCGAAGATTTCTGAAAAAATCGATTTTTACCTGATGTTCTGTTTTGACAGATTTCTGCCATTCATCGCATTTGCATCTTAATCTCTTTCTTTCGGTGTTCTTTTGAGATAAAGAGTTTTGAAAGAAGTTGTGACATTATCTAATTTGTTTTTTAGTGTTAGACTTGTGTTGAAACTAAAGCGTGTGAATTTATTATTTCAATTGCACTAACGTTGCTAATGAAGATTGTGAAAATTTTGGTGTGAAAGAAGTTTTCAAGGGTCAAGAGAAGAGGATGATATGATGTGATTAAGAAGAGTGAAAAGACTAATCTTGGGGATGCCCTGGTGGTACATCCAAGCAAATTCCAAGAATACTCAAGCATCTAAGCTTGGGGATGCCCAAGGCATCCCCTTCTTCATCGACAAATTATCAGGTCACTTCTAGTGAAACTATATTTTTATTCGGCCGTATCTTATGTGCTTTACTTGGAGCGTCTTTTATTTTTGTTTTCAGTTCTTTTAGTTTTCTTTGCTGTAGTTTATAGTTGTATCCTATAATACTTGTGTGGGAGATAGACACGCTCCGTTTTTATTGCTTAGAACACTCTAGTTTTCATTCTTATTGGTCTGTGAGTGTTCACTTTTTGCTAGTACTGCGTTTAGCCTTTGTTTTTTCATGCATATCTTGTTCGGAGTTGTTATCTTTTGTAGTTAGGTGGTTCTCATATGTGTGTTTGCTTGTAAATAGGAATGCTATTGTTGTAGTTGGTATAGTGGAAAAATTCGCATGGCCTTGTATATCACTAAACTGCTTCACTTGAATCACTTCTGTTGTTTTGAGATATTAATTTTCTTAATGGATAAACGGGAAGGACTAGTAAGTATAAAATTTTAATGGTTGGTCTAAGAAACTTGAAACTGTGCCACACTTAAATTACCAGCTGATAGAAACAATGGTATATGACTGCCACGAGTGATACATTTCTGATCGGCCTTTTGTTACGCGCTACGGTCGGGGTAGCTAACAGTGACTTGTCACTGCCACGGATCCTCTTGGAGTGATTTGCACTTTTCCTTGTAAGATTATTTGCTTGCTGCAATCTTTTAACTTGTGAGTCTATGTTGCGGTTCCTGCCACTTCCACCATCCATATTTGCTAGCCTCTTCGGTACGGTGCATTGCCCTTTCTCACATTGAGAGTTGGTGCAAACTTCGCTAGTGCATCCTAATACCGTGTGAGGACTTTGTTCTCCTACACATAAGCCCATATATTCTTCCTCAAAACAGCCACCATACCTACCTATCATGGCATTTCCGTAGCCATTCCGAGATATATTGTTGCACAACATACACCTCCATTATGTTACTTGATGATGAGATTCATGGTTATTTATGCATATTGCTACACTGCCAGGAACATGCAGTTGGATACATCAGAGATATTTCTTTATGAGTTATGAGTACTAAAAGTGTGATGATTCATTATAATATAGGATGTTGCCCCTACCGGCGAGGATATAAAAAATAAAAAATATGAAAAATCCCAAAAAGAAAAAAAAGGGCCAAAGAGAGAATAAAGAGAGAGGGGGCGCATCACTATCCTTTATACCACACTTGTGCTTCATGTTTAGCACAAATACTTCAGTTTGGAGAGTGTTTTCATATTATCATTCATTCATAACTATGTGGGGAACTTTACATTATAGAACTTGGCTTGTATATTCCAATGATGAGCCTCCTCAAATGAGCTCTAGGTCTTCGTGAGCAAGCAATTTGGATGCACCCCCACTAGTTCCATTGGATAGATTTCATACACTTATAGCTCTATGTGCATCTGTTATGTGGTAATCCCTACTCCTTGCATAGCTTCGGCTGTAAGACTTTCTCTTGTCTAATGACCAGTTTCAGATTTGTGAGCCTTTCTTCCGTTGACCTTCCAAACCCCCCATAATGTTCTCTTAGCCATAACATCCCGGTGCCAGGGACCAACGCAGAACACTTGCTTGTTTTTAGTGTGCAAATAGTTTAAGATTCAAGCATTGCATCGTGTGGAAAGCTTGACTTGATCCTAACAGGGGTTGTGAAGATCATTTGACGTGCATGATATTGTTGTTCTTGAAAGCTCAAATCATCTCTAATAAACTTTGCATGGTTGATAGTCTATTAGTATTGATTCATTAAAAGTTTTACTTCTTTCTTCTTTGTTTATGAATTACTTGTTGATATCAAATATAGATCACATCTTTAGTTCATTTGATCCTTGTTTACATGCTCTACTTTACATATTATGATCAAGATTGTGTGGTAGCATGTCACCTTAGAAACTATTTTGTTTTATCGTTTACCTACTCGAGGAAGAGTAGGAACTAAGCTTGGGGATGCTTGATACGTCCCAAACGTATCTATAATTTCTGATGTTCCATGTTGATAATATGCCAATTGCTACATGTTTTCCGCTTGTTTTCCTACTTTTTCTTCTGTTTTCCGGAACTAACCTATTAACAAGATGCCACAGAGCTAGTTCCCTGTTTTCTGCTGTTTTTAGTTTCAGAAAAGTTGTTCTAGAAATATTTTTGGAATTGGAAAATTCCAAAGCCAGAAGTCCTAAAAGTCCCCCAAGGCTGAGGGCTCTACCGGTAGCTATGTGGTTCATCTCTCTCTCCCATGGTGTGATCTTTATGTGATCATGAGCTTTGTAATCTAGTTGAATATGTAGATTGATCTTCATCTGTTATGCTACTCAAGTGGTTTTCTTATCTCCGTAAACACTTTGATCATGGGGCAAAGGTGACAGTGTGTGCTCCATGTGGTTTAGCATGATATTTATATCTTTTGTTGGAAGGTGAACCTATGAAATTGTGGCGTTTGTTTACTAATTTATGGCGCTCGTAGTGACATTGGGGTGGCCTAGAGAGGGAATATAGACTTGAGGAGTGATGTTAAATCCCTACGCAATGATTAGTGTTCGTTATTCGACCGGAGAGTGGTTCTGAGTATAATAGTGAAAAAAAATCATATTTATGCATTCAATTATGTGATCATTGTTGAGAGTGTCCACTAGTGAAAGTAGGAGCCCTAGGCCTTATTTCCAAGCATTGAAACACAATTTTCTACCTATTCTGGTACATGTTTGCTTGCTGCCATTTTTATTTCAGATTGCTATTGTCACTTATTATCATCCATATTGCTTGCATTTTGCTCTCTCTCTCTTTGCCGAACTAGTGCACCTATATACCTGACAAGTATATTGTTGTGTTGGGGACACAAGATACTTTTTGTATCTTGATTGCTGGGTTGCTTGAGAGGGATATCTTTGACCTCTACCTTCTTGAGTTCGATAAACCTTGGGTGATCTACTTAAGGGAAACTTGCTGTTGTTCTACAAACCTCTGCACTTGGAGGACCAACACTGTCTACAAGAATAGAAGCGTGCATAGACATCAGGGGCCAGGGCCCCGCAGGGGGTACCACTTGCGCGTCCACCCTAGGCTGTGCCTGGTGGGCCCCTGGCCACCGCCTCTCGGTGCATCTTCGCCCATAAATTGCCTTCAACCCTAAAAACTTCGGGAACGGAGTTATTTTCCATGAAACATATAGAGAGGCGTTGTGACCTTGAAATCCGAATCTAGAGCTTCTGCGGCCCTGTTCCAGCACTCTGCCGGAAAGGGGAATCGTCATCGGAGGCCTCTATATCGCCATGGTCGCCTCCGAAAAATGCTTGAGTTGTTCATCTCGGGGCTACGGGTCCATAGCAGTAGCTAGATGGTTTTTCTCTCCCCTATGCCTTGATGTTTAGAGTCTTGTGAGATGTCTCACATGATCGAGACCACCGTTATGTAATTTTTCATGTTGTGTTTGTTGGGATCCGATGAACCATGAGATTATGATTATTATTTTCATGTCAATCTGAGCTGCTTCACTTATATTCGTAGAGAATTTTGATCTTGTCTTGCAATGCTATATTGTGATTATGATTACCTTGTCCACGTTGTTGTTTTCACCTCCAAGAGAGGGTTTATATGCTTGATGGTAGGTTAATGCCTCCCTTACATCTGTGCTCGAGTGAAAGAAACGTGAAGGATGGGGGAAGTGTTGTTGCTACTAGGGATAAAACAGCGGTGCTCTTGTCTACGGACGAGGACCACTCCTTACATTACGTATTGTTCTTAATGAATTTGACTGTTACACCCAAAGAAATCACTTCATTGCTGCAACTTAATACAAGAGAGATTTGCTGGATAGGTTTCTTGAGGTGGACTTTTAGATATGGATGCATGCTGGATAGAGGTCCATATGCCTTGACGTGAAGTCTACAATGTTAGAACCTGTGAACTATATCTCGTCGTAATAGTATTGTTATACGTTCGTGATTTTTCAATTGCCCAACTGTAATTTGTTCACCCGACGTGTTTGTTTTCTTTGGGGAGACACCACTAGTGAATCTATGGCCCTCGTTCCAATCTTCTTTGTAATTACAACCTTATTTAATGCACTTTTCATAATTGTTTCCTCAATGTTCCGTTTTTCACTTTCATTGTTTTCGACGACTCTACACGTTTAATTCTCCCGTTTTTAGCAAGACCGGAAGATTGACAACCTTTCGGAAAGTTGGGGTAAGAGAGAGTTTCTGTTTGCGTTCAGGTCCCAAGCTTGTTGACGTGCCAGAAAACAAGCAACCTTCTTCAAGACTACGAGGTGTTACTGGTTCGATAAACCCTAGTTCCTTAATTGGGGGGAAATTTCCTCTGGACTACATCATACCTTCCGCTCAGGGTCTCCCAACGAGCATGTGATCACGTCAGCATCAGGGAGAAGAACCTTGCTTGAAGTAAGACATGATAAATTTTAAACTACTTCCTCATGAGCTAAAATAGCAACACAAAAGAGGTCTAATAATTTTGAAGGTTTAAAGGTAGCACACAAGAAATTTACTTGGAGTGGCGGTGAAATACCACATATAGGTAGGTATGATGGACACATTGGAAAACTTTGGTTTTGGGGAATTGGATGCACGAGTAGAGCTCATATCAGTACAATGTGAAGGCTAGCAAGAGAATGGGAGCGGCAAACTAAGAGAGCAATAACGACCATAATCATGCATAGAAAAAAACAATATTAATCAAAGCATGAAGTGATGTTACAAGTCAAAAATAAATGATCATCAAGGCTAAAGTGCCTGGTTTATAGTCATAACATGGTGTAAGCATGCGCCAAGTCAACCCAAATAAATCATCAAAGGAGAATAACACAATACAATGCTTCAATATGAGGAAATAACACATGATTTAATTTCAATGAAAATTAAGCTCTCTCAATTATTTGAGACTAGTCATGATACATCATATAATAATAATAACACAATTAAAATAACATCTAACATGACATGCCAAAGTCTAAGCCACAGTCAAAACAAGCTTCCTAGTGCACCACTATAAGCATGAAATATTTTACTCTTCTCCAACACCAATCAACTTATTTGAAACAAATCTCAAAGCAAATAATCATTAAATACCAGAGAGCTAATCATATGTAACTGAAGCAAACCAACAAGCTCTGAACAAAATTCGAGGAAAAAACAAGAGCTAAACGTAGTAGTAGCAAAAATTGAACACTCTCGGAACAATAAGAGTGAAAACTAGAGTGTTCTAAACAATAAAGCGGAGCATGGATTTCTCCCATATAAGAATAACATGATCAAAAATTTATTACATAAAGAGAACAAAATAAAACTAAAATAAAAAATAACGCTCCAAGAATAACACATACTATGTGAAGCAATATATTTTGAAAGAAAACCTGATATTTTTGTTGACGAAGAAGGGGATGCCCAAGGCATCCCCAAGGTTTGACGCTTCTGCTTCTTGGATATGTGTTGGGGTGACATTGGCATCCCCAAGATTGAGCTTTTGTCCATCTGTCATCTTCTCATATCATCCTTCTCTCCTTACACTTGAAAACTTCCTCCACCTAAAACTTTTCACAATCTTTATTAGCATAGTTAGAGCATCAAAATAATAAATAAACTTGGTTCAGTTTCAACACAAGACAATCACTCCATTCAAAGTATTAGCTGCTTTTACAACTTCTTTTAAATCTTTCTCCCCGAAAGATCACAAAATAAAAAGATTAAGACACAAATGCAAATATTGGCAGAAATCTGTCAAAACATAACAGCTGGTAAAGTGCGAAACTAATGAAAGTTATATAATAACCTGGTGCAAGTGCCCCCGAAAATATAAAAAATTCCTCGCGCTCTGGCTGGGAGAACCGAGGTTTTTGATTAAGCACAAAAATCTGGACAGAAAACAGCAAGTTGCACTTTCTTTCAAATAGAGGTTATTCTTGGCACAAAAACAAATCAAAAAGGATAAGGAGGAGTTGCTATAGGTGTAACAACTTCAAAGAATCAAACAAAACAAAACAAAACATAATAAAAAATAAAAATAACATAGGAAAACAAAGTGGTTTGCCTCCCACAAGCACTTTTCTTTATAGCCTTTTAGCTAGCAATAGTAATTTCGAAGATGCTCACATAAAATATGAACTAAAGAGCTATAAGAGAGCATCAAAAAGTAAATTTAAGGCACATTTAAGTCTAACCCACTTCCTATGCATAAGAATCTTGTAATAAAACAAATCAATCAAGCACGAAGTAGCAAGCATAGGAAGGGAAAACAAATTCAACTTCAAAAATTTCAACATCAAGAGAGGTGTTTTAGTATTACAACCATATTTTCCTCTCCTAAAGTAACTTTCAGTAGCATCATGAATAAAATCAACAATATAACTATCACACAAAGCATTATTATCATGATCCACATGCATAAAAGAATTAATACTCCCCACATGAGCATAGTCATTCTCATTAATAGTAGTGAGAGCAAGTTCAACAAAGTATCTATCATTATAATCATCATAAATAGGAGGCATATTATAATCACAATAAATTTTCTCCTGGATAGTAGGTGGACTGAAAATATCATATTCATCATTGTAATTATCATATATTGGAGGAATAGTATCATCAAAGTAAATTTTCTCCTCCATGCATGGGGAACTAAAAATCTCATGCTCATAGAAACCCACTTCCTCGAGCTTAAATTTTTTCCATAGCATTAGCAATAATGGTGTTAAGAGAATTCATACTAATAACATTACTACTAGCATGAAAATAAAGTTCCATATGTGTTTTAATTTTCTCTTCAAACAGTTCATGTCCTAACTCAAGATAAATCTCATAAAGCTCTTTCACATTTTTTGTTCTTGTCCATTAAGCCTAACTAGAAAAATAAAACACAAGAAACAAGTAAAAAGAAAGTGTGTACTTCCCAAGTGAACTTATAGATAAAGCTATGCTCCGCAGGGACGGTGCCAGAAAACAGTCTTGATAACCGACAACTGTAGGGGATCGCGATAGTTTTCGAGGGTAAGTGATACATCATAAACGTATCCTTAATTTCTGACGTTCCATGTTGTTTTATAATTGTTTCCCACATGTTTGCTATACATTTTATGCCATTCTTATCGATTTTCCGGACTAACCTATTGACGAGATGCCACAGAGCCAGTTCCCTGTTTTCTGCTATTTTTTGTTCCAGAAAAGTTGTTCTGGAAATATTCTCATAATTGGAAAATTCGAAACCCGAAAGTCTTAGAATTCCCGAAGGTTCCACAGAGTCCCGAAGAGACCCGGAGGGGGCCTCAGGGGGGACCACACAATAGGGCGGCGCCCCTCCCCCTGGCCGCGTTGGGGGGTGGTGTGGGCCCCCCAGGCCTCCACCGCCTTTGCCCTTTCGCCTATTTAATCCCCCTGAGATGTAAACCCTAAATAGAGTCCACTTCGTCCCGAAAAACACCCGAGGCCGCCGTCATCGTTATCCCGAGATCGGGAGGGTTCTGGAGCTCTCCCATGCACCCTGCCGGGAGGGGAAATCATCACCGGAGGGGTCTACACCACCATGCCCTCCTCCGAAGTGATGCGTGAGTAGTTTATCCCTGGACTACGGGTCCATAGCAGTAGCTAGATGGTCGTTCTCTACACTTTGTACCTCATGTTTACATATTTTGAGCTGCCTATCATGATCAAGAACATCTTTATGTAATGCTACATGTTGTGTTTGCTGGGATCTCACGAATGTTGAATGCTATGTTTTCTGGTTGTGAATCTATCATGTTATCTTCATGCCTATGTTATTTATGATCTTGCATGCTCTCCTTTATTAGTAGATGCTCTGGCCAAGTAGATGCTAGTAACTCCAAGAGGGAGTATTTATGCTCGATAGTGGGTTCATGCCTCCTTTTCATATGTGCTCGAGTGACAGAAACGTGACGGATGGAGGATGTGATGTTTCCATTAGGGAGAAAACAACGGTGTTTACCTAGTTTACATTGTTTACATTACACACTTTGCTTACGACGATAATCTGTTGCTTGCAACTTAAAAACAACGTTCGTACAGATGATATTCGGAGGGGGGATTATTAGACATAGATGCAGTTGGATGACGGTCTATGTATTTTGTTGTAATGCCCGCATGAATCACATAGTAATATTTATGTCTTGCATATGCACTACGGTGCAGCCTTCATTTCTGTCAATTGCCCAGTTGTAATTTGTTCACCACACATGTTATTTTTCTTTCAAGGAGAGACACCACTAGCGAACTATGGTCCCCGGTCCGTTTTCCTCATACTGATAATACACCTACTGCTTTCATACTTCTCTCATACTGTTATTACTGTTTTCCTACTGTTTTCTACACCATACGTTTAACCTCTTTGTGTTTAGCAAAACCGATGATATTGACAACCTCACTGCTACGTTGGGACAAAGTGATTTGATTGTTTTGTGTAGGTTTCACGTTGCTGCTGAACCGGTAGTGCGCCCTGCCACCTCAGCTGCATCAACCTTCAGAGATTGCTTGTCCTCCTACTGGTCGATTCAACCTTGGTTTCTTTACCGAGGGAAAACTTGCTGCTACACTCTTCACACCTTGCACTTGGGATCTACTAACATTAGTCATCAGTAAGTACAACCCAATTTATTGATTCGACAGAAGGGGAGCCAAAGAATACATATGAGTCTTAGCAGCTGAGTTATCAATTCAGCCACACCTGAGAAGCACTTAACACAATATATTAGAAACAAAAGGTGCAATAAAATAGTGGATGTAGTGGTGATGTGATGATTCTCTTGCGTCCTCAATACACCTAATACAATTTTTAGTTCTATAGGTGCACTAGTTCAGCGAAGAGTTGATAAAATATGGGTAATATCGATGGGAAAACAAGGTTTTGTAAATATGTAATTAAAATGGCTACAAGCAAACAAATAGAAAAACTGAAAGAAAATGATATAGCAATGGTGGGAAACAAGGCCTAGGGATCATACATTCATTAGTGGAAACCCTCAACAACATTAACATAATTAAACATATGATACTTCCTCTAGCAACATGCATGCAAGACATAGCTTAGAAATTGTTCCTTGTGAATCAAGTAGGATAAGAATCGCGTAGGGCTACACAAGCACACCTTAAAGTTCACGTTCCCATCAATGAACACCCCAACCCTATCACTTCGAGCATCCAAAGATAGTAATAATAAACACCACAACCTATCTCTTGAATAGTCCCTTTCTAATACGTACACAACACCCGCACTGTCACCAGCGGCGGATCCAAGGGCGAGCGGGGGCCAGGCCCCCCCCTATGGTTCGGCCCCCCTGACGATGTGTATTAGCAGTAGGTACGAGTACTATTTGTTTAAAGCCTAAAACTTTGAATATCCATCAATTAGCAATGTCTAATCCTATTCCAATGTCTCCAGCTTGTTAAGTATGACCGGACAAGTCCAAAACAATTTAGCCACCGTTCCATCATGGGCCAAGGACGCAATGACATGTCCGAGTTGAGCCATTTGCAAAAGGTCGATCAATGGGTCAACCTGACCCGGTATACACGACTTCTCTTAGACTAGGTTTATCTGAGACATCAATGGATTAATTTCCTCCGCCTCTAGCGCCTGTCCACCCGCCGTCGCCCCCATGGTGTTCGTAGGTCGAGGGTCGGAATCGGCCGCCGAGACTCAAACCAGTTGTTCGTGATCAGCCATTTAACGAAGGCAGAACCTCCTGGCGCCCATGTCTCTTTCAACTGGCTATTGTCGATTGTGATCTGCTGCTGCGCCCAATTCATAGCCTGACCGGTATTATTGTTACATACGGGCTATTTCAGTTACTACTTTCTTAGTTTGAATGTTTGATTTCCAATCTAATATTAGTTCTTACTTTTCTATGATTTCTTAATATACAAATTAGATAGTTTATTATACTAAATAGAGTAGCAGAATATATATTGAAAAAACTAGCTATAAAGTACAACACTGCTGAAACTATTGACTTATTTGATACGTCAGGTGTACAATCCAAATTCAAACTTGTAGAAACGTGGACTTTTTTTCAATTGTCAAATATATATTGTTACAATACGATGTCCCTAGTATACTTATAAGAGGTGCAATATTTTGGTGTAGTACTACATATATGTTCATTGTTTTCCTCGCCCCCCTATGCTCGAATCCTGGATCCGCCCCTCACTGTCACCTTGGTAGTATGAAGATTATACTAAGCACAAGCATGAAGAAACCTCATGATTCCAATTCAAACCAACAAAGTAAGAACAAGTTCATGATAAGTATCCCTCTAATCCATGGTCCGTAGAGTCACACACGACACCCGCACGGTCACCGTGGGACAAAGGTGACTCCGGAGAATTATACTAGATAAAACCAATTGAGTACGTCGTATCCAGTAGAATGGGAACCATCATAGATTCAACAATGATAACAATACACATGATAACAATCAAGATCACATAGTGGGAGAGAGTGATAACCACATAGCTACTAGCAAGAGACCTCAGCCCTGAGGAGGACTACTCACACATTATCATGGTGAGAAAGAGTGTGTTGTTGATGCAGAGGTGCAGCTCCGATGAGATGGATACGGCAGCCCATTGGCCCCCCTTCTTCCTTGATCTTGGTTCTGCAATGGAGGATCCTCTCGCCTCTTGGTGGCTGCAAGGGAGAGGCAAAATTCGTGACAATGGGTGGCAGCCCTAAAATTAGGTCTTTCCTCTCCTTATATATGATGGGACAATGCTCTCCGACCCTCCAATGGATGGACCCTTGATTCAATTGCTCTTGCGCACCTCTAGAACCTTCCTAGGGACCTCTCTCAGCCCCCATGAGGCCCCAAAGTCATGTTTTGGCCGAATTCATCAAATATGGTAAGAGTTGGACTCAATCACGTCATCAATTCTCGTAATCCCATAATCAGATATTTGGCCTCCACTAAAATGGGTCCACATGTAACATTCAAAAAATAAAGGAAAACATGTGGAAAACATGTAGAAAACATAGCATGGAGCATAAAAAGTTATAGATATGTTTGGGACTTATCGAGTAGGGGGTGATGAGGACATGACAAGACCGGATACGACCAAGAATATCACTAATTCCTATAAAATTGATATAGGAAATGAGGGGGAAACAAGGATAAATGATTATATGTTGTTCAAGTAGTTCTCCCACGTCACCTTGGGTCCAAAAGAAATAAGAGTCCTAGTTCTCCATGTTATGGATGCAGATTCGGACTGCAAAAATATACCTGACTTTCGAAGACCATAACTTTTGCACACATGCTCTGAATTTGGTGAATATTTTTTTCTTGGAAAGAAGGTCTTGTTTAATTTTCAGCAAAGTTGGTCTCACCTCAAAATTCTTTCCAAGCGAAAAGTTAAGGCCAAAACAGTCTGACCCTATAGTTGTAAATGGGAAAGAAATCTAGGAAAAAGGTGTTGCGCCACCTCTAATTGGGCCCAAAGGACTCGTACGACCTATGGTTGTGTTTTTGGTGTTTTGGGGTGTGTTTCCACCTCCTTGGACGCCACCCCATGCTCCCATATAAGTAGATCCATATGGTAGCGTTTAGACTTGGATTTTGTTTAGTTAAAAGACTGCTAGCGAATAGCTGCCTCTTCGTGTACTCGATTAGAACTCAACAGCCTGATCAAGACCGCTTCACGGAATCCCACCTTTTCAATTAAACTTATTTCTATCCGCAATTCCAGATTGCAATATTTGTTCTTATTTGTTCCTCGATCACATGTAGAACTAGACTTTTTGGTCAGGCTGATCGTGCATCCGCAAGATCGGTAACTCAGGGAGACTTGTCTAGCGATTCCAGAAAATATTTCCTTTAAGAGTTGTTTTAAGAAATTTTCAGCCCTTTCCAGGAATATTTCTTTAAGAACTTTTCTGAAATACAAAAACAACAGAAAATAGGAACTAGCTCTGGACATCTGGTTAATAGGTTAGTCCAGCGAAATACAAAAACAGCAGAAAATAGGATGAAGAACCCGCGAAGGATGCCTCTAGGGGGTGTAGTGAGGCGTCGTGGAGCGTGCCGGTCTCGGGTGACAGCGATAGGCGGTTAGACCGATGAAGGGCCGAGATCCCAGGCAGCAGGTACTGGTGTAGAAGGTTGCCAATGCAGTCGTCGAATGCGTGAAATAACAAGGGTTGCGGGGGATTCTCCATATGGTATAAGAAGAAGCGCGTCGGTGGTTAACATGGACAGGGAAGAAGGGGGGAGGGGTAATTTGACTTCATCCTCTCTAGCATCCTCTCTCTTCGCTCCTTCTCTATTCTAACACAAATGGCACTCGAAAATTTGACCAGGCCCATAGATGCACAACATCTAGCAGCAACTATTTGTCGACCCAAACTTCAACCATATATCCTAAACTATATTTTATAAATGTGATTAAAACAATCTAGTGTCATCATTATGGTCATAGGCAACTTACCTAACTTTTTTTATCTTCTCGTCTTATTGTAAATTTCAACTCAAAATCATTGAAGGACCCAGGTTGTAGATTTACGTAAAATAATACCTCATACAAAACATGCAACAAATTGGTTGTATGCATCAAGCTCCATTCTCTTTTTTGAAGAAAAAAAATACCTCACACGATTAAATTCAGAAAAGTTGTAAATTTAATTCACTAGTCGATCCGATATATTCCCATTACAGTAGAGTTGATTCAATTACTCCGTAAAATACATCTGCAACAACTTTTTTTTGTCTTGGTTGGCTCCTTGGGATGCACTCGTACGTAGCAAGGAACTTAAGTCACTGTTTCGGGTTGATTACTGAGATTCCTACTCCTGAGCTCTTGCTCTGATAAGTTAATCATTCACTGTGTTATAAAGTAGAGTAAGGGCGTATCCAAGAGTGGCGGAGCTAGCTAACAATGTCTAGGGGCGGGGGGCAAAACTTAATTCTTAAATGTTTGGGGGGGGGGGCAGAACACTCAACTTTCTTTTATTTAAGTCCCTAATTTTTTTTTCTTCAGCAATTCTCCAAAATCTGGGGTGGCGGTGGCCCCTCCTGACATACACATAGCTCCACCGCTGGTCTCCAATGGTTATTTTCCAACCATCCTATAAGGTGGGCTCCACCAGATGTGTTATATCATATATAAATTGTCACCATGTTTAAGGACTAGTCTGATCATAAGATGGAGCCCACCTTCCAGTTTCTATTCTTTATTCCACCGAACTAGAAGCTATGGTTGCATGCGAACACTGTGAATCTTGTCAGGAAATAGTGACTAATATTGTTAAAAAATTCTTGTGGTTGGGCAGTACCTATGGCCGGGTTTTAAGATTTTGAAGCTAAGGTCGATGCCCACAATGTTTATGTCAGGTCTTAAGCCTACTTTATTCCTTATGGCGTGGGCTTAGGGCGTCTGCAATGCTTCAGTCAGATGGAGACCATAAGATAGGTCCCACCGTGTGTTCTATAGCAAGTCAAAACACCTGCAATGTATATGGACTAGCTAGTCTATAAGGTGGATCCAGCTTAACGTTGTTTTCTTTTATTTCTTTACTCAACATCTTATCGCTTCGTACGAGCCAACTGCAAATCCCAACAGGTGCGTTAGAGAAGAGCGCGAGGAATCCATTTTCTATTGCCTGTGGCCGAGCCATACCAATAGTGGCGACCCTAAGCCTTTCTCTTAAGACAGAGGCTCACAATGCTTAATTCAGCCTATGGTTGACCTCAAAGCCTTATGGCCCTGTCTTATTTCCACATTGGAGACACCCTTATTCTCACATTGGAGACTCCCTAAGCACATACATCAGATGCGATCAGGTAAGTACCATGATGGTATTAAGAGCATCTCTAGTAGATCCACTAAACCTGGATACCGAAAATCATGTGTAGTGGGATCAGGAAAAATATTTTGGGGATGGAACTCACACTAGTAGAAAAAGAAACTTTGGTCCTAGGCTGTATTCCCCATTGGGTTTGGACAGGGACTAGAGGGGAGACTAGTTCCGGTTCAACGGCTAGGAGGCCGCACTGGGCTAGTCCCGGGTATAACGAGACCTCTAGTCCCGGTTTGTAATATATATGGGCCAGAACTAGAGGGATGGTGGAACCACTTTGCCTGGTGTGAGCCCTTTTCGTCCCGGTTCGTAATACGGACCAGGACTAAAGGGGCCAAACCGTTCGCCTCCTGCGCTTTGGAAGTTGTTCTAGGCGATCAAAACACGTACGGGAAACTCTACATACGCCATTTCTTTGTTTCGGCCATCGTTGTCTCCCTCGCGCTCTCTCCTCTCTTCTTCCACATCCTCCACCATGAATCCAATCACTTGGTACGGGAAGGTGCCCGCACATGGCAAGACCGTTCTCAATGTCTTCTACATGAACGACAGCGCCAAGGTGGAGGATTTTCTTCCGAATTTTGAGGAATGGCTTGAAGAGGAGGAATGCAGGTTCATGGGCCTTGATCTCGAGTACACCGCAGATTTTCGAGATGTTGCCGTCATCCAACTTTGTTACAAGAAACATGTCATGATCTTCCAGTGGGCAAGGTAATATGAAACTTGTACTGAAAGAATTTAGGGGCTTCTTATGATATATGATATGAAAATTGCATAGGATAGCAACATGTCCATTTGAAATGTATGGGAAGAGCAATTCCACGTCTTTGATTCATAGGAGACATGTTAAAGTTAATTTAGGGGCTTGTTTTGATTCATAAGGATAGGAAAATTGCACGGGACAGCAAACATGTCCATACAAGATCCAATACTCATGGAGTTCCATTTGTTGTTGAAGTGAAAGAATATACTTGTTGCAGCAGTATTTAACATTTGTTCCATTTGTTGTTGCAGTAGTGACAAGCACTGTCCAATACTCATGGAGTTCCTTCGCAGCGGCATACATTTTGTTAACGTTGATATAATGAATGAGAATATCAAGATGAGTTTCACATGGGGTGTTGAGATACCAATTGCCTCCCATATTGATTTCCAGGGCATGTTCATGCTTGAGCTTCCCAAGACTTCAATGGCTAATATGGCAGTTGCCATGATCGACGAGTACTATGCTGATATGAAGACAAAATTCCCCAAGGTTTAGCAGAAATTCTGGGAGAAGATCCCACTTGACGCTATCAACATTGAGTATGCAGCAATAGATGTGTACGTTGCATACGAGTTGTATCGCAGGATTGGAATCTTCAACTATGGGCAGCGTCACCTAGTACCACCTCCTGCTTGGGGGATTTCTGATCAGAAGGACGAGTAGTACTTACAATGGCGAACACTTTTATTTCTATTATTATGTACTACTTGGGGGGTCTCTCTTGATCCAGACGAGTAGTGTTTGCAATGGCGAATACTTTTATCCCTATTATTATGTAGTGCTTGGGGGTATCTTCAATTATGCAGTACTTTCTGTAAAGAATATCCGAACTATTATTTGTATTAATTATATCCCTGTTTAAGTATGGTGTGAGCAAGCTTTCTGAACCATTGTGATGTATGTGCTGAATTTTTAGTATCATGTCATTCTATTATGGTTTTTCTCGCTTTCAATAACCATTGTGATGCTACCTCTCCGATATTATGTTAATCTTGTGTTATTGGCATAATTGCTTGTTTATCATGTTTTTATGGCAAGCTTATGTTATATTAGGTGTAACTAAACTCACATGTGGGAATCAATAGAAAAGATGATGAAGCATGATGAAAAACATGTGAAGAAAGTTGAAAACAAAGTACAAACAAATGAAAACATGGATAAAACATTGAGAAACATGAGGGAAAAATACAAATCATGCACGGTCAGTGTCACTATTGTCACAAAAAAAAAGCAAAACAATTCTATAAATAATTTTTGAACTTATTTAGAATTATAATACCTACTGGAGTAATTTAACATATAATAAATTCTATAATAATTTTAATATGTTTCCTTTAGCAAAATTGCTCCAAATGGCAACCTTTGACCATAGAGACAAGAGCCCAACTTGTTTACGTGCTTTTAATTAGTTCATAAACATGTGAAATTCAATTTAGAATCGCTAGTTATAAATTAAGTAATACTATCTTAATAATTATTAAATATAATAAATGCCCTCTTGTCAAAAATCAATTTGAATATGATAGGATATGGAAGTCATATTTGAATTTCTGCCCTATATATGATGGAAAATATGATATGGAAGTCATATTTTAATTTCTCTCATTTTTCTAATTGATTTGGACATATTATTTGCACATTTTTGTTTACGGATTTGTAGATATGAATTATTCAATATTAAATGAAAAAGGCAAACAATTTAATCGTTATTTAAATTCAAAATTATTATTACTTATTTATTTTTGTTTAACTAAAGAATTGTTTGGGTTCACAAAATACAGGCGTGTGGTATCATAGTTTAAGGGTTAACATGGTTGACATCATACTATTTTAGTAAAACAATATTTGTTTCTGGAAAGCTGAGAGAGAAGGAACTAAAAAGTTAAGCGTGCTGAGAGCGGAGGAGTCTTAAGGATGGGTAACCAAACGGGAAGAGTCACTAGAATGATTAGAGTTAAAAATATTTGATATGAAAGGAGAATGATTAGGTTTAAAAATAACTGAGACTAAAGGAAAACCTAAACCTAAACCCCAAAATGAAAAAAAGCAAAATGACAAAAATCACAAAATCTTTATTCTCGGTTTGTAACACCAACTGAGACTAAAGGTACTCTAGCCCGCAGCTATGGGCGCAGCCACATGGGGGGCATTTAGTAACGGTTCGTGGCAAACCGGGACTAAAGGTGGAGGGCCTCTAGTCCCGATTGGCTAGTCCCGGATGGAAATCCGGGACTAAAGCCAGTTCCAACCTGTGACTAGAGGCCCATTCTCTACTATTGTCATTGCAAGAGAAAATCAACTAAAGTCATACCGGAAATTTAAATAAATTGTTCGCCAAAGAAATTTTAAACAGATTTAACTAGAGAAATCGATTAACATCGCTGAGAATTTAAACTAAACCTATTTAATTGTACACACCGAGGTGCTCCGATTCCACAATCGTTCCCAGAGCCTATGGGAGCTCGAACTCGTCCACAGTCGCCTAGAGCCGGTCTGCTGCACCCGGAGCGTCAGTGTCGATGCCGGCGATGTAAAACTTGTCCTCGGCTTCTTACATCCACTCAAACGCTGACAGGACGTGCGCGAACAAGTTGTCCCAACTTCACAGGTATTGGAGCCACATGCGAATCCCCAGGGTCACTCTGACATATCCTGGCCCCACCAGCTGCTCCGGCGGCAACTCGTAGGTGTCGTCCTCCTCCGTCGGGGGACCCTAGATCCGCGCTGGAGACGGTGCTTGCGGTGTTCGCACGGACTCGACGTGGATATTCTCCATCATCCCCTGCATTGTCACGGCGAAATTGCTCGCCATAGGTTTCTAACCTAGCGGCGGAGGGGGTGGAAGATGGCGACGCGTATGATAGGTGCATACCCTATGCTGAAATTTTGGGCCCATATAGGGTAGCTCAATAGAAAACTCCTGAAAATCACAAATGGCCCATGTGTACAAGCAAGTGGTGGGAGTGGGAAGTTTATTCACACATTGGAAATTCGAGAGGGTCGCACACCACCTTATAAGGTGGAGTGTTGTAGTACTTGTATGTGAGTGAGAAGAGGAGAGCCTCTCACGCACTCCTCCTCCTCCTCCGCCGCTCGCTCGTCTTGACACGACATGCCGCGATAGCGTTTCGTGAACTGAACCGAGACAACATTTGTCCTTATTTTGCTGTTTTGGAAAACCAAGTTCATAGTCGTGACGGACGCGTCACATCTGAGGCGGTTCGGGTCACTCCCGTATCGTGTGCTGCAACCGACTCAGACATGCGGTGTGGGCCTCCCACGTCGCACCGTTAGGATTTTCCGAACCGCGCTATAAAAGGCATGCGCCATGGGCGATGTGCACATACCAAAACCAATCTAGTGTTTTCCACGCTTCATTCCTTGCGCCTCCATCATAGCCTACTCCATGCCGAGCGCCAGCGTTCACCGGCGAACGGGAGAGCAGGTCTCTGGAACCAGTCTCCTTTGTGATCCTGCACAGGAGAGGGGAAAATAGGTTTTTGGGAAGCGCTTCGCGCAACTGCTCGCTGCTTCCACGATGGCTCGTCTACCTAACAAGTCAGGTGCTGCTGCGTAGACGCCGCCTCAAGCGTCATCTACTTTTCCCCTTCGCCGCCAACGTTGTCATCAACAACTCTACAAACGATCCGTGCGTGTATCGATCCGTCTGTTTAACATGTTTATTGTTTACATGTTTAGACATATCGTGTTGCTGATATTCATGTTGTCAACTGCATCTAGTATGTTTGAGTTGCACATTTTAATAGCTGTGTTTGTCATGATCTATATCCTGGAATTAATCGTAGAAAGTATGCCTAATTATTTGACAATCCAAAAATCTAATTGTAGGCAATTTCCTGAACTGAGTATGGGTAATCTAAGTGATTTAATGAGACCGGAAAGGTTCAATGGTATCAGCTTTAAGAGATGGCAATTGTGATTCCAACTATGGCTCCAATCTATGAAAGTGTGGGACATAATTAGTAGGCCTTCCCAAAGGAGCTACCGACGAAGTTAAGAATAAGTTCAAGGAAGCCAATACTAATTTCAGAGGATGTATTCTGAGTGTCCTGGATAGATGTCTGTGTGATGTATACACACACATCAAGGACGCTAAGGAGCTTTGGGATGCACTGAATGCTAAATTTGGTGCGTACGATGCAGGCAGTGAACTGTATATCATGGAGAGCTTCGACGACTACAAGATGGTGAATAACCGTTCTATATTTGAACAGGATCATGAGATACAATGCATTGCGAAAGATCTTGATCTGCTCAAGTGTGTGATTCCTGATAAGTTTATGGATGGATGCATTATTGCAAAACTGCCTTCTTCATGGAGGAGTTTCGACAGATCTCTCAAACATAATAGATAGGTGATATCAGTTGAAAATCTAATAGTGTCTCTTGATGTTGAGGAGAAACCTCGGGAAAAGGACACAATTGAGAGAGGTGGTGATTTGTAGTCTAGCGCCAATATGGTGCAGAAAAATCATCACGTCAAGAACAACATCAAGAACAAAGGGAATTAAAGCCCTAGTTCAATGGTCATGTCAATACTACCGCCTTTAAGAATAATAAGAAGAAGAAGGTGCTGAACAAAGCTGAGCTCGAGTGCCATACATGTGGAGCGTACGGTCACTTTTCTGTTGACTGCCCAGACCGTGCAGACAAGAAAGGGAAGAAAGGTTCCAAGAATATCAACGTGGTGACTGCTAGCAACACTGATGGGTACGGTAATATACCGATGGTACTTTCAGTTTTTCAATCTCCATGTTGGTGGATTGATACGGGTGCTAATGTTCATGTGTGTACTAACATCTCTATGTTCACTTCTTATCAGGTCGCACAGGATTATTCCGTCCTAATGGGGAATGGATCACATGCTTCTGTTCGTGGTGTTGGCACGGTAGATCTGAACTTTACTTCGGGGAAGATCGTGCAGCTGAGAAACGTGCAACATGTCCCTTCTATGAATAAGAATCTTGTCAGCGGCTTCCTTCTTTGCAAAGATGGGTTTAAAATAGTGTTTGAGTCCAATAAAGTAGTTGTGTCCAGATTTGGACAATTTATCGGTAAATACTATGGGTGCGGAGGCTTGTTCTGCTTTTCTCTTTCGGAATTTTGCAATTAGTCAATAAACCATATTTGTGGCAATGTTGATTCAGATGATAGTGTTTGGCACTCTCGTTTATATCATGTTAATTTTGGTTTATTGTCTCGGCTATCCAGTTTAAGTTTAATTCCGAATTTTACCATTGTCAAAGATTCTAAGTGTCATAGTTGTGTGCAATCTAAGCAACCTCGGAAGCCTCACACGGCAGCCGAGGAGAGACACTTGGCACCTCTAGCACTCATACATTCTGATCTATGCGAGATGAATGGTGTGTTGACAAAAGGTGGAAAGAGATATTTCATGACGTCAATTGATGATGCTACTAGATTATGCTATGTTTATTTGTTGCAAACTATAGATGAGCCTTTAAACTACGTTAAAATCTATAAGGCCGAAGTTGAAAATATATTAGAGAGAAAGATCAAAGTTTAAAGTCGGATCATGGTGGAGAGTATTTCTCCAAAGTATTTGATGGATTCTTTGAGGAACACGGTATTATTCACGAGATGCCGCCTCCCAACTCGCCCCAATCAAACGGAATTGCTGAGAGAAAAAAACCGCACGCTGACCGACTTGGTGAATGCCATGTTGGACACTGTTGGTTTATCTAAGGCATGGTGGGGGGAGGCTTTGTTGACTTTGTATCATGTCCTAAATAAAGTTCCAAACAAGAATAAATAGAAAACCCCTTATGAGGAGTGGGTTGAGAGAAAACTATCACTTTCATATTTGCGCACTTGGGGATGCTTGGCGAAAGTCAACATTCCAATTCCTAAGAAACACAAACTTGGACCAAAGATTGTGGATTGTATTTTCTAGGCTATGCTCAGCGTAGCATTGGTTATAGATTTTTATTGGTTAAATCCGAGGTACCTGATATGCATGTTGATACTATTATAGAAACTCGTGATGCAACATTTTTTGAGAATATGTTTCCTATGAAATATATGCATAGTTTTTCTGATTTTTCTTCTGAACTAATTCATGAATCTAGTACATCTAGTGATTACTCTGAACAACCACTTGTTGAGAAAGTTCTTGAGAAGGATGACAATGAAGCTCCTAAACAGAGTAAGAGACAGAGGATTAAAAAATCCTTTGGTGATGACTTCATTGTGTACCTCGTGGACAATAATTCTACGTCTATTGTAGAGGCATTTGCATCTCCAGACGCAGATGACTAGGAAGAAGATGTCTATAATGAGATGGACTCGATTCTTTCTAATGGGATGTGAGAGTTATCTGAACGACCTTATGGTTGTAAGCCAGTGGGCTGTAAGTTGGTGTTCAAGAAGAAGCTAAGGCATGATGGTACTATTGAGAAGTACAAGGCACGACTTGTAGCCAAGGGCTACAGTCAGCGAGAAGGCAAAGATTACTTTAAAACCTATTCACCTGTTGCTAGACTGACCTCCATTCATGTACTACTTATCTGGCTGCCTCTTATGGTCTTACCATTCATCAAATGGATGTAAAGACATCTTTCCTTAACGGAGAGTTGGAAGATCAAACCTATATGGATCAGCCTGATGGGTTTGTCATAAAAGGTGAAGATAGAAAGGTGTGCAAATTGTTAAAATCTTTGTATGGACTGAAGCAAGCACCTAAGCAATGACATGAGAAGTTTGACAGAACTTCTACTTCTGCGGGCTCTGTCATTATGAGGCTGATAGGTGTGTATACTACCACCATGGTTGGGGCAATAGTATTATATTATGCTTGTATGTTGACGACATACTGATTTTTGGTACAATCATGATTGTGATAAATGAGGTCAAGTCTTCCCTATCAAAGTGTTTTGATATGAAAGATCTGAGAGAAGCTGATGTAATTCTGAACATTAAGCTTATTAAGGATGAGAGTAGGATTACCTTAAAGCAATTACACTATGTTGAGAAGGTCTTGAGCCGTTTCAGGTTTATTGACAACAAGCTTTCTCCAACACCTGATGATCCCATCGTGACACTTCAAAACAACAAGAGGATTGCGAGATATCAATTTAGATACTCTCAAATAATCGGTTCACTCATGTACATTCCGAGCGCGACGAGGACTGACATATCTTTTGTTTGAGAAAATTGAGCAGGTTCATGTAAAATTCGGGTAATGATCATTGGCATGCACTTGAAAGGATCATGCGCTATATGAACGACACTATGTGCTATGGGATTCAATATCCAGGGCACCCTGCCGTGCTTGAGGGATATAGTGACTCGAACTAGATTTCAGATGTAGATGAGCTTTACGCCACAAGTGGATATGAATTTCTTCTTGGAGGTGGGGCAGTGTGATGGAGTCTTCTAAACAGACCATATTGACGAGGTCAGCCATGAAAGCAGAACTTACTGCTTTAAATACAGCCACTGTTGAGGCAAAATGGTTGCGTGAGCTCTTGATGGACTTATCGGTGTTTGAGAAACCATTACAGGCCATCCTCCTGAATTGTGAGAATCAAACGGTGATTGCGTGACTAGTTCTTAGGATAATGCGAAGTCATTAAGACACACTAAAAGATGTTTGAAGTCTATCAGGAAATTGAGAAACTCCGGAGTAATTACTGTTACGTATATTCAAGCAGACAAAAACCTGGCAGATCCCTTTACAAAGGGACTATCACGTAATGTGATAGATAGTGCATCGAGAGAGATGGATATGAGACCCGTGAGTGTTACACCATTGTGGTAACCCAACCTATGTGATTGTAGATCCCATGAATTAGGACCTGGGAAGAACAAGCTAGTGGTTTGATTGAGGAGAGTATTTGATAAACCCTCTCTAAGTGAAGATGCATAACTCTCAAAGAGTTGTAAGTCAGGTTGGCAACATACGTTAATGTGTTTATGTTGGCTATTCGTAGTAAAGATGATGTCCTACAGATCATTCTTGAAAGAACACACTGAAGGGGAACGTAGCATAGAAAACAAAAATTTTCCTACGCGAGAGATACCCGAAAGGCCAAGATCTAATCTAGGAGACGAAGTGCAACGGGCAACAAGAGGGTTAAGGAGAACACATACCCTCGAAGACTCAAAGTGGTACGAGATCAAATCTCGTTGTTGGCGTAGTCGTACTCACACCGATCCCGATAGCGAGAAGATGAGCACCGCAATCCGGCGGTGCATCCGTGATCGGTCACACGTACGGTTGATGACGACCTCCGTTCCCTCGTTCCAGCGGGGCGCGGAAGTAGAGGATCCCTCGGAACTCCAGCAGCACGACGGCGTGGTGTGATGGAGAAAAACATTGCTCAGGGCTTCGCCAAGCGCACGAACAAGTGGTGGAGCAGCGGCAGGAGGGAGGAAGAGATGACACAAGTGTGTGTGTGGGGAGAGGGAGCTCTCACCCCTCCTTTTATAGGAGGGGATGGAAGCCACGAATTTTTGGCTGCCTCCACCTCTCCCTCATCATGTGAGTGGAGTCTCCACTCAACCCACTCATTCTTCCATGAATTCCCACTCAAAATCCCAAGGGTTTTCTTTAATAAATAAATAAAACAATTTTATTTCTTTATTTTAATATTTGTTAATTCCATTAACAAACATTAACATATAACCCCTTGAGTTAGTTGTTAAATCTATTAACAACCATTTGATAAGAATCCCCTTGAACTATTTCAAAATTACTCGAAACAATTTCGGTGACTATTTCAATATTCCCCGAAACAATTTCGGTGCTGTCCAAACTTTTCTCCGATATTCCGTATCCTCTCAAATGCGTCATCGAACCTTAAGTGTGTCACCCTACGGTTCGCGAATAAGATATACATGATCGAGACTCCTCTCCGATCAATAATCAACAGCGGGATCTGGAGATCCGTGATGACTCCTATATATTCAACGATGACTCTCGTGATCGTGTGAACCAACAACGCCGTGAACTATTCCCTTTGTCTCGCGATATTTTACTTGTCCGAGATTCGATCATTGGTATCAACCATAACTTGCTCAATCTCGTTACCGACAAGTACTCTTTTCTCGTTCCCGTGATATAACATCCTTGTGATCATATCACGTGCTTGCAAGCGGTTTCGATGTGATATCACCGAGAGGGCCCAGAGTATATCTCTCCGTCATTTGGATGGACAAATCCCACTCTTGATCCATGATCCTCAACTAATAATTTCCGAATACTCAACGACACCTTTATAGTCACCCTGTTACGGTGTGACGTTTGATGCCATCAAATCACTCTTCCGGTATCAGTGATTGACATGATCTCATGGTCTAAGGAATAAGTTACTTCGTGTGTTTGATATAACAATGTAAACTAAATGACTTGATCGCATTGCTATATTCTCTTTGGGTATATGTTCATCACATCATTCTTCTAATGATATGATCCCGTTATTAACAACATCTAATGTTCATGATCAGGAAACCTTGATCATCTATTAATCAACGAGCTAGTTAAAAGAGAGGCTTTACTAGGAACCATTGTTTGTTTATTAAGCACACATGTATCAACGTTTCCGGTTAATACAATTCTAGCATGAGAAATAAACATTCATCATAAACAAGGAATAAGATAATAACCATTTTATTATTGCCTCTCGGGCATATTCCCTTCAGTCTCCCACTTGCACTAGAGTCAATAATCTAGTCTGTAAGCACTTAACACATATGGCGTTCCAGTGTTATTACCATGCTTTGCATGTGGTAAACATCATCAAAAAGATCTGAAATGTTCATGTCCTATTGTATTTGCATGTTCTTTGCGTCTACACGCATCACTCATTCTCTAATGAGATGGCTTTGTATATATATGGTCAATTGGTGAAAACTTAATTCCTCAGCTTAAACTGATGTCACTAACATTGTGAAAATGTAGCTTCATAGTGTTAGCATTCTTGGAAACTCACCAAGTTCCGGTGATACCTTAATTCCTCAGCTTAAAACTGATGTTACTAACATTGTGAAAATGTAGCTTCATAGTTTCAGCATTCTTGGAAATTCACCAAGTTCAATAAAGAACTCCTTGACACAAAATACGCTTATAATCAGTTGTCAACACAACGATATACTTTAGCCTTTGTTGTAGTATCTGTCACAATATTTTAATTTTGAAACTCTTTCAAATCCAGCATGGAACTTTCTTCCATCCTATTGTGCTACCGTTCATCACATATTTTAATTGAGATAAAATTACTTGAATAAATGACAAGACTATTAGTGTAACATGTTACAACTAATATTTTGTCATTACTATATAGGAAAACATATCCTTAGTATTTCGAAAATTACACAAGGATCTCTCCCACTGTTGTCTAATCATCATATGAATTATCCTGCTATAACATTTATAGTATAGGACTCATCTGGTTGTGTACATAGCATGGAAACATTACTTAGAAATCTCAATTTCAATGATGCTCATCATGTGTCAAAACACATGAATCTTGCTCAATTATTTTCCATGTGACAAGAACTCCTTCTTATCAATTTTATATTGACTTACTTCAATATTTCATCTATGTAATTTGACTTCAATCATATCAGGCGCTTCAATCCATCTTTTATAGATATCGATGCCCAATATCTTCTAAGCCTTTCATCAATATGAAAATCTTAACCGTGTTAATTTAAAATACATATTTTCCAATCGACCATATGCCATCTACATAAAGTATTGGAAATATGTCATAGCGCTCCCACTTAATTTCTTGTAACTTTACAAGCATCTTTATCGTTCATGATGGAATCAAACTCTTTTGATAACTTCATTAAGGTAAAGATTTCAACTTCGTTATGCTCACTTCAACCATTGAAGTGTGCATACCTTTCTAGCAACCTTTTTGAATTTTACAAAACTCTCAGACTGTGTCAAGTACACATCCTTGATAAAACTTCCTTGAGAGGAGAGTTGGTTTTGTTATTCAACTACCATATCATAATATGTAACTTTGCTAGAACTATTTGCAAAGACTAAGCATCACTACGGAAGATCAAAATCTTGTAGTAGTGAACTCTTTGAACTTCGTCGAAAACAACTTTTCGATAAGTACAACTTTCAAAGGATGTAAAATCCATGTCTTTGTCGCTATATAGACCCTTTTGCTATCGATAGGCATCATGCCTATCGAAAGGACTACCAAGTCACATACTTGATATTCATACAAGGATACTATGGCGGATATAATGACTCATAGTCAATTTTACGAAGCCAGGGCCCATCATTTGCTTCCTTTATAAGGTCCATGTCCTTTTGTTGTCAAAACAACACTTTACACTTAAACCACAAGTTGTTCTAAGTACAAAGTTTTTGGACTTTTCTGGTACAGTTCGCAAACTCATTTGAAGTATCTACAACATTTGTAGTGTCTTCTACTTAGTCAAAATAGTAAACCCCGGAACAACTTCCAGTGCTGCGCTACTCTTGACATGATAACGAAGATTCTCTAACCTTGTTGAGTTTGTACTGTGCTCCCACTCACTTGTTTCGCAAGAACTACTTTCTCGAGAAATCAACCCTTTCTGACAAACAACATTTGTCTTTTGGTTCGGTGATAGGAGAAATACCCAATGTTTTATTTGGGATAACCTTATAAACATATATTTATCCTATTTTGGTTGTAAACATTTTACACATGCTATGCATACCAAAACTTAAGAAAGTCACAATTCGGGTCACTACCCAAACCATATCTTATATGTTGTCAATTTCAGCGGATCATGATGGTGCTCTTTTCAGTGGAAAAAACGGTTGTCACTAATGTATAAACTACAAAATTATAATGGCATTTTTATTAATCTTACCATGTCAAACAAGGTTTGATTTTTGTCTCTTGAATACTCCAATCTAATGTGGGGTATTCGAGAAGCATAAGTTGTAGAACAATTCTGCAACTTCTCAGATGTTTTGCTAAACTTGTAACTCAAACTTTATCCTTTATGATCCAATCATAAACACTTGATTATCTTGTTACATTGATTTTAACTTCATATTAACAACCTTTTGAACCAATTCAAAATGTCAAACTCTGTTCCCTTTAAATATATATACTCACATATCTACTTAAATCATCGACAGAATTTTATGAAGGAAAAATTAATCCACCATACATGACTACACATAATGGACTATATACATCAATATGTATAATCTCCACTAAATTAGTCGTCCATTCTACTTTGGCCTAAGAACGGAATTCTAGTCATCTTTTGGAACAGGTCTCACAAGCGTCAATAAAATGACTCCGGAAGTCCATCAATATGGAATTCCTTCATGTTTTCCTTTCCGATATGAACTAAAATGGTGGTGTCGCAATTTAAGTGAAACTCTTTTACGTCTTGCAACGTTTAGCATTCATTCTTATAGATGTTTACTTTACCAACATGATTTATATTAACATATCCATCAATTATGGAATATGATCATAGTTTGAACAATCTCATTTGTTCTCACAAAAGACTAGAACAAAATAACAAATTATTAAGTTCTTCAAATAAATCTTGACTGGTTGTTTCGATACGACAATGAACACAATAACACTTTATTTATGTTCTTGTCATAATCGATTCCACATCTATTACTAGTTCCTTTTAGGCCCTTGTATTTCTTTCATTGCGTTGCTTTGTATGACAACTCATACCAACCAATGTGGTATCAAAATACCAAAAATACTTTGTTAACTAGTAATACATCTATAACTTGTATATCAAGTATATACTCCTGAGCTGGACTTTTCCAGTTATCTTCTTTTCTGCCATATATCTATTTGTAATTCTATTTTCAATATTCTCTTTCCTTTATAGAAGAATCATTCAACATCAAACAATGCTAGTCTTACTAGCTCATTTTCTTTGGCGTGTCAGTCATATACTATCACCCATTGAGTCATACTTTGAGTTTGATTGTTCTACTAATATCACCATATTAATAATATTCTTCTAGATTCCACTCTTAGCAATTTCCAAGTAAGGTAAAACGACTTTACACATACTTTTAATCCATCCCATCATAACAATTTTATGATTAAGCTACTATAGCTCGAAGGAAAGAATTTAGAGGATAATTTTTAGCGCCCAACTTCTTGGAATATTCAAACGCCTAGCGTCTTCAATCATTGCATATATTCAGATAATATAAGCAAACATTGTCACGCTAAATTTGCATATATTCAGATAATATAAGCAAACATTGTCACGCTAAATTATACTCAGTCATGTTGCTACAAATAAGTTTCTAGATATCAATATATCTTTCACTTGATTGTTTCTGAAAACAACTCTTTTCAGTTCCTAAATCACCATGATCAACAAAACATTCTTTTGAAGATAAAGTAATATGGAAGCAACCATGACTCTGGATTCTAAGTAGGAATTATTTGCTCTCTAGATTAATCAATCATTAACCATATGGAGCTAGGTAGGAAATACCAAAAATCTACAATAGGACTCAATTTTAAATTTCACTAATACGGTACCAATCTTAAAAGGTATTTACCAGATCATAACAGTTATATCTCAATTAACAATCTAAGTGTAAGGTAGTTATGTGGATGCCAATGACTACTACAAGTTGTGCAAATTCACTTTGATTTGTTGTTCATGATAAATAAGTTCAAGTTAATTCAAAATTAAACCATGAACTCCCACTCAAAAACAACATCCCTCATAGTCGTCTTTAGTGATTACACGAACCAAATTCACTACAACAAAACCGATCATCACATGAGATGATGTAGCTTCAAAGGCGAACATCGACATGTTCATCATATCATCCATATGACTCATGCTTTACCTTTCGGTTACGTGTTCCGAGGCCATGTCTGTACATGCTAGGCTCGCCAAGTAGAACCGTAGTATTGCGTGTGTTTCAAGGCCATGTCTGTACATGCTAGGCTTGAAAACACCCGTTGTATGCGAACGTTGAGTCTATCACACCCGATCATCACGTGGTGTCTCGAAACGACGAACTTTCTTAACGGTGCATACTTAAGGAAGAACACATTATTATCTTGATATTAAGTGAGAGGGATCATCTTATAATGCTACCGTCGCTATCTAAGCAAAACAAGATGCATAAAAGGATTAACATCACAAACATCACATGAAAGGATAACGTGATATGATATGGTCCTCCTTGCACTTGATCTCCATCATGTGCATTATGGTATGATCTCAATCATTCCACCGGCGTGGTACCAAGTACCACGGTACCCCAAACTTGATTGTCCATCAATAAGAAGACAACCATATGGATACCTTCCGGTATATCAATAATTTACAAAATAGATCATCTCATAATCAAATTTGTAATATTGACCATATCAATTCACATGCCCAGCAAAAACTAGTTAGACACTTCTAATTTATTTTTGCATATTTTACGTGGCTTAGGGCTTTCGAGGATAGAACCGTTCATACCTACGAACATCAACCACAACGTTGATAAACACATTTTTAACAACCCTTCATAGATTAGATCTTAACTATAGTAGGAGAAACAGACACCCGCAAGCCACTTATGCAATACAAGTTGCATGTCAGTTGTGGAACAAGTCTCATGTACGTGGACATGTAAGGTTAGTCCGGGCCGCTTCATCCCACTATGCCACTAAGATCATAAAATAGTCAAGGAGGTAATAACATGATCATCAACGCCCACATACACCTATGTGTTCTACCCGTACAAAACATCTACTCATAGATCCGGCTCTGATACCACTGAAGGGGAACGTAGCATAGAAAACAAAAATTTTCCTACGCGAGAGATACCCGAAAGGCCAAGATCTAATCTAGGAGACGAAGTGCAACGGGCAACAAGAGGGTTAAGGAGAACACATACCCTCGAAGACTCAAAGTGGTATGAGATCAAATCTCGTTGTTGGCGTAGTCGTACTCACACCGATCCCGATAGCGAGAAGATGAGCACCGCAATCCGGCGGTGCATCCGTGATCGGTCACACGTACGGTTGATGACGACCTCCGTTCCCTCGTTCCAGCGGGGCGCGGAAGTAGAGGATCCCTCGGAACTCCAGCAGCACGACGGCGTGGTGTGATGGAGAAAAACATTGCTCAGGGCTTCGCCAAGCGCACGAACAAGTGGTGGAGCAGCGGCAGGAGGGAGGAAGAGATGACACAAGTGTGTGTGTGGGGAGAGGGAGCTCTCACCCCTCCTTTTATAGGAGGGGATGGCAGCCACGAATTTTTGGCTGCCTCCACCTCTCCCTCATCATGTGAGTGGAGTCTCCACTCAACCCACTCATTCTTCCATGAATTCCCACTCAAAATCCCAAGGGTTTTCTTTAATAAATAAATAAAACAATTTTATTTCTTTATTTTAATATTTGTTAATTCCATTAACAAACATTAACATATAACCCCTTGAGTTAGTTGTTAAATCTATTAACAACCATTTGATAAGAATCCCCTTGAACTATTTCAAAATTACTCGAAACAATTTCGGTGACTATTTCAATATTCCCCGAAACAATTTCGGTGCTGTCCAAACTTTTCTCCGATATTCCGTATCCTCTCAAATGCGTCATCGAACCTTAAGTGTGTCACCCTACGGTTCGCGAATAAGATAGACATGATCGAGACTCCTCTCCGATCAATAATCAACAGCGGGATCTGGAGATCCGTGATGACTCCTATATATTCAACGATGACTCTCGTGATCGTGTGAACCAACAACGCCGTGAACTATTCCCTTTGTCTCGCGATATTTTACTTGTCCGAGATTCGATCATTGGTATCAACCATACCTTGCTCAATCTCGTTACCGACAAGTACTCGTTTCTCGTTCCCGTGATATAACATCCTTGTGATCATATCACGTGCTTGCAAGCGGTTTCGATGTGATATCACCGAGAGGGCCCAGAGTATATCTCTCCGTCATTTGGATGGACAAATCCCACTCTTGATCCATGATCCTCAACTAATAATTTCCGAATACTCAACGACACCTTTATAGTCACCCTGTTACGGTGTGTCGTTTGATGCCATCAAAGCACTCTTCCGGTATCAGTGATTGACATGATCTCATGGTCTAAGGAATAAGTTACTTCGTGTGTTTGATATAACAATGTAAACTAAATGACTTGATCGCATTGCTATATTCTCTTTGGGTATATGTTCATCACATCATTCTTCTAATGATATGATCCCGTTATTAACAACATCTAATGTTCATGATCAGGAAACCTTGATCATCTATTAATCAATGAGCTAGTTAAAAGAGAGGCTTTACTAGGAACCATTGTTTGTTTATTAAGCACACATGTATCAACGTTTCCGGTTAATACAATTCTAGCATGAGAAATAAACATTCATCATAAACAAGGAATAAGATAATAACCATTTTATTATTGCCTCTCGGGCATATTCCCTTCACACACATATGTGAGTCCGACTATAAACGTCGCAGTCTATGAGATTTAGGTGATCTCTAGTATACTCATGAAGAGATCACGGAGTAAGATGCATATGCTCCATCCGCGGGGTAGGCTACTGGCAGCCAGATACTAGTTATGACTTTGAGTAAAGTCTATCGGCACAAAACTTGCAATTCAATGCATAGTCCATTATTCAAGTTGTTGATAGATTTATCTTAACGCTCTAGGCGGAACTTCAACTTAACAGTCTCCGCTGAAACACTGGTATATAAACAAATAGCGAGGATTGACAAAACTTCAAATGGACATTTGAGATCTGGTGGGGAATTGCTGAAATTTTGGGCCCATATATGTGCTGAAATTTTGGGCTCATATATGGGTAGCCCAATAGACAAATACTGAAAATCACAAATGGCCCATGTGTACAATCAAGTTGTGGGAGTGGAAAGTTTAGTCCCATATTGAAAGTTGGAGGGATTGCACACCACCTTATAAGGTGGAGTGTTGTAGAACTTTTATGTGAGTGAGAACTCAGGGTGTAGGCGGACATATCGGCGGCATGTCCATGGCCGTCCACCTCGTCCGTAAACATTAATCGCCTGATTACGGCGTCCGTATCCGCTAAGTTTTCTGGTCGCCAGGTCCAACGGACAACGCGAAAAATCCGCTAGCACAGTTCATGTGCTGCCGTACAGGCGTGCAGACACTCTGTCACTTCCAGACGGCCACCTCCATCCCACATCCCACATCTCATTGTCTCCTATGCCTGCTCGCGAATGGATGAACCAACGCAGCTTTTCTCTACCTATGTCTTCTCTCGCTTCCCCCTCACATGGTCATCCTCTTCATCCATGCCAAGCGAGGAAACGGTGTGAGAAAATCTGCTCTTCCATTCATGGCGAAGACGTCGACCTCTCCTGCCCTCGGACATGGACAGCGGCCACGGCGGCCGGTGACTCGCTGCGCCGATACAGTGTGTTGTTCGGCATCGGGCGCAACGCTGTCCAGGAAGGATTCGCGCTGGGAGACGTCATCGCCGAGGACGTTGACCTGCCTATCCCCCCGAGGCCATGACGTGGACAGCGGCACTCTGGGCGAAGGCGGTCTCTTGCTTGGCGTCCAACCACGATGAGGCCATGAGCGATGGTGGCGTCCGGTTTGTCCAAAAGGAAGGCGCATCAGGCTCCTACGAGGCTGCTGCGAGGATCCTAGCGGACAAAGTGGACCAACAGGCTGGGCGGGCATATCCGTGTGGCCCGCTAAGATTATGCGGCCTTTCCCTGAGGCCATTTAGGCTTTTTAAGCGGCACGGACGTCCACCTCTGCCTGCACCCTGGGGTAGAAGAGGAGAGCCTTTCGCGCACTCCTCCTCCTCCTCCTCGCTCGTATTGACTCCACACGACACGACACATCGCGATCGAGTTTCGTGAATCGAGTCTCGAGCCGAGACAACGTTTGTCTTTATTTTGCTATTTTGGAAAACCGAGTTCGTAGTCGTGACGGACGTGTCACAGCTGAGGCGGTTCGGGTCGCTCCCGTATCGTGTGCTGCAACCGACTCGGACGTGCGGCGTGGCCCTCCCAAGTCGCGCCCGTTAGGGTTTTCCGAACCGCGCTATAAAAGGCACGGGCCGTTGGCGTTGTACACATACCGAAACCAATCTAGGTTTGCCACGCCTCGTTCCTTGCGCCGCCATCATAGCCTACTCCATCCCGAGCACCGACGTTCACCGACTCCGGAACCAGTCGTCTTTGTGATCCCGCACGGGAGAGGGCGAATTAGATTTTTGGGAAGCACTTCGTGCGACTAGTCGCTGCTTCCACGACGGCTTGTCTACCTAACAAGTCAGACGGGGCTGCGTAGCACCGCCTCAAGCGCCGTTTATTTCGCCCCTTCCTCGCCAACGTTGTCATGAACAATTTTACGAACGATTAGTACGAAATACGTGTCTCGATCCGTCTGTTTAACATGTTTACTGTATACATGTTTAGAGATATCGTGTTTCTCCTATTCATGTTGTCTACTGCATAAAGTATGTTTGAGTTCCATGTGTTAATAGTTTGTCATGATCAATATTCCCGTCCCCTACGTATAGCGCCGGTGACGGCGCATCTTTAGAGTCGACTAAAATTTTATCCGGCTCAACCCGGTATACGGGATCTGTACGGGACATAAAACGGCTGCTCGTATATCACCGGAATTATCCGGCTCGGCGAGGTTTCGCGGGATCTGCTAGAGACGCTCTGACACATTTTGCATACATGCGCTGACAGTGTTTTCGAGAACGCTAATTATATACCCCCGTATTAACAAGCGTTTCTATTATTGCTACGGGCCTTCTAGATGTGTTATGTGTGATGAAACTTGCTCCGTCCATTAGATCCTGAAGCCCTGGTTACACACGTTTTGCACACAAGAAGAGCTCAAACATAGAATGTTCTTGAATGCATGACTGCATCCTTGGACCAGCACGTCCAACGACCATCAAAGATTGCAAACGAACAGTCACTAGTGGAAAACGGGCATTTGCCCCAGTTGGTAAGGGCCTAAAGCCCCGGCTTCCCAACCGGGTTCTTCAAAGCAGGGCTAAAGGCCCCCCTTATGCCCCGGTTGGGTTACCAACCGGGGTAAAAGGCGTGCCCCACGTGAGCTCTGCGTAGAGTGCAGGCACCCACCTTTTACCCCGGTTGGTGTCCGGTTGGGTTACCAACCGGGGTAAAAGGCGTGCCCCACGTGAGCTCTGCGTAGCGTGCAGGCATTCTTTTGGGGCTGTTTTTATGTGCTGTTTTTTCGATGAGGCTGTTAATAACGTATTTTTTGCACATCGATAGTAATCATCATAAAAATCATTGCATGCACTGATATCATCAAAATATAATTACACTGATCTCAATTAGATCATTACATCCGAATAGAGTTATACACATTGAAAGATCATTGTTTATACTTTACAATGCAATCTTCTATCCGGAGATATGACCTCCTTCAGCAGAAAACCCGCCCATTCCTCTTGAAGTGCTTGTAAGCAGTCTGCCGGTAGGAGCTGCCTTTGGAGATCGTGGAGCCTTATATTTATTTTTCTTCCTAACCGCTCATTCACGATTATCCGTATGTTCTCCATGACATAGAAGCCACATAAATGTGTTCCCTGTGGCTGCTGAGGGCACTTTACGAGAAATATAATTGAGTCAAATAACGATCAAGGAAGTAAAGAGAGATGCGTGACTGTAGCAAGTACTACTTATGATGAGTTTGTCAAATCTCATTTTCAACTCCGCTAAACCGGGTTGTTCCTTCTTAAACCGGTTCCAAGCCCTGTCCGGAAAAAAAAATATGGGTCATCGTACGATAATGATTGAACAAAAGGGGACGGTGTAGTGCGACAACGATTGAACTTACTTTGTGAGAATTGACATAATGGCCTGGTACTTCTCTTTCTCTTTACCCATAGAGTCCATGAGATCAACTATTCCGGTGTCAACGTGAATCTCGAAAAGAATCTAGTGAAAGCTGCACAGGCGATTAACTCATCAATTACACTTAATTAATTAACACCGACTTAGCGAAATAGAAATGCGAAGGAATATGCATAAGACAATAAACACTCACTTATGTCTATAAGGAAATAGTATTTCACTACAGTGAGATTGCTTCCTCAAAAACATAACTAGGTTATCCTCCGTATCTTTAGCGTGTAACTTTAAGACGGCATCATTGACGACATATGGGTCAATGAACCCAATGCCACCGTTTCCATTACATTCCAGAATCTTCTTCCTGCATAATATATATCGTGCAGTGAGGATATAATATATATATATAAGAAGCAATGATCGAACTAGCTGAGATAGATACTTACAAACAATAGGTGCGTCTAGATTATATAAGAAAAAAAGATCTTCAAAATCAATAGACATCTTGTCATCGCGGAAGTAATCCTGTTGTCTAATTTTCACCTCAACTTGCTCCATCCCATCTCCTGCGCTTTGGATATACCACGTATGCAGTTGGCGTTTCAATGTTGTCATAGAGCCCAGATGCTCAGGTTTGACGAGAGACTTCCCCCACTTATATTGCCATGCCAATTCAGCCTTTTGGAAGTCGTCGGATTGGCCTAGGACTTGCTCAAGTGTTATACCAGCTTCTTCCATATCAGCTTGAGCCTGTGCAGTGTCTGACACCTTGAGCGGGGGACCGATTGTTTTGACAGGTTCCCGAGCTGGGGATTTGTTCTCCCCGCCTTCTTGGCTATCTTATAACTCATCGTTACTCCGCGGTCATAGTCAGTTGGAAGACCCATCTTAAGTTGGGACGGCATCTCCAGCATATTCTTGAAGTGCTTCTTCACAGCCGGATCTATTGGTATCGTTGGCGGCTCCGGGGTTCTCTTTCCCCACGAAGCCATATGGCGTTTCGTGTCCGCAGTCACCCAGTCGTGGGTCTCCTCGTCATTCATTTCGTAAGGAAACTTTTCTGGCTGCTTCTTGGCTTTCTTCTTCCGCGGGTTCTTCTTCGGGGAAGACTTAGAGGCAGCAGCCTTCCGCTTAGAGGACTTAGTGGGCGGCGGAGTCGGCTCAGGGATCGGAGATCGAGCCAGACTCGGGCTGCTGACGTCCATGGTGTCGACATGTGGTGGCGATGATCGAGCTGGGCTGTGAATCAGAGAAGTAGGTTGCGGTGATGGCGGCGGTGGACTGCGTCTCGGAGAAGGTGGTGGTGGTGGCGGCGGTGAACTGCGTCTCAGAGAAGTAGCTACTTGTGTTGGCGGTGGACCACGTCTAGGAGAAGGTGGCGGTGGTGGCGGCGGTGGAATGCGTGGGGGAAACACTAAGCCACTCCTTTTCGATTGAATGATGGAATTGACGGCCTCTCCAAGTGTCTCTACCCCGTCACCTCCGGGGATGTCAAGCCGCAATATCCTCCAATCTGGCTGAACATCATCAACGTCGACACGAGCATAGCCAGGTCGAACCGGAAGGCCATGCGAGGTTGCTCCCTCTACACAAGGTAAAGCGTAGCCGTCGGCCACCTTGATGGATATGTTTGAGACTGACACGTATAGCGCACAGCTTGTCTTCTCCTTGATTGCATCCACGGCCTCTGTCTATGGAGGGACATCAACAAGCAGAAGTGCGGCGGAAGCCGGTACCTCCGTTGACGCCACACTGCTCCGGCGTTGAGATGGTGTTGTTTCCTCGAATGTACTAGTGTCTTGCGTCTGGGAGGGCCGGCTAGTAAGCTCATTAATCCGTAGTTGCTGCTGCATCACTGCGGCTTCCAAGGCACCAACCCGTGCTACGAACGATGCATCCTTCTTTGTCTCTCCTCTCGGTCGGCTTCTATATGGAAAGAGACAATCTTCCGGCTTGAAGCAAAAGCACCACGGATATCGTCCTTTGCCTCGTGTCCAGCCGCCATGTGCTGCATTCCCGAGGGCCTTTGTAAGCTTGTCATTCTCTCGATCTGGCTTGAACTCTCCCTCTCTAACCTCCTTGAACACCGCCTCAAGTGCTGCAAAGGGGACCTTTATTTTTTCAGTCATAATAAGGTGCCCTTGTTCGTCAAACATCGCCCCATGCCCAAGCAACCAGTTCCTTGACCTCCGGGGAAAATTCTCAGTACCTGGAATGATCCCTTTCTCTCGCAGCTCTTTCTCGAGTGCGTCAAACTTAGGCACTACAACTCTGTAGCCACCTGAACCCATCTTATGGTGATATACCTTCTTCTTAGCATTTGCCTCATTCTTGGCTGACCTCAGCTTCCCCTTTTCTGATTCCTTGTACGCCAGAAATGCTGGCCAGTGTATCTTCTGCTTCTCAAGCGACCCCTCGAATTTTAAGACTTCTTTTTTCTTCTTATACTAGATAACGCCCCGCATGTTGTTGCGGGATGATTAGTAAAATAATTTTGTAAATATGTCATTTTTGTGATGTATTTTATGCATAAACCTGGATGCACATATAGCCCTAAATAGAAAATTGCATCTTTGGCAAAAGAACAATGTGTTAAGTAATTCATATGGAATACCACGGAGAAACGAAAACATACATAATTTTACTACACAGGAGACCAAGTCTCGTACTGTTCATATTTTTCTCATAAAGTGATGCAAAAAATTAGTTGAACGGATTTGGGAGGTGGCCATGTCAAGCTGAAAGACAAAAACTAAGTATTAGTGGTGAGAACAAAACACGTAGCTAAAATATGTGAGCAAGCAATTCTATAGTGTTTCGCGGTTAGACTTTCCACCTTAAGTTAATATCATTTGAGCGTTCATATGAATTCATTTATTCAGTGCTACGTTTGCTGGTAGTATAGTTTACCTAATGGTAGTACCTGCAGTACGGGGCAATGAAATGACCACTGAAAATAATTTTCAACGTGGAGATGAAATAACAACCAAAGTAGTAATACTCTGTAGTGGATTGCCAACAAAAAGAGAAATGATTACAGGAGCCACTTAACCATCTCTTGCCAAATGATAATTGGGTGTACTAAATCATCTGAAAATTGCTCTACAATTTAATATTCAAGCATAATATACGTGAAAAAGATAAGATGAAGTCACATGTACAGTGTTCCAAGAATGCTAGAACCTCTAAATTTTTATTTAGCACCATCAGTCCCAGACAATGCGGTAGAAATCCAACTGTGCCCAAAAACATGTAGTAATCAAGCGACATGCCAAACTGAGTGATAGATTTTAAACAGATGTGAGAGAAAGGGGAAAATCAGAACGTACAATATTTACTTTCACCGTAAAAGACCTGTTGGGATTGGTAAGATATTCTAATGTACCACCAAACAGACGAAGTATTCCAATGTACCACCAATCAGATCAAAACATAGAAGAAGTATATTCCGATCCCCGCTTGGAATATCTCAGCACTCCAGGATCCAAACAGATCAAACCATGCTCTGGAAACTTAGTTAATCCACAAAAGAAGTGTCCCAATGTATCATCAATCTGAGTAGGGCTTGGTACACACAGAGATTCAAGCAGTAAGGCAGACCACAGACAAAACAAAAACTTGAGTTTCCCGCAAAGGAAAAACACTTGAGACAGAGAGAGATTAATCATGGTTGCTTGGCAGAAGAAGAGTCGAGGCAACCAAAATGCCCAGAACCAATCTAAGCGTTGAGGCCGGAGCAGCAGCTATAAGTATATATGAGGCCTCATTGCCTCAATCTGTAAGTCTTGCTTGAGGAGATGAAGAGGCAGAAAGAAAATAATTCAATCTCAATGGTTAGTGCGAGTGGGACTTGGGGAGATGGAGAGGAAAGGCAATAAATAAAGGAGACCGGGAGACATGTGGAGAACATAATAACGCTTAGAAAAAAATTAAGTTGATAACATGGTCTTTGATGACGCCAAAAAAAAGAATGGGTAGTAATTTGCTGAGTTGGCAGTGGTTGGCTATTATAAAAATAAAAATATACAAACTGATGATGTGGCATAGCTGCATGTTGAGAGAAATATGATAGTGGGGATGATCTACTTAGTTATATAGGATTCTTTCCATAATCTTTTCTTGTAAGCATTGAAAGTCTCGGCCATCTTCTTCAGAGCCCAGTGCTTCACTGCGTCTTGCATTTCCTCCTGTGCCGCCTCGGCCTCCTCTTCATCATCATATTCACATCGTGGAAGCTGGAAATGGCTCATCAGCTTGTCGAACAAGAGTTTTTTGCTCCGGTCTGTGACGAAAGAAACTGTCATTCGTCCAGGATCGTTTTCCTCCTTTGCTGGCTCATTCCATTCTTCAATACTTATAGGGACCATGTCCCCAACAATAACCCCACATTGGCTTGTAAACTTTGTTGCTGTCTTGGCGGGCCAAGCAGGTTGGCCGGTTCGATAGACTTGATCGATTATCAGTTTTTTTTTCGAGCTCATCTCTTGGGCCGGGTCTCGTTTCGACCTCTTGCTAGACGTTGTCGATGCAGCCTTCACTAAGGCTTGTTCATCGTTTGTTTTCTCTGGTTCCACATGATCTGTTCTTTGCAATTGCTCGTCTTCCTCCTCCATTCCCTGACCTGATTCATTCAGGTACTATGAGCCGTCGTCTTGATCACCTCCCCCGTCGTCATTGGGTCCACCGGGGAGTGTACATTCTTCTATGATCGCGAACACCTGTTCTTCACCCTCTCTGTCGTCCATAGCTCAACTAATACAAATGAAAGATAACATACTTTAGTAAGCTATAAATTCTCTTGAAAAAATAATATTCCAGTAAACAATCATCACAACAGTACACTTTAGTAAGGAGTATGACTAGCAGATCAGATCGAGTCTTGCCGAGTATAGTTGCGAATCGAACGGGACATAACAGATGTAGCATCCCAGATTATCCAGTCATGTGTGAAAACATCGCAGATCACTTTCTCTTCTTCTTGAAGAAGAAGATGAAGTCATCTGCAATATTTTCACACATGATTGGATAATCTGGAACACTGTTATGCACCCGTTCGAGTCACAAGTATACTAGGAAAGAGTGTATATATTCTGCTAGTTGTACTCCTGCCTATGCATGTAGTACTCTAACGCGTAGTGTTCCCCTTGGTTCCCTCTCGGTTCCCCTCGGTATACCTCTAAAAATCCCTAAGTATACTAAAAATTCCTACGTATACTAAAAATTCCTAAGTAATCTAAAAATTCCTAAGTTTCTAAACTAAGTTTCTAAGTACTAATTCACTAAGTAATTAATATTCCTAAGTACAAATTCACTAAGTAATATTCCTAAGTACAAATTCACTAATACTAATATTCCTAACTACAAATTCACTAATACTAATATTCCTAAGTACTAATATTCCTAACTATCAACAACTAAATAACAACTAATAACAACTAACAGTAAAAAAGTAACACTAAAAAGACTAACGGTAAAAAAGATTAACACTAAAAAAACATTAACACAAAAAAAGTCTGGCGAGGTGAGCACTAATCGGTGGTGAGCACTAATCCGGCGAGGTGAGCACTAATCGGCGGCGAGCAGTACCTCGAGGGCGACGACGAGGACGGTGACGAGAACGGCGAGGAGGCGCGGGCTCGGGGGCGCGGGCCGGGGGCGGGCTCGGGGGCGCGGGGAAGGGCGCGGTGGCGAGCTAGGCGGAGAGCTTCGAACGGCGCGGTGCGGTGGAGCTCTATCCGGCGGCGGTGAATTTTGGCAGCCTGACGGCGTCGGAGAGGATTTCGGCGCCGGGGACTTAGCAGTTTCTGACGGTTTTGTCCCGGGCGGTTGCTCAGCCCGGGGTTATATACTGAGAGGCCTTTTGCCCCGGTTGGTAACACCAACCGGGGCAAAAGTGGTCTTTTGCCCCGGTTCGTGCTACCAACCGGGGAAAAAGGGTGGGACGTGGGGCCCTCGCTTGCCGCTCACCTCCCCCCCCCCCCCTTTTGCCCCGGTTGGTAGCACGAACCAAGCAAAAGCCCCCAAAAATTTAGATTTTTGGCTTCCTGCCGCCATTTTTTCCCCTGCCCCGTTTAAATATGTTTTCAAAATGTTTTTTCATTAAATTTCAAATGATTTCGAATTAGGAGAAAGTTTCAATATGAATTGTGTTTAAAATTGGACAAATATTTCAAACACATTTTCTGTTTAAAAAATTAATTATTCCAACTACTTAAACTAGTAACAATTTTTGAAATTTCAAATATTTTTTAAAACCTAGTTTACGAATGGTTTTGAATTTGAAGAAACTTTCAATATGAAAAGTGTTTAAAATTGCGTAAAGATTCCAAATACAAAATCTGTTTTAAAAACTAATTAAGAAAAGTGAGGCGCGAGAGTTTGCCTCGTGGCGCGGGAGTTGTGACGTGTGGCCACGAGCGCGCGGTATAAACTGCCGCGCCTCGAGCGTCTTCTCTTCTCCACGCACTGTCGCGCCGCCACCATGCCTACGAGGAGGAACAACACCACCGGCTTTCGCGGCGTTCGAGCACGGCAGAACGGAATGTTCACCGCGCATATCCGCTGCGGGGACGACCGCATCCCCTCGACTCCTTTGCGACGACGGCGGAGGCCGCCCGCGCCTGGGACGCGGCGGTCTGGCGCCTCAACCGCCCGCGGTCGCTGATGAACTTCAACGACTGCCACACCCTCTGGGAAGCGGAGGCCAGGGCGCCGACGCCGCAGATCGTCACTGCCGCTGACAACCGCCACCTCAGGCACCGCGCGTTTCAGGGCCTAGTCGACGCCAGGGACGGCCGCCTGGTCCGCAAGTATTACCGGAACAATCCGAGGAAAGAGAGCGCCGATGAGGAGCTTTGGCAGACCCGCGCGGCAGAGCGGGCGGTGCAGCGCCTCGAACGCCACCTCGCGTTAGATGCCGCTCGGGAGGCGAGGACGAAGGCGCTGATGAGCTCCGTCGGGCCGACCACGCCGGCGAAGTCTGGGCCTCCGACGATCCGAGGTGGGGGCCTATCTCGGACATACCATCATGCACCTCCGACGACGACAACCAGGAGGATGTCACCGACGAGTTCCCCGACGACGACGAGGAGTAGTGTTCGTCTCCTTTCTGTTTTAAATAAAAGAATATGTTGTATTCCGGGAAACTGCGGTGCGCTAGCGCGTCTGTTTTCTATTTTCCGTGTGATTCTTCATGATTGGTGTGATTCAGACGCCAGAAAGAAACACACCCCTCATCCAACGACTCACGTTAGGGAGGGAGACATTTCGATAAATAAACAAGGCACAATACAAATAATGGCAAGATTGGATCTAAACCTAAACGGAGAGCATAGATCTAAATAAACAAGACAGTACATAATGGCAAGAGTGCATCGATCTACTAGTCATACTCCTGCCTAGGCCTATAATACTCTGACTCGTAGTCGTCGTAGTCGCCGCCGTCGTCGTCACTATCGTCGGACGGTGCTCTGGACTCCCTCGGAGGATCACGACCCCAGGACTGCGCGTGAGGGTAGCGCAGGCGGGGGTTATCACCGTCCCTGATGTAGTTCATTACGCTCTGAAGAGTCCGTCCGCCGCCCCACCACAGCTGACGACCGGCCTCGTTGAAGTTTGAAGGAGGCGGGCCGTTCTCTTCGTACCTGGCGAGCGCACTCTCACGCCGATTAATGAAGAAGGCGTCCCAAGTAGGGCGGTAGTCGGGATTCCAACTGGGATTCCTCCGCTGATCCGGCGTGAGCTCGTGGTAGTAGTGGTTCGTGATGGCCATCCGACGCGCCACACCTTGAGGAACAGGAGGGACCGGCACTCCTCCGGCGCTCAGCATCCAGCCGGCGGGGGCGCTGTAGCCGGGCGGGCAGGGGTAGTTTGAGGCGGAAAGTGCCTCCGCCTGCAGGAAGGTTAGAGTGGGTACGGTAGAAGCCATGGGAGAGTGGGTAGTTTATATGTGTTTATGCCAATGGTGGCAATGCATACACACATATATATAGTGAGAAGAAACAGACCCCTTTAGTCCCGGACCGTTTTACCAACCGGGGCTATCACAAGTTCACAACGCTTGTGAGTCGTTGGATCAGCGGTGTTTCTTAACCGTTGGATCAAACCCTAGCACAACACTTTTTGAGCCACATGACCTATATATACCCCACCTTCATACACCAGTCAGTTCATCGTTCAAATACAAATCATCCGGATTCGCCAGCATACGTCCTGCCGTGCATTTGGTATGCATATATGCACTCAGTAGCCACTGCAGGGCTGTATGCTGGCGATACCGATTGTTTTGTTCTACATCCCCCTTTAAGGTTTGATACATCATTCAGTTCATCGACCAAATACAAATCATCCGGATTCGCCATCATACGTCATGTCGTGCATTTGGAATGCATATATGCACTTACTAGCCACGGTGGGGATGTATGATGGCGATACTGATTGTTTTGTTCTACATCCCCTTTAAAGTTTGATACATCATTCGGTTCATCGACCAAATACAAATCATCCGGATTCGCCATCATACGTCCTGCCGTGCATTTGGTATGCATATATGCACTCGGTAGCCACGGTAGGGCTGTATGATGGCGATACCAATTGTTTTGTTCTACATCCCCTTTAAGGTTTGATATATACATCATTCGGTTCATGGACCAAATACAAATCATCCGGATTCGCCATCATACGTCCTGCCGTGCATTTGGTATGCATATATGCACTCAGTAGCCACGGCTGGGCTGTATGATGGCGATACCGATTTTTTTGTTCTACATCCCCCTTTAAGGTTTGATACATCATTCATTTCATCGACCAAATACAAATCATCCGGATTCGCCATCATACGCCCGACCGCTCTTTTGATATGCATATATGCACTCAATAGCCACAGTCGGGCTGTATGATGGCGATACCGATTGTTTTGTTCTACATCCCCCTTGAAGGTTCATCGACCGAATACAAATCACCCGGATGCCAAAAATAAGTGAGCACACCGTACCAAAAAGGTGAGTGGCATGAGGAGTGGAGAACGCTGGCATGCAGTGTTTATAAAAAAAGAAAAAGTTTGGATTTGAAGAAAAAAAGTATTCTATTAAACGGCAATATAGAAATAAAGAAACGTGGTTTCTTTATTTCTATATTGCCGTTTAATAGAATTCTTTTTTTCTTCAAATGGGGCTCATTTGACCCGGTTGGAACCACTAACCGGGGCAAAAGACCAACCAACGACGCGCCCGCCATTGCCCTGCTTGTCGAGGGCCTTTTGCCCTGGTTCTAACCACCGGCCGGGGCAAATAACCCCAACACCACGCGCCCTACTCGTCCCGCCCCCACCTCTGCAGTCTTTTGCACCGGGTGGTAGCCGATCCGGGGCGAAAGGGGTGGTCGCGGGTGGGTAAAAGCCCCGTTTTCCACGAGTCATCGGGTGTCCTTCAGCAATCCCGTCCAATAATTCGAATGAAGCCAAAACGGTCCTGGTTACCAGTATGCAATGAATTGGCAGATCTCTTCGTGCAATGAGCTGGTACATCTTATTACCTCAGATTACAGGTCCTCTTTGTATCTCATCTAGGTTTCAATCATTTCCTTCGTGCTAATCGACTCATAAGAAACAGACTAGACGTGATAGCAAACAATATCATCGAACTAACTAAATATCTCTATCAACAAGGACAACGTACACGAGTGCCATGACTGAATTACACGATTAATCGCACAGCGAGATACATCTGTGATTCATATGTATATCTAACTAACGCCCTTTCGAAATTTATCGAAATGTCCAAGACTGGAACATCCGGGTCCATGGCCTCCAACAATGGGCACCACTACTACCAACAGAGCAAAAAAGCGCATCGCAAGGTGCAGTGCAAGAGCTCCTTTGCAACATGCATGAAACCAACTTGGATACATTTGTCCTGGCAGTGGTTGCAACTGATCTGTGATAATTACTTGGCCGAATACAAGGGCAAGTAGGACAACATCCAGACTGGAAAGCCGGCCACCACGAGTGCACGAGGGAAGGAGGGAACAAAATGCAGCGCGACATGCATGTGCGACCTATCTGGAACAACGTGCTCATTTCTCTCTCTTTTGTACTAGTACAGTACATGAGGTGTTTTGGAGGCGAGCTTCAGTTAGCTCGTTTTTTTGAAAGGTTCATAATTTGCATTTAAAAGTAAAAAAAAAGGAAAATCGTAAATGTAAATAACGCTATGATCTTCAAGTGTGCAAAAATTTAATTCGAAATTTGTTGTCTTTTAGACTGGGCAAATATGACAAATGTGTGGATCTAGGTTGGTGAACAGTATACATTTTTTAAACTTCCCGATTTTGTCGGATTTGTGTTTTTGTGTAGCATAAAATAATATGAATTTTGATTCAACATTTGCACACCTCATATCATTATCAACATGTAGGATTTTTGTTACAATTTTTTGATACTTTAAAATGATGACTTTTACTTTTCAAAAATACTAAGATTCATATGGAGCTCAGTGTCCTTTGAAATTTCCAAGTTTAAATTGGGCGGTCATGGTATATGTACTGATGATCGAAAAAAAAAGTTCCGAGTATGAAACACTCACTGATTGTGAGACAAGGTTTGCACCCTCGTCGTGATTGACACTAATCGTACCCATAATATTATTGTATATTTGACACTACACACACACACTAGGAGTTGAAGTAGAGTAAAAAGAGAAGAAATTACGAAGGAGGCGGCGGGGGTGATGCGAGTGATAGAGTAGGTGGCATGGGCTCACACGAGGGCACGAGCAACGACAAGGGCTAAAACGATGGCGACCAGCTTTGAAAGCGTGTAGGTATCGGGGCGACGACAACGGAATGGGGAAAGAGACAAGGACGTGGTACATGATAATAACTAGACAAAACGGGGGAAGATGCACAAAATTTTATTAAGCCGGTGCAATGTGACGCAACCATCATCGCGCCTCCAACGAGGACACAACTACCTCAGATAGGCCCAAACTCCACCATAGAAATGATGGGTCGGAGCTATTCGTTACCACTCACCCAAAACAGCTATTCGTTACCACTCACCAAAATCTCTTAAGGATAAAAAAAACTCAAGATCGCGATGTTTTCAGCCCACCGATGCGTATCAAAAAGCTTATGACGGATGGATTTAGAGCCCGACTTCCCACGCACAATCTAATGTCCGGTGAAGCCATTGTTAACTGGTTTTCTAGATCAGACCAAATGAACATGCTGTTATGTACCAGCGTGAATGACGACATGCCGACGGACCACTCCTCCAAACTAAAGTGTTCACACATTTTGCACAACAACAAGGTAAAAACTAGGAACATAACCAGGTTGATCCCGCCACTTCTCCGGCTAGCAAAGAGGGCAGAAACAAAAGGGGGGGGGGGGGGGGAGGGGGAGAAGAGGGTAGAGGACTAGGGAGAGGCGTTTCGGTTCGTCGGAGCATATACTACTGGGGGGTTTCAAATTTGTTTTAAACGCATTTTGGAAAGAAAAAAATAGCTCCTGCATCTCTAGATTCTATGTGCTCATAACATCGTTTCACAAAAAACCCGATATTTTTTATGTTCGTGTGTAGAAAGGAAAAATCCGGTTCTAAGAAAGGACATTTCTTTTGTATTATTACATAGGTCATAAAAATTGTTGGTTTTCTCTTCCAATTTTTTTTTTTGGTTTCACATATACTCGCGCCACTTTTTATCAAAAAATTTAAACATTTTAAAATGTTTTTCCTGGTGGCAGAACCATATGCTGCATGTGTCAAGTGGATTTCACGGAGGACTCTGCCGTTCTTCCTTCTTCCTATTTTCAACGGGCCTTCTCGGAGCGATTAGTGCAAGGTTTAACTAAAAAAGTGACCAGTGCGAGGATAATAACTTGGAAAACACTTCTGCACAGGAACAAACCGAAAAATTGAAGCGCAAGCAGTCGATTTCAGGCCAGCACAGTTCATGTCATTCACATTTTTGCAGGAATACTTACAATGGCACTGTTAGTTCGAAATATTTACACCAACACATATGTACGTTTCCCTGGTCGTTTTTTTGACTCCTAAATTATCTGCACAAAGAACGCAACTATTTCTACCTAGATTCAAAGCATTTCCCGTTTCTATCTCGCCGCCGCCGGATCCAACTCCGGCAGTGGGGACGTTGAAAGCGAGCCAACGAGATGGCGCTATATGCTTTTTCCCCCGCTGTAGTATCATGATGCCGGCGTGGCGCCTCTACTCGCTCTCTGGGATGGCGGTCAAGTCGGGAGAGAACCTCGGCGGCGACCTCCCGCCGCGGCACGCCACCGCCCGCTTCTGGACGACCGCCGGCTTCGCCGCGACGTAGGCCATCATTGAGTCGTCGGAGTAATCCTCCTCGGACGGCGTAAACACGAGTGGCACCACGGAGCCTCGCCGGCGCCGGCCGCCGGCAGAGGAGGCCTTGACGAGGGCGGCACTAGCCTTGACCGCGAGCGCGGCCACCTCCTCGAGGGTGAGGCAGCGGCGCAGCATCTCGGCCGGGAGCACGAAGTAGATCTGCCCCGGCAGGATTTCGTCGGCGCCGGCCACCGCGGCGACGGAGCCGTTGATCCCCATCGCGTCGGCGTCGCAGAGGAACCACCCCTGCTCTCCGTGGCTGACCTCCTCCAGCACCAGCGCGGCCGTGGCCGGCTGAGAGTACTCCCGGAGCTCGCCGCTGGGCAGCACCACCCTCGCGGTCGCGGTGCCGTCGGCCGCGGCGTCGCAAGATACGCAGAGACCCATTCTAAGCGCGCGGCTGTCTCTGCTCCTCTGTAACACAGCGGTCTTATTCGATCGTGCTGCTGCTAGCTTCTGGCTGGTTCTTTCTCCGGCGATGTTGTGAACCCGTCTTGTGCTATTGTGGATTTGTGGTGTGCTGCCGGAGATGGCGAGGATGAGGTATATATAGCGCCGGAGCGGAGAGGGGTGCGAGGGAGACGCAGCGGGGAAACAGAGGGAGCGTTGTCGTGTAGCCGATAGTGGGGGCAGCACAGGCTGGAGCTGGATGTTTGTTGCCGCCAGCCGTTGGCCAATATTTAGCGTGGACTCGACTTGGGCGGGCTTTCCTGGGTAGATCACAGTCAAATGGCTTCCCATGGAGGATATTTTATGTTTTGCTATTTCTCGAGTGAGAATTAGTGAGAATTAAGTTAGACCCCACTCAACTCGAATCCTATTAGATTTACATCGTGATCCGTGCAGTTTGTTAGTCATACATAGCTTGTAACTCATATTTTTCCCAACTTGCACATGGGTGGCACTTAGTTGCAACTCGAATATAATGAGTTGCACATGCAACTGGCTCATGCCATATGAGTGAGAATTAACTTAATTCTCACTCGAGTGAGCCATAGTCATTCCCATATTTTATCCTTGATCAAGCTCACGGTGAACTCGGAACAACTATAGAAATCTCTGTACGCGGTTATGCTGCACACATATACGCTGGAATGGACGGAATACAAAAAGGCAGGATGAGAAACCGTCCAAATACATACTTACAATTAAACATGGCATTCCTTGGAAAAATCCGCTCAAAAACATTCCAACAGGACAGCTTACTACCGCACAATTAGAGTTCAACGGTTTTGGAGAGCAAAGTAAGACAAACAAAGAGAAATATGGCAAACCCTTTGAAATGGATGTTCAAAGGTTGCATGTTGAGGATTAAATGTATTTTCAATTCCTTTCCTAGTTTTTAATTTCCTAATTTCCCATTTCTACAATTCATTTATATTGGTTGAATAAACTGCCATATCACTGAAATTCTACGGCATCCCCACCTTAGAGGCAACGGGGTTTTCAATTTTGGATTGAACAAAATCTTTGAGACCCGAAGAAATTTAAGAATTCTCGATATTTTTCATAAATCATTTCAGAACTGTATAGGACGAATATCATTAAAGAGGAATAATTTAAATTTAATTTTGTTTGAATTATCCTCAAATGTCATTAAAGATTGGAGTACCAATCTCTCAGCAAAAGGATGTTGAATGTGAAAGAGAGTGTTATCGGTGCAATCTTCTCTTTAGCTCGAGCTCCCCCGTCTTGAAATGGACGGATTTGGTTTAGCTTTCGGGGCCATCTTAAACGGTGTCTAGATATCCATTGCAAGGCCTTTCTCTTTTGAGGTTGTATAGTTAGGTTGAGATAAAGTCTATATTTCTAGGACGTGTTTGGCTCGGAAAATGGTAACATAAATGGAAATGGTATGCGATTACAATGGTAACATGTTGTAGTGGGGCAGAAAGCTATTTTCCGTTTGGTTCCCACTCGTAAGGGTATCAACTCGTTGAAATGGATGTTCAAAGGTTGCATGTTGAGGATTAAATGTATTTTCAATTCCTTTCCTAGTTTTTAATTTCCTAATTTCCCATTTCTACAATTCATTTATATTGGTTGAATAAACTGCCATATCACTGAAATTCTACGGCATCCCCACCTCAGAGGCAACGGGGTTTTCAATTTTGGATTGAACAAAATCTTTGAGACCCGAAGAAATTTAAGAATTCTCGATATTTTTCATAAATCATTTCAGAACTGTATAGGACGAATATCATTAAAGAGGAATAATTTAAATTTAATTTTGTTTGAATTATCCTCAAATGTCATTAAAGATTGGAGTACCAATCTCTCAGCAAAAGGATGTTGAATGTGAAAGAGAGTGTTATCGGTGCAATCTTCTCTTTAGCTCGAGCTCCCCCGTCTTGAAATGGACCGATTTGGTTTAGCTTTCGGGGCCATCTTAAACGGTGTCTAGATATCCATTGCAAGGCCTTTTCTCTTTTGAGGTTGTATAGTTAGGTTGAGATAAAGTCTATATTTCTAGGACGTGTTTGGCTCGGAAAATGGTAACATAAATGGAAATGGTATGCGATTACAATGGTAACATGTTGTAATGGGGCAGAAAGCTATTTTCCGTTTGGTTCCCACTCGTAAGGGTATCAACTCGTTGGTAGTTGTAAAAATCAATAACTAGATGAACCAATCAAGACGGAAGAACACATCTCGATTTGGATTAATCACCCAATCAAGAACCAGATGAACCAGAGGGGGACCTAGACGTGGTCGGCTTTGAGGTTAGAGAAGCCGACTGCTAGTCGGAGCACCCAGTTTTAATGATATAAGTGACGCTTCCCTCCTCCAGCGGAGCCGCTGCTCATAGCAGAAAGAGAGAGAGAGAGAGAGAGAGAGAGAGAGAGAGAGAGAGAGAGAGAGAGAGAGAGAGGGAGGGAGGGAGGGAGGGAGGGAGGGAGAGAGAGGCATCGCCACCGCCGCTGATTGTCGGCAAGAAAGCCGTTATGGTACTCCCCCCGTCTCAAATTAAGTGTCGCATAGTTTGACAAAAGTGGATGTATCTAGACATAATTTACTGTTAGATACATCCACTTTTGTCAAACTTTGTGACACTTAATTTAAGACGGAGGGAGTAGTAGATTGGGCCGGAGGAAAGGGGAGGACAAGTGATCTAGACAGGGAGGAAGGGGATCGCAACTGAGGGAGAAAGACAGCAGTATCGTTTCTGATTCCGGTCGGTAGTAGGCGTAATCAAGTTTAAGTTGGGTTGTTATTTGATTACGCAGTATCCATTTACGGCCCAATCGAACCAAACACATGCAACGGTTTCAAATGCCTCTGTAATGCGATGATGGTCTAAAATCCACGAACCAGCCAAACACGTCCCTAGTCTTTAACTCATATTTCTTTGGGCTTAACCATTGTTGAGCTTGACTATGTGCATGCACTGATCCCAAACAAAGATTATACACTCTTAGGAAACCGACTTAGCCTTTATTCTTCTTTCGACTCGCTTTTTGTTAATAAAATCCTTTCGAGTCCCCTTGTACATCAAACGACTTCATTTTTGGTTTTCACATTTACGCTCAAGAAAGGCAAGGGATTGGATTTTATACTCTGTCTAATCTATATTAATTGTTGTTGCATAAGATGTAGCTAGATACATCCAGTTCTACAATATTAATATAGATCAGAGTTAGTAAGTTCAATTTAGAGCTTTGTTGTATGATTGCAGTTGCATGAAAATGTCAGGGGCAAAGGCAGAGCTTCATTGTTACCATATGTAATCAATCTTCGTTGCTTTATAGTTTTTGATTTCTATACCGAAAAAGGCTTTTCGTCCCGCTTTTTCTTTCTATCAAGGTGTTTATGTTTATTTTGCACTTTACGGGGTTTATTTACATGATTATTTTTTGTAACTTCTTGGTATATCCATTGGAGCATTCTACCGACCCATTTATAGGGATGGGTTTTTTTTTTATAAACGGGAGGCAAAAAAATTGCCTTACTTCATTGATGAAGAAGAAAGTTGCCCATTTAATTACGGAAAACCTCGCAAAAACTGGAGATGAGATATTTTGCACATGTAGTAAAAGTCAATTACATCATTTAATTCTCCGGAAATATTATTTGATTAAATTGGCCGTGATTCTAAAATTGATGACATCGATAATACCAGCAAAAGAAAAGAATGCCATCGATAATAACTAGTTGTACGATATACGCTAAGATCGTGTTGGAAAAGTTTCTGGAATATTCTCATTTGCGTCAGTGAGCCTTCTCAGTTAAATTAAGGAGCTAGCATGCTACGTCATGTAGCCGGCCACATGCAGAGAGCCTCGTTTGCGTCAGTGGATTTTTCTGTTGCAGGTAGGCCAAAAGGCTTCGTCCACGATCGAGAAAAGCATGTTGATCCCCGTCTGGGGATTTCAGAACTTCCCCACCCCCGTCTTCCCCACCATCGTTGAGAGTCCACCGCCGGTGTAGAGTGGTTCCGGCCATTCCCGCCGCTAGCCCTCGTGCTGGCTGGTGTGGTGATGCTGCTGGGTGCCGGCCCCCCGTGTATAGAAGTAGTCTAGGTTGTAGATGCTTTCGCGTTGCTCTTGATGAGCTTGTGTGGAGTAGTTCGTCGGATCCCATCGGCCGGATCCGTCGTTTCCTCACTCTCTTCTTCGTTGCAGAGCAGCTCCGGTGGCAGGGGTTGCGGTGTGCGGCGGATTGGGGGTGCGGCATCTCGTCAAATAAGGCCGTCTTCCTTCGCTTCCTGAGTCATCCTCTCCGGGCGTCATCGCGCGATGCCCTCAGATGGCGGCGACATGATTCTGATAGGCTTCCGAGGAGGAAGATTACCAGGCCTCGTGCTGCTGCAGGCTCTTCAGATAAGCGCGGCGTGGTTCTGCATCTTCGATTGATTTGTGTCCATCTCCTCTTTCCTGCCTTGCTTGGCCGTGGAGGTCAGGGTGACAAGATGCGCAGGTGGATGGATGCTCAGAGGTTGAGATGTTGGGTTCAAGATTCTGCTCCCACTGCGGCGATTCCCAAGCTAAGGCGTTCTATCGCTAAGGCTATTTCTGGTCACCGGAGGGGTGGCCTAGCCGAGCTCGAGCGTGGCCTAGGCTTGAGCGTGTTCTTCTTCCTTCTTGAATGGAGGATCTTCCTCTGCCTCGGTGTGACTTCAAGTGCTGCCGCTGGTCCAAGTGGTCTCGTCCCCGGTATCAGCAGCGGCCGCAACGCCTGGAGGCAGCTCGTCGGCGGTGACTCCCCTGGACGCGATGGCGTTTTCGCGCCTGTCGGCAGGGGGTTGGATGATAGTTTCCAGGGCCTGGTTGTATTTTTTTCTTCTTTCGAGGTCCTGTTTGTAATCCCGTTGACTTAATGCAGAATCTGGGTCCTTCGAGACCCACCCTTTGTTCAAAAAAAAAACGCCAAGCATGTTGCTACGTCATGTTCATGTAGCCGGCCACATTGGGAGCACCGTGTAGGCGGCGCGTAGTCTCCTACCGGCCGGGAGCCAGACGCGCGAGGTGGTAGCGCCATGCCTAGCTACTTTCTTGTACGCGTGGCGCGGCCGCCGGAGGAAAGTTGGCAGGCTTCACGTGACGCATGGGTTCATGCAGATACGTACCGCTCACACAATATCATGTGAGTAGGTTCAGTGAACGGCTACGGTTTTGTTAGAATCATTGAATGCACATGCATGCATGGTTCCGTCACCGTATGATCTGTTGGCTCCCCTTTAATTAGAACCGAACGTAAGATCGTGCATGCGTGGACACGTACGCGCGCGCCGTTTTTGTTTTTGTTTTTGCGGGAACTTTGAAAGGAGCCGATATCATGTCGACACGATTAAAGTGATCATGTGAAAACTTTACCGCTTGCTGCATGCAAGAAAAGTTAGTACGAGTAGAATATGGAGGACATTTACGCCAAAAACGACAAAGCCGCGTTTCACGACCCTATCCAGACTTGCATACACACGGTCAGCGGAACAGAAAATTAACGATTTTCGCTATTCTATCCAGCCCCATCATCGTGCACGACTCTATCCACATGACTAGAAACTTGCATACAGTTGCATACGGTCAGTGGAATCGAAAACTTGCATGCATCCGCCAATCCAGGTCGGAGAGACGCCGTACATGCATGCCGGTCGGAGCGTCGCGTCCCTGCCCGGCCAGCCAGCGGGGCGACGAACCACTCGCCTCTTCTGGCCACGTCTTGGGGACCCACCGGCACCGCACGACGGGCAACTTGGTCTGGCCGGCCGATCGCGCCAATAATCCCCAGGTTTTTCCAACGCACCAAACCGACAGACCCGATCCCGGGTCGTAGCATGTCGCGCCATCCCGGCCGTGACTCCCGACTCCCGTCCGTGGTTTGCTCCGGCTCTCGCGCTCCCCAGCTGAAGAGAGCTTGAGCTTCCTTGAAACTTCGCGGATTGAACTATGCACACGCCACGGTAGGCCCCATTTGTTTCTAGTGTTTTCTAGGGGATTAGTAGGTATAATCCTCAAACCTCCACCTTCACCCAATCCCATCAAATCCCCATATATCCCCAATCCACTAGGTAGGGGTAGTGTAATGGACATTGAGAAAAATACACTAGAGTTTAGGGAATTCTAGGGGATTTGGGGGAAAATATGGGGATAATACCTGTCAAATACTCTAGAAACAAATATTATTTTGACAATATGTGGGGATTTAGAATTAGGCAGGGATTATCCCCACCAATCCCCGGAAACACTCTACAAACAAACGGGGCTATAGTGGGTGCAAAGGGTTGCGGTAGATCTTGTCGCCGGTGCGTCGGACCAGACGTTGGCAGAGGGAATCTTTGGGCGGCCGCGCGCGAACTCAACGTGCTCATATCTGTTCAGCCGTTCACGTCTATCTTTTCAATTACACATTCTCGAAGAGGTGTCTTGGTTACGTAGAAGAAGATGACCAAGATGGCCGATACAACGCAATGATGGCTACCACGATACAAACGCACACACGGCTTACAACATAACCCAAGACAACCAAACGACTAAGTCTCGCCTTACATCGATCTGCCAAGAGTGGCGAGAAGGTGACACAACTAAACCGCGTCACGGCCGACGAGAAAACCCCGATAGGCCAACTTGAGTAATGTTTGACCCGTTAATATTGGATATTAGTGCTAGTAAAGTACGAGTACTATTTTGGTACCGTTGGAAACAGAACAGAGGCCAGTGGCACTCCGAGAGATGAAGGTTGACTACCTAACGGTGCTCGAGGATTAAGTAATGTTTGACCCGTTAATCTAGAAAATTAGTGCCAGTGCACAACGATTTGGTACGGCTAGAAACAGAATAGTGGCCAGTGGCAGTCCGAGAGATAAAGCTAGAAACAGAATACGTTTTTTGTACAGCTAGAAACAGAACAGAGGCAGTGGAAGTCCGAGTTTCCAAGAGATAAAGGTTTGACTACCCAACAGTGCTCGAGGCATTGTGTCAGCAGCCTTTCGGGTGGGTACTTTGCCTGATATTAGTATACTTTTTAGCATTTATAATCTGCTTAGTGAAATCTGAAATGTACTGTTTGGAATGAATGTTTAACTCAGAGAATCAACAAATATGACATGCACATAGAAACAGTGACAATCTTATACATAGTTTGTAGCCACATTGCCTTGATCCGCATCAACCATCCCATACGGGTTTGAGCGGGCTATGACAAGGAGGAGACGAAGATGCCGATCTAAATCTCTAAAATGGTTAATATATATATTTGTTTTTGGTCAGCTGGCAATTTTCATGGGTTTGAATGGATTCGTTGTCAAATTCCTCTTGCTGGCTAACTAGAGATAGGGAAGTATGCAGAATGCATACGGAGACAACTTTTTTTTTTTGGAAAAAGCCCCGCTGAAACCAAAAAAGGTTGTAGTTTACGACGAGTCCAGTTTTTAAAAACAAGGCAAAACACTTCCGTTTTTCATTGATAAAGATAGCACGAGAAAGTTTAAAACATTTCTACACGTCCTAAAACAAACTCCATCCGATAGCGCGAAGAACATGTTCACTAAAAGTCAAAAGACAGAACACCTTACACATTGTAAATACAATACTCCCCCCGGAACAAAGTCCGCCAGATACTTGGCCCTAGCGAAGACCCTACTTGACACCGCCTCCTCGGTTTCCAAAGCAAGCTCCAATGGAAGGAAAGAAACATGCCAAAAATCCTAGAGTTGTGCTCATTAGAAATTTTCTAGTAGAGAGATCGCTTTCCGGGAGGTAACAAGGTGGAGAACAACATCGGTCCAGCAATCCATGACACTCACCATACCACCCTAGGTCGCCAGCAAAAACTGGGTCAAACGAATCCAAATGGTGAAAGCGTTCCAAATGCGAGAAGAGTAGTGGCACAGAAACAAAAGATGGGCCGTTGATCCATGTGAATGCCTACAAGAGGGCAAAACCTCGAAGTTAGGAAAACCTCGATGACGAAGACGGCCCACCATTCAAAACTCCCTTCTGAAGCAGCAACCAAGAAGCTAGCCCATACTTGGGTCATGCCCAAGTATTCGGATCAAACTTTTCATGATGGTGGAGGCGGCCCTTAGGATAAGAAATATTGGAGGCGCCAAGTGATGACATCCCCATGGTCGGGCACCAAGAGAATGCTCTGATTTTATCCCATATCGAGAAGAATCACTCTATATGGACCACAAGACCCTCCAAAAATCAATATGGTTGACCCATGAATTGTTGTGCGAAGCATAGGCCACCCTCCAATTTTTCCGTTTGCAAATCGATAAGATATAAGTATCAATGTCGATAGTCCACAATCCCAAGAGTCAAGTGGAATGCCAAAAATCAGTTGTGATACCATTGTCGATGGACGAGGAAGTGGCCACATAAAATAGGTTCACACCATCCTTCACGCATGGGTTCTCCAAAAGCACCACGAGCTTGTCAGGCATGGTCCAGTACTCCTGCCACGACCACCGGGAGCAAAGGGCCTGAGCGAAAACATCAAGGTTTAGAATCTCTAGGACTCCAAGATCCTTAGGGTGACACACGTTCTCACCATTGAACTTGTATTTTTGTCGGGTGATTGAGCAGGCTCCCACCCAAAGAAAACGGTTTTGCAGCATTAAAATGCCTTTGAGAGTCGGAGAGGGCCAAGGAATAGTGTGAGGTGCTAAAGCAGACTTGATCGAAGTGCAACGGCTGGCCACACTAAGGTTCTTGCTCATATAAATTGAAAGTTCTGTGGGCACCTTATTCTTCGAGAACTGAAAATTAACTTTCCAAAGACATTGCACGGGATGGGGCAACCCAAGAAAGCGCAAGGGAAAGGAATCCCTTAGTTTGTGAAAATTTAGCAAAACCTCGTCAAGACTAATATGAGAGCACCAAATGGGGACAACAAAACTCTCTGAACTACATCGCTCACATTTTCAATATATACCGGCGTCCGTGCGGCGCCCGGAGTTCCTCACCCGATGGCGAACAACGGCGGCCGTGGGCAAGGGGATGGTCGTGATGATCGTGCCCCTCCGTTCCGTGGTGGCCTGGCCGGGCGCGGCTACGGTGGTTACCAGCAGGGTGGTCCGCGCGGGATGGCAAACCAGGGTGAGTTCCAGAGAGATCAAGGATTCAATGCAAATAATGGGGGCTTTGCCAACTTCAACGCAGGGGCCGGGTTCGCCAACAATGGAGGGTACGGGAATAATGGTTACAGACGTCCTTATGGTGGCCGTGGATACAATCAGTCATGCAATTTTGCGGGTCCTTACCGTGGCCGTGGTTGCGGAAGGGTAAACTATCACCCTCCAAGTTCGTCCTGCCACCGGGGTGCAAGAAGATACGGTTGCAGCGGTGTTGCGTCAAGTCACCGAGGTGCTACGTGCACAAGTGGCAACGACGGGCCAGGGTTTGTCCACTATTGGGGGCAAGAACCGAGTGGGAGTCAGGCTGTTCCTCCCGCGGTAGTGCTAGGTGCTCGAGCTGCGGCTCCACAAGCCCCTCCAACTGCACCTGTTTATGTTCCTAAAGTTCAGAGAGTGGATAATATTCCTAAAGGTAACAAGGAGACTAGAGTGGCTGAGAATTCTGAAGATGGGGCAAAGAAAGCAAAAAAATCGAAGTGTTATCAATGTGGTGCACCGGGACATTTGGGTGCCCTATGTCCTATTGAGGTATGTGATTATTGTGAAGGTTCTGGTCACATCCCCGATGAGTGTCATTTATTATCTGTGGCAAAACAACAAGTGATCACTCACGGTCACATCGATGACATGCTCACATTTTATGAGGCTATTCCAACTGCTACTTATAAGCCAAAGATCGACTCGGCTAGACTAGCTAAATTGTCTGTTTCAGGGGGAGTTCTATCTGAGGAAGAAATTGCGGTTTAAGTGGGAAGTGTTGCAGGTGGGAGAAAATGATTTCAAAGTATCTTTTCCTTCGGAATCTGAATTAGAGAGAATAAAATTTTGGGGGCTTGTCACGTTCCTAATAGTTCTTGTGTGATCACAGTGGAGTCTTGGACAGTGGAGATGAAACCATTATGGACACTTCCATAGGTTTGGATTCGTGTCTCTGATGTCCCTCCTATTTATAGGGGTGATTTTTTTGCTTCTTTGGAGTTTGGGCTCTCTGTTTGGGAAAACTTTGAGAGTGGATATGAAATATACACGAAAGCATGGGGTCTTGAGAATCTTTGTTGGCTGCACGGACTGTACGTTGGTCCCGAATAAGTGGGTGGTTTTCATCAAGGATGGTTTTTATGAATTAAAATTCTTTGTGGAGACTCCGGCTGGGGAAGAGGATGATGAGATGGCGGTTGACAAGAGTGATGACAGACATGGAGACGTTGACAAAAAGGACAAGCAAAAAGAGAAGATTGTTCAGGATGACGAGGGGGAGTGGGGAATGACACAACTAATTCGGTGGCTCCTAGTTCGTCCTCGGGTGGGGGTTAACGGAAGGAATTCAATTCGGGTGTTGCTCTATCTCCCATGGTGGTCTCTTCGTTTAAACTAGCTAGACAAGAATTAATGCATCAGGTGTATGGTTGTACGGAGGCTGATTTTGTACCCGAGGGGTGTGTTCTTGCGGTGGATACATCCACGGGTCGGAAACATCATGGAGGAGTGCATGTTGAGGCGCAGCACGGTGATCACACGGCTGCCGTGGTGTCTACATCAAATACCGTGGCGCTCCTAGCTATGCCCGACGTCACAGTGCGGGTCTCTGCCGTTGTACCTCGGTGCGCTGCCATGCTGTCCGGGGGCAGGCAGCCCGGGCGCTGCCGCGGATCAAAATGCTGCCGTGGTAGGCCTTGCCCGGCCTACTCCTGCCGTGGACGCTGCACTGTGTAGCGCGTCTGCCGCGGGGCAGAGAAATGAGGGCGCGGAAGGCTGCCGTGGCCCTGCCGGTTATCCACGGCACGCTGCAGCAGCTCTGTCCGCTTCACCGGCTGGGGTGGATCATGTGCATCACCCAGCAGCTGCACCGACAATGGGAGACACTCGGGATTTCTCTACCCCTGATCCTGCTTTCTATATCGACAACGATGGGGGCGCGGAGTCTTGTGATATGGGTGCTAGGTACCCCCTGCTGCCACGGGTTTTGGCTCATGAATTCAGCTTGGAGGCGATGCCAAAGAACCAACCAGACGGGTTGGGAGGCTCGGTTCCAATGGATGTCTTTGTCACCGAGGAGGAGATCCTCTCCCCTAAGCCAGACGGGCTGGGGTCGAGGGGGGCGTTGTTCATCCGAGGAAGACCATCGGAGGAGGAGGTGCTCGCTTTCGGTGGCGTACAGGATCTTGGGGAGGTGCGCTCTAGTCCACGGCTACGTGCTAAGATGGACGCAGATCTTCCTCAACCCGAGGGTGCGCAGGCGATGGCGGTGCGCAAGGATGAGGCTTTCGCTAAAGGTTATCAACATGGCGGTCTCCTACATTCAACTGTGGTCCTTCCTTCTACCTGCGGATCAGCGAGGACTTATGGATTCAGGCTGTGCGCGAATGATGGCGGTCGTTCGGGCTATCTACAGCCAGGGTGGGTGGCTTAATGAGCGACGTTTGCATGCATAACGTTGTAATCTTTCTTTGGTTGGTGTTTGTGGCCACTTTGAGTGACCCGTGATTTGTACGTTCAGACTATTTTGACATTCCTTTTTAATAAAATTCAGCCGTGTGCATCAATTTGATGCAGAGGCTGGGGCCAAGGCTCCCATTTCTAAAAAAAAATCAATATATACTAAAAAATACATATACTTTAGAGTTCTCCTACATATATAAGTCGGTTAACGTAAACCTATGGCTTTGTTGATGGTCATGGACATCTAACTAATCATCATTTCTTCATCTCTAGTAAAATTTCGGGAAAGTAATAACAACCGGATTTTTTGGGATAAGCGTTAAGTGCTCGTGCGCGATATCCGGAAAAGATCGGAGCAAATCGGCTCCGCGATATCCGGATAAACTAGCGAACAAAGTGAGCCGGGTCTTCTGTGTTTTCCTCGGAGTGTTGACCCGGGAAAATGACGTTGGACTCGGAGAAAGTCGGGCTATTATATGGACCACCTGTGAGTTAGGCCTAGCTGTTTATCAAAGCAACCTAACCCGGTCTTTTATGAACTTGTATGTTTGTTATTTTTGCAGGGAATAACATGCGCTTCAAGGAGGATCCCGTGAAGCCCAAGCTATTCTGGGGACTACTGATGGAGGGATGATAACCCGGTAGGCTAACGTCAAGGTGTAACTGGCCCAAAGGGAGCTGCGCAAGACCCGGCTTAAGGAAAAAGGAGTTTCTAGAAGGCCCAAGAGTGTAGGCCTCGTAACCCGGATTGTGGGATTTGGTAAGAAAACTTAGGGTTTGTAAGCGGTGCCCGGGTAGGACTCCGAATATGCCTTGGATAGGAAGCCAGGGGGCGGATATTATATAAGCCGACTCCTAGGGTTAGATTAGACACGAGTTTTACTAGCTATTCAAGTATCCCTTGTAACACGAGAGTTGAGATTGTGAATATAGATCGGAGACTCAGCGACTTGATTGCCAGAGGTACCAGATCGATTATCAACATGATTTCCCCTGAGCAAAACCCTCTCCCAAACAGCAGAGTCGAATTGCCCCAAGATAAGTTACCCCTGGTAACGTCTGCCGTGATTATCCCACGACACGTGATTTATACGTTCAGACTATTTTGACATTCCTTTTTAATAAAATCCAGCCGTGTGCATCAATTTGATGCAGAGGCTGGGGCCAAGGCTCCCATTTCTAAAAAAAAAATCAATATATACTAAAAAATACATATACTTTAGAGTTCTCCTACATATATAAGTCGGTTAACGTAAACCTATGGCTTTGTTGATGGTCATGGACATCTAACTAATCATCATTTCTTCATCTCTAGTAAAATATAGAAACAATACCTCACACGCTTAGACTAAGAAAAGTTGTAAACCCAATGTGTGCTGGTCCATGTCATATAGTGATATATTTTCATAAGGATCGAGTTTTTTAAAAACGAAACAAAACATTTTCTATTTTCATTGATTAAGAAGAGTTGTTTTTAGAATATAGACGCAAACGACCTTTCCGCCACCAGGAAGAAAAGTAGCCGTCGCCTCCACCTCCACCTCCTCCATAAGATAGTTCCCCCTCCTCCGGCCGGCCTCGCCGGCGTCAGGAGGGATGGGAAACCCGATCTATGGGTGGAGTTTTTCGTTAAACTATTACTTTCAATAAATTAGGGTTTGGTAGTCGTCTTTGATTTGGCCTCCACATCAATGGAGATGGCATCGTCTACAATAAGTGATCTTCGGCTCCTCGTTCGACGACGAGATCTCCTTCTCGACGCTTACCGTTGTGTTGGAAGATTAAATTTGTCTAGGTATGATCCTTCAAATCTTGCTTCGCCAGATCAGTTTTAGATCTTTTCTTTTGTTTGCCGCGAGGAGGATTATCCTCGCAATATTTGTACCGGCTGCTACGTCTTCGACGACGGTGATTCGTACTCTTGGCTCCCAACGACGTCAACGAGGCTGTTCGGTTCCTTTTCTCTGCAATATTGGTGCTGGTACTCTTGCCGATGGTGTTTGACTACTTTAATGGTTGCTTGTGTGCTCGCAGCCTTGACATTGCGGCTCAAAATTAAAATTATGGGAGAACATTCATTGGTATTTACAGGTTTGTGCTTTAGTATCTATGTCATTGTTCTACGGCTGCCTTCAGGAAAGTACAAGATTGTGTTCTGGAAGAATAAAGGGTCTGAAGATCTTGAAGATTTGCTCATCTTTTTTAGACTTTATTTTGTAATCGATGTAGTCAGCTCATGTATCTCTACCATGTACTATTTGTTACAATAAATATATATGGTATTGATTGTAAAAAAAGAAGAAGAGTTTTTTAGATGCCTTACAAGCCTTGCTGTGGCCACAATCCCCCTGACTACAAATAAATAATGAGATTGCTCGCTCAGCATAATACTACTTAGGGCCTTTGCTCCCGGCATATGCCCCATATCATCGCTTCCTCTTTGATCTTGGAGATAAGCATGGTTGCGGTGATGAATTGGTTTTGAAAAACCTGTGTATTTTTCTCCTTCCAAATTTCCGACGCGATTAGCATAGCAAGCGACGCCAAAGCCTTCCTATATGGACCTCTCTTGTGGATCACCTCAAGCCACCATTCTTTAATGGATTGGAACACATGCCGTTCGGTTGGTGAAAGTCTATGAAGGCCCAGCAAATTCTTGATTCAAGACTAAATTTGGTGAAGCGGCATTGGAAGAGTAGATGGTCAGGCGTCTCTTGGACCTAGTTACAAAGTCTGCATAGTTTACAATTTTGCCACTCCCTCCAATCTGGCCTCTCCGCCATCAGACTTGGTTTTGTAGGATCAACCAAGCAGAAAATTTGCACTTCGGATAGGTCTAAAGTTTCAACACGACTTCAAAAATCATCGATGTGGCATGTCCCAAAAATTGCATCTTGCAAGGCGATCAAGAGGAGTACATGATCCATTATTAGTAATGGCGATCCGTCAAATACAGTTTTTAACAACTTGATTGTCTTGTTTGGCTCCCCGGCTAGCTAATCACGTTGTTTAACTAATCGGTAATAAAATACTAAGATTCCTCATGGAGAATTCTTGCTTTGATAACTTAATTATTTAGTGTAAGCGTAAACTAGAGTAAACAGGCACACTTATATGATGCAAACAAGGAAGTACCACCGCTAGTGACACTATTGGCATATATACACGCAAAGTAGATATTTTCAAGAATGTGTATCACATATTAACAAGTGTGCATTCTATGTTTCAGACAATCTATAATCGGTCTATACGATGAAACATGCTTCGTTCGTTAGTTCTACCACTTGAAAGTGTACTAGGTGCATTCCTGGTTAATACTCCCTCCGTCTAAAATTTACTGTCACAAAGATGGAAAAATTTGAATATATCTAGACATAATTTAGTATTAGATAGATCCATTTTTGTCCAACCCAGTGTTCATTGCAGGGATTGACACCAAGGAAACTATGTTCTCTCACTTCCCGGATAGTGTGTACAAGGCTCAGATGGCTCCATCTGCGGGTCCTATTGCTTTGTTCACTGTTCAGGGGACATCTTCTACTGCTCATCAGGTGGAAGCAATGGTGGCTCGCATGAGTATGGAGCCAAGATGGAAATGGGAGGCTTTGCCTAACGGTTATAACTCTTACACTATGACATTCCCTTATGTAGATGAGTTGCAGAGGTTTGATGGTATGGACTTCGGCGTCCCGTCTAAGTCGACTAGGCTGCTGTTCAGTGTTTGGAAGCCGCAAAAGATAGTACCAAAGTTGGATTTGTTTGAGACTTGGGTTCATGTCGAGGGGGTCCCGCATCCGCTTATACACTTTTTGGGACTCTCGGCAGTTGGGTCCTTGATCGGTACCACTCTGGACGTTGATCTATTGGCTCTACGCCGTAGGGGTATCATTCGGATTCGGCTTTGTTTGACTGATGATGAGGTGCTCAAGAGAGTGAATGAGGTGGTTCCGTACATCACCACAGACAGGGTCTTGAGAATGTAGGGTTTCGCTTTCACTTTCACACCAGAGTCTTCTGATTTTGTGCGAGAGACAGACTTCATTCGATTTGTGTGGGACCATAAGGTGCAGGGAGGATCGGGTGAGAGGAGTGATGAGGACGAAGGTAGTACCCAGACTACCACCGGTGCTTCTGAGCAGAACGAGACTGGCATGGTGAGTATGGAAGTTGATCCATCTCCTTCTAGCAGTGCGGGGCACGCCGGTGCGGATGTCTTGGAGTTGCTGAGAGGGTATGCATTAATGCCGATCAATCCTAGTCCATTGATGACCCAAAGTATAGGGGTTTGCAACAGTATTCGAGGAAAGTAAAACCCAAATTTATTGATTTGACACATGGGGAGCCAAAGAATATTTATAAGCCTTAACAACTAAGTTGTCAATTTAGTTGTACCTGAAAGTAGACTTGCTCGTAATAATTTATCAGTGGTAACAGTATTATAGAAGCAGTAGTAGTAACATAACAACAGGAATAAAATAGTAACAGCAGTAGCAATCGCGGGAAACAGTAGGATGGGAGTACCATAGGCATAGAGGGGATGGATGAACGGGCGTTGCATGGATAACATAGGTCATGTAATAATATAACCATGGGCATTGCGGATAATAATAATAAAGCATCAACTTCTAGGAAAACTATAGGCATATGTTCCAATATAGCCATCTCCTAAAGCTTGCAACTATTCTCTCTTGCATATTACTTACTACACTGTTTTACCTTAATGCATATTACCTGCTTTGATAGGAGGTCCTACTCTAGAAATATTCCAGCCTTTAGCAAAAACTGTAGGGTAACTCCCAAACACTTCTACTAGTATCAGATACAGAAAACTTTAGGATGGGCACCCTCGTGTTGTTTTTAGAGAAACAAAAAAATGTTTATGAAAACCCCCTTGGAAAAGTTGGACTTTGCATAAGTGGTGGTATGTGATGGAGGAAAGTTTTGGATAGTGTTTTTCTAAAAACGACACATAAACTAGTATTTGCTAGAAAGACTTTATCGACAACTACATTACTCCAATATGGGTACGTGGCTTAACGGAACCTTGTTTAGGTTAGTATGGGATATTATCTCAATGGGCTATGGGGGTTAGAGTCCCCCGAACCGAAATATGGCTAGGAGAGTGTGAACGGGACATACGAAGTGTGGGATTAACTTCCCTCTGGTTGCAATAGTTGGGTCTTCTGCCATGGCGTAGTGTCCTCGGGGGAAACCAGATCGATTCGGCTGAATCAGTCGATGCTGGGGGGAACAAACCCAATCGCATCGGTAGTATTATACTAGCTTAGGCATAGTGGAAGTTACGACTGGTAATCTGATGTGTGCATGCTGTCTAGGACAGCCCATGGTTGATTCAGGGCAGATATACCTAATCTTGTGGTCAAAGTGTACACACTTTGCAGAGTTAAAACTATTCGAATAGCCGCGTCCGCGGTGATGGAAAGCTGAAAGGCCTTGTAGCTTGGGTACTTTGGAAGTGGAAACAACATTCAGGTACTTTGGAAGTATAACGAGATCGAGGAATTACGTACCTTGGAGGTACAGTGGTAACATGGAATGATCGTACCTTTGAGGTACATGTTTTTGGAAGGAAAACTTGGTGGTGCCTCGGTCCTAGAAGTTTTGCAAAGGATAACTAAAACTAAGGACGACTTTACAAAACCGTGGGGATATGCGATATCTACAAGAGAAACTAAGTAGTTAGTTATATCTTTTGAAGTATCTTCTTCAAAAATAAAAAGTATAACTTTTCATCTTGCTAAGATGGTTCTTCCCGCCTCTTAGCATCAAGCTTAGTATAATAGAGCCTACCTACCAGAGCCTTATATTCATGTTAGTTTTGCTGCACTCTTTCGGAGGTGAATTGCGAGTACATTCCAAAATACTCACATTGGTTTCGTCCCTAGCTATTTACTTGGTCAGCCCTGGAGAAGCAACCTGGATAACCGGCGGACGATGGTGTCGATGACGGCCATGCGAATTAGGAACTCCTCCTAGTCAGCGGCCTATAGGTAGTCAAGGCATGACATGAGTTTTATCGCACTGGTGTTTTGTAGACTTTCGCCATTTAGAGTATCTCCTGCCCTACGTGGCAGTTGTTTAAGGTTGAGTCATGAGACCAGTCATGTAAACCTTGTATAGTTATGTGTTGGATGTTGTAATCTGCAATGCCAACTCGAGTAGGTTGTTCACGACCGACTGATTATGGGATCATGAATGTACACATACTGGAGGTCTCAGACTGCTAGTCTGGGGTCCCCACAAGTCCGGCCAAAATGTTTGTCTCGTGCACACGAAAAAAAAGGAAAATATACTGACCAGTTTTTTTTATTTGAGATGTCACCTTTCCAGCCAAGGATCTTGTATGGTGCACAACTTTTTTTTAAATGATTTTGTTTTTTGGCTTTCAACCATAACGTTTAAGCCTATGCAATTGTCTGGTACACGACTATTTCTTAATTGGAGAGAGCTATCTCGGTGTTGCTGCACTACGTGTTGCTCTCAACACAAATTGTGAAAAACATGTTAAGTAACTATTTTTGGGTAAAATTACATCCATTTATTATAGATCCAACTGCTACAATTAATTTAAATAATGTAGATCAACGTGGACAAGTGAACCCATGAACCCATGTCCACTTTTCTTATTAGGATAAACCACTTTTTACTTACTTTTAATCTACAATAATTAAATCAGAAAATAGGTAAATAATTTTACTTTCTGAAATCATAAACAAAAACCCAAATATAACTTTACTTTATTATTTTTTAATTTCCTTCCGAGCTATAATTTACTAGACAGTTTATTTACTTTACTATTTTGTTTTGGTTTAAAGTTCTAATATGAAGAGTTGTGATTGACAACCACAAGATGGAGTTGGGGGCACAAGACAAAAACATAGTTTTGATCATTGCTAAAAGAGACTAGAAGAAGGTTGGTGCTCAGATTCCATAGAGTTCATATAATCCCTCGAGTCTACCTTGTGGGTAAAAGACATTTGCTATATCAATCTGCACTTGGCGTCCTAATGAATTGGTACACACACAATTATTGCCCTAAAGGCAACGGATATCTACCTTCAATTTCTTCGCATATTCTTCAAGTTTCCTGAAGGCACCTAAGAAGAGAGAGTGTCACGCAATTTTTTTTGTACTGAAATGAGTTCCTCCAAAGCAAGGGGAGAGGGGGGCGATGCTCCCGCTTAAACCAAGGAAATTGCGCGAGTTCCTCTACACATAAAGTCTCAATAATATAGATTGATAATCAACCGAATGAGAAAGGATCAAATTTTAAGAAGACGCAACCATGATAAAATGCTCATCTGAAAGCTTTAGAAAATTCATGAAGGAAGAGCTAGGGTTAGGAGACCGAATACCTTTTTTCTCTAAATTTATACACATAGACTTCCGGTGGCTGTTCTACGCATCATGCACCATCCCATGAGCCATGAGGACTACACCTTTCTTATGTTGTTAACTGGTGGAAAACAAATAGCATACCGTTGCCGTTTGCGAGCCATTCGATGCCATTTTCCATGTTTGTTTGTTAGCCTTTTTTAGAACATTCTTGAAATTCATTTTCCCCAATTATTTCTGTAGTGTATATAACAAAAAAATTCATTTTATTTTTATTGTAAAAATATGGCCTTATTCAAATAAGGGTGCAAGCTAATAAATTCTTAATGGGTTATTTTGTGGGCTGGCTTGAAACACAATTACCACAAAAGGCTCTATGGGTTATAAATTTTAAAGCCAACCTGCATATCACATATTTTAATCGTCTTAATCCACTCAAATCTTGATGCCCTATTTTAGGCCGGTCAAATCAATGTGAACTTTATAAAAGGAAGCTAGTGAATTATCTCCATGAATATCTTCCTTACATAATAAATCCCAAATAGGTAACTCATTAAAATTGTATAAAATATCCGCTAGGAATTCCAGCAACGGTATAAATGAGATAGATAGAGAATTAATGTGCAATTATTAAGAAAATCATGCAGATATTTTTGATATGTGAATCCTATATAATGTGCATACACTAGAAGGATAAGATGAAAACGAAATTCCACTCCCATTTCCCTTAAAACAATGACAGTTCTAAAGAAATCAAGATCTTCCTTTCTAGTGGCCCTTCTCGTTGCAACCATATTTGTCTCGCCCTGCTACTCATCCGGAAATGATACAGGTGTGATGCGTTTATTAGCATATAGAATTGATGATGTATTTGGCGCGTTTCTCACCATACGAGTTTGGAAATGACATGAAGTGTGTGCAGGGGAGATGAAGGCGGTGGTAGAACCGATCGACTTAGTCTGTGTGACTATGTCGAGGTGTACCACGGCAGTTTGCATCAACCAATGCGGCAAAGGAACAGGAACGTGCGTCACTAAGGGAGGGTTCCTCTTCTGCTGTTGTGGTACTTAATATCGTTAAATAGAAATTTCATGCATCTCACCCTAGTCTGGTGAAGATTGGCATAAGTATTATCAATAAAGTTGTTCTAGGCAACACATATATTTACTACTATTAAAGGAAAATTGGTGTTTGTATGATGGTATGTCAAATCACCCATTCCCAAACTATAACACTCTCCAGGCAACGTGAAGGTTCCTTTCGCTATTGGTTCATGTTTGCTTTCGTAGAGATTGCATGGTTCCCTTTTGATAGAGAGGCTGCAAGCCCCATCTATTTTACTTATCAAGTACCCAAGACCAAAACTACCCAGATCAATTAGTTTGCGTGGAAATTGGTGTCTGCAAGCACCATCTAATCTTTACTACGAAGAACTAGGGATTTTGTCCTTTCTTATTTGACGTCGATTGTGCGAAAGTCACACCTACTTCACCACTATATTTATCTATTCTCTACCATGAATAGTTATTTTCTTAGTTGTTGCTGAAACAACTGGACAAGTAAACCAGTTGTCAGATCGATAAACCGATGAATTTACTCCTTTCATTTATTGTTCCAGTTTTATAAAATATTGTCTCACCCGCAAGCCGCCGATGCATCCGGCCCCAACAATTTTATATCACCCACAAGCACGACACCATCTCCACTACGTTGCATTGTTATTGGCTTCACTCAAAGCCCACGGCCACATTTTAAAGAGAGGGAATATGGCCGATTTTTGGTTAATCCTCCATCGTCGAACTCAAGCGGACATGAGAACAAAGGGAAAAAATCGGAGATTGATTAATAGCACTATAGTATAGAAAGAGAACTTCAACGTCGTGTCATAAGAAATTACTATTACGGGCATGCCTTAAGTTCGTGCTTTGTTGTACAATTGCAAAAAAGCTCTGCATGCGTGGATGTGTTGGTTCGTCCTATGTTATTGAACTTTCCTCAGAGTAACATAACACGTATGTGGTAAATGGACCATAGGAGTTGCCGCCCTTTTGGAGATAATGGCTGTATGAAGAGTTGGCAAAAAGGGTCTCTCTCATAGTGGTGTATAGAAAGGGTAATTTGCGTCTTTATCAAACGAAGCATGTGCTAGAAAGCACGATCAAGAAATGAGATCCAATTTGAGAGAGTCAACATCTTCATCATCTAGCTCAAGTGGAATGCTGAAGGAAAAGGTATAATATTGATAGGTTTTCTATTTTACCGGTCTCATACTTTTGGGAGCCGGTTTATAAGATCGATAGTTGTACTATCTAGAGGGGCTCTAAGTGAGTAAGTTGATCGCATCTTTATGGAGAACTTAAATATTTTCATACTTGGAATATCATCTTTATTCGTTCTTATTTGGATTTTATATCATTGTGGAGTTTTGGTGCTTGTCGTGATCTTCATGACAAGCCAAGCTTTATCAAAAACGAATTCTGTAAAAAAAAACTTGTTGTGTTTTTAGTGTTAAAGGTTTTACCGGTTGTTCTTTATAGGGAGATCAAACCTTTCCCCATGTGGTTTTATCTTTCATTGGTTTACAATGATGTTTCCCTGTGTGATTTCGTAAAGCTCGTTGTTGCAATTTCAACGAACCCAAGAACATCAAAAATAGAGTTTGTATGCAAAAGTTATGGCATTTTTCGTGAAGATGTTCAGTCAATTCCATGGCAATTCAACAATTCCGGATTAAATCCAGAAATTTCGTATTATTCTGGCATGAGTGCGAATATGTCTGTTTGCAGCCGGATTATTCCGGAAATTCTGGATTTATTCCGACATGGTCGTTTCTACCAGAAAAACGGCTAGTTTTTTAGGACCTATTTAAGGAGTCTTTTTCCCCATTGACCTCAAGCTTTCCTAGCACGTTTTTACCTCTCTCTCCCACCATTGTTGAACTTGAGAAAGCTTCACTCCTCTTAATCCCTCACATTATTCTTGCATATCTTTGAGGGAAAAGTGAGAGGAGATCTAGATCTATATTTCCACCAATCCATCTCTCTTCTAAGTGAGGAAATCCTATCAGAGCTTGATCTTGGAGTTCTGGTGTTTCTCCTCCTTTGTTCTTCCTCTCTTATTCTCACACAAGCATTTGTTGTTTTGTTGGAATTTAAGATTGGAGGATTTGAGCATTTATACTCTTGCCATTTGCATTGGTTTCATCGGTTTGCTCTCTCTACGAGGATTCATGGAAGTGAAAGTTTGTGGACTTGCTACTCTTGGGTCTTGGAGCATAGACGACGTTGTGGTGTTCTTGGGAGGCTCCAATTAAGTTGTGAATGTGTGTCCTGAGATTGTCGTGATTTTGAAATCCTCCAATTAAGTTATGAACACGTGCATCGAGATTGAAGGTTACCAATAGTGGAAGGTGAACTAGCCCTTTGTGGCGAGATTGATCGGAGAATAAGGTGAGTACTGTCTGGCGTTGGGTAGGCCTCTTGTAGGGGTAATTCGGAAATACATCATCCTCTTCGTGTTCCTCGGTTATTTCTATACTCGAGCTATTTACTTATGCAATTTACATTGTGATAGCCTTCGTGCTTGAAATCATATATCTTGCTATCACCTTATCACTTGCCTTGTTTAGCATAAGTTGTTGGTGTACTTAGTTGAGACTAGATTATTTAGGTTGTGTGTTTGTTATTTTAAACAGTTAGTCTATTTTCGCATTTAGCAAGACCTAACCGAAAAAGTTTTAATCGCCTATTCACCCCCACCCACTAGTAGAAAACAGGCTATAGCCACCAGGTTACCGCTGGCCAACAAGAATACATGTGCGCCAGTGCTACTACCGCTGGCGAACGCGCCCCCTGTTAGCCAGCGCTAAGTTAGGTACCTCTAGCGAACATGGCACTTCGTTCGCCAACGGTAACAGTGGGCGTGGGGGCTGCTAGCGGTTGCGGGCGACAGCAAATACCGCTGGCGAACATGGCACTTCGTTCGCCAGCGATAACGTAACTTAGCGCTGACGAACAGGGAGATCGTTCTCCAGCGGTATGGTTACCGCTAGGCAACATGCAGGTTCGCCAGCGCTAACTATACCGTTGGCCAACCACTATTTTGGTTCGCCAGCGGTAAGTTTTGAAAAATTTGAGGTTTTTTCAGAATCGCCAAATTCCAAAAGGAAAAAAAGTTATTTGAGACAGACTAAATTTTCCTACATAATCAATTTAATTAAATAAATTCAAAATTCAAAAAAAAATAAAAAATGTTTTTTTTTAGAAAAGATAATAAGGATGTCATATTTGGATTCCTCGTATCATTCTGATCAATTTAGACATATCATTTGTCAAATTTGGAATTACGGATATGTAGATATGGTGCAATAGTTAGCCAATTTTTTTTTAATAATACGTTTTTAATACGTAATTCGGAGAATAATACGCGATTCGATTTTTTTTGGAATCTAGGATCCAATCGGCCGCGAGTCTGCCGACAGGCACCAGTCGGGTGGGAGGCTGCCGACTGCGTCTAATCGGCCACGCGGCGCCCGATTACTGGGCAGAACACGTCACCGCGGCCCAGTCGGGGGGATGGCGGGGCCCTTGCGCGCAGTCGGGTGCACATGACCCGATTGGTGGCAGAATATCTGCCCGACGCGTCCTCCTCCTTCTTCTTCTTCCTTCCTCTTCCTATGTTCTTCCTTTCCCTCTCTCTTCAACCTCTACCTCAAATTAATCCGGCATTTTGAACCGATTTGCTGCCCATTTTTCTCCAGAAATCGGTTAGAGGGAAGGTAGGGAGAGTAATGCTGGCTTGATCTCATGATGGGATAGCTTGCGGGGGTGGTTTTGATGGTGGATTGTGTGATGGTGGTGGCATGAGTTCATCTAATGGTGGTGGTGGTTGTTACGGTGGTGGACTGCTAGCTGTTGCTGTGTCGGTGACTTGACGCGGCCGATAGAAGCACGCTTCAAGGGTAAGAATCCGCCGACATTTCTCAGTTTTTGTTTTTTTTGTATATACTTCTTTAGACGCGGGCAAATGTGGTAATGATTTGCGGTAGTGATGTGCGAATAGTAGTTTGTGACTATGTTAATATTTAGTTGACTAATAGATGCGTGAAAAATAATTTGTAGACGTCCGAATATGTATTAATAATTTGCGATAGTGATGTGCGAATAAAAGTTCGTTGCTGTGTGCATATTTAGTTAACTAATAGATGCGTGAATAATAATTAGTTAATAATATTGTGTAGTACTATTCTTTGGATATGTGGAAATATGTAGTAACAATATATATTGAATATTCTTAATGATGTTGAATACTTTTATAGGTCAGCAGTAATGTCCGAAATAGTGAAATTCACTTTTTGTTATGGGCCTGGTAATGTTGTGCAAACAGAGAGTGGAGTTGATCTTAGCGAGTTTGCATACATGGATGTACCCCTACAAGACCCTAAAACATGGTCTGTTAGGCAGTTGAAAGATTGGTTGGCGCTAAGTTTTAGCCTCAATACTGATACACACAGTCCGTGTCGAGGCATTATGGACCCGGTCAAAAATAAATTTGCAATGGTATTTGAGACCCATAGAGCGGGACAGTCAGTGGTTCGGCTGGATAGAAGGATGCCAAAACAGGGACGTTAATCCTGTTGCCCTATTGACTCCCGTACTTAAGTAGGTTATCGGTCCTGAAGGCGAGGTACCTTATGAAGCTGGGGAGAGTAGTGAAGGTTATGATCTGTCAAATATTGGGGGAGATGGCTATGAAACATGGCAGAATAGTCATGCAGAAGGATGAGATGGTACCGATGGTAATGAGAGTGGCGATGCAGATGGTGACGAGGTTGATGGTCACATGCAGAACATGATGGCAGATTAGGACGTAGATGGTGATAGTGATCTTGGTGATGATTCAGATGGTTCTGATGAAGACGAGAACTCGGAGGAGGTGCCTACTCCCAATGGGTGGAATCGGGACTACTCTTCCTCAATGATCGTGAATGACGGTCATGATTCCGCATTTCAGTATCACCAGAACAATATTTCAACCGGTGCCGTTTATCCCAATAAAGAAGCTATGAAGGATGCAATCATTCAGTGGGCAATGTCTACACAGAGATTTTTGAAAACCAAAGTGTCCAGTCAGAAATACTTGACAATGGAATGCAAGGTAATCGATTGTCCCGGGAGGGTGCACGGTTACCTTCCGAAGAATGATATTAATTGGGTCATAAGTGACTTAGTGCATCATACGTGTGTTAATACAAGCATTCCTCAAAATCATGGTAACCTTTCGTCCATGCTTATTGCTCGACTGTTTTACAGCGAGATAGTCGAAACCAAATCAATGGAAGTGAGCGCAATCCAGCATAAAGTTTTTCTGAAGTTCCAGTATCATATTTCGTATGGTAAGGCTTGGAGGGCTAAGCACAGGGCGCTTGAGAGCAGATTCGGTTCGTACTTTGATGCATATGACTGTATTGTTAGGCTCCTGTACGCAATCCAGGAACGTAATCCAGGCACCTATATCGACATGCAAGACTTCGTCATGCCTGAGTTCCCAACTGTGAGGGTGTTGCATCGTCTGTTTTTCTCTTTCGGTGTGTGCATCGAAGCATTCCGCCACTGTCGGCCGGTTATCTGCATTGATGGGACATTTCTGACAGGCAAGTACAGGGGGCAGATACTCACCGACATTGGTACAGATGGCAACAATCAGGTGGTGCCGCTTGCATTTGCTTTTGTGGAGAGCGAGAATATTGACAGTTGGACTTGGTTCTTCAGGCAGCTGAAAATAGCAGTTGTGAAGAACACACCCAATGTGTGAGTCCTTCATGATAGACATGCAGGTATACTCAGTGCGATAAAGAAATTGACAAACCCAGTTCCTGATGAACCAGCTCCATGGCAGGACTTGCAGAGTCGTTGGTGCATGCGCCATCTGGAAGCTAATTTTTTCTCGCAGTTCAGAAATAAGAACCTGATGAATTTATTCAAAAAACTCTGCAAACAGAACCAAGCATGGAAGTACAATCTGATACGTGCTAGACTTAATACGTGCACTCAGATACATGTTGCTGATAGGAGGAGAGCTCGAGCAGCAGCGGTAGCGGCACATGCAGAGGCAGTAGCTACAAATTTAGCAACTGGAACAGCGGTACTGGAGGATGAACCTGTTGGGCTGTGTGACTTGCCAGGATTTGACCCGCCTGGTACTAGGCGGAGGCTTGGTAGAACGATCAAAACATTCGAGCAGTGGATAGAACACGATCCTATAGAGAGGTGGTCATTGCTGCACGATACACATGGAGCAAGATACAGTGTCATGACTACCAACCTGGCTGAAACATATAATTTTGTGTTAAGAGGAAACCGGGCTTTGCCACTAACCGCTGTCGTTGAGGGTATTTTCTATGTCACTGTGAAGTATTTTAGAGAAAGACGTGAAAGAGCTCAGAATCTGTGAAAAGATTATGAAGTGCATGGATGACAAGATGGAAAAAACTAGGTCACACCAAGTACTATCCATAGGGAATCAACAGAGAAGGTTCGAAGTTCGCTTAGCTAACAACAAGTTCGGATGTGCAAATGAGATGAGGACACATGAGGTGACAATAGGTAATGAGGTAAGACCAACATGCCAGTGCACGTGCAACAAACCAAAGTTGCTCCACCTCCCGTGCTCACATGTACTTGCTCCTTGTGGGAAAATAGGGTTGGATGCAATATCATTCGTGTCTCCATATTATTTGAAAGAGTCTGTCCTTAATACTTGGACAGGTGAGATGATGGGATTTCGGTCCATGGGTAACTTCAACACCGTTACGCACGGGGAAAGACAGTATATTCCATCTCCAGGACTTATGCGTACAAGTAGAGGTAGACGTCAGAGTCAACGAATTAGGAATGATATGGATGAATCTGAGGCGGGAGGTCCAATTAGGCAATGTATTCTATGCAATCAATTTGGCCATAGGGATCCTGGCTGTCCCGTTTATGTCACCACTAGAGGCATTGGCCACGCACGCGGCAACCGGGGACGAAGAGGACGAGGATGGAGAGGAAGAAACTAGACTGCTGTTAAATTTATATTATGTGTGGAACTATGTTATAAAATTGTATTCAGTATGGTACTTTATATTATGTGTGGAACTATGTTATAAATAGAGTAATAAATATTATAACGATTATAACATTTGCAGGCCTCCATGACACTTGGCCTTCATAACGAGGTAGGGGAGTTTGGACGCTCAGTGTCTTCTGGACGTCTGCTACCAAACGCGGAAGTTGTGGTGAGCTGGGCCGAGCGTTTGTAGAGGAAGCTAGGAGAGATCTACCGGGCATCCACGTGCACCCGAAGGACCGACGTCGTTACCCAGCAGGTACTACACCGCCCCCCGCGTCCCACAACACAGGAGCGGCACCATCCGCGTCCACGTCTCTCCCCTCAGCCGTCACCGCGCCCATCGCCCAGGCCACCATCACCTCACCAGGCGGGTGGTTCGGCGTGGCAGCAGCAGGAGCAGACACCTAGGCCACCGCCGCCTTACGAGGCGGGGGGTTCGGCGTGGCAGCAGCAGGAGCAGACACCTAGGCCACCGCCACCTTACGAGGCGGGGGGTTCGGCGTGGCAGCACCAGCAGGGTGCCACGTCCGGCTTCCTGATTCAGCCACAGGGTCCCTCGCCGGGCCTTTTCCAGCCACACGCTCTGGAGACACCCGGTTACTCAGCGGGCCTTTTCCAGCCATACCCTCAGCAGCCACGGGGTATTTATATTCACATTCTCGTCATCTCAATATCCATTAGGATTAACTATTTATGCAGTTTTTAATTGACCAACTTCAGGAGTCTATGGAGGTCAGGGCTCTATGGCCATGTCCGGGTCCTCGTGGAGCACTGAGCGCGATGTCGCCCACAACCAGGAGGCTCCCATGCCCGAGTTCGACGAGTGGTTCGGGAACATCCATCAGACTCCTCCACCAGGTCCCACCTAGGATACACCGGATACAGAGTACGCCGAGTCCGGCTCCTTGATTCCTATGCGTCAAATTCGGTATCCTGGCAGGTTAGGCTGGACGCCTCCTGATGCTCGACCACCTCCTCTTCCTCGCCACGGCAGACGTCGGCGTTGATTATTTCATCTGCAACCACAGACATATTTATCTACTTATGTATGCTGCATATATTTATCCACCTATGTATGAGACATATTTGTATTAGGCGTATGACACATATGTTTATTTACTTATGTATGAGACCTTTTTTTCCCGCCCTTTTTCTCTAGCCACAAATCTCCCGCCCTTTTTTTCCGCCCACGACTCCCGCCATTTTTTCCCGCCTTTTTTCTCCCGCCATTTTCTCCCGCCCTTTTTCTCCCACCACAAATCTCCCGCCACCGTCTCCCACCCATTTGCCTATATAAACCCCGGCATTCTATCTGATGGATGTGTGTTCTCTGTACTGGACTTAGAGTGATGGCACATAGTGGTAGTGGTGGTCTCGACCCATATAGCACATGGGTCATTCTATACCATGCGGCAAAAGGTTCTTGCGCCAGTATTAGGGAGGGTCGAGACGCCGTTACTTTTACGGACCTAATGACTCACTCGTCCCTCACTGATGCTTTGGGGGCGAATTTAGCCAAATATCAACTCCCGCCTAGATCCACCGATGAAATTAGGAGTGAACTCTTGAGGTGGCATCATAAGTGGTGCCGAATAGTGGAGCTAAAAAAAATCGAGTCCGGGCTTCGGGGTGTGTCAATATACAATACTAGCGATAAGATACGTTTTTCCGACGAGGCCTATGCACTTCACGTTCAGGTAATCGATTTACGAGTTTACATCATGTTCAAATCGATTTTCATCGTTCTAATTTATGTTACCCTATTTTTCTCAATGTGCAGCACTGGCCTGCCGACGCAGAGTTTCTGAACAAAAAGATCGAGCACTACGGCTGGATGAGCATACTCTTTGGGCCATGTCCCCGAGGGTTTACAGAAGACAACCGCCACGCTAATTGGATCCTTAACACAATATCAAAGGGGAAGACTGGTGCCGCATCAAAGGGGAAGAGTGACAACGCATCAAAGAGGAACAATGGTCGCGCATCCAAAGGGAAGACTGCTGACACATCGAAGGGGAAGAGTGGTGGCGCATCCAAGACTGTTGATGATGACAACAGTGACGACGACTTTACGCCGAGAAGTGTGGCTAGGTTTAAGGCTATGTGTAAGCGTGCTGGTTCATCAAAAGCCGTAGCAGATGAAAACAGTGATGACGACTTCATGCCTCCAACACGAACACGTGGGAGAGCAAAGTGAAGTCGTCGAGTTGAATTAGTTTTCCTTATGCACCACTTAATTCAGTATTGGTTTTTATGTAAAATTATTGTCCTCGTTGCGATGAGCCCGGTTGCTACCAAAGGCGAGGAAGAAAAACAAATTGCACCCAAACTTTTTATTCGTACATGACGAAGTGGCGGACAGCGAGTAGTTCGACTAATTAGCGGAAAATTGCGAGGGACAAAGTGCCGCGAGGTAGGGCAAAAAAATAAAAATAAAACTAATTGGGCACGGCGTAGCCGACAGCCGCTTGCACCAGCCGATTGCCCCCTGCTGACGTCACGCAGACAGCAATCGGCAGCCCCGCGACCGATTAGGGCTAATCGGCCACAACACAGCCGATTAGTTCCTGTCGGGTTCCTAACACCCGATTGGATTTTATTTTTGAAATATTTTCGATCCGCGTATTATTCTTCGAATTACGTACTAAAAACGTATTATTTAAAAAAAATTGCCAATAGTTAAGAGGCTTGATATTACTATACTAACAAGGAAGAATGAGGGAGTCATAGGTAGAGTAGTGGGATGGAACTAAGAAATTAAGCGTGCTCGGTTAGAGGTTCCCCAAATTCAACTGTTTTGAAAATTTGAAAAAAAAAATGGGAAAAAATTTATTTACGAAATTTCAAAATTTCAAACTTACCGCTGGCGAACAAGACTGGTGTTCGCCGGCGGTAACTAGATAGAACTGGCGAATAGGACTTGTTCGCCAGTGGTAACCCCTTACCACTGGCGGTGTACTGCTGGCGAACACTTCTGATGTAGCCCACCGTATTCAACCAAGCACAACATCGATACACAACAAGGTGAACTCACTCCTATCTCCGTATGTTTCCGGTGACTTGGTGACCGGTGCTCTACCTCATGAAATCCCCCTCTACATGCATAGGTGGGATCACCCCACGGAGGCCCCGGAAAACGCCCAAGAAGACGCAGAAGGTGAGAACCTCCGGTGAACCCACCGGAGCCTCCGCCCCGCGCCAGCCACCGGAGCCTCCGGTGCAGCCTCCGCCCAAAATCCATCGGCCGCAAGTCCGAGATCATCCACCGCATAGGTATAACTTGCTTCCGCTTGAACCACCCCACCCCATTGTGTTACTTACCTACTTGGACTAGTTCTTTTACACCGCTTGGCATCGCATTATGGCACCGAGAGTGCGAGTTTTGCGCTTGTGAGAGGATAGCTTCGAGTAGGCATTGGCATTTGGGAATCATCTCCACATCATCATCATCAAAAAGCGAAAAATCACAAAAAAAAGAGAAAGGAGAAAGAGCAAGAAGCAAAAAGAGCCATAAGAAGAAAATGATCAATGTCAATTGCTACCATTTGTAGGAACGCCTAGCTTCGAGTTGCAAGAGAGAAGAGAGCGACCGGTTGCCACATTGCGAATCTTGTTGCCTCTAATTAATTGCGGTTTGAGCTAGCATCCTCTTTGCGTTGGTGTGGCATTGAGCTTAGTCTTCGATAGGTACATTTTGTCTCTGCTCGTCCATTGGCCGCACTAACCCCATTTATCATTTGTGTGTGTGTGTTTTTAGTTTTCCACCATATCATTTTCCTCCACTAGGTTTGGTTTTCGTGCTAACTCTTCTTTGATTCTTCTCCATGTTTTACAACACACTTTTCTTTGGATTCGTCGTTTTTCTCGCCACATTTCTAACCCATTGCCATCCACCCATAAGCCGCGTGTGTTTTGGAGCGTGTTTTTGGGATCTTTCGAACTCAAGTCAGTTTATTCTTTTGGTTATCGGTTTCTCTTGGCTTGGTCCACTAGTTTCCAACATTTGCTAAAAGGTGAGGGTTGAGCTCTTAGGTCCTCACACTCTATATATATACACTTGCGCTTGTGACTAACCATGTATAGCGAGAGCAGATCATATGGAGGCCATGATGACCATGACGAGTCCATGATGGACCACTACGACTACAACGAGCAAAACATGGACCTCCACTCCTACGAGCACGACATCGTGGATGACCACTACTACGAGCATGACATGGTGGATCACCACCACTACTACGACCACAACGTCGAGCTCTACACCGACTACTCCTCCCCAAGCGTCATCGACATGGAGGAGCACCACAACAACCACAACGACTTGGACTCCATGAGCTCCAACGACATGAACCACTACTACAACTACGACACCGCAAGCTTGGATGACGAGCAGGAGCCATGCTACACCGACACCGCATCCACCAACATGACGGAGTACGGCACCGACAACGACTCCCCAAGCTACTTTGACTCCGACATGGATGAGCTCACTTACAAGAACTTCCTCGCCAAGCTTCGATTGCCAAGAAACTCCGATGGTTCATGCTCACCACCAAGGAACTCCAAGGAGAATGCCAAGGCCAAGAAAAGACAACGACCTTCCACCTCAAGATGGTGCAACGACAAGAAATCCGACAAGTTGGCAACGTCAAGATGGTCTCCTTCAACATCAAGACGGCGCCACAAGAAGGACATCATCGAGGCCCCATCAAGCGAGAAGGCCACGAAGCCAAGGCATCCGAATGACTTTCGGAGTCATCCCACACATGAAGTGCGGGAACGCCGCAAGCTTAGTCATCAACAACCTTCAAGCTCTCTACACCACGCTCATCACCAAGACCGTCGCCATGATCATCACCGCCATATGGAAGAGAGTGGTACACCCACCTCACCGCATCTTCCACCACAAGTTCCGCGACGACATTGGTTTGAGCATTGCTCGCCATCACCACTACCTCGACCTCGACACCGACAAGGCCGTGGTGACCCTCTTCAAGATCACCCTCTACGACAGGATATTCTTCATCAACCACCTTCTCCAAGCTCGACTCATGACATTGGTCTAAATGGCCTCGTGGATGGTGCTTTCCCACATTCAAGACTTCCAAGGAAAAATGTGTGTCACCACCACAATGACCACCAAGACCAAGGCCATTTCAAGAAGGTGCCTTCGACATGGCTTCTAGTGAATGCCTCCCTCGACTCCACCACAATGACCATCGGCGCCATCATCTCCATCACGATCGCCATCGCCAAACCAACGAGGATGAACCACATGAGCTTCCACCGCCTATCTTTGATGAAGACCCAAATGAGAGAACTTCTCCACATCAAGCGAGTGATAATGCTCCTTATGGCTTGTCTTTCCCCATCTTTGAGGAAGACCCCAATGAGCGTACACTTCGACATCAACCAAGTGGGATTGCTCAACATGCTACTTCACTACCCATCTTTGATGAAGACCTCATTGAGCTCCTACATTGACAACAACCAAGTGGGCATGATACTCATGGCATTTCTATTCCTATCTTTGATGAAGACCCCTATGAGCGCCCACTTAGACCACAACTAGGCGCGGATGCTACCCATGATCTCTCATTCCCCTTGTTTGAGGAGGAACCTCTTGAGCGACCACGTCAACACCAAGCAAGTGAAGATGCTCCAAGGGACTTCTCACTTCCTATTTTTGATGAGGACCCACATGAGAGACCTCGCCAACAACAAGCAAATGGAGTTTCTATCCATGTTTCTCCTACTACCATATTGGATGAAGCACCGCACCAACTTGACCACGGAATTCCATGGCATCATCACCAACATGAGGAATGGGAGCCTCCACCTCATCTTCATCAAGAATGTGCTTTCTTCTCGCATCACGCCTTCGACAAGGATCAAGAACATCCTCGCCATGGACACTATGATACCACTACTTCATCCAGACAAGAGGCGAGAGATACTTCACCATCAACACCCAACCACAACCTCCTTGAGCGACATTCTTTGAGGAAGGACAATGACCTTCATGATCGAGAGCATGAGATTCCCTTCTCGCCACAAGCGCAACAACAACATCAAGAGTGCGAAGCTATACCTCCTATGACACAAGATCGACATCACCATGCGCATGAGGATACCACTCAACCGCTCTATGATGAAGACGTTGATGCATGTGACATTGTCCAAGAGGCTCATTCCTTGCCATCATCTCTAAGGCATTCTTCTTCTTCATCTCCAATGACACAAGTGACAACTCCGACCATCCACAAGAGAGCTTCCAATGCTACCAATGAGATGATCATGGTTTCCAACCAAAATGGTGACCATTCCTACATGAGTGAAGGCCAATACTATGACTTGCACCAACTAGCTCTCAATTCCTTGGACATGCCAACCAATGGAGACGAAAGCGTCTTTGCAATAAGGCCAAGAATTCATCGCGAGTGATGACACGAGTTCTTCAAGCCTATCCTCAAGATAAGGACCAACGATGCAACCTCTCTAGAGCCAGCGTCAATGGCTCATCTATCATTGATGGAGGTAACAACAACGAATTGGGTGACACACTCCCATTGACTTCAAAGCCTCTCATGCAAACCTCCACAAGGCCATGCTCAAACACCCATTCTAGCCAAGGATATCTTCATCATCATCATCATCGACCATTTGAGGATGCTACAAGGCATGGCTTACACTACCACATCACGGAGATGATGGAGCCTTCCTCGACACAAGCCATGACCCTACCTCCTCCTCCAAGAAAACCACCCTGTCCACACTTGGAGATCAACCCAAGAGATGAGATGATTGAGTCCTCCACGCCACATGCTATGACACTACCGACTCAAAGCAATGCAACGACTTCGACAAACCCGCACACATATTGTGCCACGGCGTTGGATCCTTCTAGTGTCCCCTCTCAAGCTTCTAGTGAGATGAGTGGTGAGAGAGAGATCCACCATCACGTGAGTGAGAGCCACAAGCCCATAATGAGTGGAAAAAGCATGAGTGTTCCTAGAGGCATTGCCATGATTGCCACCAATAGTGAGATGAGAGTTGAGAGCAAAACCCCATGTGTGCTTATCGACACTAACGGCTTACCAACTTTCTCTCCATCTTTGTTGTCTATTTTGCAGAGATTTGGTGACCCTATCAAGCATCCTCGACCTCATGGACTACTCCACATACAAGGCTCTCCACAACGCATGAACATTGACACCGACTTGAAGAGTTGGAAGGAGCACATTCCGCTCATCATGATCGACATGGAGATTGACAAGAGCTTCTACGACAAGACATTCTCCATCCACACTCCTCAAGTCAAGATCTACACGGCGCGTCACAAGCACTTCGACATCAACGACTTCTACGCATACATCCCTCATGTCACGATGTGCATGGAGTTCGACAAGCGCGTCAACGACAATGACTACCACGTCTACATCCCCTTCGTCAAGATGCACTTGGAGTTCGACAAGCGCGTCAACGACAATGACTACCACGACTACATGCCAACCACCAAGATGTACATGGACTTCGACAAGAGAATCCACGACAACGCAACCAACGTCAAGTTCATCTACAATCTACTGCTTCCGCAACCCATGGAGCAAAACCCTCTTGATCTCTTCGACGACGACTACATCTCATGTCAAGCTCATCCTCACCCACCCATGGAAGATCATGTCAAGATCGTCATCGCCTTTGGACTACACCCTCCACGAGCATACCTTGGCATGATCTTCGATAAGAGGCTCAACTTCAACGACTACACCGCCTCACAAGACCTTCACAAACCTTCCAAGGAGGAACCTTTCATGATCTTCATCACCTTTGGACCACACCCACTATGAGCCTATCGTCACATGATCTTCGACAAGTGGCTCAACTTCAACGACATCTTCGTCGTCAACATTCCTTCTCCCACTCACAAATGGATGGAACGAGAGTCGAGGACGACTCTTCTTCGGGGGGGGAGATGATGTAGCCCACCGTATTCAACCAAGCACAACGTCGATACACAACAAGGTGAACTCACTCCTATCTCCGTATGTTTCTGGTGACTTGGTGAACGGTGCTCTACCTCATGAAATACCCCTCTACATGCATAGGTGGGATCACCCCACGGAGGCCCCGGAAAGCGCCCAAGAAGACGCAGAAGGTGAACGAGGCGGACCAGCGCAAGGAGGCGAAGGCATGAAGTCTCAGACGGCGGAACCTCCGGTGAACCCACCGGAGCCTCCGCCCCGCGCCAGCCACCAGAGCCCTCCGGTGCAGCCTCCGCCCAAAACCCCTTCGGGTCGATAAGAGCGGAACCACCGCCGGACCCATCGACGGAGCCCCGGCGGAACCTCCGGTCTCCCCACCGGAGCCTCCGCTCCGCGCCTACCACCGGAGCCTCCGGTGCCGCCTCCGCCCAAAACCCCTTCGGTTCGAGGAGAACGGAGCCACCACTGGACCCCCGCCAGAGCCTCCGCTCGATCCACCGGTACCTCCGGTGGCAACCACCGGAGCCTCCGCTCCTGCGCGGCCTGTGAGCCACTTTCGGGCCTTGACCCATGTACCTTATCCTCCCACCTACCCCCTTGGCACTAGACTATATATAGTCCTCCCCATTCGCAGATCTAGGGTTAGGAATGATTTGAGAACTTCGGGCTTTGCCCTTGTATCCCTCTTGTGAGGTGACTCCTCTTACGAGGCTACTCCTATGTTGATGATGTTCATCTAGGACCGAATCAAGATCTCTCCAAGGAGCTACTCTCTCACCTTGTGATTCTAGTAGCGCTTGCCAACCTTCCCCTTGCGGCTTCTGTTGGATCGGTGGACCGGCCGGTAAGAGGAATCGGTTTCAATTAGCGTGTTGTTGACTTGGGTTTGCGATCCCTCGTAGGCTTCACGAGTTATCTTCCTCCTTTTGTGTTTCTACGCGTTTGCCCACGTTTCCCCTCGATTCCCCCATCTCGTGTTCATCGTGTTCTTCGCGTTCTTCGTGTGTTCTTCGTGCGTTCTTGTCGATTCGTGAAGATCGGGCCAACTTAGAGGTCAACACCTATATCAACTTGTTCGCCATCGGTAGCACTATTTTGTTCGTCACTGGTAAGCGTTTTCCTACTAGTGACCCCCTTTTAGGTGACATCATTGTCCATTCAGAGGGGCAGGAGGGGCGGCCGCCCCGGGCTCCCGAATCCAGGGGCCCCACATCCGAACTAGCTAGGCCATATACAGTAGAGGAAGAGGTGGCGCCACTAGAACATGTCATAAGTTTTCTGTCCTATGATGGAGGAACACGTGTTATGCTCCGTGCATTGTATTGGGCTACAAGTTGGGTTTTCTACTTTGGCCTTTTAGCATAGGCCTTTTTCCTTAGATTGGCATGCATAAATTAAGTGAGGTGTGTTACCCTAAAAAATGAATAAAGTGGGGGGGGGTGCCCGATTGAATAAAAAACAATGTAGACGATCTAAATAAACAAAATATTTAAAATAACGGGAGTGAGGCCGGTGGTCCACATCAGATCAAGAAAACATATCTACCAATGCTAATACATTGCACATGTTAAAGGGTAAAGTAAAAAAAATACAACACACAAGTAATCATTTTGTCTGCCAGTGAAAAATTAAATCGACTCATTTTCCTCTTGCGGTGTTATTTCAATTTGTTGGCATATCCGAAACTTCAGTATCATGCCTAGGTATTTCAATTTTTTGCCCGATGTGCATTGTGCATTGCACAATTTGACTTTCTCATGGACATGAGATGTATACGACCCATCTACGACCACATTGTGAGGCGAGAAGCTGATTTAGTGAGAGGAGACCGTAATACACCCATGACTTCGGCGATGAAATAGTCCGAGGCATAATTGACATGGATGATAATTCATAGGATCGGTATTGACATATATACACCGGGTAGAAAAAGGCCTTCCATACGCCCCCATTAGTCCCCAAACAATACGAACCATGACTAAATGCGCTTTAGTCGCGGTTCGCAAGGAGACCCGCGACTAAACGTCATGAATGGCAGTTGGGGAAGCGCGCGGAGGGCATTAATTCCGGTTGGCCTGGCCACTCGCGACTAAAGGTCCCAACGGCTGGCATCCCGGCCTTTAGTCCCGGTTGTCCTGGCCACCCGCGACTAAAGGTCGAAAACTGCTCGCCTCCCGCGCGTTTTTATTTCGCGAACGAGAGGCAGAAGGCCATTTGCTACAGTGCGCGGCTCTCTTTTCTTCTTCCTCTCTTCTCTTCTTGATCCTCTCTCTTCTTCCTCCACACCCACCACCCATGGATTCTCCCGTTTGGAACGTTCTCCATGTGCCCACACCATGCGGCAAGAATATCCATGTCCTCTATACCAATATATGCGAGAGGCTCCCCGAAGTTCTTCGCCGTTTGAGCAATCGCTATGAAGCCGCCGAGGAACACCACAAGTTCTTCGGGCTTGATCTAGAGTACATGGCGAATCAACGGGATGTGGCCGTCATCCAAATTTGTCACGAGGATACCGTGCTTGTCTTCCAATGGGCAAGGTACGCACACGCGATCTCTCTTGTAGGGAAATTGTGTTGTCATGTTGATAGCAATAGTATCACTTGTTGCAATTGTAGAGAGGAAAATTGCATAGGGTAGCAATTGTAGAGAGTAAAATTGTGTTGTCATGTTGATAGCAATAGTATCACTTGTTGCAACAATTGTAGAGAGGAAAATTGCATAGGGTAGCAATTGTAGAGAGGAAAATTGTGTTGTCATGTTGATAGCAATAATATCACTTGTTGCAACAATTGTAGAGAGGAAAATTGCAAAGGGTAGCAATTGTAGAGAGGAAAATTGCATAGGGTAGCAATATGACATTTTCTATTTGTTGTTGTTGCGTAGGAAAATTGTGTTCCATTTTTGTTGTTGCATTGGAAGAATACACGTGTTGCAACAATATCTAACACGTGTTCCATTTTTGTTGTTGCAGTAGTTCAAAGCAATCTCCAGAACTTGTTGATTTTCTTGTCAACAAACGGTACGACTTCTATAGCGTTGACATCACAAATGACCGGCAGAAGTTGATGCGCACGTTGGGTATTGAGATACCTGAAGATCACTACATTGATCTTCAGGACTTGATCCATTTCGATGACCTGTACGGGCACAAGACCGGGATGGCTAGTATGGCAACTGCCTTCATCCACCCTGACTACAAAATCATGAAGACTTGTTTCCCCTCGAAGAATCACTTTTATTGGGGGAAGAACCCACTTGACCGGATCAATCTCGAGTATGCAGCAATAGATGCATACATTGCCTTCGAGTTGTTCCGCATCTACTCTTCGGAGCTCGAGTAGATGTTGTTTGTGTGTACCGCATCTATGTACCGCTATGTTGCGTTCGATATATGTAATTGATATATTATGTAATGGATATATGTCTTTCTGTTAATTCCTATATTATTTCTATATTAATTCCTAGCTAAATTATTTCTATATTATGTAATGGATATATATATGTACCGCTATGTTATGTAATGGCTCAAATAAAATCACGGGTTAAACATAGCACAAAATTTACTAAAGCAATCACACAAAGATCTAGCTCACACACAATTCCAAAATAATAAAACTAGAAAGTAACAAATGCTAGTTCCATTTTTATTTGGGTTTCCAATCATGCACACACTTTCTAAGGTAGATGTTCTGCAAGAAAACAACCTAATATCAAGTCCTAACACTCTATACAAGCTAGGAAACAAGATAAGATCAAACACACATTTCAAAACAAACAAAAACACATCAAGAAAACAAAACAGAAAAAACTAATGTTTCTATATTTGTTCACCATAAATAAATCTAGAGCTCCAAAAATTAATCTAAGCCAGGAAAACATAGATCTAGTCATTGACAAACTCATTCAGTTGGATTTACTTCAAAATTCATTTTTGAACTCATTCTAAAAATCATAGAAGAGCCTACTGGTCTTTTATTAAAAAGGATGGTATTTTCATTTGGTTGTTGACCTTGATGTGAGGCTAAGTGCTATGGATAGATCTTTCCAATATCTATCCAGAACATTTTAGTTTGTCCATTTTGGTTATGTATTTTAACAGTTAGGTTCAAATCATTCTCACAGATAGTCATCGCCAAAACAGTTCTTGTGTCCAAAATAATAGTCCAAACTTGGATCTGCAAATTTTATATGGTTTAGATTTCATATGGTTTGGTTCATGAATTTTATCAGATTTTATTTTGAATTTAGGAAAGGGGAAATAAATTAGTTTTATTTTTCTAAATTTTTATACATTATTTGTATTTTTAAGATTTTAAAATGAAATAGTTTTATTTTTCTGAATATTTTGATATATTATTTGTATTTTTAAGATTTAAAATGAATTAGTTTTATTTTTCTGAATATTTTTTTAGAAATAATACAAATTAAAAAGTTAATGTTTATATATTTATTCAAAATTATTAATTACATCATTACTTTTGTTTATTAAAAGATTTATTTGAAATTCAGACAATAAAGAAATGTGGCATCGACCAACATGTTAATAGATTGATATGATACTAGTATCACATACATGTGTGCGAAACACTTGGATGCGGGACGGGATGAAACTCGGAAGTTAAGCGTGCTAGTGCTAGAGTAGTGGGAGGATGGGGTGACCGAGCGGGAAGTTTGACCACGAGTAAGTAATTTAACTAGAGATAATTGTAGTTAGACACTAAGCAAATAATAAAAATTCTGAAAAAAAGGAGTGAAAAATTGGAGTGAACAAAAGGGAGTGAAAAATAATTAGAAACCCAAATGAATTAAAGAAATAACGAAATAGCCTGTAGTCCCGTTTCGTGTCAAAAACCGGGACTAAAGGTCCTCCCACCTGCGGCGCACGCCAACTGCCCAACTAAAGGGCGGGGGCCTTTAGTCGCGCATATTTAGTCCCGGTTGCGCGGCCGGGATTAATGGCCTTTGCGAACCGGGACTAAAGGCCTATTTTCTACCAGTGATACCACTAGCGTTGACTTCACATATATGTGAAAACAACATGTATATATTATTTGATAGGATTCTGTGCATAACTCAATAGTTCATATTCTTACGTATGAAGAGACTAGGAAATATGCACGTGCGTTGCAACGGGAGCAACACATTCTACTGCCCTACGACATCAGAGGGCGTTATCAATTTTGTGTACGCTCCTAGAACATGCTTCTCTTCTCGATTGTTTTCAGCTAAATTATTTTCGTGATAGGTAAATGCCGGTGCGTTGCAAAATGGCATAAATATTCTTGTAGTTCAACACTAATTTTGTCGAACAAATACATTTAGAATCCTCGGTCATATAAAACAACATCATGTACTACATTGTTTATTCACCTTGCAACTATAGTTTGGATCAATAAATAACAACTCTTTCGATAAGATCCATCCTAGATATATTGATCAAGAAAAAAAATGCAGCCTCATCAACGTTGTAGTTAATGACCCTTCCTTTGGGTCCTCCCGCTGTAGCAACTCCACTGATGACCCACAAACAAAAATCTCGTAGCAGCAATTCATGACAATCAGAACATAACTAATTCCGCCTTGTCTAACAATGTTGCTACTATACTTGAGAGGAAGATACATTCCCTATGAAAAAAAGAAATTACGCATGCAAAACGAAATTGTTGTTGTGGTTGTCTAGTTGCTCTAAATACTGCAGTCAAATTTGAGGAAAATCAAATAGGAATCTGAAGGTTAATTGCCCGTGCTTTGCTAAGGGGCAGAATTTTTCTAATGATTCCACACTAATCATATCAACCATATGATTTAAAAGTTCTCATGCATATCAAGCATCATTCTCAAAATTTTGAGCAGAGCCATAATATTAATTTAATATGTGCTTTTTGAGCAAAGGCATGCTCAGGTATGAGAAACTTTGCCAGAAACAACAAAACATTATCTTCATTTACTAAATTGATCAAGCATCGAGTCAAAATCTGACAAAACATAGGAACAGCCGTAGCTCCTCTCTTAAAACGCGTCACTGATATACATAAGTTTTTTTTTACCAAAACTTGCACACAAACACATATTAGTAATCTAGTATGTATGCGAACTCTCATTCTTTAATCAGAAGATGGTTAAATTCATGTACTAGTACATGTACTCACCCCGAGTTGGATAAAACAGCCGAAAGAAATTCACACAAATTACAGTCAGGATCATTGGAAAATTTCTGCATTGTTTGGCAAAAATAATCGCTCAAGCTATCACCATATATTTGACCCTATATTTTTTTAGTTTTATTATTTAAATTTTTGCAGTTCCATTGCACCTCTTGTAAGCGATGGATGACGTTTGCAGCTCTACGGTGCTACACAACGGCACTAATTGCAGCACACCCATGTCCGCACCCATGTCCGCATCCACTTCTGCACGCAACAACCCGTCACTGCAACATCTGGAAAAACAAAATTGATTCCAAAAAATTAACTGGAAAATAGGTCTCAGTTAATTTGTAAGTCAAAATCTTACGTGATTAAACATCAAAAGGTACATACAGTAGTAATTATAATTATAGTTTAGCTGCTAACTCTTTAAGATAATTAGGCGGTAGCCGTTCGATCGTACAGGCTATTAGTGTGCTCTTCTACAACTTTTGAGAAGAACGGTCCCTCAGTTTTGACCTGACAATTGCGTTATTCTTCACATCCTGCACCATGCTTTCACTGATACCGCTCACCACATCAATTTCAGTATCTTCCGAGACAGATAAGATGCAACTAAGAGCATGTCTAACAGACCCCCTATATGGCCCAAACCCGTATAATAACCGCTGATATACGGGTTTGGGCTCTACCCGGCCATCTAGCACGCCCCGTAAATGGACCACCCGGGACGATTTTTTACAAGTTTGGGTAGGGGGCGGCCCGTCGACCCCTACATGTGCGGGTCGGGAGGAGATATAGAGGTCCAACCCCTCACCTTTTCCCCCACTGCGCGCGAAGCTCCCAACCGCCGCCGCCGCCGCCGGAAATCCGCCTCCTCGCCCTCCCCGGCCACCGCGGCGCCAGAACTCGCCGCCATGGACTCCTCGCAAGCCTCTCCAACCGCCGACAGCGCGCCACCCATGTCTGAGGTGGTGAATACTGCCACCGCCAGCCGCCGCCCCGTAGATCCGGTCGCCTCCGAGGCACCGCACCCCCGCCGGACACCGCCGCACCCCCGCCGGGCCCCCAGCGGACCTCGGCGCCCCTCGACTCGCCGCGCCGTTCGCATCTCCGCCGCCTCCCCACGGTGAGTACTCGCCGGGCCGTGTTTCCTCTTCGATTTCGCCTTTCCGCGGGGGCCTGATCTCTGCTTCGCGATGCCGTAGATGTCTGCCGGAGATGATGCAGTACATCTTCCGCATCAAGGACCTCGAGGACCGAGAGAAGCTGCTAGATCAGAGGAAGGGTTCCGCGAAGGGCCGCATATGCATCCCGCGGAACCACTCTGGTATGACCTGTAGATTTTTTTGAATCTTGGCATAATATATGATCCATCGCACTTGATGTATCCAATATGAGCAATCCTTGCGAATGATGCCAAAGCAAGATTTAGGTTCGTAAAACAGATTAATGGCAATTTCATGCATAGCCTGGTTTCCTCAAGTTTGTCCAAAAGTCGGCCATTCTTGTTTTTCACCTGTTCCTGCTTGCTTTCCGAACTATTTTGGAGAAAGATACCAGGAACTGTCAAATTAGAACCCCCTAATGGTATTGCATTGGATGTTGGAGTTATGGAGAACATGAACATAGCAATCCTCAAGTATGGGAACCCATACTTGAGAATTGTTTTGTTAATGTTCTCCCTAACTGCAACATCTAATGCAATACCATTAGGGGCTTGTAGTTTGATGGTTCCTGATATCTTTCCTCCAAAATAGTTCAGAAACCACTCTGGTATGACCTGTAGCAAGCAGGAACTGGTGAAAAACAAAAGAGAATGAGGCAGTGAAAATACTCGGACAAACTTTAGGAAACCCCAAAAAAGAAGATTTTAGCTATGCATGAAAATGTCCAAAACCCTGTTTTGTGAGGGGCCAAAAGCTCGTGCGAGCTAGCAGACCCCCTACCCCCGCCCCGTAAAACAGAATATTCTGTTTTACGGGGTGGGGGTAGGGGGTCTGCTAGCTCGCACGAGTTTTTGGCCGGCGAAATGCGTATACAGGGCCCTCTACACGCGTTTTAGGGGGCGAAAATATAAGGGGTCTGTTAGACATGCTCTAACTAACCTGTACACCTACGCTCTTTCGCTTTACAAGTCTTGTATTCAACTCTCTTTTGTCAAAGAAAATATTCATGTGTGGCTTCAATGGATAGACAAATACTCAGAATGTCATTAATGTACCGAGTTCCATGAGAATTTTTGGATATATAGCTTCTGCTAGCTCCTGATTAATCAGCTTGCAGTACCATATTGCTCAAGAAGTACACATACATGGAGATAAACTTTTCTGCTACTATGTGTGAGTTTGCTGAGTAGATCCATATCTTTCCTCATTGACATATACGTGAAGCAAAAGCCAGTACAAACCATGGAAGAGAGGCTGCCTAGGCTGCAACTGCTGCTACCGTGGATGCGCATTGTCATCGAGGAGAGAGAGGGCGGGCTTATCACAAATCAGGCCATGCTGCATCAACTCAGCGAAATTTTGACATAAAGGACTATCTGATCTAGTGCAATGTCGGAAAGGACCACGTCTGAAATGAATTGCTAAAAGTACCGTGGCGGCAAGTTAGCCAGGCAGCACGCGTAACGTGCCGCCACGGATAGAGGCGGCAAGGCCTCACTACCGAATTCCGCGCGATCCGGAACGTTTTGAGCGGCACGTTTTGATAACGTCGCGCGGTTTTCGTCGCGGATTGCTGAAAAGTGGAATTTGCTCTCGAAGACGCGGTCAATCTCGACGTTTCTTATATGTGTCGTCGCGGATTTTTGTTCCCAGCCCAATAGGCCCAGCTGGAGGCGAGTTTCGTTCCACGAGAACGTCGCAGATTAGTTCAATATATCCCTTTTCATTTCTGTCATTTATTTGTCCATATTGTGAAATCGAATTATTTGTTTGGTATATGTTTTTGCATCGGCATTAGTCCATATTGTGAAATTGAATTATTTGTTTGGTATATGTTTTTGCATCGGCATTAGCCTAATGTAACCTTTTTAACTTCTGCCACTTAGATCCATCGAAACTTCTGTCATCTATTTCTCCATATTGTGAACTCGAATTATATCTATCTTAAGAAAATAAACATAGTAGTTGAACACAAACATAGACTACATATTAATAGATACCACACGATACAAACGAGATTATCGATCTAAACAGAACATCAGAAGCACGGGGGCAGCAGTAGGGGGCTAAATAAAGAGCATCAGTAGGGGGCCGACAGCTCCTCCGATGGCACTGGATCCTCCGTCAGGACTGGATCCTCCGATGACACTGGATCCTCCCTTGCCTGGGGAGCCGCAGCTGCGAGGAGAGTGATCAGAGTTTTCTGCTCTGCCAGGGCTAAACTGATCTTCAGTTCCCCAACCTGCTTGGTCTGTTCGAGGTTGCTGGCCCTCAACTTGGACGTATCATCCATCAACTTCCGAAACGCTATGAGGGAAGCTTCCCTCTGAGCCACCTGCTCCAACCTGGCATCGCGAGCCTTGTTGAGATTGTCGTAGGCACTGGTAGAAAATAGGCATATAGTCCCGGTTCGCCAGGGCCAAAAGTCCCGGCCGCGCAACCGGGACTAGCTATGCGCGACTAAAGAGCCCCCCCATAGTCCCGCCGCTTACGGACCGGGACTAAAGGCCCGTCCACGTGGGCGCCAGGAGTCAACTATAGTTTCGGCTTCTAGGATGTCAACCATCTTCGCCAGAGCGCTGAAGATGACCGTCTGTTCGGCTTCATGTGCCCTGTAGATAGTTGCATGATAGGAAGTTGATGTTAATCTAAAAGGCAAAACAGATCTAAGAAAGATGAAATCACGAGAAAATCAGAAACGGATCTAAGAAAGATGAAAGCACCAGGAATTCTGAAAAGAAAATCAGAAACGGATCTAAGAAAGATGAAAGCACCAGGAAATGGAACCTACAAGAGGGCAGCAGACCGCTTCGCCGGTGGAGCCATGGCCGCTTGGAGGAATGATCTCCGGTGGAACCTACTACGTCAAAGGGTTTTCGTTTGAGGGGAGGCGGTGAGACAGATAGAGGATGAACTGAAGAGTGCGTATATTTATACACCGGGAGGGTGATTGGAACGGAGGAGCCGCATGCACGACGGAGCAATAACTGGCCGCCGGAACTAAAGCGACACGTTTTACGTTCAGAATATCGTGATGAACGCGTGGCGTGCTGCATGCCACGGTTAGTGGGTTACTGCGGTGACTGGAAGAGCGGTTGTTTGCAGACTTAGGCCATGATGGCACTTTCTTCGGCCCTCTCCTGTCAGGCACTTTTTATTGGTCCTTATAGCACTTCGTAGCCCATAATTATTCTAATACAGTTGCAGCCCAAAATAAGAAGGAAGAAATGTTGAAACTTCAACGAACACATAAAACGTCAAAATTTTGATTATTTTGACACGTTTCAACATCTTCCACACTGTGAAACACTACACATCATCCCAGAATGCGTCGTCAAGTTCGCTGTTAACGGAGTCCTGCATAAGGCTCTCCCAGAATGCTTCCTCCATCTCCTCATCCGATGATGAGACGACGATGGTGGAGGGTCCAGCATCCGTACGAGCTCGCATCTTCGCGTCCCTCTGAGCGTCGAGCCGCAACTGCGCCTCTACCAGAGCTGGATGATCACAGTGGAACCTCTCCATCGTGGCCTCGTCGTCTCGGCGGATGCCCAGCTGCACGAACGCGCGGCGGTTCTCCTGCTCCTCCTTTCGGGTCACAATCCTCAGATCCGGGGCGAGGAACTCGGCAACTTCCCTGCTCTCGATGTCCCGGAAGTTGAGCTTGGCGCGCGGGCGGCCGAACCGCCACACCACCACGTCGAACGCGCGGACGGTGAGCTTAGGCGTGTCGAAGGTGCCCATCCACCACTGCACGCCATTGTGTGTGATCACCGCGGACCAGTGCCCGGACGGCCGCAACTGCACACCTCAGAAGCCGGTGTTGTTTCTCATGCGCGGCGCCATCGGGCGGATCAGCGCCGAGAGTGAGGGGGGATCGGGGGGGCTGTGGCGGCGTGCAGTAATCAGCGCCGAGAGTGAGGGGGGAGGACGGGGGGCTGCGGCGGCGGCACAGAAGGTAGGTTGCGTGGTCCGTGCTCGGTCGTATTTATGCGATAGCGACGAGGTCGAGAAGTTCAGTGACCGTTGGCTTGCCAGACTTTTGTTGATTTCTGCAGTGATGAGTTGCACGAGGGATTTGATCTAAACTCGAGATTTTAGCAGCTACTCCCTCCGTTCCAAAATATAAGCCTTTTTAACAAACTGTTTTAGCTCGCTAAAAAGGGTTACATTTTGGAACGAAGGAAGTATTAGCGATTTGATCTTTACTCGGGTTTTAGCACGAGGGATCTACCAGCGATAATATACCTTAGAAGTTTACGAAACAAACTAAACCTTAACAAGTCCAGGAAACAAACAAAATTACAATCCACCCAGATATAATAAGAAGTTCATAGGTCTAGCTCAGCAGCAGCCTAGTCTCTTCACCAATAATGCATATCCTTTGCTCCGGTTCTATATCACCCCCATCTCAATGACCGCCTCCAACCTAGGGTCATCGGTCTCCCTCACAATGATCAAAACAGGTTGCTGATTATGAAAATTATTGCCTTGGACGAAAACCGTCCACACCAGCTTGTCGAGGATAATGCGGCCGTCGGTTTTCTTGTTGTAAGAAATGGTGGTGACATGCTCTTATTCTCTAAGTCGTAGGCCAACCCTGCCATGATTCATCAGGCCAACGTGTTCCCCTATCAACTTCGGTAGTTTCTAAGCATGAAAGATAACATACCATATTAGCAGAACTTCTCATGGTTATTGGAAATTTACTTGCAAAAAGAGGAGGTCGTCTTATAGATACATACCATAGTATAGTGCTGCAAGTTTGTGACGGTGAAACGAGTCACAAAAGGAAGCCCAACATAGGGTCCAAGAGTAGAAGCCGGGCCAGGCGGTTCTTTTCGTGATTGTCGAGATGGGCTCTTTGGGCATATACGATGTTGGCATCATCATTCTTCTCATCAGCAGAACTGTCAGAATCATCATCATGGACCTCATCATCAGAATTGCTAGAATCCTCATCCTACATCTCATCATCAGAACAATCGTGAACTAAGTTGTTGAAATCCCTGGAGACATGGGGAAAGGAGCAGGAGATCTGCATCGTTAATTTTTTGAGCTCTGTAATGTGACGCCTGATACTCCAGGGAATCAAATCAGAAGATGAGGAATTTTTTGAGGTCCTGCTCGTTGACACGTAGATGTGGGATAGTGGCGCTTTGCTGACCTTGGTTCTCAATGTGTTTCTAAGCTCATGCGGGTAGAAGTCAGATTTCAAGTGGGGCGGGGTATCCCGCTAGCACGCTACGCTGCCCCGCAACTTTTGTCCACGCAAATCTGCCAGGCTGCCCGTGTTAAGTCTAGCGGGCCTATGCGGTCAACCCGAAAATTTTACCAGTGTGCCGCCTAGCCGCATGGTCCCGCAAATCACACATGCTCTACGAAAAAACAAAAAGTCCCGCAACTCTCTCCTGATAGCTGCGACGGGGAAAGATCTCCATCACTACTAAGGAAAAGCTTACCCGTGACGCACCATATTGGCTATCCGTGACGCACCTGGGCGCGTCACGGGTAGCACGCCGCGCCTATGGGTTTAGCCGTGACGCACCGAGCTGGTGCGCCGCGCCTATTGATACCCGTGACGCACGGGCTAGGTGCGCCGCGGCTACTTCTGGGCGCGTCACGCCTAACTCCAGAGGTGCGCCACGGCTACGAATACAGGTGCGTCACGGCTATTCTATGCTGTATTTTTTAAAAAAGGCAATACCGTATTTATACAGGTATATACAGCTCAAATACAGAATAATGTCAGTACACAAAATACAGAAGAATATCAATAGCTCAAACACAGGTATGCAATTGATAGAATAAATTTTCATAGCAGAAATATTACATAGTCTAGAAAACAAACATATATACTACTAATAAATCCAGGAGTTAGTCTCGAAAACAACCATATTACATATTTTTGACCATCACCACATAATCTATCTAGCGGGCGCGGATGTAGTCGATCACCATCATCATGTCCAAGTTGGCGATGTCACTATCCCTCATGGTGATCAGAATAGCTCGGCCAACCTCCATACCACCTCTTGCGGAATGGAACTGCCTCCATGCTTGAGAGTTGAGGATGACCCGACCATCAGCGTTATCCCTGGTGATCGGAACTACGGTGACAGGTCCTGATTCTCCACGGCGTACTCCAATGGTACCCATATGCTCCATGCCAGCACTGTCCGCTACCGCCAAAGGTATTTTCTACAACACACAATTCCAAGAAAGAATAAAAGCACAATGTCAAATGCCGGATAAGAAAGTGTTAAGAACATAAGCAACTATACGAATAAGAAAGTGTTAAGAAACATACCATGACATGTCCATTGGAGATGTTAGTGTTGGTGATGCGATGCACGAAAGGGGACCCGATGTAGCTATCTATCTGTGCAAGTTTCTGAAGGACACGGTCCTTCTCAAACTCGCTAAGATTCGCTCTTTGAGCAACCACCACATGTTTCCATGGGTCCTCCTCGTCCATATCATCCTCAGTGTCCATATCCTCGGTGTTCTCAGTTTCCTCCTCACTCCCGCCATCCTCGCTCGCAATCCCGCCCATATACACAATTTTGATGCGAGGTTGCGGTCCTTCCATAGAGAAGTGAATGTAATCAGCTCCGCTTACATTGTACGTGGCGATGAGAGCCTGCACTTCGTGCCCCCAGAAGTAGGTCTTCGTTCTTTCTTTTTTCACTCGAAGAATGTAGGTGTTCCCGTGAACATTGAAATTCACCTTACTGCCAACTAACTCGTTGAATTCATCGCGAATATTGCATGGTAGAATCTAAAAAAGAAATATAAAGAATATTTTGTTAATAAACACAAGTCTCAAGCTAGATAGTAAAACGAAAGAACAAGTTATAATAAAAAGAATTGTTAATTACCAACGAATCAACGTCACCGTCGTGGAGCTGAAGCATAAAAGAACTCCCACTGAATCGTCCTTCGGCACATCGGGACCGACATACTTCGCAAGCCATGTTCTATTAAATTAAGAAATGACACATAGAGGTTAGAGGAGCATAGCTATCACAAAACAAAGACAAATGGCAGAACCTACCTATCACAAAACAAATGTAGAAAGGCTATCTACTTTAATGGAATATCCAAAAACAAAGCTACTCCGGTCCTATTTCATTTGGTACAGATATTGTTTAAAACTAATCCTCTTGATCAGTTTAGTGCCAAGAAAAGGACACAATTGATACCGTTCAAACAAGTACAGAAGAGAGACAATTTTATTTATTGATGATTAAAAGAACGATAATAGAGGGTCAAGATAAGGAAAATTATAGAAAAAGCAACGTTGTATCATGGAGACAAGGTGACTCAAGATCTGTCTCCATGTGACTCAAGATCTGGACGTCTTCCTTATAGAGGGTCAAGATCAGCATGATTAAGTGAAAAATGGGCACAGCTTATCCAAGATAAACAATTGTACAACTTTCTAGCTAACGTTACCATTTCGGGCACTGCATGCATCCATAGGCTAACAGATTGGTAATGAATCTAACCACAATTAATCAGTAAAATAAGAAAAGCATAGCAGCATTATCTTCTATCATAATCCATCACTAACATAAAAGGTAGCAGACTTGAACAACATAAAGAAGCAAATCTTGACATTTGGAGAAAGCATGAACTTAATCTATTGCCAATCCATTTATCAACACAACAGATAAACTTTTTTTTAACTGGGACCAACTAGAGCTCATAGGAACAACTAAATTGACAAAAGGTAATGTTATTCATGCAGGTTTGTGGCTAAATTGACAATGGTATTCATGTAAAGAACAATAATGTGCATCGAAGGTGACACATAGCAACCCACGAAAGCACATTTATAAAATTCAGCTAAGAGACGATGTGTGAATAATTCTAAACCAAATAGCATATATGATATATGATTCTCCAAGATAAGGAAATTTACAGAAAAAGCGAACCAGAAAACATGCAGTGTTGTATCATAGTGACAAGGTGACTCAAGGTTTAGATCTTCATTATTTTATTCAAGATCAATATAATTAAGTGCAAAAATGAGCACAGCTTATTCAAGATCAACAGTGGCCATTTCAGGCAGTACCATGCATCCCTAGGTTAAATGATTGGGTATGAATCAAATCATGATTAATCATTAAAATAAGAAAGCATCGGGTCATCATCATTTACTTATCATAATCCATCCCTAAGATAAAAGGCAGAGACTTACATTTCTACAAAGCATGACCAAAACTTAATCGGCTTCCCAATAAATTTACCATCACATCAAATAAAAAATTGGGGCCAAAGCTAACAGGAACCACAAAAGCTGAAGTTATTCCTGCAGATTTTTAATCCATACACGCATCATAATTATAACCTAACCGTACAAGGAGCTGAAGCTCACATGTGAATGACAGTAGCCGATGTTGATTTTATTGCACGGAGAGGCGCCGTCTCGATGTCCCACTCGACTCCGCTATGATGAAGGATGAAATATTCGGGCCATTGCTTCCTATCATCACGGTCAGATCTAAACCCTCTCAGACTCACAAAGCTTTAGCTCATTTCTTACCCAGCAGAGATTATATTAGAATGCATCTGAGTTTGGCGATACATTATGTGCATCTCAACCGAGTGATTTTTGGTACTTTTTCAGGTTGATAAGATCAATGAGAGCTTCGGTCTCATTAACTCCATGACTAAGCCACTTGCGGCCTATCTCTTCACCAGGAACAACAAGCTCCAGGAGCAGACCGTTTTTGCAGGAGGAATGCTCCTAGGGGCGGGATCAAGGAGAAGGGGAGGGAGAGGACTAGGGGGGCGGCGCACCTTTGTTCGTCGGGCTTCGAGGTCGATGGAGACGGGACGACGACGTCGCAGTGGTCGACGGCTTCCTGGCCCTGCTCCTCCTCCTCCTAGGTCGATGCAGAGGCGAGGTGGTGGCGGCGACTAGAGGGAGGGCAGAGGCTAGGCTAGGGCTTGGGGTGGTGGTGGGCGGCGGCGAGAGGGAGGGGAGGGCAAAGGCTAGCTAGGGCTTGGGGTGGGCGGCGGCGAGAGGGAGAGGACGATGCGGATCGATCGGAGGAAGAAGCAGAGGACGATGCGGGCCAGTAGCTAGTATAGGAGAAAGGATAGCCGTGACGCACTAATGGAAGGTGCGCCGCGGGTATCGAACATAGCCGTGACGCACCACTGCAAAGGTGCGTCGCGGGTACGCCTCGTAGGCTCTCCACCCCGGCCCCACACGTAGGTGCGACGCGCCGTATGTTTGGTGCGCCGCGGGTATGCCTTTAGGCGCGACGCACCAAACGGGCGTGCGCCGCGGGTAATAGGCGTGACGTGCCGAAGTTGCAGTGCGTCACGGGTATCATTACTCCTATAGGCATTTTCCTAGTAGTGCATGTGTCGGGGCTGAAGATGACCTCACCGTTGCTGGCCTTTCCCTGGCGTGATCGCCAGCACCAACAGGTCGGAAAAGTGGCCGGCCGGCTGCAGGAGCAACGGCTCGGGGAGGCAGCGGCACGTCATGGAACACGGCGAGCGGCCCGGCCGCCAGCGAGGGCGGGTTGTCCAGAGGACGTGCCATACGAGCGCGGCTACCACAGGCGTGCTACGGTCGCCTCCATCTATGACCAGCCGAAGAGCGAGGTGGTGCCCTTGGGGTGCAGAGCGTGTGCGCATTGCGGAACGGGGCGAGACGCTTGCCCGCCGGCGATGGCGGGTTGTCAAGCTAGACGTGCCGGATGGGCATGACCCTCGCTGCGGCACGATTTTCTCCTTCGACGTCCAGCCGGAGGAGTAGGCGCCCGACCAGAAGGTGGTGCCTCTGGCCGCGGTGGCTGCGAGCTGAGCGGAGCACGCCTCGCACAGTCGCACTTCAGAGCCACGTCGAGGTCCAGTCCAGGTGCAGTGCGGCGAAGGTGCCGAGCATCACGACGGTTGATAACATGGTCGCGACGGCGAAACTATCCGTCACCGTGCACGTCACGACTCGCTGCACGAACCCTCTGCCCGGCCGGCGCCACCGCCTACTGAGAAGGAACGTACTGGCACGGCTCCGCCAGTTTGCTGCAGCACTCCTCCCGGCACCGCGGCACGGGCACGGCGTACTGCTCGCTTCCGTTACAAAGCGGGCATCGCACGACAACAAGGGTCGGTAGGTGCAGACACTTGGTTCCATCACGCCACCACTGTCCGGCCATTTACACCGGTCGTGTCTGTCACGTAGTTGCCGTGACATTCAACTGGAATCCGAGAACAACACCATCTGCTCCGGCAAGCCCAGGAGGAAGCTGGCGCGAGCGTCAATGGCAAGTGAGTGCGCGAGGATCGCCTCCTTGGACACGCCGGGCGCAACGTAGGCGACGTCCAGCATCCAGTTTCATGGAGAGGGCGTCAACAACATCATGGAGTCGAGTGAAGGCGTCGACGTCGTGCGTCCTTGCCTCCTTGGACACGCCATGGAGTTACCTTGCAGAGTAGCTTCACAACGGCGCATGAGTTCTGGCCTCCTTCCTTGCGGGATTACGCGGGTTGATGCGGGATGCCTCAAGTGTCCCGCATGAGTTTCAGTGGTACGTGGCGGAATGCCCGCAGTCTCCCGCAATTGCACGTTGTCCCGCATATTCGTGTGGAGGACAGCCGCATCCCGTCCCACTTGAAAGCTGAGGTAGAAGTAGCTCGTTGCAGACTTGCATTAGTGAGAATATTAGGCTTCGACCGTCGAGATTTTAGACCTGGTCGGCAGGACCAAATAAATGGAGTGCCACGAGGGATGTTCGTCATATCCGAGTAAGGGAGCAGGTGTGGTGTAGGGTCCAAATCATGAGAAGTTCGATGATGGCACGATATCAGGCTCGGCGAAGAACGATCCCCCCCTCCCCCACGCAAAATGTGGCCTTGGGGCGGAGCGTCCGGTGTGAGGAACACGACTTACAATGATCGACACTTCGATGTCTCCTGGGGAGGGTACACCATTCCCTTTGCCGTGGTCCCCTATCGAGGAGTGTGACTTGGTCGTCGGGTTTGTCAGGACGGCGCGTGTCGAGTAAGTTGCCTCAGACATAACAACGCCCATGGTTCACGGATCAAATAGAACTAAAGAAGTTGGCGTGCCGGCGCAGACGGCCGGCTCCTCTAAACTAAAGAGATCACATATTTCGCGTAACAAGGTAAAACTTAGGGATTTTACAACGGCGCCCCGGCGGCTTCTTCGACAAGCAAAGTGGGCGAAAATAAAGGAGAGAGGAGCGGAGAAAGGACTTGGGAAAGGCGTTGGGTTTTCAAATTTGTTTTAAACGCATTATAAATTTTATAATGATCCGAAAACAATTAGCGCTCACATCTCAACATTATTTTCTCATGACATCTTTTCAGAAAAAACTGGTATTTTTGTGTGGTGTGTGGGAAGAAATGTTGGTGGGAGCATATACTCGATGTGTCGGTTGATTTCAGGAGGACTCTGCTGTTCTTGCCTTCATTCTTTTTTCAACGGGCCTTCTCAGAGTGATTACTGCAAGCTTGAACTAAAAAAGTGATCAACGCTAGACTTGGAACATCAGGGCATCTCCAGCCGTTCGGGCCCCCAGGGCGCAAACCCCTCCCCCCCCCCCCTTTTTTTCCACCGCGGCGTGAAACGGCGCAATTCTGGAAACTGGGGGGGCGCGTTTCCCAGCCGTGAAACCCAGCCCCCCCCCCCCCCCCCAGCCGGTGATTCGGCCAAATTTGGGCAGGTAGAGTTTTCTCACACAAATAATTGAACTTTTGCCACCAAATAAAATAGAGTTTTGCCACACAAATAAATAGTTCAACAGTTTAAACAAAAAAAAAATTACACTAGTCATCGTCATCATCCTCAACATTGCCATTCCCCTTTCGCGCCCACAAATGCTGCACCAGGTCATTCTGCAGAGCATGGTGTGTTGCAGCGTGTCGAATCTCCTGTCGCTTGGTGAGGAAGTCTGTCCATGAAGCTGACACCTGGTGATCAACAGTTGCAAGAGGGCCCTGCCGGTAGTATGGTGTGCTTGCCTCACTGTCAGGCACCGGGTCATCCCGCTCACTCTCAATGATCATGTTGTGCAAGATCACACAACACTGCATCACCTCTCACATGTTGGACTTCGACCAAGTCATAGCTGGGTACCGGACAACAGCGAATCGAGATTGCAGCGCACTAAATGCCCGCTCAACATCCTTCCTGCAAGCCTCCTGGCACTTGGAAAACCAAGTTTTTGCTCTTCCTGGGATAGGGTTGGAGATGCTCTTCACAAATGTTGCCCACTTCGGGTAGATGCCATCTGCAAGATAGTACCCCTTTGTATACTGGTGTCCATTGATCTCATAGTTCACAGGGGGGCATGGCCTTCGACAAGCTCGGCAAAGACATTCGAGCACTGCAAGACATTGATGTCGTTGTGACTTCCAGGCATACCAATGAATGAATGCCAAATCCATAGATCGTACGAAGCCACGGCCTCGAGAACCACCGAGCACTCTTCTTCCTTTCCCTTGTACATCCCCTGCCAATCAAATGGGCAGTTCTTCCATGCCCAATGCATACAGTCGATACTGCCAAGCATCCCAGGAAACCCTCTTGCTTCATTCTCTGCGAGGAGACGAGCAGTGTCTTGCGCATTGGGTGATCGCAGGTATATTGGACCAAAAACTGCAACCACTGCCCGACAGAACTTGTTCAAGCACTCGAGGGCCGTGGACTCTCTCATGCGCAGGTAGTCATCTTGTGCATCTGCGGGAGCACCGTATGCAAGCAACCTCACGGCCATCGTGCACTTCTGGATAGAGGTAAAGCCTACCGTGCCAGTGCAGTGCTTCTTCAACCTTAAGTAGGTGTCGAACTCCCGGATGGCATGCATGATCTTGAGGAAGAGCGTGCGTTTCATCCTGAAACGACGCCGGAACACCTTCTCGTCGTTGGTGGGATCCACGGCGAAGTAGTCGGAGTAGAGGATGCAGTAGCCCTCGTACCGCTGCCTCGGCTTGCTCTTGCGGCGACCGGGCTACGATCGAGTGCGGCGCGGCTCGGCGTCCTGGGCCTGCAATCCGGCCAGGCAGCTCAGGACGAGCAGGTGTTCCTCATCGTCGATGACGACCTGGTCTTCCTCGTCGAAGAGCTCGGCGAGCATCTCCTCGGCGTCGGAGTCCATGGCTCGGACATAACGTCGAACACCTTGCGGGTGGTGGACGTGGTTCACCAGGCACAACCTCCTCCGTGGCAGAGACGCGAGAAAACGGCGGCGACGATGTGGTGGAGCAGCCGGCGGTGGTTTGCCTCGCCGCTCGTGTGTGATGGCGGCCGACGGCGGTGACGTGGGGCGTGACCGACGGGGTGGCGACGGCGAGGAGAGCGAGAGGAAAAGCCGATTCGGGGTGGGGAAAGTGGGGCAAATAGGACTCCCTCGCCGACAGAGCTGGCCCACGCGCGCTTTTATTTCCGCCGCCCCCCTCCCCCCCCCCCCCCCCCCCCGGAACCCAATGGGCTGGGTTCCGCCTGGGTACGCTGGCGCTAATTTCCGCCGAAACGGCGCTATTTCGGGTTCTGGGGGGACGACTGGTAGAAAAACGGCGTTTTTCGAGCAAACGACGGGGGCGACCGCAAACCGAGAAATGAAGCACAAGCAGTCGATTTCAGCAGGCCAGCACTGTACGTGCCATTTATATTTTATACTGACATTTTTATGCAGGAATACTTACAGTGGCACTGTCAGCTCGAAATATTTACACTAACACATATGTACATTTCCCTAGCCGTTTTTTCTGACGCCTAAACTATCAGCACAAAAAACACATTTCCCGTTTCTATCTCGCCGCCGCCGGATCCAACTCCGGCAGTGTGCGAACGTGGAACGCAAGACCAGCGATATAGTACCGCTAGGATGTTTTTTTCTGGCCATATCGTGGTGTCGACGGGCGGCACGTCTACTCGCTCTCCGGGATGACGGTCAAGTCGGGAGAGAACCTCGGCGGCGACCTCCCGCCATGGTACGCCACCACTCGCTTCTGTACAACCGCTGGTTTCGCCGCGACGAAGGCCATCATCGAATCGTCGGAGTAATCCTCCTCGGAGGGCGCAAACACGAGTGGCACCACTGAGCCGGCGCCTCGCCGTCGCCGGCCGCCGGCAGACGAGGCTTTGACAAGGGCGGCACTAGCTTTGACCGCCAGTGCGGCCACCTCCTCGAGGGTGAGGCTGCGGCGCAGCATCTCCGCCGGGAGCACGAAGTAGATCTGCCCCGGCAGGATTTCGTCGGCGCCGGCCACCGCTGCGACAGAGCCCTGGATCCCCATCGCATCGGCGTCGCAAAGGAACCACCCCTGCTCTCCGTGGCTGACCTCGTCCAGCACCAGCGCGGCCTTGGCCGGCTGAGAGTACTCCCGGAGCTCGCCGCTGGGCAGCACCACCCTCGCGGTCGCGGTGCCGTCGGCCGCGGCGTCGCAAGACACGCAGAGGCCCATTCTAAGCGGCTGTCTCGCTTCTCTGTAACAAAGCGGTTTTATTCGATCGTGCTGCTGCTAGCTTCTGGCTGGTTCTTTCTCCGGCGAGGTTGTAATGTGGTATTGTGGTGCTGCTGCCGGAGATGGCGAGGAAGAGGTTTATATAGCGCCGGAGCAGAGGGGTGTGAGAGGGGAGGGTTGTCGTGTAGCTGAGAGGGGACAGCACAGTCTGGGGCCTGGAGCTTTGTTGCCGCCAGCGATTGGCGTGGAGCCGTGGACTCGACTCGGGCGAGCTTTCCTGGGTACAGTAGATCACAGTCAAATGGCTTCCGATGGAGGATATTTTATCGTTGATCAAGCTCACGGTGAACTCGGAATAGCTAGCAAAAATCTCTGCACGCGGTTATGCTGCACACATACAAAAATCTCTGCACGCGGTTATGCTGCACACATACAAAAAAGCAGGATGAGAAACCGTCCAAATACATACTTACAAAGTTACTGTACAATTAAACACGACATTCCTTGGAAAATCCGTTAAAAAACATTCCAACAGGACAGCTCACTGCCGCACAATTAGAATCCAACGGTTTTGGAGAGCCAAGCAAGATTTTTTCTTTTGGAGCATTATGGAAAAAAAATCTGTGGCTTGGATGTTCAATAGTTTTATGGTGAGGATTAAATGTATTTCAATTTTTTCCTACTTTTTTCTATTTCCTTTTATATTACTCGGAAGAACTGTCATATCTGTGAAATTCTACAGCGTCCTACATCAAACCGACATGGTTTTCAATTTTGGATTGAAAGAAATTTTTAGACCTAAAGAAATTTAAGAGATCTCCATAATTTTCATAAATCAATTCACAACTTTATAGGCCAAATTCCATTAAAAGGGAATAAGTTAATTTCATGTTTTTTGAATTATCCCTGAAATTTCAAGAAATATATTTTTGGAATTATCAAAATATATCCTTGAACCCTCTTTGAGTCACAAGAGACCCTCACCATGTGCAGTTCAAAGGACACAATCCCGAAAGCTGTTGTATCTATAGCTCAGCAAAAGGAACTTGAACGTGAAAGAAATTGTGTTGCCTTACATCATTCCCACTAGCTCGAGCTCCCTCGTCTTGAAACGGCCGAATTTGGTTCACCTCTCGGGGCCACCTTAAACCTTAAACGGTGTCTAGATATCCATTGCAAGTCTTTTCTTTTTGAGATTGCATAGTTTGGTTGGGATATACTCTATTTTCTATGAAAGGCGAAGCTACGTGTATGTCATAGGGCCCCCCCCCCACCCCCACCCCATAATTTGGAGAATTACTGAAGAAAAAATGATTTAGGGGCTTGGATAAAAGAAAGTTCAGTGTTCTGCCTCCCCCCTCCCCAAACATTGTTGGCTACCTCCGTCACTGATTTCTAGACTCACTACGGGAGAGCTTCTATACGGCGACGGGCAGCCGATACGCCAACGACTAAAAGTCGGGCGCGTCGGCGTATAGATGGAAAGTGGCCAACCAGCCGCGTGGCCGTCGGCGTATACAATCCCGCCGCCGTAGCTTCTTTTACACCGAGGGGGCCCGCCAGCGTCTCTAACACCGTCAACGTACGCGATTTTACATCGATGGGGCCCGTCGGCGTCTCGATAACCGTCGGGGTACACGTTTTCCCTACGGGCCACGTGGCGACCCCATTACGGGATGTATACGCCGACGGGGCCCCCGTCGGCCTATATTGTTTTCGATATTTTTTTTGCTCTTGAATTGTTCTATATATTAGATTAATTTATTTTCATATTTAATTTTAATACAGTTATATTTTAAAATAAATTGGAACGGTTGGCACCTTTGAAATTCGATATCCCGCCACCCGCATAAAATATCGAGTAACAACACCCATGGTTCACGGATCAAATAGAACTAAAGGAGTTGGCGTGCCGGCGCGGACGGCCGGCTCCTCGAAACTAAAGAGATCACATATTTTGCGTAACAAGGTAAAACTTAGGGATTTTACAACGGCGCCCCGGCGGCTTCTTCGACAAGCAAAGTGGGCGAAAATAAAGGAGAGAGGAGCGGAGAAAGGACTTGGGAAAGGCGTTGGGTTTTCAAATTTGTTTTAAACGCATTATAAATTTTATAATGATCCGAAAACAATTAGCGCTCACATCTCAACATTATTTGCTCACACTGGTAGAAAATAGGCCTTCGGTACGCCCCCATTAGTCCCCAAAATAATGGACCCGCGACCATAGGGGTCTTTAGTCACGGTTCGGGACGAGACCCGCGACCAATAGTCTGGGCCCAGCGCGCTCGGCCCACAGCTGGCGGAGGGGAGGGGCTTTAGTCCCGGTTGGCCAGACCAACGGGGACTAATAGGTCCTCGGGCCGGCCCCACGGCCTTTAGCCGCGGTTGTCCAGGTGAACCGGGACTAAAGGCCCATCCCTATATATAGGACTCAGCTCGCTGCACTTGGCCACATTTGCTCACAATATTCACAAGGGGGTGGTGGGTATGTTTTTGGTTCCTACTATGCACACAAGGTGTTCGATGAAATGCCCCATAGCATGAAACACACTTGAGCGTTTTCATTTATTTTACCTCCGTGATCGCGGTTAGCAACTTGAACCTTTCATGATTTGTATTATTTCCAGCTAGCTAGTTAGTTTAACAGATGCATGATGGTTAATTATATACTTTATATAATAATAATGCAGATGAATCGGCAATGGATGTACGGTAACCGACTCTCCGGTGAGTTCACTACGGGTTTGAAAGATTTCCTCGTAGTGACAAATGCGAACAAGCAGCGAGGTTTTATTATGTGTCCATGTGCTGAATGTAAGAATGAGAAGGGTCACTCCTCCTCAAGAGTCGTTCACATGCACCTGCTTCGGCACGGTTTCATGCCAAGCTATAATTGTTGGACCAAGCATGGAGAAAGAGGGGTTAGAATGGAACAAGATGAAGAAGAGGATGATATCGATTTCAACTATCATGACCTTTTCGGTGATACTTTCATGGAGGATGATGCTGAAGGTGGGGAAGGGTTTGGTGAAGGTGAAGAAGAGGCACATGATGAGCCCGCTGATGATCTTGGTCGGACCATTGCTGATGCACGGAGACGCTGCGAAACTGACAAGGAGAGGGAGAATTTGGATCGCATGTTAGAGGATCACACGAAGTCACTGTACCCAGGATGCGACAATAGTCTGAAAAAGCTGGGCTGCACACTGGATTTGCTGAAATGGAAGGCACGGGAAGGTGTAGCTGACTCATCATTTGAAAATTTGCTGAAAATGTTGAAGAATATGTTTCCGAAGAATAACGAGTTGCCCACCAGTACGTACGAAGCAAAGAAGGTTGTGTGCCCTCTAGGTTTAGAGATTCTGAAGATACATGCATGCATTAACGACTGCGTCCTCTACCGCGGTGCATACGAGGATTTGAATGAATGCCCTGTATGCACTGCATTGCGTTATAAGATCAGAGGCGATGACCCTGGTGACGATGTTGAGGGCGAGAAACCCAGGAAGAGGGTTCCCGCCAAGGTGATGTGGTATGCTCCTATAATACCTCGGTTGAAACGCCTGTTCAGGAACAAAGATCATGCCAAGTTGTTGCGATGGCACAAAGAGGACCGTAAGTCCGACGGGGAGTTGAGACACCCCGCTGATGGAACGCAATGGAGAAAGATCGACAGAGAGTTCAAAGATTTTGCAGCTGACGCAAGGAACATAAGATTTGGTCTAAGTACTGATGGCATGAATCCTTTTGGCGAGCAGAGCTCCAGCCATAGCACCTGGCCCGTGACTCTATGCATCTACAACCTTCCTCCTTGGTTGTGCATGAAGCGGAAGTTCATTATGATGCCAGTGCTCATCCAAGGTCCGAAGCAACCCGGCAACGACATCGATGTGTACCTAAGGCCATTAGTTGATGAACTTTTACAATTGTGGGGCAAACCTGGTGTACCTGTGTGGGATGAGCACAAAGAAGAGGAATTTAACCTACGAGCGTTGCTTTTTGTAACCATCAACGATTGGCCTGCTCTCAGTAACCTTTCTGGACAGTCAAATAAGGGATACAAAGCATGCACGCACTGCTTACATGAGACTGAAAGTGTATTTTTGGATAACTGTAGGAAGAACGTGTACCTGGGTCATCGTCGATTTCTTCCCCGAAATCATAACGTAAGAAAGAAAGGCAAGCATTTCAACGGCAAGGCAGATCACCGGCCGAAGCCTGCGGAACGTACTGGAGCTGAGATATTTGATATGGTCAAGGATTTGAAAGTCATCTTTGGAAAGGGTCTTGGCGGACAATCAGTTCCGCAGGGAGTTGACGGGCACGTACCCATGTGGAAAAAGAAATCGATATTTTGGGAGCTACAGTATTGGAAAGTCCTAGATGTCCGCTCTGCAATCGACGTGATGCATGTTACGAAGAATGTTTGCGTGAACCTGCTAAGCTTCTTGGGCGTGTATGGGAAGACAAATGATACAAAGGAAGCACGGCAGGATCAGCAACTTTTGAAAGACCCAGATGACCGGCATCCGGAATGGTTTCAAGGTCGTGCCAGCTACGCTCTTACGAAAGAAGAGAAGGTCATTTTTTTTGAATGCCTGAGCAGTATAAAGGTCCCGTCTGGCTTCTCGTCGAATATAAAGGGAATAATAAACATTGCGGACAAAAAGTTCCAAAACCTGAAGTCTCACGACTGCCACGTGATTATGACGCAATTGCTTCCGATTGCTTTGAGGGGCCTCCTACAGGAAAATGTTCGAGTAGCCATTGTGAAGCTATGTGCATTCCTCAATGCAATCTCTCAGAAGGTAATCAGTCCAGAAGATCTACCACGGTTACAGAACGATGTGGTCCAATGTCTTGTCAGTTTTGAGTTGCTGTTTCCACCATCCTTCTTCAATATTATGACGCACCTCCTGGTCCACCTAGTCGAAGAGATTTCCATTCTCGGTCCTGTATTTCTACACAATATGTTCCCCTTCGAGAGGTTTATGGGAGTATTAAAGAAATATGTTCGTAACCGTGCTAGGCCAGAAGGAAGCATCGTAAAGGGCTATGGAAATGAGGAGGTAATTGAGTTCTGTATTGACTATGTTCCTGACCTTAAGCCGATTGGTATTCCTCAATCGCGGCACGAGGGGAGACTAAGTGGAAGAGGCACGATCGGAAGGAAATCAACGATATGTATGGACGGTCATTCTATGACTGAAGCACACTACACAGTTCTGCAAAATTCGAGCTTGGTGGCTCCGTATTTCGAGCAACACAAGAATATTTTACGCTCGAACAACCCGGGGAAGACTGAATCATGGATTAGAAAGGCCCACATGGAGACTTTCGGCAGTTGGTTGCGAAAACATTTAATGAATGACAATGATGTTGGAGATCAGCTGTACATGTTGGCCAAGACACCATCTTCGACTATCACGACTTTCCAAGGGTACGAGATTAATGGGAATACATTTTACACGATCTCTCCCAAGATAAAAAGAGCACCAACCAAAACAGTGGTGTCCGCTTTGATGCAGCAACCGAGATTGGGCAAAAGGTCACATATTATGGTTACATAGAGGAGATATGGGAACTTGACTATGGACCCTATTTTAAGGTCCCTTTGTTCCGGTGCAATTGGTTCAAGCTAACAGGAGGTGGGGTAAAGGTGGACGAGCAATACGGAATGACAATGGTGGATTTCGACAATCTTGGTTACCTTGACGAACCATTCGTCCTAGCCAAAGATGTCGCTCAGGTTTTCTATTTGAAGGACATGAGTAGCAAACCGAGGAAACGGAAAGATAAGAAAACGATCAGTGCATCATGCGATGATCCAAAGCGTCACATTGTTCTTTCAGGGAAAAGAAACATCGTGGGAGTGGAGGACAAGACAGACATGTCAGAAGATTATAATATGTTTGGTGAAATTCCGCCCTTCAAAGTGAACTCTGACCCAAGCATTAAGTTAAATGATGAGGATGCTCCATGGATACGTCCAAATCGTAAGAAAGCGGGGACACAAGGGAAGAATTGATGTGTAATAATTTATTGTACCAAACTTTGTTGAATGGATCATGTTTAATGGATCATTTTGAATTATATTATCTCTAATTAATTTATTGTACCAAACTTTTACTAAAAACAGAAAACAGACGCGCTAGCGCGTCGCAGTGTCGCCGGAATGCAAATTCTTTTATTAAAAAGAGAAAACAGACGAACACTACTCCTCGCCGTCGTCGTCGGGGAACTCGTCGGTGACCTCCTCCGGGTCATCATCGTCGCCGAACTCGTCCGTGACCTCCTCGTCGTCGTCGGAGGTGCATGATGGTATGTCCGAGATAGGCCCCCACCTCGGATCGTCGGAGGCCCAGACTTCGCCGGCGCGGTCGGCCCGACGAAGCTCCTGCAGCGCCCTCGTCCTCGCCTCCCGAGCGGCATCTAACGCGAGGTGGCGTTCGAGGCGGTGCTCCGCCCGCTGAGCCGCGCGGGTCTGCCAGAGCTCCTCGTCGGCGCTCTCCTCCCCCGGGTTGTTCCGGTAATACTCGCGGACGACGCGGTCTTCCCTGGCGTCGACTAGGCCCTGAAACGCGCGGTGGCGGAGGTGGAGGTGGTCGGCGGCAGTGATGATCTGCGGCTTCGGCGCCCTGGCCTCCGCTTCCCAGACGGTGTGGCAGTCGTTGAAGTTCATTAGCGACCGCGGGCGGTTGAGGCGCCAGGCCGCCGCGTCCCAGGCGCGGGCTGCCTCCGCCGCCGTCGCAAAGGTGCCGAGGGGGATGCGGTCGTCCCCCCAGCGGATATCTGCGCTGAACATTCCGTTCTGCCGTGCTCGGGCGCCACGGAAGCCGGTGGTGCTGTTCCTCCTCGGAGGCATGGTGGAAGCGCGACGGTGCCCTCCTGGCATGCGTGGAGAGGAGAAGACGCGCTCGAGGCGCGACAGTTTATACCGCGCCCTCCTGGCCACGCGTCACAACTCCCGCGCCACGCGTCGCAACTCCCGCGCCACGCGCCACCCTAATTAACACAACCAAGCAAATAGTTGCACATTACTACCCGAGCTCAAAGTGAACACTGACCCAAGCATGGATGGATGTGTTAAAGGGGGGGTGTAGAACAAAACAATCGGTATCACCATCATACAGCCCTACCGTGGCTACTCAGTGCAATATGCATACCAAATGCACGGTAGGACGTATGATGGCGAATCCGGATGTTTTGTATTTGCTCGATGAACTGACCGGTGTATGAAGGTGGGCTATATATAGGGTCCTCTGGCTCACAAAGTGTTGTGCTAGGGTTTTGATCCAACGGTTAAGAAACCACCTCATCCAACGGCTCACAACAGCTCGAAAGAAACACACCGTAGCCCTGATCGAACGGCTCACAACAGCTCAAAAGAAACACACCCCGGATCCAACGACTCAGAAGCGCTTTAAAGAAACACACGATCCGTGTGATTCTATCTGATTGGTCCAAACGAAACACTAACCCATTTAGTCCCGGTTGGTGTCCCCAACCGGGACTAAAGGGATGTTTTCTTCTCGCTATATATATGTGCATTGCCACACCATTGGCATAAACACATACAAACTCACCACTCTCTCATGGCTTCTACCGTACCCACTCTAACATTCATCCAGACGGAGGCACTTTCCGCCTCGAACTACCCCTGCCCGCCCGGCTACAGTGTTCCCGCCGGTTGGATGCTGAGCGCCGGAGGAGTGCCGGTCCCTCCTCTTCCTCAAGGTGTGGCACGTCGGGCGGCCATCACGAACCATTACTACCACGAGCTCACGGCGGAGCAGCGGAGAGATCCCAGTTGGCATCCCGATAACCAACATACTTGGGATGCCTTCTTCATCAATCGGCGTGAGAGGGCGCTCGCCAGGTATGAGGAGGACGGCCTGCCTCCTGGGAACTTTCACGAGGCCGGTCGTCGGCTATGGTGGTCCGGCCGGACTCTACAGAGCGTCATGGACTACATCAGGGCCGGCGATATCCCCCGCCTGCACTACCCTCAGGCCCAGTCCTGGGCTCTGAATTTTCTCGCATGTAGGCCTAGGCAGGAGTATGACTAGCAGCAGATATCAGATCATGCATCTATGCTCTCCGTTTAGGTTTAGATCCACTCTTGCCATTATGTACTGCTTTTTTTATCTATGGGAATTTTTAAGATTGGAAAAAGAATTAGTTTTATTTTTCTGAATTTTCTGATATATTATTTGTATTTTTAAGATTGGAAAAAGAATTAGTTTTATTTTTCTGAATTTTCTGATATATTATTTGTATTTTTAAGATTGGAAAAAAGAATAGTATTCGAATAACCACGTTTAGTCGCGGTTGGTGTCACGAACCGTGACTAAAGGCTCGTTCTGTGCGGGAACGAAAACGCCGCGAAAATTTTCACCTTTAGTCCCGGTTCGTGACACCACCCGGGACTAAAGGCCCGCGGAGGGTACCCAGGGGACCTTTAGTCCCGGTTCGTGACACCACCCGGGACTAAAGGCTTGACCTATATATGTGCGGTGCCTTCCTGCCCCAAAATTTTCTAAGTCCCCAAACCCTCGTCTTCATTCGCGCCGGCGCCCTGTCGTCTTCTGCCCCGTCGCCGTCCCCCGCGCAGATCTCCGTCGCCGTCGCCATCGCCGTCGCCGTCGCCCTCGTCGCGCCCTTCTCTCCACCGCCTCCACCCTGCTCCGCCCCCGCCCCGTCGCCGTCTCTCCGGCCGGTAGGTTCCCCGCGGGCCGTCGCCGTCTCCCTAGAACCAACGCCATCGAACTAGAACCAACGGCGTCGCCCTAGAACCAACGCCGAACCAACGCCGTCGCCGCGCCGTCGCCGTCGCCGTCCCTCGCGCTCGCTCCCGCGGCCAGATTCGCCGCCGGCGAGACCACAGTGGCCGTGGCCTCGTCCCCATCTCCGTCCCCTCCCCCGTGGCGAGCAGCACAGTGGCCTCGTCCCCATCTCCGTTGCATCCCCCGTGGCCGGAATCGTCGATCCGAGATCCTAATCTGCAACCGCCGGCCACGCCAGGGGTGACGTCATGATGACGTCACCTGCCCACTGTTCTAAATTACAGAATATAAATAACCTTCTAAATTAAATAACTTTTAATTTATAATTTATTTTTTTTGGAAAAATATGCAAAATGTTCAGAAAAATGTAAGCTATCTGTTTATATCATTTTCAATCATGTTTGACAAAGTTCAAAATGAGACCATATTTGAATTTGTATTAAATTCATTAAAATAATGATGAAAATAAGTTTTAATTCAATAAATTCAGAATATTAAGTGTAATATACCAAAATGACCAGGAAAGCAAATGCAACCTAGCTATGGGGTTCTCCAAGTCATTTGAGAAACTAATCTTGGACACACCTCTAAAGTATGGTTTTCCCCCTCCGGTGGTTATCGTTCTTCCACCCAAAACCCTAGCAATCTGTTTTCCCTCCTTCTACGACAATATTTGCTAAGTCTCCTATATACTTAATTAATTTTTACTACATGCATGTCTGCAGGAGTGACATATGGCAGACAATAGAGACCTGACGGCGGAACAGGTGGCTGAAGGTTATATATTAGATATCATAGCCGGAGGAGGAACAGACATTGTCGATGATGTAATCTCTTCTTATCTGAACCTTGAGGATCAAGAAGGTGAAGGAGGAACAGACATTGTCGATGATCAAGGAGGTGAAGAAGGAACAAACATTGTCGATGATCAAGGAGGTGAAGGAATGGACATTGATGACGGAGGTCAACCGTCGACAAACGACGATCTCCAATTGCAAAGAACAACCACCTCCGGCGAGGTATATATTTTAGCCCTCGGTCTTATTTTAGCCCTCGGTCCAATTGCAAAGACTAACGCGCGCGACTCTCTTTCTTATTTTAGCCCTCGGTCGGATCTAGTATGACAAAGCGTGGCAAATCCAAGGCGATGAAAGATTCCGAAATATATACCATCGAATCAGTCAGTGAAATCGGCAAGCCCCTACAGCACACCACAAAGTTTATCAACCAATGCGGAGTCATTGTTAGAGACATCGTCCCGATCACCGTCCAGGAATGGAAGGAGCCAAAGAAAGCACGTATTGGTTTCAGTTATGTCGACAAGAGAACGAAAAAGATTATGTTTAGAAAGCTTATTGCACATTTCATTCTACCTCCGGAATACAACAAAAAAGATGAATTCGGTCAGGACGTTCCGGGTGGACGTGAGAGGAGGAGGATAGTCAAAGAGTTCGCTCTTCAGAAGATGGCCGAAGCATTCCGGAACTTCAAGAAAAATTTGTTCCGTGAATATGTCAGCAAGGGCAAGACTCCGATTTTCACTGGACAATATGAGAAACTGAGAGATGATTGGACAGAATTTGTGACGCAACATAAATCGGAGCATTTCAAGGAAATGTCGGCAAAAAATAAGGCTAATGCGGAAAAGAAACAGTACCATCATGTTATGGGGCCAGGAGGATACCGCGTTTCGGCGCCTAAGTGGCAGGCAATGGAGGACGGCCTAAGGGCAAGAGGAATCCGTCTAGGTACAGAGGGATGGGACGAAAGAGCCAAAATGTGGTGGTACGGGCATGGGGGATCGCTAGACCCGGAGACAGGGGAGTGTGTTCACCGGCAGAAAAAGTTTGCTCCCACAAAAGACCTTGTTGACGCAATGACCAAAGCTCAACAGGGCAAGATCACGTTCAACAGAGAGAGAGACCAACTGACAGTTGCCCTCGGAAATCCTGAACACGGAGGACATATACGAGGCAAAGGCAGATTGCCGTGGAAAGTAGGGTTTTCCCAGGAGGGTGACCCGTACTGTTACAGAAGCCGTAGGAGAGGTACGGACCGGGCTGCAGATGAACTGTCGAATCTTGCAATGGAAGTTTCTGAACTGAAGAAGGTCGTGGCGGGAATACTTGAGAAAGAAAAAGTGTCGGCTGCAGGGCCGCATCAAAAACATGCAACGGATCTCGGAAGCCAGCAGCGGAGAAGCAGCGTGGCTTCCACGGAGGCTCCGACTGCAGGTGCTAATGCACCGATGATCGAGAGTCGTGCACCGGAGCCTCACTACCCCGTGGATGACGTAAAGGAGATGAAAGAATGTGATCTGCATTATCCCGTGGGGAACATTTCCATGAAGGTGGCTACCGGCAGTGCTTTACCCTATACACCTGGAGCACTCCATCACAACAACCCCATTCCATATGGCTATGCTCGTGTCACGGTGGAAGACATAGTCCAAGCGTTTGAGGACCTGGAGATTGACATAGCTACACCCGAAGGGGAGAGAAGACTTGGAGATGTCAAGCGCCAGTTCATTCTATGGAAAAAGAAGTACATAGTGTTTCCAGGCGAGACGCCAAGGCTAACAAGTCCACCCCCCTACGATGGTGCAGGTGCTGGTGGTGGTGGTGGTGCTGGTGCTGGTTCACCTACGCCTCCTTCACGCCATTCGACGCCGTCCCCCGATCTTCCTCCTCCGGCGGTTAAGCAGCCGTCGCCCACGATTCCTCCTCCGGCGGTTAAGCAGACGTCGCCCCCCATTCCTCCTCCGGAGGAAAAGCAGACGTCTCCCACTATTCCTCCTCCGGAGGAAAAGCAGACGTCGTCGCCCCCCATTCCTCCTCCGGAGGATAAGCGGACGTCGACCCCCATTCCTCCTCCGGAGGATAAGCGGACGTCGCCCCCCATTCCTCCTCCGGAGGATAAGCAGACGTCGCCCCCCATTCCTCCTCCAGCGAAGAAACAGAAGCAGGCGGCCAGCAAGGGAACCCGCTCTTGGTCTATTAACCCGGACCCTTATGTACCTAAGACCACACGGGTACCGGAGCCATCACTGAAGCCTCTCCCCCCAAGGCCTTGGGAACTTAGTGATGCTGAAACCAAATTGGTCGTGAAGGCTGACGTTGACAAATGGAAGGGCAAACTGAAGGCGCTAAAGGAGCCTGAGCCCAAGGAAGTATTCCCTCCGATTGTAGACTATTGGGCTACGGATTTTTTATCGACAGTGTCCCAATCCGTGAAGAATTTGCCTAAAGACTATGATATTGAACTTCGTAAGCAAGCAGGAATATTGGAGGAGGAGAAAGAAAAAGCAAAAATGATAAAAAGCGGGAAACAAGTTGCCCAGCTCGGGATGCAGAGTAAACAATCGATCCCCCCCCCTCATAGTGAAAGCCGCTCCGGAACAGGACCCCGAGGTCATAAATGCTGTGACAGCAATGGGATTGACTGTAGCTACTGCCATGCAAAATGCGTCCGAGGCCGGTATGTCTCTTCGTGCCTTTTTAGACATGGACGATATGCCAATGGCTGATGTAGCATTAAAATATGTGAAGAAAGGGCCTCTCGTCGAGCCTGCGAAGGAAAAGGATCTACCACCACTAATGCAAAGTCTGCTACGTTGGTACAAAGATTTCATAGCATTTACCGACAAAGAATATGTGTATGTGGATTATACAGAGGAGCATCACACCAAAAAGTACTCTGTAACAGTTGAGTTGAGTGAATTGTTCCAGCTGTTCAATATGCGTGAGCTCGACAAATCTATCCTGAGTTGCTACGTTCTGTAAGTGATTTATTTCTACCTCATCTCGTTCTTCATTGCCTACACTATATATATATATATATATATATATATATATATATATATATATATATATATATATATATATATATATATATATATATATATATATATATTGTCCTAACTATATTGTTCCGTACGCTATTATGCAGATTGAAGATTTGGGAATGCAAAGTAAGACTCATCCATGATGTTGGGTTCATTGACCCACAAATCATTAATGGAACTATGTTAGAACGTCACCCCAAAGACGTGGAGAAAGACTTGTACAATTTTTTTAAAAAGCATGAATCCAAAAGATATATTCTATTTCCTTACCATTTTGGGTGAGTGTTTCTCTCATGTTCCCATTCTCTTTTGTTTACTCCATGCATGGTATGTCGAATCGATAAATTATGCATGACTCTGCATCTAATGTGTCCGCAGGTACCACTGGATTCTGCTAAAAATTGATCTTCACAAGTCTTTAGTTTTGATCATTGACTCTATGAATTCAAATACAGATCTTTGGGTCAACATGAGAAAAATGATGCAAAAGTAATTATTTTTCAATCATTTGCGCTCTATATCGATCGGTCTCTTTTGTTCATTTTCTAAGCTAATAACTCCCTTGTTCATTTAATTTTATTTGCATTGTAGAGTTTGGAGACGGCTCTCACTTCAACATGTCGGTGAATTCAAAGATGCGCTACAATTTAAAAATGTGGTCAAAGGTGTGGATAAGCAGCCACCGGGGACCGGTCTATGTGGATACTATGTCTGTGAGAACATACGGAAAGAAATATCTGAGAGGAAGAAGGACGAGGAAACGCGGAAGGGTCTCAATAACTTGCGGAGGACGCTTACTCCAGAAGCTCGCTTCCGACCAATTCAAGAGGAAATAGCAGGATTTTTCCTTAGGCATGTGATCCAGAAGAAAGGAGAGTTCCATGCGTCCACCGACGATGACTTTTATCCGCATGTATAAGCCCTGAGTACTTTGAAACTTGTGCGAATTTGTGTATGCTCGTCCATCTTAATTGTGTAATATGGAAACTTGATCGAGGTTGTATATATGGTCACCCGATATTGAATATATATTATATATTCCTATTGAATTCTCCTTGTTTGATATTTCATATATATATATATATATATGCATGTATATGTGTACTGAAATTAAAACAAAACAAATTAAAAAGGAAACAGGTTTAGGGGGCCTAAAACCCTAAACCTGCGCAGGTTTTCAGTCCCGGTTAACCACAAGAACCGGGACTAAAGGTCCTCCGCCGCAACGGACCCCTAGCGCCCACGTGGACGGGCTTTTAGTCCCGGTCCGTAAGTGGCGGGACTATAGGGGGGGGGGCATTTAGTCGCGCATAGCTAGTCCAGGTTGCCCGGACGGGATTAATGGTCCTGGCGAACCGGGACTGTAGGCCTATTTTCTACCAGTGTCATGACATCTTTTCAGAAAAAACTGGTATTTTTGTGTGGTGTGTGGGAAGAAATGTTGGTGGGAGCATATACTCGATGTGTCGGTTGATTTCACGGAGGACTCTGCCGTTCTTGCCTTCATTCTTTTTTCAACGGGCCTTCTCGGAGTGATTACTGCAAGGTTGAACTGAAAAAGTGATCAACGCTAGACTTGGAACATCGGGGCATCTCCAGCCGTTTGGCCCTCCAGGACGCAAACCCCTCCCCCCCTTTTTCCGCCACGGCGCGAAACGGCGCAATTCTGGAAACTGGGGGGGGGGGGGCGTTTCCCAGCCGTGAAACCCAGGCCGCCCCTCCCCCCCCCCCCCCCCGCCCAGCCGGTGATTCGGCCAAATTTGGGCAGGTAGAGTTTTCTCACACAAATAATTGAACTTTTGCCACCAAATAAAATAGAGTTTTGCCACACAAATAAATAGTTCAACATTGCCATTCCCCTTTCGCGCCCACAAATGCTGCACCAGGTCATTCCGCAGAGCATGGTGTGTTGCAGCGTGTCGAATCTCCTGTCGCTTGGTGAGGAAGTCTGTCCATGAAGCCAACACCTGGTGATCAACAGTTGCAAGAGGGCCCTGCCGGTAGTATGGTGTGCTTGCCTCACTGTCAGGCACCGGGTCATCCCGCTCACTCTCAATGATCATGTTGTGCAAGATCACACAACACTGCATCACCTCCCACATGTTGGACTTCGACCAAGTCATAGCTGGGTACCGGACAACAGCGAATCGAGATTGCAGCGCACCAAATGCCCGCTCAATATCCTTCCTGCAAGCCTCCTGGCACTTGGAAAACCAAGCTTTTGCTCTTCCTGGGATAGGGTTGGAGATGCTCTTCACAAATGTTTCCCACTTCGGGTAGATGCCATCTGCAAGATAGTACCCCTTTGTATACTGGTGTCCATTGATCTCATAGTTCACAGGGGGGCATGGCCTTCGACAAGCTCGGCAAAGACATTCGAGCACTGCAAGACATTGACGTCGTTGTGACTTCCAGGCATACCAATGAATGAATGCCAAATCCATAGATCGTACGAAGCCACGGCCTCGAGAACCACCGAGCACTCTTCTTCCTTTCCCTTGTACATCCCCTGCCAATCAAATGGGCAGTTCTTTCATGCCCAATGCATACAGTCGATACTGCCAAGCATCCCAGGAAACCCTCTTGCTTCATTCTCTGCGAGGAGACGAGCAGTGTCTTGCGCATTGGGTGATCGCAGGTATATTGGACCAAAAACTGCAACCACTGTCCGACAGAACTTGTTCAAGCACTCGAGAGCCGTGGACTCGCTCATGCGCAGGTAGTCATCTTGTGCATCTGCGGGAGCACCGTATGCAAGCAACCTCACGGCCATCGTGCACTTCTGGATAGAGGTAAATCCTACCGTGCCGGTGCAGTGCTTCTTCAACCTTAAGTAGGTGTCGAACTCCCGGATGGCATGCATGATCTTGAGGAAGAGCGTGCGTTTCATCCTGAAACAACGCCGGAACACCTTGTCGTCGTTGGTGGGATCCTCGGCGAAGTAGTCGGAGTAGAGGATGCAGTAGCCGTCGTACCGCTGCCTCGGCTTGCTCTTGCGGCGACCGGGCTTCGATCAGTGCGTTGCGGCTCGGCGTCCTGGGCCTGCAATCCGGCCAGGCAGCTCAGGACGAGCAGGTGTTCCTCATCGTCGATGACGGCCTGGTCTTCCTCGTCGAAGAGCTCGGCGAGCATCTCCTCGTCGTCGGAGTCCATGGTTCGGACAGAACGTCGAACACCTTGCGGGTGGTGGACGCGGTTCACCGGGCACAACCTCCTCCGTGGCGGAGACGCGAGAAAACGGCGGCGACGATGTGGTGGAGCAGCCGGCCGTGGTTTGCCTCGCCGCTCGTGTGTGATGGCGGCCGACGGCGGCGACGTGGGGTGTGACCGACGGGGTGGCGACGGCGAGGCGAGCGAGAGGAAAAGCCGATTCGGGGTGGGGAAAGTGGGGCAAATAGGACTCCCTCGCCGACAGAGCTGGCCCACGCGCACTTTTCTTTCCGCCCCCCCCCCCCCCCCCCCCCCCGAACCCAATGGGGTGGGTTCCGCCTGGGTACGCTGGCGCTAATTTCCGCCGAAACGGCGCTATTTCGGCTTCTGGGGAGACGACTGGTAGAAAAACGGCGTTTTTCGAGCAAAACGGCGCTATTTTGCGTCCTCTGGGGCGCTGGGGGGGCGACTGGAGATGCCCTCAACTGAGGAGAGGAACAAACCGAGAAATGAAGCACAAGCAGTCGATTTCAGCAGGCCAGCACTGTACGTGCCATTTATATTTTATACTGACATTTTTATGCAGGAATACTTACAGTGGCACTGTCAGCTCGGAATATTTACACTAACACATATGTACATTTCCCTAGCCGTTTTTTCTGACGCCTAAACTATCAGCACAAAAAACACATTTCCCGTTTCTATCTCGCCGCCGCCGGATCCAACTCCGGCAGTGGGGACGTGGAACGCAAGACCAGCGATATAGTACCGCTAGGATGTTTTTTTCTGGCCATATCGTGGTGTCGACGCGCGGCACCAGCCTCTACTCGCTCTCCGGGATGACGGTCAAGTCGGGAGAGAACCTCGGCGGCGACCTCCCGCCACGGTACGCCACCACTCGCTTCTGTACAACCGCCGGTTTGGACGCGACGAAGGCCATCATCGAATCGTCGGAGTAATCCTCCTCGGACGGCGCAAACACGAGTGGCACCACTGAGCCGGCGCCTCGCCTCCGCCGGCCGCCGGCAGACGTGGCCTTGACTAGGGCGGCACTGGCCTTGGCAGCGAGAGCGGCCACCTCCTCGAGCGTGAGGGTGCGGCGCAGCATCTCGGCCGGGAGCACGAAGTAGATCTGCCCCGGCAGGATTTCGTCGGCGCCGGCTACCGATGCGACGGAGCCCTGGATCCCCATCGCGTCGGCGTCGCAGAGGAACCACCCCTACTCCCCGTGGCCGACCTCCTCGAGCACCACCGCGGCCGTGGCCGGCTGGGAGTACTCCCGGAGCTCGCCGCTGGGCAGCACCACCCTCGCGGTTGCGGTGCCATCGGCCACGGCGTCGCAAGACACGCAGAGACCCATTCTAAGCGGTTTTATTCGATCGTGCTGCTTCTAGCTTCTGGCTGATTCTTTCTCCGGCGAGGTTGTGAAGCTGTGTCCTTTGTAATGTGGTATTGTGGTGCTGCTGCCGGAGATGGCGAGGAAGAGATTTATATAGCGCCGGAGCAGAGAGGGGTGTGACCGTGTGAGGGAGACGCAGCGGGGAAAGAGAGGGAGGGTTGTCGTGTAGCCGAGAGTGGGGACAGCACAGGCTGGAGGCTGGAGCTTTGTTGCCGCCAGCGGTTGACGAGGGAAATCACAGTCAAATGGCTTCCCGTGGAGGATATTTTATCCTCGACCAAGCTCACGGTGAATTCGGAACAGTTAGCAAAAATCTCCGCACGCGGTTATGCTGCACTCATACAAAACTATACGCTGGTCGCTGGAATGGACGGAGTACAAAAAAAAAAAAGCAGGATGAGAAACCGTCCAAATACATACTCCTCATCTAGAGAAGACAAACATATAATTTATACAATGCATTTTCTCTTATTGTCATCCCTAACAATTTATTAGCAATTAATAAGAATTAATTATTTTTGGTAGTAAATTATGTGTCTAAGAGAAGAAATATTGTACAATGGAGAGAATAGACTTCTCTTATTTTCTAAGAGATCATCCCTTAGCTAAAAGAAGGCAACCTTATTTCTCTTAATTCTCTCTCCTCCAACTAAGTAAAAATCTGACGCGGCAGCGCTAAGGGAAGGTTGACATCAGCCTATTGTACATGGCCTTAGAATCCAGCGATTTTAGAGAGCCAAGTAAGATTTTTTTCTTTTGAGCATTATGGGGAAAAAAATCTGTGACTTGGATGTGCAAAGGTTGTATATTGAGGATGAAATGTATTTTCAATTGCTTTCCTACTTTTTTCTATTCCCTGATTTTATTTGTACCATTCTTTTACATTGGTCGGAAGAACTGTCATATTTGTGAAATTCTACAGCGTCCTACATCAAACCGACAGGGTTTTCAAATTTGGATTGAAAGAAATTTCTAGACCTAAAGAAATTTAAGAAATCTCCATAATTTTCATAAATCAATTCACAACTTTATAGGCCAAATTCCACTAAAAAGGAATAATTTAATTTCAAGTTTTTTTGAATTATCCCTGAAATTTCAAGAAATATATTTTTGGAATTATCAAAATATATCCTTGAACCTGCTTTGAGTCACAAGAGACCCTCGCCATGCGCAGTTCAAAGGACGCAAATCCTGAAAGCTGTTCGTACGACCATGATAGAACTGTTGAGATTGGAGTCACCGGTAGAAAATAGGCCTATAGTGCCGGTTCGCCAGGGCCAGTAGTCCCGGCCGCGCAACCGGGACTAGCTCTGCGCGACTAAAGACCCCCCTTTAGCCGCGCCTCTTACGAACCGCGGCTAAAGGCCCGGCCACGTGGGCGGGTGGCGGAGGCGGGGGGCGAAGGACCTTTAGTCCCGGTTGGCCACAACAACCGGGACTAAACTTTATTTCGTAATTTCTTTAATTCATTTGGGTTTCTAATTATTTTTCACACCAATTTTTCTCTCCCTTTTTTTTCAGAATTTGTATTATTTGCTTAGTGTGTAACTACAATTATCTCTAGTCAAACTTCCCGCTCGGTCACCCATACTCCCACTACTTTAGCACTAGCACGCTTAACTTCCGAGTTCCATCCCGTCCCGAATCCAAGTGTTTCGCCCGCATGTATGTGATAGTAGTATCATATCAATCTTATTAACATGTTGTCGACGCCACATTTCTTTATCTTATTAACATGTTGGTCGATGCCACATTTCTTTATTGTTTGAATTTCAAATAAATCTTTTAGTAAACAAAAGTAATGATGTAATTAATAATTTTGAATAAATAAATAAATAAACATTAACTTTTTAATTTGTATTATTTCTAAAAAATACTATTAATATATCAAAATATTTAGAAAATAAAACTAATTCATTTTTAAATCTTAAAAAATACAAATAATATATCAAAAAATTAAGAAAAATAATACTAATTCATTTTAAAATCTTAAAAATACAAATAATATATCAAAAAATTAAGAAAAATAATACTAATTCATTTTAAAATCTTAAAAATACAAATAATATATCAAAAAATTAAGAAAAATAATACTAATTCATTTTAAAATCTTAAAAAGACCAGTAGGCTCTTCTATTATTTTTAGAATGAGTTCAAAAATGTATTTTGAAATAAATCCAACTGGATGAGTTTGGTATTGACTAGATATATGTTTTCCTGGCTTAGATTAATTTTTGGTGAACAGATATATAGAAACTGTAGTTTTTCTGTTTTGTTTTCTTGATGTGTTTTTGTTTGTTTTCTTGATGTGTTTTTGTTTGTTTGTTTTGAAATGTGTGTTTGACATAATATAGAAATAGTATAGCTAGGAATTAATATATAAATAACAATCATGAATAGAACACAATCATATCACATTCATAACATAGAGTCTTACGATCACACATAACACAAACATAAGTCTCACAATACAAGCTATGCTTCAAGAGCTACATACTAATTAAGATATCCATTACATACTAAGATATCCATTACATGCATATATCGAACGCATACATCTATGGCTCCGTCGAGTATATGCGGAACAACTCGTAGGAAACGTATGCATCTATGGCTGCATACTTGACGTTGGTCAAGTCCAGTGGGGTCTTCCCCCAATACCTGTGATTCCTGGAGGGGAAACGAGACTTCATGGTTTCGTAGCCCTCGTGGATGAAGGCAGTTGCCATGGGAGCCATCCCGGTCTTGGGCCCGTTCAAATCATCAAAATGGATAAGGTCCTGAAGATCAATGTAGTGATCTTCAGGTATCACAATACCCAAGCGCATCAACTTCTGACGGTCTTGCGTGATGTCAACGCTGCAGAAGTCATACCCCTTGTTGACAAGAAAATCAACAAGTGCCGGAGAATGCTTTGAACTACTGCAACAACAAAAATTTGATACGTGTTAGCTATGTTGCAACACATGTATTCTTCAGATGCAACAAACAAATCGAAGATGCAAGATTGTACGTGTGTGTTACCTTGACCATTGGAAGACCAAAACGGCCTCCTTGAATGCAATCTGGATGATGGCAACATCCCGTTGATCCGCCGTATACTCTAGATCAAGCCCGAAGAACCGGTGTTCATCGGCAGAGGAGAAATAGAGATCGGTCAAATGCGCAAGAGCACCGGGGAGCCTCTCGCAATTGTCGGTGTAGCACACGTCGAGACTCTTGCCGCATGGTGTGGCCACACCATATCTCTTCCAAACTTCAGCCATGGTGCTTGGTGGAGGAAAATCGAAGAGAGGGAAGAGAAGAGAAGAGAGAAGAAGAAACAGAGACTCGGGTGCGCACTGTAGCAATGGCGCCCTTCTGCCTCTCGCTCGCGAAATAAACCGCCGCGCGGGAGGCGAGCATTTTGTATCTTTAGTCCCGGGTGGCCAGTCCAATCGGGACTAAAGGCAGGGAGGCCAGCGGCCGGGAACCATTAGTCGCGGGTGGCGACGCCAACCGGAATTAAAACCCTCCACGCGCCTCCACGCGTTTGCCAACCCACGAGGCATGACCTTCGGTCGCGGGTCTCCTCCCGACCCGGGACTAAAACCCCTTTAGTCACGGGGCGCGAAGTTTGGGGACTAATGGGGGCGTATGGAAGGCCTTTTTTCTACCAGTGAGTATCAATAGCAGCAAAAGGAACTTGAACGTGAAAGAAAATGCTCTGGCCTTACATCATTCTCATTAGCTCGAGCTCCCTCGTATTGAAACGGCCGATATTTGGTTCAGCTCTTGGGGCCACCTCAAACCTTAAACGCTGTCTAGATATCCATTGCAAGTCTTTTCTTTTTGAGATTGCATAGTTTTGTTGGGATAAATTCTATATTTCTAGGAGAGGCGAAGCTACGTGTATGTCATAGGGGCCACCGTCCCGTCCCCCCCCCACACACACACACACAATACTTTGGAGAATTGCTGAAGAAAAAATAATTTAGGGGCTTGGATAAAAGAAGGTTCAGTGTTTTGCCTTCCCCCTCCCCAAACATTGATGGCTACCTCCGCCACTGATTTCTAGTCTTTAACCCATACGCGCCCTTCGGCTTAACCATTGTTGAGCTTGAATATATGTTGCGAATGATCCTCGTACCGATGATTATACGGTCTCAAAAACTGACTTATGGTGGGTCAAAGGCCCGCCATTCTCTGTCTTCGAGTCTCTTTGGGTTAGATGGTTCAGTTAGCGATAAAATCCTTCCAAGTCCTTATTTAATATAGATCAGAGTGAGTACCTTTTATTCTTATTTAGAGCTTTGTTGTTTTGACAAGAACGTCATGAGCTCTATATTAATTCATTTTAGAGAAGGGGGAAAACCCTGAAGCCAGAGCTTTCCTTGTTCCGGCTGAAAAAATGTTTACCTTCCACCATAGGTAAATCAATATTCTTTTCTTTCTGCCTTTTCTTTTTATCAATGTGTTTTTCTTTATTCCGCGTTGTAAGGGGTTGGTTTCCATAACTATTTTTGTAACCTACTAGTAAAATGCACGTGCGTTGCTACAGGAAACCAAGACATAGCTGATTAGATTTTATTCAACACCGCAAGCATAATATATTTTTAAAATATCCCAAGCATTTTGTTCCCTCTTCCTAACCCTCCAATGACCAACATTTGATATTTTTGTCCGCCTTTTACCCTTTCGTTCCATGATGTGTCACGTTCTCTAGCGACTTCCATCATTTTAACCATGTTTGGAGAAGACATTTATCAAAGTTTGACACTTCCACTATGTAAGTGCGTCAATAATAATAGCATTTTTCGTTATCATAAATCTAGATTGGTTCTGAAAACTACAAGAATTTTGAACACGAATATTGCATGAAAGCAGTGAGAAAGTCACACCGACAACACTTTCTTAGTGAAAAAGTTATAGTAATTTGTTAAAAAAGTCTATCGCGATTCCTCGTTGCATTCCTCCTCTAAGAGACCATTTGAATGTCCGTGCGTTACCACCACATTTCCACCGAGCAATGGAAAATGACGACATTGTCATCTAATCAACGTGGGTGCCGAGTGAGTTTCAAATATCACGGACTCAAACATATATATTCCTCTTTCTAACATCTCATCTTGTGAGTTATTATCATCTTGTGCCATGTAGATTCCTCTTCCACTTGTACGTTGATCTATTACAAACACGATAAAAGACAACCACATGTTAAGCGTTGCAGTAGTAGTATTTAGATATTAACCATGGGCATTTGCCGAACAAAAGCATCAGCCTTCCCATATTGTGTGTCATTTATGGAAATTATATCCTAGCCATCGTCACGACCTCTTTATCCGCCTCCTTGATGACTACACACAATGTTTTTGAACTCTAGTACTCCGGTGAACCTTCTTTGTACTTATTGTCGACTTCGACCTGGTCCATCTTTGATGCCACGGTGACTGATATTTCCCATTGGTAACCAACTGAACACAATCTACCAGATAAATTCAATCGGGCAAAAGTTCATTTCGTTCGGCATGTTTCCATGGAGCAATAAAAATGACAAGACGTGTGCATGAATGTGCTAAAATGGGCCCGAAAACCAAGCAAAAAACCGTAAAACCACGGTGGATTGTGTTTTCCTAATCAAATATAAATCCCCAGCATAAAAGGATATGCTTTTGTGTTAAGATCTGCAAATAAAAAAGAGAGTATTTTTTTCAAGAATTGGTAAAAGGAGAAAGATGATCATAGGAAATAATTTGCCTTTGTGTGGATAATTTTGTCAATCACATGACGGGATGTGACTAAGTGAGGCTCCCACTTGTTGACGCAGTGTGAGCGCCCCGCTTCTCCATCCTCCTGTGTGAAGACGGGCAACCCTGAGAGCACAACAAGGGCACACAGCCCTGCAGTAGAGGCTGGGATGTCACATATTCTATTTGGTTTGGTACTACGATGTGCAACAATGACCTGAGAAGAACTAACTATGACCTATATTGGACGGTGCAACAATCTCCTGTAATGGACGCGGCGAGGCCGCCCTTGTGGAGCAATGCGTGACACGCATGCTTCCCCGGTCTCCTCCTGTCGAATATGCATCTCAACAAGTCCCTCGGGTGAGCCCATAGGGTTTCGATTAGGAGAATGTGTAGGCGCTGGTGACAATCGTCGGCTAAACAGGGGGCACGATTTGCCCAGGTTCGGGGCCCTCGTGGAGGTAAAACCCTTACTCCTGCTTCTGTCGATCTGTATTGATGAGTAGATCGGTTACAATGGGGGATGCTTAAGTCGAGAGTATGATCTTGATCTCAAGGCTTTGGTGGTGCGGTATTGCTTGTCCCCCTCCTGGTGGTTCTCCTGGCCTTATATAGGTGGCCAGGTCTCAAACCGTACCCGGAGAGGACACAAACCCTAACCTAAAGTCGGTTACAAGTTTCCTAACTTGACCCGCAAGGCCTTGCGGGTGGGCTTCAACTGGGCCTTCCAGAATAGTCTATGGCATCTCCTCTTGGGCTTAGGCCCTAGGCCTTGGACCGGGTATCTTCGTCCGATAGGTCCAGGGTTCATCCTTTCGTCAGTAGCCCCCGAGCGTTTACTCGATTGAGATTTTCTTGTCAGGTAGACGCTCAAAGTCTTGTCTTGAATTCTTTTGGCTGATCGTTTCAATCGTTCGTTATTTGGAGGGCTTGTACCCTGTGTGTGATGAGTTTTTGTACTCGAGCATAGAGCGATGAAAGTGCCTGTATTTTTGGCTTTTTTCGCAGAAGGATATGGCTCAGTTGCTTGGCTCTCCCGAAAGCTCAGGGCCAATTAATTGCATCTAGGGAAAAAACCGTTCTGGCCTACACAGATTCGAGACCTCCGACTCGAATCCGATGACGTGATCATTGCGACTGGGCCGTGAATGTCTTATCGAGTCGAACTTAACCTATAGGGGTACCCGGCGTGTCCGCTAGGATTTTTCTTCGTGTTGTTGACACGGAATTTTACTGGAGGACGTAGCTTGAGTGCGATTCCAGGCCCGCAAGGGATCTCTTTTGGGTCTTACCTTCGTATTCGAAAGAATAGGACATCCGGATGTGCCTAGCCGGCCGAACGATCCAGGGAGGGGATGTGTGTACATCGTGTGACCGAGTGGCAGGAGCCGCGCACTCGCGAGTTTTGTTTTGAGATTTTTGAGTGAGAAAATATCCTATGTTGTTTATGTACAAGGACTCTTGTTTTTGCAGTTCTGTATCCATACGAAAGAGTTTTCGTGTCTGGAAACTTTGTTGTGCCCATAAGAAAGAAGATTTCGTGTTGGGGGCTTTTCTGTGGAAGAGTTTTCGCGTCTTGATGTGCCCATACGAAGTAAATTTCGTGTCTGGGATCTTACCCGAAAGAGTGTTCGGGTTTGATGAGGTGCGCAATGAAAACAGGGCACTTTGTTCGTTCTGACTCCTCCCGATGGGACGTGACAAAGTGAAAACAGGGCACACTAGCCCACCCTGTCAGATTTTGACCGGAAACGAGACTCGTTTCCGGTTATTCCGCGAGCCACGCGCAGTAAATGCGCACTATCTGCTGTTAAAATCGTGGCACGAAACAGCTTTTCACCGCTGCCTTGTTTCCGCTTCATGCGTGGCAGCCGCGATGGGTGCCACGTTGCTCGATGAGCGGTCCAGATCGCTTTGTCTTGTATATATATATCTGCCCTTAGGCGGAAGGTGAAAACTTCCCGGTCATTTGCTTCTCTATCTTCTTCTTCCTCGCGCACATCTTTTCCTCTACAAACACCCACAAGCTCTCATGGCGGGAGGAAGAAAACGCAGCGCCACCGTTTCATCGTCGAAGGCGTCCGAACATGTTCCCGTGCCACCCGCCCCGAGGACGGGCGACTGGCACTCTGCCAAAACCACCAACAAGAGCATCAAGGAGATGTAGAGGGAGGGGCTGCTGCCACCTCATGGCGACAAGCGAGTTCGCCTCGGCAAGAAAGAGGAGGTACCAAAATCTCACGTGAACGAGCGCGTGATCTTGGCGGATCACGTCTCGCGCTGACTCTCACTCCCCCTCCATCCTTTCCTCCTTGGTTTGTTGTATGTCTATGGCATACAGCTCCATGATTTGCCTCCAAATGTGGTGCAACACATCTCGTGCTTCATCGTACTTTGCGAGTGCTTCTTGGGCATTTGCCCGCACTGGGGCCTTTGGAAGGCCCTATTCAAAGTGCGGGTCTTCCGCGAGAAGTCGCGGGTGGAGAACCAGCTTGGAGAGACGTTGCGCACCGGCGGCTTCGGAATCCAGGCGAAGACGGATAGTTCCTATTTGGAGATGCATTTCATTGACTCCGCGCAAGGATGGCGGAGGAAGTGGTTTTATATTGTCGATAACAGCGCGGGTGGAGCTCACGAATTCCACCCGTTCGCTGTTTTGAAGCGAAGGAAGTCCTGGACGCATAAACTCTCACCCGAAGAAAACCGGGCCGTCGCTCCCCTACTCGCGATGGTGGCAGCTCTTCGCGACCAGACAACAGGGGTTGCGCTGAACGGTCTGCATCTGGCGAGTGTCTTCCTCCGTCGTAGGTTTCAGCCTCTTCAAGAGAGGCCATCAACTATGTGGGAGTACCAGGGCATTCAAGACCCTAGCCGTGTGTGCCAAGATATCCTCTCAAATGCAGAATTCGAGAAGAAAATTGCGGCTATCACCAAGCTGAAGGTAGGCGAGACTTTTCCTGCTTGCGCTCTTGAAGCATTCGAGGCTTCAAAGCCTCCTCCAGCCGATGTAAGTTTTCTTATCTTCTCTGCTTTAACATTTTTTGTCATTCGATAGTTTGTCGACTGAGTTTTCTCTTTTCTCCTTCTTCTTGTTTTCCTTTCGTAGAGCCTGGAGGTAGCAACCTGCTACCCGCCAATTTCTGCTGATGATGGCTCGGACTTGCTGGCGAGCAAGCTTGAGGCTCCCCTTGACACTAGTGTAACGAGGCCGACTCGAGTTCCGAGCACGGTTTTTCAGATGACGTGGAAGAGTCGGGTAGTGACCTCCACCACCGCAAGCGCCGAAGGGAGGGGGACGACGAAGCTACCTCCAAAGATAGTTCTTTGGGTGGCGGATCTGGAAAGGCGACAGAGCCTCTCATAGTGACGCCTCTGAACGTGCTTCCTCCTCCAGCCTCCAAGCCGAAGGTCACCACCGCCTGGAACGCAGATATGCTGGATGATGACGACGATGATGAGTGAGTTTTTCTTTCGCGTTGTCTTCCAGTCAAAGATTTTCTTCTCTTTTCCTTAAGCCGTTTGTTCAATCTTTCATTTCATGATAGTCTTCGGACCATCAGCAATGGCCAGTTTGCTTCCTCTGTTCCTTCCGTGAAGAGGAAGGAAGCTACTGCGAGTGAAGCTCCAATCGCTAAGGCTGCCCAGAAGTCTCCGAGCCCAGCTCCGGCAATTGCGGCTACGGATTATAAGTTGCCTAGCTTTGCGGGTGGAGCCTCGGCTTCAAAGGAAGTTTTGGGTAGCTCGGCTGACCCTCTGCGCACCGCCCAAGGCCAGGTAAATCTTGTCATCTTCTTTGTATCTTCCACTTCGTTTATTTATGATTTTTATCGGGTGCACAGCAGTGCTCCCGATGGGAGTAGCCCCCGAGGCTGTGGTCAATCGCTTGTGATTGGCCATAGACTCTGTTTTAAGCTTCTTTCTTTCCTTGATTTTATCGGGTGCACGGTAGTGCTCTTGATGGGAGTAACCCCCGAGGCTATACTCGACTGTGTGCAGTCGTGAATAGGCCCAATTTAACTTGACTTTCGTCTTGTGCTTTTTGCGGTTTCTTCTTGACTCTCTTGCTGCCATTGGTCGCCGCGTGCTTTCGGCTGAGGCAGATTGCGTTTCCCTTCGGGTGGATCGTGATCGACTCGTCGAGGACGGCCGAGCTCTCCAAGGTAGGTTAATCCGATCCCTTTTGCTGTTCCTTCTGATCATATAAGTTCTCTTAGGCTAAATTCACTGTTGTGTAGCTCAAGTTGATCTCCTGAAGGCCGAGCAAAATGAAGCTGTCACTCGGGTGAAAACCCTTGAGGCCGAGTTGGAGACTGCCCGAAAGGAACTGGAGTCCTCTCGCAAGCAGTCGACTGACTTTGAGGGGAAGCTTGCCGAGGCCCAGGAGGCACTGAAGCAATTGGAGGAGGCTGGTGCTAAACATGATAATGATCTTGTTGGCATCATTCGCCCTCTGGCTCAGAAATTTGCGGGTAAGTTGCACTTGAATTCCGCTGTGACGCAATTTAATTGGTTATCTCGGGAATTTATGACGCCCTTTCACAGATGTCCTTGGCGTTGCATCGGAGCTGCCTGGGAGTTAACGACTGGACGCCTTGACAGATTCTTGCGCCCAGCTCCAGAAACACGCGAGTAGGATCTGCTCCCTCGTTGGCGAAGCCATTCGAGTGTTGACGCAATTCCACGAGCACCTTCTGGTGGATGATGTGGTTCCGCCTATGCTGGGCGGCCTTCTGAAAGTCTTCCTGGAAGATGAGAATCTCCTTCAGGCTTATTCAGTCGCCCAGTCTGAATGCGGGGCTAGGACTGCTATCCAGTTTGCGTTGGCGCACGGAGTCGCGGGCTTGGATGAGGCGTACTCAAGCCTTCACTACGACACCACAGGAAGAAAGGTAGCGATTCGTCCTTTTGACGATCCGACTGAAGCCCTTGCCAAGAAGATATCTTAATTGCTTGCCTGTCGGGGGGTTACCCCCGAGTAGGGGTAAGACAAGTGCTAAAGTGAAGGTCAAAGTACTGTTGACCGGGTAGACGGCTACCCGGGTACTTGCTACCCGGTAAGTTCTATCCGGACATATCACTGAAGACCAAGAGAGGATATTGAGGAAGTTATATTCATCCGAGTAAAGAAGTCGTGGTCCGAGTAGAGGGACAACAATCCTACTCGGACCGGAAGTCAATGGAGCCGTTCTGACGAGGATCCCGCGTATCCTGCGTCCGTACCGGCGTGCGGTTCAATTTATAGAGCGCGTGATTATCCGCGCTACGGCGTGGCTACAGTGAGGTAGGCGCCTGTCAAGTCATGTCACTGACAAAGGGGACAGGACGTGCCTAGGGGCTTACTCTGTGTCACTAACAAGGTGGACAGGTCCCATCTGCCGAACGGTGCAGCGACTTCCCGCACCCGCGTCAGCGAGAAGCCGGAAGCGTGCGCTGTCCTGCAGTGGGCATGTCCCATCAAGATGTACCTTATAGTCTTTCTTTATTCGGCTGGGCACCAGTATATAAGGTGCCCTGCCCCCTTCTGCGCGAGGGACGACGTGGCTTCACTTCACATTTTATTGCTAGAACTTACAGTAGAGCCAGAGAGAACAGCCGAGTGGCTACTCGGCCAATAGGAAAACATTGTACTGTGGCTACTCGGAAAACATACATACAGAGAGGTAGGCAGGAGTAGGGGTGTTACCTCCACACGAGGGCCCTGAACCTAGGTAGATCTTGTTGTTTGCAGTGCTAGAGATACCTTACGCGCGGCTACTCGCCACGCGATCCCTCCCTGGATACCTCCAGCGTCCATCGGCCCCAACACTTTAGCCATCCTATGGCATCTGCCGTGATACCACCACGACATTGCCCGTGCTAGTCGCAAGGGGCATCCTGCTGCGAGTGGCAGTACCTCTGCAGTTCCATAGGATAGACTGTTTTTAGTTTGCTGTGTTGATGTAATGAACCTTGGGATGTACTCCCGTATTTTGCCTTTAATCGAAGTGTTCGTTGAAGTCCAAAATGTGATTATTTGCGATTGATCGTTATGGGCTCCCGATGGGAGTAGCCCCCGAGCACCTGTTAACTAGGCGGTATGTTTCTCGAGTGGGGTCTTGTAATGTATCTGAACTTTCTTCATTTCCTTCCAGGTAGTGGATCCCAGCGCAGAGTCTTCGAGTGGATCTGCTGTGCGAGTAGATCCCCTTGTTTTTTCTACTAGTACCTTTCCCTCGCTCCGTGATCGCGTCGCAGATGGCGAGCGCAAGCTGAAAGCTTTGCGTGGAGTGGCTGATGTGGCCAAGTTGAAACAAAAGCTTGCGGCTGAGCGTGAACAGTTCGTGATGGAGGAGCTGGCAGCTGTTGCCAAAGATATGCTTTGTAAGCATGCGAGCCCCCTAGTACTTTGTTGATTACTTTCTTTTCATCTTTTAACTCTTTGTACTATTCTTTATAGTTGTTCAGCCTGATGGTCCGTGTGAAGTGCATTAGGTAGATAACCATATTGCTCACGAAGCCGGTAGCTCAAAATCGCATGCGAACAACTTCTGGTCTGACCGCACTCGAGGCTTCATCTTGGCTACTTTGAAGTATCGTGTAGGCCATGCGAAGATACTTATTGATTCTTGTCATGAAGCTCTGACATCTATGAACCGGGATTTCTATCCGCTGGATACATGTCCAGAAGATTGAGCCATCTACTCAGAACCTTTGATCGGGTAGGCGAAGTGCGCGAGTGTGTCCGCCAACAGCTGATCTGCGGATCCCTAGTAGGTCTTGCTTTTGTTCGGTTGTGGCATCCCGATGTCAACTTTAACTCTGTGGCTAGGCTCCACAAAGCTCCAGTCGATATGACCCCTCATTATGCAGTCGTTCGTCTTGCAGCAGAGGAAATTATTCGGCTGACTTCTGAAGAGGTTGATCGAGTGTTAGCCGAGGAGTCTGCTCGTCGCCATATGTAATTGTAGGATGTATGTACCCTGTATTATGATTGTAATTTGTTCGAAAGTGTAGTCCTGCAAACTTTGTATAGTTTTACTCTGTGTATTTTTAAAGTGTTCGTAAGGTGTGTACCTTGTTGAACCTTGTTTTCTTTTTATGCTGATTAGGCGTAGCCCCCGTGTGTTTTGGGGTGTATGCCTGTGGTTTATAGCATGTAGAAAATCGAAGATGCGAATAGTTGTGGTTGAGAAACCATGTTTTTATTGATATGCCTGAGAAGCCATGTGTTTGATCAAACTACAAGATGGCTAGTATATCCTTATTTCTTTGCGAGTAGGATAATCCTAAGGGTAGAATTTGCGGAGATGCGCCACGTTCAATGGGTTGGAGTAGATGCCACCCGTCTTTGGGTTCTTCAATTGGTATGCGCCACCAGGGATAACTTCGTGTATTATGAAGGGTTCTTCCCATGGTGGCTCGAGCTTGTGTCCTTTCTTCTGCTTGAGCCGCAGTACCAAATCTCCGAGCACGAAAACTTTGTGACGTATACGGCAACTGTGGTACTTGCGCAACGATTGTTGGTATACTGCGGATCTTGCGAGTGCGATCTACGTCTTCAGCGAGTGCCTTGTTAGAAGTTTCTTGATTGTAGGCGACGACGCGTGGGGCGCTAAATTTGACACCCTCGGGAAGGACTGCTTCAGCTCCGTATACCATAAAAAATGGCGTGTAGTTTGTTGATCGATTTGGGGTTGTGCGAAGGCTCCATAGTGCTGAGGGTAACTCATCTGCCCAGTGCCCTGCTGCTGGGTTTAGGCGATCGAGTAGTCGTTTCTTTAAGCCAGCTGAGACCAGTCCGTTTGATCGTTCGACTTGACCGTTAGTTTGCGGGTGAGCCACTGAGGCGGAGCTGAGGGTAATTTCCTTTTCCTCGCAGAATTTCTGTATTTCCTTCGCTGTGAAGTTGTTGCCGTTGTCGGTGATGATGTTGTGTGGTATGCCAAATCTGCACACAATGGAGTCGAGGAATTTTACGGCGCATTGGGCGCTGGCGGAGGTGACTGTCATAGCCTCGATCCACTTCGTGAATTTGTCGACTGTTACGAGCAAGTGCGTATATCCTCCGGGTGTGGACTTGCGTAGTGGCCCTACCATGTCTAGCTCCCATTGTGCAAAGGGATAGGCGATTGGTATCATGTGTAGTTCCGTGGCAGGGCGTGTGGCTTGGGCGCGAATCGTTGGCAAGAGTTGCACTTGTCGACTAGGTCCTTTGCGTCTCTGGCCGCTGTGAGCCAGTAGAATCCTGCTCGGAAAGCTTTGCCTACAATTGCCTTCCAGCTGGCGTGGTGTCCACAACTTCCTTGGTGTATGTCTCGCAGCAATTCTTTGCCATCCTCGGGTGCTATGCATCTCTGTAATATTTCTGAGATGCTCTGTTTGTATAATTCTTCGTTGAGTACCCGAAAAGTTTTGATGATTCGTACTATTTGTCGAGCCTCGCGAATGTCTGCTAGGAGCTGTTTGTTGGACAGGTAGTCGAGGTATTTCTGCATCCAGACTGGCTCGACCAGAAAAACTTGCCTTGAAATATTGTGGCTGAGCTCAATGATAGCAATTTGCGGGCTGACGTCTGTCTCCAATGTTGCGGGTGCTCATGCAGTCTTCTTGATCTTTACTGGACGCTTGATCATCCTCTCGAAATATATTCCTGGCGGTATGGGTGTGTTTGTGGACCCCATGGTTGCCAGCTTATATGCTTCTTCGTTGGTGGACCTTGCAATGTGTTTCAGCTCACACCCTTTGAAACTTCCTTCGAGTAGATTATACATGTCCCGATAAGCAACCATGTTTTCCGCGATAGCGTCCCATTCTTTCATAGTCTGTTGTATGATGAGGTCGGAATCTTCATAAATCATCAATCGGGTGGCTCCGCATGCAATCGCCATTTTCATGCCATGGAGTAGGGCCTCGTACTCTGCGTCGTTGTTGGATGCTAGATCGTCGGGTGGGAAATCCAATCTCAAGACGTCATGCAACTTGTCTCCCCTGGGGGATATGAGGATGATCTCAGCTCCAGCTCTTTCGTTCCTTTTGGACCCGTCGAAGTACATGATCCAGTTACTCGTGTATTCTGGTGTACATGGTGTTTGCAGTTCTGTCCACTCGCTTAAGAATTCTACGAGTACCTGTGATTTCACAGAATTGCGTCCTGAGTATATGATATCCCAGGCGCCTAGCTCGATGCTCCACTTTGCAATTCTTCTGGATGCCATGGGATTGTTCATGATTGTCTGAGTGATGCGTTGTTTAGCACCGTGACGGTATGCTCTTGGAAGTAGTGTTTGAGCTTTCGAGCTGTGAGTACCACGCCGTATGCAAGTTTCTGATAGTGGGTGTATCTCTGCTTGCACGGCGAGAGCACCTCGTTGATGTAATATATTGGCCTTTGGACGCCGTACGCTTTTCCTTCTTCTGGCTGCTCGACCACGATCACCGTGCTGATGACTTGATTAGTTGCGGCTAGGTAGAGATACAAGGGCTCCTTTTCTTGTGGAGTTGCCAGGACGCGCTTGCTCTGCAGTAGTTGCTTTAGGTCGAGGAATGCATGTCTTGCTTCGGGTGTCCACTCGAACTTATCTGTCTTTTTCAACAGCTTGTAAAAAGGCAGTGCTTGGTCGCCTAATCTTGCGATGAATCTGCTCAGAGCGGCTAGTCGTCCTGCGAGCTGCTGCACACCGCGAAGATTTGTTGGATCCTTCATTGTTAAGATCGCTTGTATTTTCTCTGGGTTGGCTTCAATTCCTCGAGCCGATACCAGGTACCCGAGAAGTTGTCCTGCAGGGACGCCGAAGACATATTTGGTTGGGTTGAGCTTGATCATGTATTAGTTCACATCATCGAATGTTTCTCTGATATCCTCGAGGAGCGTGTCCTCTACTCGAGTCTTGATGACGATGTCGCCAACGTACACTTGTACGTTCTTGTCAATGAGCTGGGCGAGGCATTTTTGCATGCAACGCTGATATGTTGCGCCTGCGTTTTTGAGCCCAAATGGCATTGTCGTATAGCTGTAGACACCGTGAGGTGTGATGAATGTTGTCTTTTCCTTATCTTCCTTTTTCATCCTTATCTGATTATATCTTGAGTAGGCATCAAGGAAAGAGAGGCGCTGGCAGCCTTCAGTGGAGTCCATGATCTGGTCTATACGTGGGAGGGGAAAATTATCCTTAGGGCAGTGTTTGTTCAGCGACGTGTAGTCGATGCACGCGCGAAGGATGTCAGTATTTTTCTTCGGGACCAGCACTGGGTGTGCTAACCAAGTGAATATCTTTATTTCTCTGATGAATTTTACTGCAAGTAGTCTGTTTACTTCTTCTCTGAGCTTTTTTGCTTGGGCTCTGAGAACCGTCGGGTGGTCTGCTTGATAGGCTTGGCGTCTTTGAAGACTTCGAGTGAGTGCTCGGCGAACTCCCTGGGTATCCCTGGCATATCGGAAGGTTGCCAGGCAAAAATTTCCCAGTACTCACGGAGGAGTTCGACGAGCGCGCCTTCCTATGCTGGCGAGAGGGTGGTGGAGACCATCGCCGTCTTTGCAGGCTCCGTCGGGTGCACTTGATGTTTTCGAGTATCACTGTTTGCGCTGAACTTGAGCTCTGGGGCATTCTTCTTCGTCAGGGGCATCACGGAATGGTCCGTTGTTTTTGCTATCTCCACCAGTTCCTCCTGCATCCCGAAAGATTTAGCGATTTTGTTGAACTCGATGTCGCACTTGTTGGATTTTTGGAAGTCGCCGTCTATGGTGATAGTGCCATACTCCCCAGGTAACTTGAGCTTCAGATAGGCATAATGTGGTACTGCCATGAATCTTGCGAATGTTGTTCGACCAAGAATGGCGTCGTACTGTGAAGGCCAGTCGACTACTTCAAAGTCGAAGAATTCTCGCCTGTAATTGCTTCGGTTGCCGAGCACCACCTCCAGATTGATTGTTCCGAGTGGGCGGACCGCCTTCCCTGCAACTATCCCGTGAAATGATGTTTCTTATTCTGCGAGTCCGTCCAGGTTCCTGTTCATCCAACGGAGTGTGTCGGCGTGCCTCCGTCCATGAACACACGAGCTATCTCGTAATTGCCAATTCGCGCCTGGATGACCACAGCGGCGTGTCCTGGTCGATAGACTCGTGGGGGGTGATGTTTCTTGGAGAAAATTATTGGTTGGTCAGCCATCATCAAGTACTCGGGCTTTGTCGGTGGAGCTTGGACAGCCATGCATATTTGTCGTGTGTTCGTCTTCTGGATCCTGCGGGATGGACAGACTTTTTATATCATCCCCAAAAGTCCCGCGGGGCTCGGGTATGCGTTGCCTCCCTGGTTTGCGGCAGGCGGCGCAGGTAGTGCGGCTAGCACCACGTTTTGGTTTCCTGGTGGAGGCAGGGGTTGTGGTGGTTGGAATCCCTGGTTTCCTCCTCCTGGGAGCTACGGGTAGCCTTGACTAACTGCTGATCTGTTTTTCTTCAAGAAGGTCTCGTGTATGTCAAGGAACTTTCGGCAATCCTTGAGAAGGTGTGTTGCCTTAGTTTTGCCTGTGCGCTTATCTGTAAATAGATGTAGCGTGGAGTAACCATCGAGGTCCTCCTCGGGAGTTTTATCCTTCTTCTCCGGCTTCCACTCGCGACTTCCACGGCGCCCACTGTCGCGATTTCGTGTGAATTCTGTTGCCACTAGTTCTTCTCGATCGTCGTGGTCATAATATTTCCTCTTTTTCTTTCGACCATGACGGCCGTCTTCGGGTGCTGGCGAGGATGCCTTTTCATTGCGCACTGAGTCTTCTCTGTTGGCCCATCTGTCGGCTATAGCCATTAGCTCTCCAATAGTTTTGGGCGCAACCCGTCCCAGTTCTTCTCTGAAAGCAGTTCGTCGAGCGCCCTTGGCGAACGCTTCGACTACTACTTCTTCTGATATGTTTCCTGTTGTGTTCCTAAGTGTGGTCCATCGCTGGGTATATTCGCGAGTAGACTCGCCACTTTTTTGCTTGTAGACTCGCAGCTCGCTCGATGGTTGCTGGCCTTTTGTATGTTGTCTGGAAGTTCTTGCAGAAGTCAAAGTGTAGATTGTCCCATGACCCGTAGCAGGCCTTTGGTCTCCCTTCGAGCCAGCTGCGTGCTGCTCCTACGAGGTGTAAGTTGAGGTACTGCATAGCTATGTTTTTGTTCCCACATTGGCATTTTACTGCCGTGAGGTAATCCGACAGCCAGGACGAGGGTTCTAGTGAACCGTCATATTTTGTTACTTCCATACTAAGCTTGAATCTCTTGGGTAGAGGCGCCTCGCGGATGCTACGAGCAAAGCATAATGCGCCGCAGGTCTCTTCGTCAGAAGAGGTGGATGGGGAATGCGCGCGGTTCCTCGCTGCTCGGGATTTGTCCACCTTATTTTGCGCGATGTCCAATCGCGCGTTGTATCCCAGCTGATCACGACCGATATCCTTCCGTGGCTCCTTGCTGCGATGTCGCGAGCGGCTGCTGTGATGCCGCGAGCTGCGATCTCGATCCCTCGGGCTGCCATCACTGCTACTCGGGCTATCACCGCGTCGTCGGGCTTCTTTTCCTCGGGCGCGACGAGGTGATTTCTCCTTTCTGGGCGATGTGCTCCTATGTCTGCGGGATGCTTCTTTATCTTTCTGTGGAGCCGCTTTCTTGCGATCGTAGGAGGCGAGTCTTACGGCTGCCATGCCCAATCCTTTCTGGACTTGCCTGTATTGCTCTGCGCGGGGGTCGTTCTCCCCTCGTTGATTTGTCTGCATGTAGGTGGCTGCGGCCAGTACCGCGGCGGCAGGAGTTGTCGGATAGACGTTGCCATCCTCGTCAACGCGCATAAGGGAAGTTTCGAGTGATTTACTGATTCCGGTCAGGGACTCGCCATCCATGGTCGCGGTTCTTGATACGTCTTTTAGTTGCGGGATGATTCCCGACAGAAGGTGTTTTGGATAGCGCGGATCGGCGCTGGCTTGACTCATCTGCCAGTTTCCTCCGCTCAGCTAGATCTTTGCGAGCTTCCTTGATCAAAGTTGCCGCTCTCACTAGGTGGTAGTGGTAGGCGGTCATATCTTAATGAGGGGCTCCATCTTCGAGTGGTTTTCTTGTGTGGATGGCTTCCTTCGCCTTGTTCCAAGCGTCTCATGATACGTTGATGGTCGCGCGTTCCCTTGCGCTATTTTCTGTTTCTTCGGGTTGGTCGCTCGATCCTGCCATGCAGACCTGGGCCAGATATGGTTTGTTAGTCCTAGGCGTAGTTTGGAAAGCGTTCCTGACCCAAGAAGGGTCTTCTGTGGAGAGGGTGTGGAAGTTGCGGTGTTGAGTCGGATGGATTCGTCGCTTTTTGATAAGTTGTGATCCGCGTAGTTGGGAAATGAATCGACAGATTCCGGGCTCGAGATTGATTCAGAGCCCGATCCTTTGAGATTGGTTTGCTCGGGGAACTAAAGAATTCCCTCCTTGTCGGCATAGAACTGGAAACTTCCGAACGTTAAGGTGATGCTTTTCTCCAAGCCGCTGAATACCGGGCGTGATTCCGACGAGTGAGGGGCGACGATGACCGACCCGATTCGGATCGGATTGGTCGAAGTTGAAGTCCCGGGGTTCCAGCGTGAGGTTGTTGTCGATGGGGCCGAAGATGCCGGAGATCCAGCGCCCGCCTTTCCCACAGACGGCGCCAATTGTCGAATATGCGGTGCGGCGCGTCGTGATGAGGCGGACGGCGGAGGAGGAGCGCGCGTGTGGCACACCTCTCTTCTTGTATTGGACGGTGCAATGATTTCCGGTAATGGACACGGCGAGGCCGCCCTTGTGGAGCAATGCGTGACACGCATGCTTCCCCGGTATCCTCCCTCGGAGAATTCTTGACAATCTTGAGGTGTACAGAGCTCACTCAATTTCCTTTGTGAATATTTGTGTCGGCTCTCCTCTGTCACCGCTGTCCACCTTCCTCTCCTCTGATTGAAGCACATTTCTCTGCTTACTGGCCTTAAGCTTTATACGTCTGAAAATATGAATGTTGTCTTTTAGGAGTCTCAGTGTAATCTTTGCTTTACAGACGCGCTGTAAAGCAATCAGTGGTAAAATAACCCAGCGTTCTTTTGTTGAGGAGTGGTTGTTGAGGAGTTGATGGAAGAGGGGGAGCACTTAGCCACGTCCAGTGACGAGCGAAGATGATGTCCAGGTTGTTAAGGATCCAGGGCGTGAAGACGATGTTAGCACCCTAACCACTCGGCGTCTAAGACGCAGAAGGATCCAAGCGCTAATCTGGAGGCTGCATCGGGATCCAGGGCACCCACGCAGAAGGGCGGGGCACGAATGCCGGCTGCGAGGTCAGGCATAATCTGGAGGTTGCGCCGGGAGGCTCGGGCTTGAATGCGAACACGTCGACGCGGTCGCACCGAGGACCCTTGGGACCGATCGAATATTGTGGCCCAGCCGGCGCACCTCCATAGATAGGTCGCACGATCTCGTGGATGGCTCGAGCAGTGGCGTGGTCAGCCACTCCTCCGACAGAGGCGTCGACCTGCAGTAGGAACTAGTGGAAAACGGGGTATTAGCCCCGGTTGGTAAAAGGCTAATGCCCCGGCTGCCCAACCGGGATCCCCCAACCCGGGCAAAAGGGCCCCCTTATGGCCTGGTTGGGTTACCAACCGGGGTAAAAGGCGCGCCCCACGTGGACTCTGCACCGCGAGCAGGCCGGCGCCCTTTTACCCCGGTTGGTAACACCGACTGGGGCAAAAGGTTTTATTTAATAGCTGTTTTCGTGTCCTCTCAGCTAGACTAGAAATTCCATATATTCTTATACGTTTTCCTATTCTCTTCACTAAACGTTTATATTAAGAAAGATGAAAAATTATCGCACAAAAGCACAGATGAAACAAAATAACAAATATGAATAGCATAAATATATAGTCTGCCACGAATACAAATATTGTTCGACACAATGACATAATTAAACATAGTTCGACCGAAAACATAGTTCGACATATCTAGACATAGTACGGAAATATAGAGCGACATAAGCACGGAAGCATAGATCGACATAAACATATATACTACACATGGGCGTCGGAGGCAGCCTTGCCCTTGCCCTCGGCGTCGGAGCCAGCCTTGCTCGGGCTAGACTCGCCGGAGTCAGACTCGGAGTAGGAGCTGCTCTCAGACGAGCTATCCTGGCAGCAAAGGGGGAAGACTAAGGTGCCGTCGAAGATCTTCACCTCCAGCACGTGGGCCTCCTCGTCCTGGTAGTATCTGAATGTGAGAATGTTGCCCACATTTAGCTTGTGCATGCGCGCGAACTGCCGCCACCCATAGCGCAGGTAGACGTCATCGCCACGTCGCTGCAGTACAACGCGCACGGGCCCGTTTTCACAACCCTCCAACCGGAGGGTGAAACTATAGGGCCCGCCCCTGCGCCCGAGGAGGATTGCTGATATCTTCTCCGGAAGACGGAGCCTGTTCTCCACTGGCTGGAGCACATGCACGTAGAACTCCGGTAGCCGGAGACCGTCGTCGTCGTCCTCCTCCTCCTCCTCCTCCGTCTCCTCCTCCTCCACCTCCTCTGCCGCAGCCTCCTCCGGCTCCTCCTCCTCATCATCATCTGCAGCAACAGCGCCGCGACGTTTACTGCGTGTTGACCCCTTGGCACCGCGCTTTGCCCCCCTTGTTGCGCTTGATGCCCCCCGTGATCCGCGTCCGCGTCCACGTCCACGAGTAGGAGGCGTCGCTTCCTCCTCCTTAATGACAATGGCGCCACCAGCACGTGCATTCGATGGACGCGATCCACGTGGACGTCCAGGTCGACGTCCCCCACGTACAGGCCGGGTTTCTTCGACCGTGACGACGCCGCGCCCACCGCCGGTTACACGTGAACCACGGGGACGTCTCACCATGGCTAAAAAATAGCAAATAGCATCAATTTCATCAGTTCGCAACAATTGCATATAATCTAATAAAAATATAGCTAATAGCATCCATTTCATCAAAATTGTTTATAGATAACAGCTAATGGTACTAATATCTAAACAAGTCCGAAAAAAGAGTAACTATATGTTCCAGATCCTCATTTCAATTATAAATGCAACATTGATGAAATATTTAAACGTATGATAATACACACCAAGAGTTACATAGCTCGGGTTCATTTAATTTAACCCTAATACACCACGATGTAATAATATCATCACTTATTCATATCACTACTGCAGAATAGTTTATAGCCTCTAGCACATTAGTGACAAGCAAAAATGTGCAAGTCACTAGTAACAGGTATCAGCGACAGGCCGCAATATGCCAGTCACTGGTAAACCTCGACAGGTGAGCTGTAGAGCATACTAGTGACAGTATAGTATCCTCGCCTGGCACTAGTAATTTCATATAATACTAGTGACAGTTTCGTAGGCTCGCCCGTCACTGATCACCTTCATACCGTACTTTTTTCGAACACGGTGTTTGGAGTTGTAGACCTAGATACACTTGTTATGAAAAATATATTTTAAAAGTCAATAAATCCATGGATACATCCGAACATTATATGTTCGTACAAAAATGTTCCATGGAAAAAATATTTATTCTCGCGTGTATCAATAAGACAAAAAGAATGTCTCGCACAAAGTATTTTTATAGCATCGGGATTTCTCTTTTTTACAGAAGTCAGGGGATGTCTTTCTTCCATGAATTTCTTTGTGCAAACATAGCATGCCAGTATGCAAGTCCGGACCTTTTCGTTTGAATTTTTAAATTGAGTAGTGAGAATAGATGCTCCTATAACTCAAATTAGATTTCTGGCTTTCCTCACATTTTTTTTCGCGGTTCTCCTAGGCTCATAATATGAAAAATAAGTATACAAATGAAGAACCAGATCAATGCTCTTGGCAAGTGCAGTTGGATATAGACCCGGTGGAGCACGACCCGCAGGACAGGTGCCAGAAAATTAAGAAAAGATTTGGCCTATCGGCAAAGGATGTGCGATCTCAGGTCTACACACGTTGAGGGAGCTACTAGGCTGTGGATTAGCCAAATATGTGGCTGGAACAAATAAATCTACTCCCTTAGGTGGGAAAAAAAAATCACGGGACTGTAAAATCCGAGTGCGCTTGTGCAAACTGGATCCTAAAATTTAGGATCGACGGTTTATCCCGATATTCTCCCGAGCCATCGATCCAGTCCCCCGCCGACGCAGCACGGCCGGTCTCCACATTCCTTTCTCTTCTTCCCGAGAGTGAGAGAGAGGGACGAGGGTCACCGTCCTCTACCTCCGTCCGTTGCCGTTCCGAGCCTCCTCGAGCCAGAAGATCGCGGGAACGGATGCGCCGTGCCGTCCTTGTCGTCTGCGTTGAAGATCAGGAGTTGGGGTCGCTGGAACGTCATCGACTTCATCGTCTACTCTTCGCCGACGCAGTGCCGCAAGGACTCCCGCCTCTAGTCCGCCCTGCCGACGCATTGCCGCCAGTCCTTGCCGCCTACGCCGCCGTCACCGGGGCTGCTGCTGGTTGCCGCCGTCGTCGCCGGGACCGCTGCTGGTTACTTCTCTACCGCCATCAACGGAGAACTGCCGACATCATGTTCACCGCTCCTCCGTGCGCGCTGTGACGCTGATGCTGACTCTCCTGTACGTCCCGCGCACGTTGCCGGCGGCGTGGTGCCCGCAGCCGCGCTTCGGCTTACCTTCTCTGTCCGCATCTACCCTCGAGTCCTCGACTGCCTGTGTGGCCGCTCTAATGTCCCCTCCACTCGTCGACGGCACCTAGCTCTGTCTGTCGTCATGTTCGTCCCTCTACCTAGCCGCCGCCCGCCGGTAGTGTGGCCCCTCCATTCTTTTAATTATGAAAGTGTGAATTCCTTGTGCTTGCGAGTGGCTCAAGGTAAGCTGATCTCTTGCATATATAGTACATTAGAAGAGTACCTACTAGTTTCCACTAGGTACCGGTAACTTATTGGAATGGAAAAATATGGTAATTCACACGTTTTAATCTAAAAATCTTGTTGCATCTTTGCTCTGAAATTATTGAAATATTAAAAACAAATCTAACAGTTTTTTTTCCATTATAGCTGTTCAAGTTCATACCACGTTGAAGGATAAGATATAGTTTACATTGATGAATCGGAAAGATGATCTGGAGGTTTGCATACACCCACCTATTATCAATCCTTTTCTTCACCGACTAATAAACTATATTTCAGGGCAGAAGACGGCATTGGCCTGTACGAGGTGCTATCGGTTTGGCACATGATAGGGTGGTGTTGTGTTTGTCTTAAGCAAGTTCTTTGCTCGTCTGCAAAAGCATCTGAAGTCTTTATTTCCTCCATATGTGAAGCCTGCAACCATGAAAGAACTTGAATTTTAGACCCAAGAGGTGAAATTACCTTCCCCTACTATGTTGCTCTTGCTGCCAATTCAGTTATGTTCTCTTAGATGTAGATGCTCTGACATACGATGTAGATGCTCAATGACATAGGCACATCGTTTTTCATTCTGCCCTCATTATATATATTTAAGATTTCCATATTATGACTTAATTGTACTAAAATATGTTGATATAACATCTTCTGTTCGTACCTACTATTATTAAAAGTTTGATGGTTGGGAAAATAGGATCTGTATCATTAAAGGATCACATCTTTAGGTTTACACCATCCAAAGATCCATGTTATGGTTTATGCCACCGAATGGTTGCAACCTTACTGGTTTTTGCAACTCCGTCAGCGATTCTGTTAGAATGTTTCTTTTTTACAGTGAAAGAATTTAACGAATCCCAGCTATTCATCGCTGTACATAACATTAATTGGAGCGTGGCTTAGTGCCTGGGCTGACTTTACTTGGGCTCCCGAGTGGTGGACTCCCGGCTGTCGTTTTCCATCGATCGATTAGCTCCCTCTTTGCGAGTGTCAATCTCTGATTTTTCTATCCAAAGAAAATACCGATTTAGACTGAAGCGCGCCGCCAGCGCTCGATCGACTTGATTGTGTCGCCGCCGGCCGCGATGATGGCGAGACACTCTCCTCTTAACACCAAGACCCATGTGTCGAGCCATTTGAGATCTCGTCATGCAAACTTATGTGAAACAGGCGAAGCGCTACTGCCGGTGGCCACACATCGCTGCAGCCTGCACCGGCGTTCTGCTAATCTCCTTCAAATGGCCAGCCTGCTAATTTGTTTGCCGTTCTGCTCATCGCCTTCAAATGGCCAGCCTGGTAATTTATTTGCCCCTACGCTAATACTAATCTGTACTTGGGATAAGGAAAGCGTCAATTCTGGTCCATGTAGTTTTCCAATGAGGTTTAGCTGATTGGGGACTAACCTTTTTTTTAAATCTATAATTACATAGAGGATAAAAGGGACAGAGAAGTCGCTCACTTATTCCTCAATCAAGTCATGTGTGTTCTTCTTATATCCATTAAAATCTCAGTTCGAAGATGTTGAGATTTTCCCAGAGTGTTCCCAAAAGCTGAGCCGATAAGGGACAACTACCACTTTTAACTTGCTTATACTAATAACACTTTTATCTACGATGTGTTCATTCATACTATTTTCTATCTTGTGAATATTGCCCTTTTGTTCATTTTTTATAATAATTAGATAGGGCCTATTTTAGAGTTTTGTACAGGGCCTCGGATTTTGCCGGCCCAGCCCTGGTTATGCCATGCAGATTAGAACTACTAGCAAGATTGGACCGCGTACATAGTGTAGCTTCGTACCTAGTGTAGTTAGTATTTTAATCTATCAATTTTAAGAGGGTAGTTGCTAGTAGATTGTAATTTCGGTATTTTAATCTTTGGGTTTTGGTAGATTGTTGATTTGTTTTTTTTATCTTGTATCATATCGGTGCTGCACATTGCCAAAGGTATTGATTGTTCATGCCAGTTTGGTGCATATTTTCTATAATATGTACTATATATTTCTATTATATTATATTTGCAATGAATACCCAGAAGCACCGCCATCAATAGTAACTACCTGCCACCTTCCATGACACGCAGGTGACTTATTGCCCAGGCTGCACGAGGGCATTGCCGGTATGACATGCATGCTCTAGTTGGAGGACACACATGCTCTAGTTGGTAGCCATATGAGTAGGCTGAACTGATCAGTACTAGGACATATGGTGGAAGAGTGGAACATTTATGTTTTAGGTGTTGCTTGTTTTAAAATGGCAGCAAATTGTTTTCGATGTTGTACTATGAATGTTAATTCAACTTTGTAACACTTACGATCATATTTTCGTTGCCAATGAGTGTAAGTTATCATATTGTGTTTATCGACGTGCAAATGAAATATTATTTTATTTGAAAATATTTTTTTCAATTCTAAAATTTATACTAGTGACAGGCTAAGTATAAAACTAGAAAATGACGTGTCGCTGCTAAGATTCTCTAATGCCATCTAGTGACAGGCACAAATAACGACTGTCACTAGCAAACAGGTTACTAGTGACTGGCACTTGCCTGTCACTGGTAGCCTATTACTAGTGACTGGTTATCAGTGACAGGCACAATGCCCGTCACTAGTAGGACTTTTGGGCCTGTCACTGGTAGGCAATTCTGCAGTAGTGTATTCATTAAAACATCTCTCAAACAAATTAACCCCGACCGGGTCCTAAGCCGCGGGGTGCTGAGTCGCGGGGTGCTACGGGCCCATAGGTAAGGAACCCTCACAGGGTCATAACTCACGTGGTAAGGAACCCTCCGAATAATCGACCAACTGCTGCTATACTCCCTATCGAGCAAGTACATGTAGCGACGTACGTGCTCGTCCTCCTCCCTGATACGTTGTGGTACCACCTCCTCAGGGGCCGGCTCTCTCCGCACCGAGCGTGGCCCACGCGATGGCCACCAAAGAATATCCGGGTCGACCACGTCACCCGGATTTCTCACCAAGCCGCGTGTCTTGGTAGTAAGGACCTCCCAGTGCCAGCCCGACGGGGCCCAGTCCCGGACATCACCCGGCGGGTCCAACAGAGACATAGGCTAAAAACAGACCGGAACTAAGTAAATATTCCTAATTAAGTAAAATACCTTAGTGTTTCTAACTTAGTAAAAAATAGTAAATGGAGAAATATGATATAAATAAGATGAAAGTTAAACACAAAGCATGAAGACAAGGGTTTCTGAGATCCGAACAAAGTTAGACTAGCAGATCCGATCGAGTCTTGCCGAATAAAGTTGCGATTCGAACGGGACATAACAGATGTAGCATCCCAGATTATCCATATGATGTGTGAAAATGTTGCAGATCACTTCCTCTAGAACGTTTTCACACACGACAGGATAATCTGGAATGATGTTATTACCCGTTTGAGTCGCAAGTTTATTAGGAAAGAGTGGATCTGTTCTGCTAGTCATAGTCCTGCCTAGACCTTCATATTTTGTGCTTGTTACGAGGTAAGTACACGTGATGGCGAGCCGGAGAAGGATGAAGACAAGGATTTTTGGAAATCTTTGAAACTAAACAGAATCGGATTGTAATATCGTGAGATCCGAACAAGGTTAGACACTTTTGTCCACGTACATAATGGGGACATTCTTCATAACCCCGGAAGGGATTTCTGAGGAATGTCACCATTACGTATGTCGACAAAAGGGTTTGACTTCGTTCGGATCTCACGATATTACATATGTGACGTTATTTAGTTCCAAAGAAATCCAGAAACACCCATGTTCCTCCTTTCCCCGGATCACCACCGTCTGTATTACCTCTTAACAGGAACAAGATGGTCATCGGGGCTTCATATTTTGTGCATGTTACGAGGTAAGTACACGTGATGGCGAGCCGAAGAAGGATGAAGACAAGGATTTTTGGAAATCTTTGAAACTAAACAAAATCATATTGTAATATCGTGAGATCCGAACACGGTTAGACCCTTTTGTCCATGTACATAATGGGGACATTCTTCATAACCCCGGAAGGGATTTATGAGGAATGTCACCATTACATTTGTCGACAAAAGGGTTTACATTCGTTCGGATATCACGATATTACATATGTGACGTTATTTAGTTCCAAAGAAATCCAGAAACCCCCATCTTTCTTCTTTCCCCGGATCACCATAGCATGTAGTACCTCTTAACAGGAACAAGATGGTCATCAGGCCTTGATGTGCAGTTGGACCTTCACATTTTGTGCTTGTTACGAGGTAAGTACACGTGATGGCGATGCGGGGGAAGAAAGGGTTTCTGGACATCTTTAAAACTGAACAAAATCATATATGTAATAGTGAAATCCGGAAAAAACTAGACCCTTTTGTACACATACATAACGGGGACATTCTTCATAACCCCGGAAGGGATTTCTGAGAAATGTCACCATTACGAATGTGCACTAAAGGGTTCAGCTTCATCTGGATCTCACGAACCATATTACATATGTGACATTATTTAGTTCGAAAAAAATCTAGAAACTTTCGCATTCGTTACTTTTCCCGGATCACCACCGCATGTAGTACCTCTTAACAGGAACAAAATGGTCATCGGTCTGTGTGCCTCATATTTAGGGTGGACACATACAAGCAGCCTTGGTGGACCCGACGCACCTAACCAACAAGGCCATCTGAGTGTGAACCAACTCTTTCAATCGTCGGCATTTATTCAAAAGATCGAACACAAAGTAAAAAAAATTCTAACTTAATTTCTAACACAAACTCCAAAAGATCGAACACAAAGTAAAAAAAATTCTAACTTAATTTCTAACACAAGTAAAACTGCAAATAACACTTCAAAATTTCTAACACAAAGTACAAAAATTCTAACTTAATTTCTAACACAAAGTCCAAAACCTAAATTATTTCTAAGTCTCCAATACGTAAATTTTTTCTAAGTCTCCAAAACCTAAATTTTTTCTAAGTATCCAATACATAACTTTTTTCTATGTGTGTTCAAGACCTAAATACCTAATACCTAATACTAATTTAACACTAAATACTAAATCTATCCCAACTACTAATCTAACAGTAATACTAAATCTAACACTAATCTAATACTTAATCTACCACAAACTAAATCTAACACTAAGCAATTACTAAATCGATCTAACACTAACACTAGTACTAACTACTAACATGCAGCATCGATCGAGGAGGGACGGAGGCGATCTCTCACCTGGACGGCGAGGAGGAGCGCGGCGAGGAGGAAGGAGGCCGGGCGGTGCGGGCGAGGAAGGAGGGCGGCGCGGGCGAGGAGGCGCGCGCGAGGACGGCGGCGTCGACGAGCGGCGGCGGCGCGGAGAATCACCGGCGTCGAAATCGGGCAGCCTCACGGCGTCGCTCTCGATTTCGGCGCCGGGACTTAGCGAAAACGAAGAAACTGATTGTGTTGCCCCGGGCGGTTGCGCGACCCGGGGTTATATAGGCGGGAGCCTTTTGCCCCAGTTGGTAACACGAACCGGGGCAAAAGGCCGAAAATTTCAGATTTTTTTTCTGCCGCCAATTTTTTCATTTTGAACATTTCAAATACTATTTAAAATACGTTTTCAAATACATTTGAAATGGTTTAGAATTTGAAAAAACTTTCAATATGAAAAGCGTTTAAAATTGCGTAAACATTTCAAATACATTTTCTGTTTGATAAAATAATTATTCCAACTATTTAAACTAGTAACAATTTTCAAATTTTAAACATTTAGAAAAAACTATTTCATGAATGGTTTACAATTTGGAGAAACTTTATATATGAAAAGTGTTTAAAATTTCGTAAACATTTCAAATATATTTTCTATTTTATAAAGTAATTATTCTAACTATTCAAACTACTAACAATGTTTGAAAATTCAAACATTACAAAAAAAAACTAGTTTACGATTGGTTTAATCTGCAATGTTTGATACATTATTACAAAATAGTCTAGCAATATTACATGAACCATGAAGGTTTAATACGTTATCACCAACTATTGCCGCTATTGTTTACTTCTCTATCGTAGCCATGGAGCATCTTCCTTATTTAACGTGATGCTTGGGTCAGTTTTCACTCTAAATGGCGGAATTTCTTCAAATTTATCATAATCTTCTGACATTTCTGTCCTGTCCTACACTCCCACAATTTATCTTTTCACTGAAAGAACTATGTGCCGCTTCTTCTCACCGCATGATGTACTATAATTCTTATTTTTTTTCTTTTCCTCGGTTGGGTAGACATGTCTTTCATATAGAAAACTTGAGCCATATCTTTGGCTAGGACGAATGGTTCGCTTCTGTACCCAAGATTGTTGAGATCCACTGTTGTCATTCCGTATAATAGAGGGACCTTGAAATTAGGTCCATAGTCAAGTTCTCATATATCCTCTATGTAACCATAATATGTGTCCTTTGTCCCATTGTATCCGGTTGCATCGAAACAGATGCCACTATTCTGGTTGGTGCTCTTTTTATGTTGTGCGATCGTGTAAAATATATTCCCATTTATCTCGTACCCTTGGAAAGTCAGTACAGTCGAAGATGGTGACCTGGCCAACAAGTAGAGCTAATCTCCACCAATGTTGTTATTCATGAGTTCTGCCTGCAACCAGGCGACGAAACTATCGATGTGTTCATCATTAATCGAGGATTCAGAAAGCCCCGGGTTTTTGGACCGTATAATATTCTTGTGTTCCTGGATATAAGGAGCCACCAAGGTGGACATTTGTAGAACTGTGTAGTGTGCTTTAGTGAAAGAATGTCCGTCCATAAATATCTTTGTTTTTCTTCCTAGCGTGCCTTTTCCACTCATTCTTCCCTCATGCCACGATTCGGGAACACCAATCGACTTAAGGTCTGGAAGAAAGTCAACACAAAACTCAATTACCTCCTCTGTTCCATAACCCTTGGAGATGCTTCCTTCTGGCCTAGCACGGTTGTGAACATATTTCTTTAAGACTCCCATGAACCTCTCAAAGGGGAACATATTGTGTAGAAACACAGGACCGAGAATGGTAATCTCTTTGACTAGGTGGACTAGGAGGTGTGTCATAATATTGAAGAAGGATGGTGGCTACACCAACTCGAAGCTGACAAGACATTGGACCACATCTGTCTGTAACGTTGATAGACTTTTTGGATTGATTACCTTCTGAGAAAATGCATTGAGGAATGCGCATAACTTCACAATGGGTAGTCGAACATTTTCTGGTAGAATCCCCCTCAACGCAATCGGAAGCAGTTGTGTCATCAACACGTGGCAGTCATGAGACTTCTGGTTTTGGAATTTTTTCTCTGCCACATTTATTATTCCCTTTATATTCGACGAGAAGCCAGACGGGACCTTGATACTAGTTATTGCTTCAAAAAAGATTTCCTTCTCTTCCTTGCTAAGAGCGTAGCTGGCAGGACCACCTTGAAACCGCTCAGGATTCTTGCCGTCTCGTCCTTTCGTGTGTTGCTGGTCCTGTCGTGCTTCAGATGTATCTTTTGACTTCCCATACAAGCCAAAGAAGCCTAGCAGATTCACGCAGAGATTCTTCGTCAGGTACATCACGTCGATCGCAGAGCGGACATCTAAGATTTTCCAATAGGGTAGTTCCCAAAATATAGATTTCTTCTTCCACATGGGTGCGTGTCCGTCAGCGTCATTCGGAACAATTTGTCTGCCCGAACCCTTTCCAAATATTACTTTCAAATCCTTCACCATATCAAATACATCATCACCAGATCGAAGGATTGGCGTCTCCCGGGTATCTGCCTCACCATTGAAATGTTTGCCAGCTTTTCTTAAGGGGTGCTTGCGCGGAAGAAAACGACGATACCCGAGGTACACAACCTTCTTACTTTTATCCAGATATACACTTCCGGTGTCATCTAAACAGTGTGTGCATGCATTGTATCCCTTGTTTGTATGTCCAGAAATGTTACTAAGAGCAGGCCAATCGTTGATGGTTACGAACAACAGCGCTCGTAGGTTAAATTCTTTTTGTACGTGCCCGTCCGATACAGGTACACCTTCTTCACACCACAACTGTAAAAGTTCATCGACTAATGGCCTTACGTACACATCAATGTCGTTGCCCGGTTGTCTCGGGCCTTGGATCAGCATTGGCATCATAATGAACTTCCTCTTCATGCACAACCAAGGAGGAAGGTTATAGATACATAGAGTTACTGGCCAGGTGCTATGGTTGCTGCTTTGCTCACTAAATGGATTAAATTCATCTGTCCTTAGACCAAACCATAAGTTCCTTGCCTCACCTGCAAAGCGCATGAACTTTCTCTCGATTTTTGTCTACTGCGATCCATCAGCGGGGTGTCTCAACATCTCATCTTTCTTACGATCTTCCATGTGCCATCGCAAAAGTTTGGCATGCTCTTTGTTTCTGAACAAACATTTCAACCGTGGTATTATAGGAGCATACCACATCTCACCTTTGCAGGAACCCTCTTCCTGGGTCGCTCACCCTCAACATCGCCAGGGTCGTCTGGTCTAATCTTATACCGCAATGCAGTGCATATCGGGTATTGTTCCAAATTCTCGTACTTCTCACCGCGGTAGAGGATGCAGTCATTAATGCAGGCATGTATCATCTCCACGTCTAATCCTAGGGGGCATACAAGCTTCTTTGCTTGGTATGTACTGTCGGACAATTCATTGTTTTTAGGAAGCTGCTTCTTCACTATTTGCAGCAACTTTGTAAATCCGCTGTCAGTCACACCGTTCTCGGCCTTCCATTGGAGCAATTCCAGTGTGCTGGCCAGCTTTTTCTGCCCGTCTTCGCAAGTTGGATACAACTTTGTTTTGTGATCCTTTAACATCTGGTCAAACTTCACCCTCACCTTTTCAATATCACTTTCTGTCTTTGCATCCGTAATAGCCTGGCCAAGATCATCGATGGGCTCATCTGGTGCCTGCAACTCTGATTCCACTTCATTGTTATCTTCTATTACAGTACCGGCACTGTATTCAGGGAACATGTCATGATAGTTGTCATCATTCTCTTCTTCTTCGTAGTCTTCCATCATAACCCCTCTTTCTCCGTGCTTGGTCCAACAATTATAGCCGGGCATGAAACCGGATTGAAACAAGTGGAAGTGGATGACTCTGTGAGAAGAGTGTTTCTTCTGATTCCTACATACAGCACATGGACAACAGATAAATTTTTTCCGCTTGTTTGCCTGGGCCATCTCGAGAAAATAACCCATGCCTTTCATGAACGCGGCAGAGCGTCGGTCAGCGTACATCCATTGCCGGGTCATCTGCATTATATGATTATTAATTAAGAACTGTTACAGAACACCATGAATAGAGAAATGACCAATGTTACATCGACAGATGAAAGGTTAAAGTTGGTACCTCGACCGAGGAGGAAAGAAGGACGAGAAAGCTTATTTAATTAAGTGTGGCTCGGACAAATTAAATCGTGCTTGTTTTCTGCGAGCTGAGATGTCGTTCTTCTCCCGGGCATTTCATCAAACACCTCTTGTGCATAGGAGCGAAAAAAAAGTGAGCACACATCACACAACTAGAAATATGTCCTCCAAAGTGAATGGAATGAGAAGAAGAGAGGGCTGGCAGGGTTTATATATAGTGGGGGTGTCATTTGCCCCGGTTGGTGGCTCCAACCGGGGCAAAAGGCTGCCCACACCACGCGCCTGCACGGGCCCTGCTCGTCGAGGGCCTTTAGCCCCGGTTGGTGGCTCCAACCAGGGCAAATAAGCCCAACACCAAGAGCCCTGCTCGCCCCGGCCCCACCTCTGCAGTCTTTTGCACCGGGTGGTGGCTGATCCGGGGCGAAAGGGGTGGTCGCGGGTGGGTAAAAGCCCCGTTTTCCACTAGTGATGCGGCACACAACATCCGGAATGAGCGGCGGCGGCGTTGGGTGGCATCCTACCAATAATGCTATGTCCACGGGAAGATTTCTATGCACTAAGCCTTACGAATTGACGTGGTGTGCTGTCAGTCGAACGTGTTCCTCAAATCACGGCAAGGAAACAGAACTGAACAAACCCTCTACACACACGTCGTCCCTAAAAAAGTCCCATAGGAATCTTCCCGTAGACGTAGCATTAGTGGAATCCTACCGTCCTCGCTCGCTGGGAAAGATCTGTTTGACGGTCTGATTTGAGTGTTAATTTTGGAGCTACGATGATCGCGTGGGAGGAGGCGGTTTTGACACGTATTTCTTTGTGGATGCGTTAAATGCATTAGGAAGGAGTAGAGCGACTAATGACGATGGACGACAGGACGCAACAAGGCTTGACGACAGACGGTGCTTGACGGTTGAAGGAAGGAATATCTTCTTTTAGACAGGAGGGGTTATTGGTAATAGCCATGCAGCAGACCATTCTACCGACCCATTTGTATGGACAAGATATTTTGCGCATGTAGTAAAAGTCATTCAGTTTAACAACCACGGCCACTTTAAACAATTATACTGCTGAAGAGTTCAAAAATACTACTCCCTCTGATCCATATTAATAGGTGCTGAAGTGGATATATTTAGACATGTTTTATTGCTAGATACATCCACTTCAGCACCTATTAATATGGATCGGAGGGAGTAGTTGCACGATATACGGTAGAAAAGAAAGAATTGCGTGACAATAAAGATCGTGCAGTTCGGTATAAGTTTCTGGAATATCTTTCTGGCCTCGTTTGCGTCAGTGAGCTTTTTTTCTGTTGCGGGTAGGCCAAAAGGCTTTGCCAAGCATGCTACGTCATGCTCATGTAGCCGGCCACATGTAGGGAGCATCGTGTAGCGGCGCGTAGTCTCCTATCTGGGAGCGAGGTGCCGCGAGGTGGGAGCGCCGGAACGGCGCCATGCCTGCTTTCTTGTACGCGTGGCGCAGCGACCGGAGAGGGTTCACGTGACGGCATGGGTGCATGCTAGCAGTAGCTAGATACGTACCGCTCACACAATATCATGTAGGTTCAGAGAACGGCTGCGGTTTTGTTAGAATCATTGAATGCACATGCATGGTTCCGTCACCGTGAATCCCCGGTCTGTTTTGGGGAGGCCGGCCCCTTGCTCTTTACTCTATTTGCGGCTAAGCTGTAGGCCTCAGCATGTAAAACCTTAATTTGCGTGAACTGCTTGCTTTATTAAGTTAAAGTAGGGCATAATAAAGTTGCCTGGTTTCTAAAAACATGCATGGTTCCGTCACCGTCCGTTGCTTGCACACGGAAGAAAACAGACAAAGCGTTGTAGGGCTTCCCTTTAATTAGAACCGGACATAAGATGTGCATGCGTGGACACGTACTCGCACCGTTCTTTTTGTCGACGACGGAGCGCGCGCGCCGCCGCGGCGGGCAGTGCCGGTGGGGTGTTGAAGGACTTCAAAAACGCCGGCCGACGCCCTCTGGGTCGTCGTCGGTAGCAGACCCCGCCTGGAGTGCCATCATCTGCACGTAGAGGGTCAGGGACCGTCTCAGCGGTTCCACCGTTCCTCGTGGATCCGCTTAAACGCCGCCTCGTACCGGGCGGTGTTAGCCGGGTTCACCGGGTCCCAGGCTGGGTCGGCGCGCTGCGCGTCGGTGAGCTTGTCGTTGCAATACGCCAGCACCTCCGAGCCCCAGGAGGCGTCGCTGACGCGAGGCGCGTCCGGGATGGGCACGTCGGCGCTTTCGATGGTGAACCCGTGTCCGGCGCGCATGTCTGGCGGGCACGGGTACCAGGCGGCAAAGAGGACGCGCGCCTGGTGCTTGATGAGGGAGCGGCGAGGGAACCCGTTGGCGGCGAGGGGGTCCATCAGCGCTGGTGGAGAAGGAGAGAGGAAGAGCGGCGATAGAGAAGAACGACGAGCAGGGTGGCGCCGGACGGCGTTGGAGGCGCCCCATTTATACCCGCGATAGGCAGGCCAAAGGGCCCCCCGCATTTACTTCGGCGTCCGCGTGGGACAGCGGCACGCCCGTCGCGTCGGCGACACGACTGGCCGAAGCGACGGCCCGCAGCGGACCCTGCGTTTCTGCACCGCCTCGATAGAAGAAGAAGACCGGAGCGTCGCTTTGACTGCGTGCGCGTCTTAGTGACGCGGCGGGCCCACGGACGCCACGCGGCATTTTCTTCTAGCCTGGAGCCCCCACGAGAGCCTCTACGCGGCGGGGTTGGGCTGGGCTTCTGGACGGGAATTGTGGGCGCGTCCGGACGGGAAGACCCATTGGGGGGGGGGGGGGGGGGCGAGTGGGTGTATTGGGGCTCGTCTGGACCAGAAATGCCTTGTGGGGGGGTGCTTTGGGGGCACGACTGGAGATGCTCTTAAAGATGGGTGCCGGAGGAGCCCCCTCCTCCCGACGGCGCGGTGAATTCGAGGGCGTCCCTTCTCCACTTGACGCCCCCAAAGCGAAACCTCCAAGCAATTTCACACAAAATTTTAAATTGTGCAAATACAAAATATTTCTTATCCATAAATATGTATTTTAGACCATAATTTAAAGGTTTGGGTCACTACAAAATGATACGAATTCGTTCACGCACTAGGATCGATCGGCGTCGACGATATTGTTGGAGCCGACGGATCCGGGGTCGGAGTTGGAGCCGAGTGAGTCGGCGCCGGCGAACTCGGCGCCCTGGGTGTCACCCATCGTGTCGTTGCTGCCGCCGCTCGGGGTCGCTGTGTGGCGCTGTGTGGGCGCCGATGATGCCATGGCATTGGGCGTGGTGGACGCCGATCCATCCACACCATGCCCCATCTCCGCATAAATGGCCGCACGCATAAGGTCGCATGCCGCTCTCACTCGCGGATCAAGGTTGGACATGTCCGTGGTGAGTATCATGAAGTCCCTTTGCCTCTCCTTGGCCGCCGCCTTGTCGGCCTCGATCTCAATCTTCTTGTCTGTCTTTTTGGAGAACTCCGTCCACTTAGCCTCGATTCGGTAGCCTCTCGGGCGAGTTCTTGGTGACGGTCTCCATGACCTTGCCAATGACGGCGTGCACTCGCTCCGAGATCGCCGCCGCTCCAATGGCCGCTTTGGCTTTCTTGTTTCCCATTGGCCTTTCCGAGTTCATCACCACCTCGTCGATTTGAGCACCGTCGGGCTTTTGCTTCATTCAGAGTCTTCACTTGTTTCATTTTTTTTTTGTGTGTAACTTGTTGAAGCAACGTAGGAGCATAAAGTCCTTGTCATCGTTGAGGGCCTTGAACAAGATAAGAGTATCAATAAGCTAGCCACACGAGAATACAAGATGTTAGACAAAGTGCATGGATGTTCTCATAGCATAGGTCAAGATGAGACATACAAATTTACTTGATCTCTTGCATTCTTGCCACTCTCCGGCCTCGCCGTAATGTTCTCAAAGCATCCTTCAAGCTTATTCACCTATTTTCGGATTGCGGGTCGTCTATGGGCTAGCGCATTTTGATTGCGATCCATATTAGCTACACATATGGTTTTTGGTACTTGCGCTCATCGAACTCCGACATATGGCTTGTTTGGTTGGCACCGGTTATCATGTCTTGGGTGATGGCACCCCACGAGTCAATTAAGCACTCGTCCTCTTTGAGGTCCACGTGATGCCATGGCTTCCACCCTTCCTCTTCTTCTTCTTATTCTTCCCATCTTTGCCGCCTTCTTCCGCATCGTCACCGGCGTCGTCACCATCTTGGTCTTCGTCATCATCGGCGTACTCTACGTATTGCTGCTCGTCGACAATGATGCTCCCATCACCATCTTGCGTCTACACCAACGGTGAACAAACAATGAAAACGTCGGGTTGGCGCAAAAACAATCGATCATTGGTGTCGGGGCCGTACCTGACTGCCAAAGTGCGCTTGGGGTACCAAAATCGTAGCCGTCGGAGGGCGCCTGGTCGCCGAAAAGATTGAGGGGACCGACGTCGAACACATTGCGGGCGCCGTCGTCGAACGACAGGGTGCGGCCGGGCAGGAGCTACCCAGACACGACACCGTCCCGACGCATTCCCGTGGACGCCTTGTTAAGGTCGAGGCTCGTCCGGGGGCCACCAGGCGCACCGCCGTCTAACAAGGACTTCGGGTCGAACCCGCCGAAGCCAGCGCCGTACCCGTATGCGTAGCCGCCGGGCTCGTTGAAATTGGGGGAGATGCCGGGGCTCGGACATAGCCTCGACTGGGAGCGTGGCGTGCTCGTGCCGTCCAAGGGGAACGACGACCCCGGCGGCAACGAGCTCGAGCCGCCTCCCAGGCCTTCTCCAATGGTGCCGACCAGCAGATCGAGGTTCGTCGTCGCGACCCGGGCTTCCGTCTTCTCCCGCCGCTCACGACGCTCCTTCGAGCAGAGCTGGCGCCGGCATTGGTCGGCCACCCACTCGGCGTCGGTCATGCCCTCCGGCCGCTCCTTCGTGGGGCGCGGCTGTAGCACGTGACGATGGCGCCGAGCGTGCCGGTCTTCGACGACGGCCTCGGTGGCCCTTTCGGAGGCATGGCGCCGACGGTGAAAGTGGCGGAAAGAGGGAGACGGCAGCGGGAAGAAAATGGACGGGCACAACGGGGTGTGGGAGTGTTTTGGTGGGCGCTTTGTATCGCTGGCAGGCGGGCCCGCGGCGCCGATGACTCGTTCAGAGCCCACACGGAAGCGCTTGAGAGACGGGGTTGGACTGAGTTTTTCGGACGAGAACAAGTAAGCGTCTAGACAGGAAGTCCAAATGGGAAATAGGAGTGGGCGCCTTCGGGGCCGTCTGGCCAGAAAGAAAGTTGTGGGAGCCTTTAGGGCGCGAGTGGAGATGCTATTAGGTTGCATTTACGCAAATTTACCGCAAGAATAAAGGCAAACTCCGAGAGGTCTAATTTTAGCCCTTTTCGAAAGCATGCAAGAAAGTTTCGTGTCGTAAATTTTTGTCCGCTATTCTATCCAGCCCATCACCGTGCACGACTCCATTCTCCACGTCCATGCATCGGCAATCCAGGAGGGAGAGACGGCTTACTTAAACGGACGGCCGGAGCGTCGCCTCCCTGCCCGGCCAGCCAGCGGGGCCAGGACACAGCTAGTGCGTGCGTGGCGCCGTCCATGCGAACGACGACGACGACGAACAACACGTCGGGTGGCACGGCGCACATGCATGCCGGGCTGTGGGGAGCCACCAGCAGCGCACGGCGGGACCTTGGCCTGGCCGGCCGAGCCAATAATCCCCAGGTTTTTCCAACGCACCAAACCTACAAGAGCCGATCCCCTGGTCGTAGCATGTCGCGCCGTAACTTCCGTCCGTCGCCCCTGCTGAAGAGAGCTTCCTTGAAATTTCGCAGATAGAACGATGCACACGCCACGGTGGTGGGTGCAGAGGGTTGCTGTGGATCTTGTCGCCGGTGCGTCGGAGCGGAGGGCGGCAAGGGGAATCTTTCCACGGTAGGACGGCCGCGGATCTCAACGTGCTCGTATGCGTTCAGCCGTTCAGGGAATATATTTGCCGAGTTTGGTACGGAATTCTTCGCCTGAGCGTCCGTGCACCGTTGATTTGCACATGTCGATAGGAGTATCATGTTTCTGTGTGCTGGGTTTGGTCCTGTTCGAGCGTTCGATCGTTGCTGGTTTTGGTTCAGGCAATCGCTAGTCGAGGTTTAAGTAATGTTTGACCATTACAACTTTGGTACGGCTGGGAACAGAATATATAGAGGCCAGTGGCAGTCCGAGAGATGAAGAGTTGACTAGGAATATCCCTCTATTCCAGTGATGACCTGTGTCGAGTACTAGAACATCGGTGCAAAACAAATGTTATGGTGAAGGAGTGGATGTGAACAAAAATCATTTGCAGTTTCAATCAGAGAAATTATTACGAACTGACAGTTTGACATGGCTATCGCGTTCTCGTCCCCGTGTCGCGCCTCGCCGCGATGTTCCTCCACTTTCGTCGCCGCCGTGTCGGGTCCCCGTGGTGTGTGCGCCCTCGCTGCTCCGATCACGTGGCTCGCCGGCCGCCTGCGTTCCCCTCCCCATGTCGCGCGTCTCCGCGCGTCGCTGGTTTCGCTGTTGCCGATGTGGGGCACCGTGAGCCTCGCCGTTCGGTTCATCGGCTGCCCGAGGAGCTCGATGGCGTTTCCTGTGCCTCCACGGCTTCCGGCGGGTTTTCCCCCGTGCGCGGTCGGGAGGCGGCGGTGCTGCTCCAACATCGACGGAGTTTGGAGGGCCTATTCCTGGAAGCAGATTCATCTCCGCATGCTCGTCGAGACTGCCACTCTGGTGCCGTGGTGGGTGAGGTTCTCCCAGAACCACCCCCTCCTCCGTGGCCTGCAGATCGGATGGCTTTCCCGGCGATCGCTGATGCAGGTTCTCGGCGGGGATCGACGGCGGGGAGCCTCACTTCCTGTGCGGTCCCACTTTCCAGCGAGTGCGACAAGGAAGATGACGTGGTCGAGGAGTTTTTTGGAGAGCTATGGGCAGTTTCGTCATCTCACTCCCGTCGCGACCCTTATCCCCGCAGCTTCCTTTGTTGGGTCAGAAAAGGAGTTCCAGATCTGGAACTCACCATTGCCGACTGCTTCCCCGCCGATAGATCGGCGCTTCTCCACCACCGTCCACGTGCGATCCGGCCGGCTGTCGTGGCCGCACAACCTACGTTTGCGGAAGTCCTTCTTCGCCAGATGCAACCAGGTCGTGGTGGATCCGGGCGGGGGCGTGGGGGTCGAGCACCTCAGGCTCCCACCCCTGCTCTCCCTCCTTCTGCTGCGGTGCCTCAAGAGCCTGCTATGGCGCCACCGCGTGGGAGGTTTGTTCGGAATCAACCCCGCTACCAGCCTCGTGTTACTTCTGTGTCTGCTGGCTCTGGTGCGTTCCTTGGTTCGACTAGCAATGGAGGTAACCTGCAGTCTGCGTCTGCTTCTTCTGAGCGATCTGGTTCTTCTCAGTCTGCTAGCTCTGAGGTTCCTCCAAGCCCACGACGTGACCAAGTTCTTGACCCGCGATACAGCAAACTTATCTGTTTCAATTGCGGGGATCCTGGTCATTTTGTGGGGAACTGCATCAAGGCTCGGCTGTGCTTTATCTGCAATCAACCAGGCCATCCCGTCCAAGCTTGCAACAGGTGGTTGAGTGCGCATCCGTCTGCAGAGTACTTTGGGAGTGGTAATTCTGGGTTAGGCTTCTTCCATCTGGAACCCCCTTCTGAATCAGAGATGAAGTGGCTCAATTTCTCCAACTGCGGTGTGGTTACAGTGAAGAAAGGTCAGATTACAAGTGCGGAATTGGAGGCGAATTTCAACTCGATTTTCTGTAAGGAAAGGCGTTGGCCTTGGCAGATTCGTGAACTGGATCCTAGCTCTTTCCTGGTTCGTTTCCCGCCGTGGAAGAAAGTGGTTGATCTCAGTGAATTTCCAGCATTTGACTTGGAGAAAGAGGGTGTGGCTATCAAGATCACTGCTTGGTCTGGTGATGTCCCTTCCTATGGAGCTCTTGACCAGGTCTGGGTTACTATCAAAGGCATTCCCCCTCGTTGGTGTGCGTGGAAAACCTTCTGTCAGGTTGCATCCATCCTTGGGGTCTTGATGGACCTGGATTGGACATCTCTCTTCAAGTCGTTCTTCGCTGAGGTGCGCATGCTGGTTGCTGTTAAGGATAGAACCAAAATTCCATCTCAACGTGTCATTGAGCTGAATCAAGATCTGTTTCTTTTGAACATTGCTGTCGACGCTGCTGCGGTGGAAATGCCATCAGGTCCTGGAGATGATCCCAATGATACAGTCACTGTCAGACCTCCTCATGGAAGTAATATGGAAACTGATCAATCTGTTGGAGATCTCCCTCCTACTGCTCCCCTGGCTCTTCCTGCAGTTCCTGTTTCTTCAGTGGATAATGGCAAGCAGTTGGATGATGATTGCAGGAGCTGTCCTGAGTTATCTGCTTTAGACTGGTGTGCTAGGACCACATATCCCTCCCTGACCACCTTGATGCTGCTGATGTAGATGACAATGTCTGGGACTGGGTCCCCCCAAGTGGTACTAAGAAGCCTTTTGTTCTTGATCCTGATGAGGTTGAAAAGGAATGTATTCTGAAGGTTGGATCTACTTCTATCAACCTGGCATACTGCAAGAGCCTGTTTGAAGCAGGCATGGACTCTGATGAGGATGATATCAATGGTGACTCCAATCAAGATGACTGCACAGAGATCATGGATCCTGAAGTGGTGAAGAAGCTTAGTGGAGTCAACAAGAAGCTCCTCCCTTTCCTTGATGATGCTGCATCTGTTCCTGCCCATGTAGCTGCTCCTCCAAAACCTTCCAAATGGGGTCCTGTAATGGCAACAAGGAGAAGTGCTAGGAACCATGGAGCTGTGAATATTGTGGAAAAAGCTGAAAATTATAAGAAGAAGAGGAATCTTGAGATCCCAGTCAACTTTAAAGGTAACTCATTTGCTGTCCTTGGCTCACATGTCCTTTGTGATACTCTTGAGTCAGTGGATCTTGTGTGTGGTAATTCTTTAGAGGAAAAAATAGACATTGTGAATCAATTAGTTGATGCTGAGATTAATCTTAACCATGCTTTTGCTGTTGCTAATCCTGTTATGGTTCTCCCTGACTCAATTGAGGAAGGTATGACTACTGCTAGTCTTGAACCTTCTCAAACTGGAGTGGGTGTGGGTGATAACATTGTTCCTGCTAATCCTGGGTCTACAGAGATGCCTCTGCTGGACCAGGATAATGACAGCAGCCAATGGACTGTGGTGTCAAGAAATAAAAAAGTAAACAGTTATCATGATAGGAGGATTATGGAATAGTAGAGGCACAGGGCGACCTGGCCGTAAACAAGCGTTAGCTGACTTTATCATTAAACAGAAATTGGACTTTGTGGGCATACAGGAAACCAAACGTAGGGCTTTCCCTGATCACTTTCTGAAATACATTTCTGGCCCCTGTAACTTCAACTGGTTGTCCCTTCCTGCTAAGAATACCGCTGGTGGTATTTTAGTGGGGTTTAAGGAGGATAGATTTGAAATTATCAGGCATTTTTGCTTTGAATTCTCCATTTCTATTGTGGTTAGAGATTGTGTTGATAACTTCACTTGGCAACTGGTGGTGGTTTATGGCTCTCCTTACCTAGATAAAAAAATTGAGTTCATTGCTGAGCTCCATGATATAATGGAACAAAGTTCCCTCCCTACTCTTCTGGGAGGTGATTTTAATCTGGTTAGAAGTGTCACTGAGAAGAGTAATGGGGTGGTTAATGCTAACCACACCATGCTCTTTAATGACTGGATCAATAGGTGGGCTCTGCTGGAAATTAAACCTGCTAATAGAACATTTACTTGGTCTAACAACCAGGATGACCCCATCATGGCCACCCTTGATAGAATTCTGGTTAGTACTGATTGGGAGGCTAGATTCCCTATGAGTTCTGTTAGAACTTTACCTAGGCCTGTTAGTGATCATGCACCTCTCCTCCTGGACACTGGAACTACTGCTAGTCCAGCTCCCAGGCTTTTTCGGTTTGAAAAATGGTGGTTAGATTACCCTGAGTTTATCAATATGGTTCACTCTGTGTGGAACTCTCCTTGTCAGTTATCTGACCCAGTTGATAGGTGGCAGTTTAAACTTAGGCTTCTCAGGAGAAAGTGTAAGGGTTGGAGCATCAATGTTGATGCAGCTAACAGGAAGAATAAAAATGATCTCCTGCTGGAGTTTGACATTTTAGACACCTTCTCTGAAACTTGTCAGTTATCTGATGAGGAAAAAGTTAGGTACAAGCAAATCAAGACTGATCTTGACAGGATCCTTAGAGATGAGGAGACCAAAGCCTGGCAGAGGTCTAGAGATAGATTTATTAAAGAGGGGGATAGGAATACTGCATATTTTCATGCAGTAGCCAATCAGAGGAGGAGGAAGAAACAGATAACTGTTTTAGATGGTCCTCTTGGTCCTGTCACTAATACTCCTGATATGTCTAAAGTGGCTATGGACTTTTATAAGAACCTTATTTGCTGCAGAACCCAAAACTAACATTACATTGGGTCCTAATTTTTGGGATCCTGATGATTTGGTTACTTCTGAGGAAAATGATCTGCTACAGAAACCTTTCTCTATTGAGGAGATTAAGGAGGCTATTTTTAGCTCTTATGCTGGAGGTGCTCCTGGCCCAGATGGGTTCTCTTTCCTTTTTTACCAGAAGTTTTGGGACCTTATTAAGACTGACTTTATGGCTTTGGTTAAGGAATTTGAGTCTGGCAGGATGCTAGTTCATAGATTGAACTATGCTATTGTTACCTTGATCCCTAAGGAACCTGATGCTAGGGATCTGAAAAAGTTCAGACCCATCAGTCTAGGTAACTGTAGCTTAAAAATTATCTCCAAAGCTATTAATAACAGGCTTTCCTTGGTAGGCAGTAGGATTATTTCTAACAATCAAACTGCCTTTATAAAAGGGAGGTTTATTTTGGAAAGTGTAGTTCTGCTCAAGAGCTCATTCATGCTGCCCACTCTAGGGGGTTTCCCTCCTTGGTGTTGAAAATAGATTATGAAAAGGCTTATGATAGGGTTAATTGGGATTTTCTTGATGAGATGCTGCTTGCCAGGGGTTTTGGTCCTGTTATCAGGGCTTGGATTAAATCCTTGCTGGTTGGTGGGTCACTCTGTGTTAGGATTAATGAGGAAAACAGTCCTTATTTTAAGGTTGGAAAAGGGCTGAAACAAGGGGACCCTAGTTCCCCTATTCTGTTTAACTTTGTAGCAGATGTTTTTTCCAAAATGCTTGCTAAAGCTGCTCATGCTGAGCTGATTCAAGGGCTCCTCCCTCAAGTAGTTCCTGGGGGTGTTATTAGTCTTCAGTATGCTGATGACACCATCCTTTTTATTGAAGCTAAGCTTGAGTTTGCTAGGAATTTAAAGTGGCTCCTTGCCTGCTTTGAAGGAATGTCTGGAATGAAGATTAATTATCACAAAACTGATGTTATGGGGATACATGTGGGGGAAGCAGAGATGAATATCTTTGCTCAGGTTTTTTGTTGCAAAAAATCTGATTTTCCCTGTAAATATTTAGGGGTTCCCCTGCATTTTTCCAAGCTTAAGAGGGAAGATCTTCAACCTGTAGTTGATAAAACTTTCAAGAGGTTCTCTGGTTGGAGAGGGAAATTGCTTAATTACCAAAGTAGATTGGTCCTGCTGAAGGCATGTATAGCTAGCATACCTATGTACCTTTTATCTGTGCTTAAATTCCCTAAGTGGGCCATTGCTGCTATTAATTCCCAGATGTCTCACTTCTTGTGGAGTGATTCAGAGAATAATAGGAAATACCATTTAGCTAATTGGGATCTTGTGACCCTTAAGAAGGAGTTTGGAGGTCTTGGAGTCCAAAATTTGGGAGATTTTAATCTCTGTCTGCTTGCCTCTTGGGTGAGTAGATACCACAAAGATGAAAACAAAATCTGGAAGCAAATTGTAGATTTTAAATATGATCCTGATCCTAACATTTTCTCTGCTGTCCCTGGGGTATGCTCACCCTTTTGGAAGGGGGTTATGTGGGCTGCCAGGGCTGCAAAGTGTGGTTTTAAATGGAAGGTAGGTAATGGCCGTAAAGTTAAGTTTTGGAGTGATGTGTGGATAGGACATTGTAGTCTAGCTGTGTGCTACTGGGAACTATTTGAGATCTCTAATGAACAAGATATCACAGTGGCACAAGCCTGGAGTGATGGTGAGCTTAGGCTCACCTTTAGGAGAACTGTTTCTCCTCTACAAATGGCTCTGTGGGATGAGCTCTGTCAGCTGGTAGCAACTGTCCCTTTATCTGAAGATACGGATCACCCCATTTGGATGTTCGAATCTTCCGGGAATTACAGTGTTAGGTCCTTTTATGGATTGATTAACAACCGTGGAGTTACTCCTGTGCATACGCCTGCAGTTTGGAGCCTTAAGGTCCCTCCCAGGTTGCACATTTTCTTGTGGCTGTTAGCCAACAATAGGTTGATGACTAGAGAGAATCTGGCTAAAAGGAGACATGTGCAAGATGTTACTTGCCTGTTCTGTCCTGAATTGGAAACTTGCCATCATCTGTTTTTTGAATGCCCTGTGGCTAAGATGGTGTGGGAAATAGTCTCTGATCTTGTAGATCATCCTGTTGGTAGCAATTTTGAATCCATTGCTAGGTGGTGGATTAGTGAGAATAACAATTCTTTTACAAATGTGGTTTGTACTGCGGCCTTATGGTCTATTTGGAAACTGCGTAACGATATGTGTTTCCAGGGGCTCTGCTGGCCAGGTGTTCGGGACATTTGGAGGAGGATGGTCGCCGAGCTCTCCGTGTGGAAGGTGCTGTCAAAAGACGTCGTCTCGAGGCTCCTGGAACAATGTATTCTGAAGCTGACAAGAGGCGAGGCGAGCTTTTGCGCATCGCCTGGCACTGATGCCACGGGCTTGGATGGATGAGAGCCTGTTCCTCGACCCTGCTGCTGCGCAAGAAGAGACCTGCCAGCGCCTGCTCGCGAAGTTCCTTTCTAAGCGTTGATCGGGGAGGTGTCTTTGCTGCTGTCTCGGGTGGTGTAGTTTAGCCGCGTCCTTTCCTTGCTCGTTTGCAAACTTGGTTTCATTTTCGTTTCGGTTTCGTGCCCGCCTGTGTGGGGTGCTGTATTGCGAGTTGGTTATCTCCAGTTTGTTTCAGATGCTTGTGAACTTCTGCTGTTCTGATTTCAATGAAATCGGGGGGGCGCCCCTTTTAGTCTAAAAAAATGAAGAGTTGACTACTTAACAATGCTCGAGGATTAAGGATTAAGAATGTTTGACGCGTTAATCTCGGAAATTAGTGTGAGTGCATCACAGTTTTGTACGGCTAGAAACAGACTAGAGGCCAGTGGCAGTCTGAGAGATGAAGAGTTTTTTTTTTTTGAGAAAGAGACGAGGAGTTGACTATTTAACGCTACTAGTTGAGGTTTAAGTATTTTTTGACCCGTTAATCTCGGGAATCAGTGCGAGTAGTGCACACCGTCAAGTACAATTTCTGTACAGCTAGAAACAGAATGTGTCGGTCCGATTTTAGAGAAACTAAAGGGTTGACTACCGACGGTGCTCGAGGCATTCTGTCGGCCATTCGGATGGATACTTTTTGTAAATACTCTTTTCTTTTTGAACAAAGAGAGGGGTCGAAGACCCGATGCTGCTATGTATTGAACACGTGGCGGGTACAAATAGCACAAAGGAGCTTCACATCTACTGCCCCGTAGACCTGAAATTCGAAAGAGGACCTTGCGATTTTACAAAGAGCACCCTGGACAAAAATACGAAAAGCAATCAGGTCCTCGTGCTCCTCCACCACCAATCGCCGGCGTCCTCCAGGCGACCAGGTCGCCGAGAACGGAGCGCAGTGAAGATCTCGGACTATCCCTGCCCGCGAGAAGCCACAGACACCGGCTGTCTTGAAGTGCTCGGGGACGAACCACTTGAAGCCCTTCTCGAAGCCGAGCTCCGGCGTCTGGCTGAACAAGCCTCCGATGGGGAGGTTGTAAGCAGACCACCATCCTGGCCGAAGATCGCAGCGCCCACACAAGGCACCACGTGATTTGCTCGTCGATGCAGCGAAGAACGAACCACTTCAAGGAGATTGGGGAAGCAGCAGCATCTCTCCTCCACCCCACGCCACCACGGCCATTGGGTGCAAGCAGAGCCACGCAACCACTAATCTCGTCGAAGAAGCCAGCGACAAACTCCAGAACCAGAGCCAATCCTTCAGGTTTATGAGGGAAAGAGGATCGAGCCACTGCCTTCTCCAAGCTCACCTCCGACCACCGGAGCACCTCCTGGAAACAAGCAGTCGCTGCCACCCCGCAGAAGCTACCCGGGCACCTCCACAGGCGAATCCTCGACAGCATAACGCCACTACCAAACACAACCAACACGAAAGCAGAGAGAAACCTAGAACTACAACACAACCTACACCTATACATAGAGGGCCGGCACCCTAGATCATCACCGCACCAACCAGCGCGAACGCCAGCGGCTGGGATTGCCGGGAAGCGGCGGCGGCGACGGTGGACTCTCAAAACACTGTAGCAGAGGAGAGGAGTCGAAGCCCTCCAGTAAATACTCTATTCGGATGGGCCATTTGGAGTACTATCTCCGTCATTTCCGTAAGACGCTTGAGGTTGTCACGTTAAACTTTCGTCACGTAGGAATGTTTTATGAGCTTCCGATGTTAGCCTTACTTGTCTCCCCGGGGAACGTCGCGCATATTTCGCTCGCGTGTCTCTCCTAGCACCGATCCTTCCCCTAGCACACTATCGCCTTGCTCGCCTGCATCGCCGCTCACTCTCCCGTCATCCCCGACAAGCGGCCGCTGCCCCGACCCTCGCCCGCGCCGCCGACGCACTCTCTCACGCGCGCCACCGCCCTCTTCCTCACGTTGCCTGTTCGCCTCTCCCTCCCTTGCTCGCGTAGCCCTCTTTCTCCTCGAGTTCATGATGGGACTTTTCCCCTCCCGTGGCCGGATCTGCAGCTGCGAGGTTTAAGTATTGTTTGACCCGTGAATCTCGGAAATTACTGCTAGTAGTACAATTTTCTACTGGTAGAAACAGACTAGAGGCCGGTGGTAGTCTTAGAGATTAAGAGTTGCTACTCGAGGTTTAACTAGTATTAAAATATGCATATTATACACAAACGTGCATCTTGGAAGCATGGACAATATTGACGAAGAAAAGTTTTCCTTTTCGTTGCAAAAAAAACCATTTTTCATTTTCGGGTGTGAAAAATGAGTTTTTTTTGTCAAGTACCAACCACAAATATGTTGCAAAACTTGAGAACTGCATTTTTTAAAATTTTAGACCATGTTATATGCACAAAGAACCGAAATTTTGCCTCTGAAAAGGTTTCCATCAACCTCTTTTGAAAAGCACAAGTTTCTGCATATTTAGATGGAAACGGGTAGAATTTGAACTACAGATGCATCGTAGTTTGCTCATGATTTTTGGAAAAAAAATCATTTTTAATACACGACTACCTATTTCATCATAGATATACCAAGAGTTTCTCAATATTCATCCCCTAACTACAAATGGGCATGCCCGTCGTCTTGACTTTTCTCTAAAACCGGTTTAGAAAATTCAAAAAGCTCAAAATGATGCAAGACCTTCGCTTGGTGTCATTATATATTTCCTAATATCCATCAAAAATAATAAATTCAAAATACGACAGTTGGGTTGAAATAGTGTTCACGGAAATGAGATATCTCCTCCGAACATTCTAGAGCTTCGGTCCAAATGACAAGTGTTATGGCCAAATCCATGACATAGTTTGTTGGAAGGTGCCCATATTCCACACACAAATGCATTTGGACGCACAGACAGTGTTGACGGAGAAAATTTTCCTATTCATTGAATAAAAAGACTATTTTTCATTTCCGGGTGTGAAAAATGTTTTTTTTTTGTAAAGGACCACCCACAAATATGTTGCAACACTTTAGAACTGCATTTTTTGAAAATACTAGACCATCTTAAATGCATCAATAACCAAATTGTTTCCTCTGAAAAGCTTTCTATCCACCTCTTTTAAAAAACACAAGTTTTTGCCGATTCAGGTTGAAACGGGTCAAATTTGAACTATAGTGCATCGTAGTTTGCTCATGATTTTTGAAAAAAAAAAGCATTTTTAGGTACAAAAATACCTATTTGATCACTGATACACCAAGATTTTCTCAATATTCACCCTCTAGATACGAACGGTCATGCCCCCCCCCCCCCCCCCCCCCGTCTTGACATTTTCCTGAAATCGACATAGAAAATTCCAGAAAATTCAAAAAGGCTCAAAATGATGCAAGACCTTCGCGTGGTGTCATTATATATGTCCTAGTATACACCAAAAATAATAAACTTTGAATACGACAGTTGGGTTGAAATAGTGTTCATAGAAATGGGTTATCTCCTCCGAAGATTTTGGGGTTTCGGGCCAAATGACAATTGTTATAGAAAAATCCATGGCATAGTTTGTTGGAATGTGCCCATATTCCACAAAAATATGCATCTTGGACGCACGGACAATGTTGACAGAGAAATGTTTCCTTTTTATTGATAAAAAAACCATTTTCCATTTTCCGAGTGTGAAAAATGGGATTTTTTGTGAAGGACAACCCACAAATATGTTGGAAAACTTTAGAACTGCATTTTTTGAAAATACTAGACCATTTTATATGAATAAATAACCAAATTGTTTCCTCTCAAAAGGTTTCTATCCACCTCTTTTGAAAACACAAATTTCAGCCGATTAAGTTGGAAACGAGTCAAATTTGAACTGCAAGTGCATCGTAGTTTGTTCATGATTTTTGGAAAAAAATCTTTTTTAGGTACACAACAACCTATTTCATCACAGATACACCAAGAGTTTCTCAATATTCAACCCTTGTCTACGAACGGTCATGCCCCCGGTCTTCACATTTTCTTGAAATCGACATAGAAAATTCCAGAAAATTCAAAAAAACTCAAAATGATGCAATACCTTCGCGTGGTGTCATTATATATGTCCTAGTATCCACAAAAAATAATAAACTTGGAATACGACAGTTGGGTTGAAAAGGTGTTCATAGAAATGGCTATCTCCTCCGAAAATTCTAGGGTTTCGGACCAAATGAAGAGTGTTATGGCCGAATCCATGGCATAGTTTGTTGAAATGTGCCCATATTCCACACAAACATACATCTTGGAACAAAAGACAAATTTGACGGAGAAACTTTTCATTTTCACTGAATAAACAAATCATTTTACATATTCCGAGTGCGAACATTGTTTTTTTTAAGGAAAAACCACAAATATATTGCAAAACTTGGGAGATGCATTTTTTAAAATACTATACCATGTTATATGCATAGATAGCCAAAGTGTTGCATGTGAAAAAATTTCCATCCACCTCTTTTGAAAAACGTAAATTTCTGCCGATTCAGCTGGAAACAGGTCAAACTTAAACTACACGTGCCTTGTAGTTTGCTCATGATTTTGGGGAAAAATCATTTTTCACTACACAACTACCTATTTCGTCATAGATACACCAATATTTTCTTAATACTCAATCCCTAGCTACGGACGGTCTGCCCCGGAGCCCTTTTCGACGAAACCGTTGACCCTTTATTGTTAATTCCATTCTTAATCATGATATTTTTGAAGAAACTAGCTTGAACAATATGCGTGATGATGTAAATATGTTTCTCCTTTTTGAAACGAGCTAAAGAACGTCGAAATCTGAATTCGTATGCAAAAGGTATGCTCAAAATGGTGAATAGCTAAAAAAAACATAGACCGACGGCAAGCCGTCGACGTATTAAAAAAAATGTCTAGGCCGACGGCAATGCCGTTGGCGTAGGTAACTTTTTGATTTTTTGCATTTTGGATTAGCATGTCTTGATCTACGTCGACAACCACGACATTTCCCCGTCCGCGTACCACGGCTCTCCGATAGTGAGAACATGTATCACATCTTAACCAGGGGCGGCGCCAGTAGGGGGTCGAGGAGGGGCGGTCGACCCGGCTCGTACCGAGCGAAAGAAAGAATAGTTACGAGAAAAAAAGAAAAAAATCCTACTGAAACAAACTGCCCGGCACCCAAAACCGATTCCCTACACGGCTGGACCCATCTCTTTCTCTGCTAGCTCCCCGGTGCCTGCGCGCCGCCACTACCATCCAGGCTGGGTCGCGCCTCCGCTACGGCCAGGATTGCGCCCGGGCTGGGTCGCACATCTGCTAGCAACCGCCTCGCCGTCCCTGCCTGTTTCCCCGCACGGCCAGGACTGCGTCCGGCCAGGCCGCCTGCCCGCGTAACTCCTCCGCCGGCCACCGCCTCGCAGTCCCAGCCCGTTTCCTCGTCCGGCCGGCAGAGCTGCGCGCCGCTCGGCAAGGTCTGCGTCCGGCCAGCCCACCTGTTGCGGTCCGCCCCTCCTACCCGTGTAGCTTCTCCGCTGGCCACCGCCACGCTCCTCCCGGCGCCCCGGCCGACTGCCCGCCGCCGCGATGCCCCGTCCGCGCCTTATCTCTCACACACGGCACCTCCCCATTTGACCTCCTAGCTCTCATGGAAGCAGACGAAAAGGGCACGCTACGGACAGGCTAATTTCCCCATTGGATTTGGTTTGTATTTTAGTTTTTATGCCTATTTATCTAGTGACCAATAGTGTGTAGTAGAGTGATCCTAAAATTTGCCGAAGAGAGCAAATGTTTCTGTAAGTTTTGATCTAGCGAATATCGTTGCCGATCATGAAGTTCGGAGACCAATTGATAAATATGGTACCCCTGAAATTAGAGACAAAATGAGATGGGCATCTCTGTGAACAGGCCGGTTTTAGGTGGTCATAATTTTCCCAAAACAAAATTTAGTCCGGGTAGGCGGTCATTTCTAGATGCATGTACTCCCCCTGTCTCAAATAAACCATGTTGCGTTTGTAAAAATATGGATATATCGATACAGAAACATTCATATTTTGAGACAAATCTGTAACAATTAATTTGATATGGAAGAAATATACCGAATATGGTTGGTTAGAATATAGCGTGGAGAAGAATGTTGCATGTTGTTTCTTGTTCCTCGTAGTCAGTTTATATTATTGTTGATCGATAATGAAACTGAATCTGTTTGAAAAAAAATACGCCGAAGACACTTGTTTTTTCGGCTAATTCTTTTTTAAGATTTTTTGTTCGACCCGGCTCAGTTCAATTCATGGCTCCGCCACTGATCTTAACAAATGTGCATTCTATGTTTCAGACAATCTACAATTGGTCTATCTGATGATACTTGCTCCGTTCGTTATACCTGAAAGTGCACTGCATGCGGTCCTGGTTATACACGTTTTGCATGCACACCAAAAATCTTGAATGTCCTGATATGCATGATTGCATCCTTCGACCAGCAAGTCCAACGATCACCTAAAATTGCAAACAAACAACCATCGGGTGTCCTTCAGCAATCTTGTCCAATAATTCGCATGAAGCCAAGACGGCCCGAGTTACAGCTTGCAGATCTCTTCCTTTACAAAACAACAAGAGATTGTAGATCTTGCTACCTTTGATTACACGTCCTCTTTGTCATCTAAGTCTCAATCATTTCCTTCGTGCTAATCGTCTCATAAAAAACAGTCTAGGAGATGGCGAATATCATTGTAGTATGAACTAGAGATGTCTATTAACTAGTAGGACGACGTACACGAGTGGCGTGACTAAATTCACGATTAATTGCACTCATAGTTATGTTCCAGCGAGATGTAGCTGTGGCTCAAATGTATAACTAACGCACATTCGGATGTATCGAAATATCCAAGATTGACACATCGGGGTCCATGGGCTCCAACAATATGCATGGGCGCCACTACTACCACGAAGGCAGAAAAGTGCATGGCAAAGTGCAGTGCAATAGCTCCTTTGCAACATGCATGAAACCAACTTGGATACATTTATCCTTTCCGTGGTGGCAGCGATCTGTGATAATTACTTGGGCGAATACAAGGGACAAGTAGGACAGCATCCAGGCTGGAAAGCCAGCCACCACGAGTCCACAAGAGAGCATGGAACAGAATGCAGTACGACATGCCTTTTCCTGAAAGGAATCAACGTGCTTATTTCTCTCTCTATTTTTTTTTTTACTCTAGTACATATGCTAGTTTTGTACGAGTGGTATTCTTTTATTGTGATACATTGGGCAGTCATGGTTTACGTACGTGATGATTGAAAAGTTGCGAGTACAAAACTGTCACCAATCGCGTCATTGACACTACTCGTACCCACAATATTATCATATATAATTGACACAACACACATTTGTGACATGTAATCTAGGAGTTTAAGTAATATATTGATGTGTATATGGAAGGAAGGAAAATTTCCCTAGGGTGTGGTAATCTTACGAGGTTTTGGCTTGATAGCCTTGGTAATTCTCCTCCTCTGTGTGATAGGTTTCCTGAGCTGTTCGCTATCAATCAGTGTCAAAACTGGACGGTTCAAGAGGCTTTCGACTCTGACTTGAATCTTCCTTTGAGGAGAACTCTTCATGGTGCTTTGCTGGAACAATGGAATGAATGTTTAACCTTTGCTAGAAACCTGGAATTGTCCTCCTCTCCTGATACGGTTTCCTGGAACTTAAATGCTAACGGGATGTTTTCTACTAAGTCTGTTTACAAACATTTGGAAATTGGTTTGGCAGGGGCTAATAATAAAATTATTTGGGATGCCAAGCTCCCCTTGAAGATTAAGATATTTCTTTGGCAACTTTTTCGCAATGCTTTGGTCACTCGCGATAATATGAAAAGGAGAAATTGGCCTGGTAACACTGTTTGTTCTTTTTGTCGTATGGAGGAGTCTGCTGAACACCTGTTTTTCTCATGTCACCTGGCTCGTTGTGTTTGGGGTATTGTGGGGAGGGTTTTTGGCACTAACACTTGTCCTAACTCTCTCTGGCAATCTTTTGCTTGGTTTCATGCTTTCCTTCCCGGGGGTGATCAGTACTTCATGGTTGGCATCGCTGCAGTTTGCTGGGGTATTTGGAAAACTCGCAACAGTGTGACGTTTGACAATCACAAGACCAGGTCCCCTTTTGAGGCAGTTTACACAGTAGCGGCTTTGTTGTTGTATTGGGCAGGTTTGCAGAAAGAAGATGGCAAGGAGGTCCTGACTACCCAGGCGAAGAAGATGATGCAGGTCACGGCCGAGCTCTACGCTTCTGAAATTCGGGCGGGTGTGGCGGCGAGGACTACCTTGATGATCTCTGGCGCTTGATTGTCTCCGGTTCAGCTTTCTGTCGTTAGTCGTTGGTTTCTGTTGTGCTGCTGTGTGTGGCAGCGGTGGTTTGGGAATTAGCTACCTGGTCTGTTTTAGTTCCGTGGGTTGTTTCCTGTAGTTGGTTTGTTGAACATTGGTGGCTGTAGGTTTTTGCCCCATAGAGGTTTCTTCGAGTCGAAGGGGTCTCAGTGGGTTTCCTACAGCTGCTCCAACTCGCTTCCCCCCCCCCATTCTCTCTGGTTGTGGAACTCTGTATTTCCGTTTTTAATAAAATGGAAAGGGGTGTGTGGCCCGGTTGGAAAAAAAGTAATATAGGGCAAAAGGAGAAGAAATTACATATGAAGGAGGCGACGCAATGTCACGAACGATACCATAGGCGACAAGGGCTCAACTCAAGGGAGAGGGGCTTAGAGCGTGGACAATGGCGAGGGTTAAAACGATGGCTGAAAGCATTGAAGGCATGTAGCTATAGGGAGACAACAACAGAGCGGGGAAAGAGGTAATGGAAGCATGAAGTTAGGGAAAATGAGGAGCGGGTGTACAAAGTTTGAGCAAGTCAGTGCAAACAACTGCGATGGACAGAAAACATTAAGGCCGAACGAACCTATTGCAAACAAATAAAAAATTAATGCAAAATAACAAAATTGTCTAGACAAATTGATACTTTACATGATCTTAAGCATAATCACTTGGTACAATGAAAACCGAAGCACATTTAAATAAAATTTGCCGGCAACCTAAATCATATCAAAGTAAGGGTGCCCCAATTTGGATCGTGGGGTCCTCCGGGATGACACCTAGATGTGGGATCGGGGCGCTTTCACGACCTTGGTGCTCGATGTGCTTCTAAACTCATGTGAGTAGAAGTAACTCGTCGCAGACCTGTATTGGTGAGAATAATAGGTTTTGACCGTCGGTATTTTAGACCCTCTCATGAGGACCATATAAATGGAGTGTCATATCCTAGTAATGTAGCAAGGTGTGTCGTAGGGTACAAACCGTGGGAAGCTCGGTGTTGTTACGACGGCAGGCACGGCGAAGAACGACACACCCGACGCAAAGCATGGCCTAGGGGTGTGGCGTCCGGTGTGAGAAAAAGACTTATGATGGCCGACACTTCGATATCTAAGCGAGGGGGATGCACCATTCCATTTTCCATGGTCTCCCGGCGAGGGTCGGGGTCAAGAAAGTTGCCTTAGACATAGCAAAGGGTCGTGGTGCATGCATCGAATAGATTGAAAGAAGTTGGGGTGGCGACACGGATGGCCGGCTCCTCCAAACTAAAGTACTCACATATTTTCCACAACAAAAAGGTTAAAACTAGGGACGTTACCCGGGCGCCCCCACCGCTTCTTCGCCTAACAAAGCGGGCCGAGGAGGGATGAGAGGAGAAAGGACTTGGGAGAGGCGTCTTGGTTCCTCGGAGCATATGCTTCCGTGTTTTTAAATTTGTTTTAAACACATTTTAAAATTATAAAATTTATCTAAAAGAAGTTGGGGCCTACATCTCGAATGTTTTATGTGCTCATAACATCTTTTCAAGGAAAACTATATTTTTTGTGTGGTGTGCACATGTAAGATTTTAGTATCAAGTGGATTTCACGGAAGACTCTTCTTGCATTCACTCTTTTTTCAACTGGCCTTCTCGGAGTTATTACTGCAAGGTCGAAGTAAAAAAGTGATGAGCCCGCTAGGCTTGGAACATTAAGAACACTTGAGCACAGGAACAAACCGAGAAATGAAGCACAAGCAGTCGATTTCAGCAGGCCAGCACTGTACGTGCCATTTATATTTTATACTGACATTTTTATGCAGGAATACTTATGGTGGCACTGTCAGCTCGGAATATTTACACTAACACATATGTACATTTCCCTAGTCGCTTTTTCTGAAACCTAAATTATCAGCACAGAAAACACATTTCTTGTTTGTATCTCGCCGCCGCCGGATCCAACTCCGGCTGTGGGGACGTGGAACGCAAGACCAGCGATATGGTACCGCTAGGATGTTTTTTTCTGGCCATATCGTGGTGTCGACGCGCGGCACCTCTACTCGCTCTCCGGGATGACGGTCAAGTCGGGAGAGAACCTCGGCGGCGATCTCCCGCCACGGTACGCCACCACTCGCTTCTGTACAACCGCCGGTTTGGCTGCGACGAAGGGCATCATCGAATCGTCGGAGTAATCCTCCTCGGAGGGCGCAAACACGAGTGGCACCACTGAGCCGGCGCCTCGCCGGCGCCGGCCGCCGGCAGACGAGGCCTTGACTAGGGCTGCACTGGCCTTGACAGCGAGAGCGGCCACCTCCTCGAGCGTGAGGGTGCGGCGTAGCATCTCCGCCGGGAGCACGAAGTAGATCTGGCCCGGCCGGATCTCGTCGGCGCCGGCCACCGCGGCGACGGAGCCGTGGATCCCCATCGCGTCGGCGTCGCAGAGGAACCATCCTTGCTCTCCGTGGCTGACCTCCTCCAGTACCAGCGCGGCCGTGGCCGGCTGGGAGTACTCCCGGAGCTCGCCGCTGGGCAGTACAACCCTAGCGGTCGCGGTGCCGTCGGCCGCCGCGTCGCACGAGACGCAGAGACCCATTCTAAGCTTTACGGCCTGGTAATCTCTGCAACGAAGAGGCCCTGTTCGATCGTGCTGCTGCTAGCTTGTGCGGTTGTGCCGTTGTGAACTTGTGGTTTATTGTGGTGTGCTGCCGGAGATGGCGACGAAGAGGTATATATAGCGCAGGAGTTGAGGGAGACGCAGCGGGGAAAGAGAGGAAAGGTTGTCGTGTAGCCAAGAGTGGGGGCAGCACAGGCTGGAGCCTAGAGCTTTGTTGCCGCCAGCGGTTGGCGAGGGAGATCACAGTCAAATGGCTTCCCGGGGAGGATATTTTATCCTTGATCAAAGCTAACGCCCCCACGGTGAACTCGGGACAACTAGCAACGATGTTTGTACGCGGTTAAGCTTGCGCACATACAGCTAGCCCTACACACGGGAATGGACGGAGCAGAACTGTAGAAGAAAGTAGGATGAGTTACCGTTCGAATACATAATTACAATCAAACACGAAAAAAAAAAGGTTCACAAAACAATCCAACAACACAGCTCACTACCGCCAAATTAGAATCCAACGGCTGTGGAGAGCAAATTAAGAAAAAAAAATCAGGAGCATTATGGAAAAATGTGTGAATTGGATGTTCAAAGGTTGAGTTTTGTTGAAATATATTTTTAGTTTATTTGTTAGTTCAAAAAATTACATTTTTCATGATTTTACATTTTAAGAATTCTTTTCGTTTTGGGTTAAATGAACCGCCACGCGTGTGAAATTCTACAGTGTCCTGGTACATCACATGGTCAGGGTTTTTAATTTTGGAATTAACAAAAATTCGTGACAGATCAAAATTTCGGTAAATTTTAGAAATTTATATCGACCGTGGTGCTCAGGAGCACCAGATCTTTACTCCATAAAAACAAACTAGCTGCACGATAGTAAGATTGCGCTTGCAGAAGTTTCTGGAATATATCACTGCCTCGTTTGCGTGAGTGAGCTTTTTCTGTTGCGGGTAGGCCAAATTAAGGAGCTTGCATGGTACGTCGGCCACATGTAGGGAGTATCGTGTAGCGGCGCGTAGTCTCCTATCAGGGAGCGAGACGTGTGCGAGGTGGGAGCGCCGGAGCGGCGCCATGCCTACTTTCATCTACGCGTGGCGCGATCGCCTGAGGAAAGTTGAGATCGTTCACGTGATGGCATAGCTTCATGCATGCTAAGCTAGATACGTTTCGCTCACACAACATCATGTAGGTTCATGAACGGCTGCTTGTTTGTTTGAATGCTCGTCACCGTCCGTTGCTCGCGCACGTAGGCGCACCTTTTTCTTTGTTGGTAGTACAAACTTTGAAACAAGGAGATATCATTTCTACACTAAAGTCATATGAAAACTTTAGCGAGTTTTCAATCGACGCATTCATGCACGCAAGTTTACCGCAAGAATAACGACGAACTCCCCAGAGGCATAAGTTTGCCTCCTTTGCGAAAGCACGCAAAGAAAAATTCTTGTCGTCCATCATTTCTGTGTCTGCACACTACATATGGAGTACAGCTGATCTATACTCTAGAAGCAAACGACAAGTCGTTTCAGGACCCTATCCACATACCAGCCTAGAAACTTGCATACGTACTGTAGATTTTAGTGTATTGTATCCAGCTCCATCATCGTGCACGTCTCCGAACCACAGGATCCCGCCAACCACTCGCCGCTCCACTCCACGAGATCGATCCGAGTTGTGATGTCAGTCCAAAGCCCAAACCAGAACCAGGAGCTTGTTAATTAACGACAGAGGAGACAAACAACTCCATTCTCCAAGCCGGGCCTGCGCGTGTCGGCCAATCCAGGAGGGAGAGACATGGCGAGCGTCGCCTACCTGCCCGGCCAGCCAGCGGGGAGAGGACACGGCCGGCGCGTGCGTGGCGCCGTGCATGCGAGCGACGACGACGAGCAGCTCGCGCCCTCCGGCCACGTCGCACATACATTCCGCGCTGCCCGGGTCGTGGGGCGCCACCAGCGCCGCACGATGGGCCACTTGGTCTGCAGGTGCCGTTCAATAATGCCCAGGTTTTCCCACGCGCTCCGGCCCGAGCGACCGTCGTGGCCTGTCGATCGCGTCGTTCCTTCCGTTGTTCCTCACCTGCTCAATCAGAGCCGAGCTTCCTTGCACTTTCGCCGGTAACTTGGATCGATCGGAGATGCGCAGGCCACGGTGGGTGCAGACTGCATGGCAGATCTTGTCGCCGGAGCGTCGGAGCGGAGGGCGGCAAGGCGAATCTTTGGACGGCAGGATGGTCGCCGGTCTCAACGTGGCCGGGGTTATAAAATAGTCGTGTTCGGTACGGGATTATATTCGCCCCAGCATCCCTTCACCGTAGGCGTTGAATCGTACTTACTACTTGTCGATCGTATTGGACGTGGAGCAGCATGTTTTGGTTTAGCTCATCTCTTCGCCTGAGAAGAGAGGTTTAACTAAGTGGAGCAGCATGTTTGACCCCGTTCGTTTCGGGGGCAGTACAAATTTCGTACGGCTGGTTACGGAGGCCAGCTGACTACTGGACATTGCTCCATGCATTGTGTCAGCCTCTCAGGTAGTGGTACGTAGGTATTTTGTCAACTATGGAGGAGTAATACTTCCTTCTCCGTCCGGAATTAAATGTCAAAAGCTTGACAAAGTGAATGTATCTAGACATAATTTCTTTAGATACATCCATTTTTGTCAAACTTTGTGACACTTAATTCCGGACGGAGGGAGTATATTTTTAGCTTAGTTAAAACAAAATTGTTGCGGACAGTCGGGAAGCTTCCGGGGCAGGACAGTAACTGGCAAATTCCTAGTGCTGACTAGCTAGCCTTAACTTATCATCACCAGGCATTCAATTACTAAGATTCCGACAAGCTCCTGCTCTGATAACTTAATCATTTCACTGCGAAATAAACTAGAGTAAACACGCACATCTGTATGTCTGATACATGAACATGCATGGCCGTACCGTACCACTGCTAGCTAGCGATCAACACAATTGTCATACACAAGCGCTGACGATCTTTTCGAGAACGCGTATCATATAGTATTAGCGAGTAAGTATGCCTTTCAATTATGGTTTCAGGCCCGCGTTCGGGATACAACTAGATATGATCTGGTATCTGATAGAACATGCTCTATCCGTCCATTAGCTTCTGAAGGTGTACCGTGTCCCTGATCTAAACGTTTTGCACACTAGAAATCTGTATGTCCTGAAATGCGTGATTGCAACCATGGACGCCCCCGTCCATCGACCATCCAAAATGGCAAATGAACAACCATGGGTTGTCCCTCAACAGACCAATCCAATAATACGGGCGAGACCAAAAAGGTCCTCAATACCTGTACACAATGAGTTTGCAAATCTGCTCGTTCAGATAATAAGTTGGTATATCTTACTACCTTTGATTACGAGAATCTCTATGAGTACGTCTCAATCATTTCCTTCGTGCAAATCGACACCACCCATAGAAAAATGTTTGGGTGAGATACCAAATACCACAGTATTAATAAGAGATGCAGATTCTAGGAAGTACGTACTTTAGACCAAAATGAAATTGAAAAAAAAAACTTAAGCACTCTCTAACATGATGCTCTCTGAAAGGCAGGCAGCGGGGCGCCCCCGATTAAGGAGTACTGAACGCACTAGACCTTCTTATCCCCCTCGCCACCACTCGAGGGCGCCCCCGACCAAGTAGCAATGACCCCACTAGCCCTTCCTATCCCCCTCGCCACCGCTTGAGGGCGCCCCTGACCAAGCAGCACTGACCCCACTAGCTCTTCCTATCCCCTTCGCCACCACTGGGTGGCGCCCCCGACCAAGCAACACTGACCCCACTAGCCCTTCCTATCCCCCCCCCCCCCGCCACCACTAGAGGGCAGAGCCGACCTAAACACTTGCGATGCGCGGACAGTGATTTTCTGTCATGCGATGCTTGCTGGTGGTGCACTGCTGCAACGTGTGACGGTTCTCCGGTGGTCTTCGGCCAATGGATCACAGGTCAATTGTCGAGCGTTGCTCGTTCGCCCAATCTATAATGTGAATATTGGGCGGCGTATGACTTTGCACAAGTACTGGTATTGGTTACGAAATGTGGTGTTGTTGGTCAGCTAGACGTGGTGGAGCAACTGGATTTCGGTGGTCGGGCCCGAAATTTTGACAATGTTGAGGGCATGGAACTCGTGTCGTGCGCACAACAACGTTGGCCTGATGAAGCTGGTCCTCGCGTCGGGGCATCTCTTCTAGAGGGTTGGCTTCTTCAACTATATTGGAGCCTCCCGTGTGTGCTTATCTCATAGCAGTATGGTCTTGGCAGAGTGGTACTTGGCTTTGACCCGAATTGTGTTGTTGTTCGGGTGGATTTAGCCCTGGTTATATAGGGTTTTCACCGTTTTCCGTTAATTAACGGGAGAAATCTCTTATTCCTAATTAATCGAAATGCAAAACATTTTCTTCATTTCAAAAAGAGATTATGCAGACCAGTTGCATGACTGAAGCTCGTGTGATTATTCTTTGTTTGTTCGTTATACGGTTTGTGATATGGTTATTTTCTTTTGATTTTTATAATATGTATAAAACCTAGTCTACACCGTGAGAAACGGTTCTGAATGAAAGATCCTAGTGATTTAAGAGCCGTGAGGTACTTTCTTTATCGGTAGTCATGGAGCCGTGATTCAAAACTCTTGCCTCATTTCAATGGAGCTGTGATTCAAATGCACATAATCGATCCCATTTTGGATGTATCGAAATGTCCAATATTGAAACACTCCTGGGTCCATGGGCTCCAACCATGAGCACCACTACTACCAGCGATGCAAAAAGTGCATGGCAAGGTGCAGTGCAAGTGGTTCTTTCGAACCAACGTGCATCCATTTGTCCTCCTTGGCTCCTAGCCATGCTTGCAAGTTGCAAGCGATCTGTGATAATTACTTGGCGAACGAATATAAGGACAACTAGGACAACGCCCAGGCTGGAAAGCCAGCCAACAAATAGGGGAGGCCACCACGACGGAGGAAGAGAAGATGGACCCAATGCGGAGCGGCTAGTCTGGACTTTTCCGGAGGAAAGAAAAAACACGTGCTCATTCCTCTTTGTCATATATAGCATGATCCGCGTCATGCGCTCCAGTCATGCGTTCTAGTTGCTGGCAGACGACAAGCTTGTGTGGCCCTAGCTAAGGTTATTCCAAGAGGGCCAATAGTGTGGCTATATATGTTTGTTTTGCAGAGAAATGTACGCCCAAATGTTTGTTTTGCAGAGCAATGTAAGCCTAAGGCCGCGCTTGGTTCACCGTATATTAGCAGAAACTCCCGGTGAAAATTACGGACCTGTCTAGGTCCTGCTCAAAATACGGAGCCCCAACGAAGAAGCTCCGGAAATAATGTTGGCTCCGTATTATGAACCGGTCATCCAAGCGAGCCCTAAATGTTTGTTTTTGCAGAGACATGTACGCCTACAGCTTGAACTACGTGCATAGTGTAAGGGAAAATGTTGAACGGGGCGATCGATCCTGGTCTACTGACTACTGAGCCTTCAGACATTAGTTAGGTAGGCGATCGATCTATCATTCTAGTGTTTAATTTATGGGAATATTGTCCCTCGAAAAGCCACGGTCAAATCCACGATGATTAAATGGCACACATTATATCTGTATTTTGTTGCCAAGCTCCTTTATTTGCAAATGTTGCCAACTTAAGAGAGTGATTCGACTTTATCGATAAATGAAATGGATTACTCCCTCCGATCCTAAAAAAATGTCGGAACCCATACCTATAACTTGTATTGGATTAGCTTATTTGTGACGATATTTTCTAGGATTAGAGAGAGTACATCATATTGAAAAAACTAAGACGAGGCCAAATATTAAAGAATTTTGAGAAAATTGAAAGTTACTTCAGAAATCAAGATCATAAATCGTTGACCTCTAATTTCACATTTGCATCTGGATAATTTTTCACTCTTGTGAAGTAAATACAGTAAGCTAATCTTGTACGAGTCATGTTAAAAAAAAACTTGTACACGTCGGTAATATCAAAGGTTTGAATATGCCATGTGGTACATCCCCGTCACCTTTTGCAAAGTGAGGTAAACATGTCTCGGCGGGATTAAAGGCCTTCAATGAGTAGCGGAGCTTGGGAAAAAAGTTGGGCGGGCATGAAGAAAGTCAGAAACTTGGGAATCTAATGGGCTGAACTTTACAAATACATGGGCTAAAAAGGAACTTTTTCCTTGGTTGGGCGGGCCATGGGTTAATTTCCTATTTTGCCCTTGTTGCGGCGCACGTTAGCGTGGTTACTCTACCCTCCTTTGTACAACACAATTTCCCCACTGCGATAAATTGGGCTAGCCAATATTTTCTTCATCCTTTCGTGGTTATGTTACTGCCTCTTTTTAGCGTATGTACTCATTTTATCCATCAGCGGTAACATGGAGACGCACAGTTCTAGTTCGTTAATCTCTTTTCCAGATTTGCTGGTTCATTTGGGAGGGGGGGGGGGCAGGAATTCTCCCACAAATTTCTCTAGACCTAAATCAGGGTTATTCATCTCCTCTCCCGACCATCGCGGATGCAGGTATGTACTGCTATATAAAAGTGCTAAAACATGGTCTATGCATCCATTTTCTTTATGTGAGAACTGTTTACAACTTAATATGTAGCAGACGTTTCAGTATGGGAGCGTGAGTGAAGTGTTTTCATTTTGGTAAACGTTCGCGCAATGCATATTTATAGGAGTGAATCAACATTTTTCTTTTCTTTTACCAAATGTGAGTTCATTTTGTGTTTTAACTTTCATTGTTCCTTTTCGTTATAAATATAAGTTCTTGTTTCAGATATAGCCGTACATAGCTATGTGCCATAAGTTTTTGCCAATGTCCAGGTTTCCATTGGAGTTTCTAATAAATTAGGAACTCAACATAACTAATAAAGAAAAAAAATCTTTCTTAACTATGAACTCAAATTAAAACCATCTAGTATCTCGATTCAAACTGTTATTTTTTTAAACAATCTAGGTAACCAACCAATTTTGAATATTTCAAATGTTTAAAAGAAATTATATACATGTAGTATGTTCATCTAAATATTCTTTTTCTTCAAATATAGTTTATGTTTACCTATATAATATATTCTTTTAATTTTAATTATGGTTTTCTGGTTTTTAAATCGTTCAAATCTAGGATATGTTCATGTACTCATTTTTTGTTCATTTTCTTCTTGTCAACTATTTCTTGAAATCATTCAAATATAGATTACGTTCAACTAGTAGTTGTGTTTGATTTTTATAAATTGTTCTTACAAAATATTCAAATTTAGTTCTCCGTTCAAGTTATTCAAATATAGATTACTTTCACCAACATTTTAGCTTTACAACTTTATAACCTGATTTAAAAAAAAAAAAATATATTTTTCTATTGACATTATATTTGTTTTGCGCCATCTGAAAATCATTCAAACCTAGGATATGTTCACATACTAATTTTTTCTTTCAAAAGTAGATTTTATATTCATATTATGTATTTACCAGTTTTCTGGTTGCTAGGTTTGAAAATTGTTCAAACCTACGATATGTTCAAACATTGATTTTTTTTCTTTTTTTCACATTCAGTTCAAAATTGTTGAAAATATAGATGACGGGAACCTACCCTTTTTGTTTCACATTTATGGTGACCCCCGATTCAAAAATTGTTCAAATAAAGTTTCTGTTCACCTTATATGTTTTCTCAATTTTAGTTTTTGTACACTTTTTAAAAATATATGTTATGTTCACCTACCTTATTTGTTCAAATTTTAAACCTTGGATATGTTCAAATAGAAATTATGTTAAAAAAAATTGTACGCCGTTTTAAACCGTTCAACTATATATTATGTTCAACTACCTTTTTTGTTCAAATTTTATTCAAACCTAGAATATCTCCAAATACAAATTATGTTCAAATTTCTTTTTTTTACATCGTCTTTTAAATCGTTCAAATATATTTTATATTCACCTACCTCTTTTTGTTTAAAATCTAGCTACGTGATCTAAAAATCATTGAAACCCTAGGATATGTTAATATATTAATTATGTTCATTCTTTCTTACACTTGGTTTTCAATCATTCAAATTTAGATTAGCGTTCACCTAATTTTTATTCATAGTTCAAATTTAGATTAGCTTCTGGGGGAGCAATGTTCAAACCTAGGGCCATGGCACAGGGGCTAGAGAAAACACGATAGACCCAAAACTGATGTCTGCATAGGCCTTGTTAAGATATAGCCCAAATTGTCTAAAAAAAAGATACAGCCGAAATGCTGGTGGCCCGTTTTGCCCAGTAAAGCCCAGACACTCTCAACGTGCTCATCGGTTTTTGGAACGAACAAGAACATAACAGATTTTTGCTTAAAACACATAACAGAAATGCTATTTCTTCTTCAGCCCCTTCCTAAAACTTATGCACAAAAATCGCCAGATGTTCTATACTGATAATATATCAAAAGGAGAACATATGATTTTGCATGGAAGCAATCAGTGGAAACTTAACTTCAGAGTTGAGACACCCTTTATCAGCTGGGCATCAGAAAGCCCAGAATGGCTAATTAGTCAGAAGCAGGTTATCTGAATACAAGACCTAGCAAGCTACACATATACCGAACCCAAAATCATGACCCATCACCGGTCGATCGGGGTCATACTGCAGTCAGTCAGGAACTCTTCCTCAGCTGGAGGCGATGCACCAGAGGTTGAAGAGGGAGGAGGCGGCCGTGAGGAGCCAGGCCAAGAAGGCCATCATCGCGGAGAGCTGGTACCTCTCGCACAGCCTCGGGGGGCAGTGCGATCCGTGGAACTCGAGGAGGACGTCGATGACGGCGGCGCTCGAGCTGGCGGCCGCCAGCGAGAGTATCGACAGGATCTGAAAAGTACGTGCAGACAATTCAGCGTGCCTCTTACTAGAGATGTGAGACGAATGAAGTATTGGTTGACACGAGAAGAGATAAACTGATGCGCGGCACATACCCAGTCTCCGACGACGACGATGGCCATGACGCCGGGAACTCGGAGCGGGCATCCCACGACGACGGAGTACACGTCGATCATCGCCAGCGTGCAGCTCCAGGGGACCACCAGGCCCATGATTGTAACCAGGAAGCTGATACATCGATCGCACAAAGTTCAGAAAAGAGCGCGCATGTACATACAGACTTCAACATGGCTTCTGTTTTCAGGATGTAAGAAAATCACTGTCTATAGATCAAATCACATCAAGTGATCTGTCTTCAGAGAAAGCAATTAATCCTAAACCCCTGCATACAGACTCAGTTTCAACTCTGTTTTACTCCACAGAACGTTTTCAGTTGAACTTGTCCTACTGTATGAGTTTCTGATATCCTAAACCCTCTCTGCAGGCTAAAGCACCCCCCGTTGGACATGCAGAACTAGCAAAGACGATCCACGCTGAGGCACAGGAGGCAAGATTTAGTGTACATACCAGAAGGCGGTGTAGCTGAAGAACTCGACACCGAAGGACATGAACATGAGCGCCGCGGAGGAGAAGACGGCCTGGCCGACACGGAGCGCGAGGCTGCCGGCGCTGCCGACGGCGCCTTCCCCCGCCCGCTCCCCGCGTTCCATCTACTGGCCTCGGCGATGCGCTCACACCGCCGGCTCATCCCATGCGCACATGAACACGCGCAGTTGTCGGCTGCGTGCTCTTCTCCGGTTCTGGCGACGACGGAGTGGAGAGATATGGAGTGACCGACGCGAGTGCGCGAGGCAACAAGAAACAAAAAGGCAGAGGGGACAGGATGAAAAGGTCGGGGCTGGCTGGCTTTGGGTGGATGGATACCAGAGCACGGCCAGATTCCCCTCTTGTTCTAGCTTCTCCGGCTTCCTCGAGAGCCTTTTGATCGCCATGGTGTACGACTTGGCGCTCCCGTCGCTCTCTCCACGTGGATCGCATCCGTGTACACGACACTGCGTCGACTGCTTAAACAAGTGGCGTCTGCAAATCACACGCTTATACTCTGATCACGACGTCGGGGGAGACGTGGCAGTTGGGGGTGCACACGTACGTGAGCTGGACGCGAAGGTGCCAGGTGCGACATCACGGTCGGCGATTCGACTGATCATACCTACGATACGCGGTAGTGGGGAGGTTGTGCATGCAGCCTGGGGAGGTTGATCCAGATGATCGGTCACTGTTCGATCAAATAGTAGCGCAGTGGAGAATAATTCTGGACAAAGAAAGGGAGAGAGGATAGCAGCCTGCCTCCCGGAAGGACGATACGCGCACCATGTCTGGCTGCACTCGCGCCGCGACGATGGACGGGGCAAAAAGGCGACGGAAAGCTTGATTCTACGGGCGCGTGCATCCGACCAGAGCTAAGCCAGGTAGGGTGGGTAGTAACGTGCACACCTTTTTTTTTTTAGATACAAGGCTCGAAAGAGCCCCACTTTGAATTAACAAAGCCAAAACGGCACAGCTACAGAGTACAAAACACAGCTTACAGGCCACACGTAACAAGCACACTAAAAATAAGAAACAAGGCTTCGCTTGGACCGCCGCGGCCATCGTCTTCCACCGTGAAAGCCACCGGAGGTGAGTCGAGGCGAAACAGGAGTTACGAAACGGGAGAACACAGGCTCATCGCAACCAAAGGACCGAAGATACTAGCTCACTGTCTCTGTCGTCGAAGAGGGACCCTTTCCCTCTCGCCCTGGCTCAGTGGCCGAGGCAGAAAATTCCTACGCCCCGGGCAACCTTCACTGTTATGTGGCTACGTTACGTGTACATTAGATGCTACAGTTCTCATCAAGGCAAAACACCATCGTTGGGACCCGGGCCAAGGCCAGGGTTGCCTGGGGTGTGGCTCCGCCCCTGCCCTGGCTCGAAGGGTGCCGCACCGTCGGGCGACAGAGATGTTCACCCTAGAGCAAGCAGGAGCAGGCAACCTAGAGCGGCCAACAGAGAGATAGCAAACGGCAACCGCGCCGAAGCTCCACAAGAACGCCGCCAACACCTACAGAACAACTACGGCACAAGGCGCAAACCGCAGAACGGAGGCACAAACAGAAAAACCAGCACCAAGAGGACAGCAACACCCCCGCACCCGATCGGGGCTCACCGGAGCACCGTGCGCTTACCACCACTGGAAATCGCTACCGCCGTAGAGGGGAACCCTATCCCCTCTCGCCCAGGCCCGAGGGCGCCGATCCACCGGCGAGTAGGAGCCACTGAGGGGGAAGCCACCCGAGCAGGGAACCAACCAAACAGCCGCAGGGCGTCGATGTCGCAGACCATCCGCACCGCCACACGCCGTCCTCGAGCACAACCACTCACCAACCACCACCACAATCCACGGATGGCGCCTCCAGGAAGGTGAGCGACATCGCAACGCCGCCGCCGCCCAAGCAGGGGATTAGGGTTTTCACCCACCGGAAGAGGAGTTTGGAGTGGGGGATGAGATCTCAACGGAGCCTCCATGGAGGGATCCGGCGCCGAGGCGTCGGCAACGTTGTGGCCACCGCCGGCCAGGGGTTTCCCCCGATCCCGAGCCCCCAGCCACATCCACCCACCAGGTCACGCGGGACCCACCAAGAGGAGGGAGAGGAAGCAGTCGAGGACGTCGGTCTTCTCGATCTGACGCAGGGGACGACGGGGATCCCTCGCGCCGCATCATCCGCTCACCGCCACCCCGCCGTCCGCACGGCCAGGGACGCGGACCAACACCAACGGTCGTCACCCGCTGCTGGGAAGACGCCTTCACCTTGGCCCAGGGCCGCCGCCCCGGCGTCCAGAGCCCGCCGCAGGAGGCCGCGCGAGTAGAGCCTCGCCGCCACCATCATCAGCGCCGCGCGAGCTTGCCTAGTGGCCGCTTCAGGCGGCGGCGAAGGCGGGGGAAGGAGGGGGGAGGGGTGGCAGCGCGCTAGGGTTTCTTCGCCTCCGGAGTCGCCCTAGGAGCGACCCGGGAGGCAGGCTCACTCCCCGTCTTGTGTTCGTAACGTGCACACTCACTGTCATTTTACTATTTTAGACACAGTCTGCGTGACGTCCTCGCGGCCATCCATTGGGCCGGCCCAGCAAGTGTTTTTCTCTCATGCTCCCATCATTTTAGAAAATTTAAAAATATATTTATAGGTTCCAAAAATTCAGGGGAAAAAACCCGGATTTAGCTAACGGTGTAACCCGCAAAGGTTTAGAATTTCAATTTCAAATAAAAAATAGTATATGCTAAATAAAAAATACAAAATATGACAAAGTTTAGCGATTTTAAAATGGGCATATATTCATATACACACTTTTATTATTTTGTGTAGTAAAGAATACAAAGTATAGGATACACTGTTGGCTACATCAATACATTTTTTTCGTATTTTTTTTGAAAATTTATAAATATGATTTTTTTAATAAATAAATAGCAGGATCACTGGTGCCCAAATCTCCACCCGTTTCTTCTCTTGTTCTTTCAATTTTGTGTGTAGTTTTGTTTTCTTCTTTTCAATTTTTTGTCAAATTTTTTCATCTATTTCTTTTTTTTTTTTTGCTTTCCTATTTAAGAAATGCATATTGTTTTTGTCTATACACGAATATCATTTCATATATGTGAAAATATGTTCTGATTTACAAGAACATTATTTTGTATGTATATGAATATTATTTCAAACAATTTATTTCATATAGGAACACAAATTTATATTTATTTTCCTAAATTAAAATCATTTAAACATATTTTTATATAATTATTATTGAAATATTTCTCATATATTTAAAATATTATAATTGTATCAAAATGAAATCGTAATTGTGTTGGTGGATTTGCGCTGAACATGGCCCATGCAATGGACTACGGATGGCTTCAAGTTATGCCTCAAATAGGTGTCACACCCCTTATTTACGCCACTCTAAGAGCATCTCCAACCACGGTTGCCAAAAGTGAGTCCTAAAAGGTGCACGGGCATGTCCGGATGTGTCCGGATGAGGCCTGAGATGTGCATGTCTCCAATCATATACTCCAAAGTCAACTCAAATTGTGGGTACCAATTGCATGTGAATTGTGAAAGGAGAGGGAAAAAGTAATGATGGACAAAACAAAGAAGAAAGAAAAGGAAAATTCGGTGCATGCGGACAGCCCGACCATGCCCCGGGTAGGTGATACGTCATAAACGTATCCCTAATTTCTGATGCTCCATGATGATATTATGCCAATTGCTACATGTTTTCTCCCTTCTTTATGTCATTTTTATCGATTTTCCGGACTAACCTATTAACAAGATGCCACAGAGCCAGTTCCCTGTTTTCTGTTGTTTTTAGTTTAAGAAAAGTTGTTCTGGAAATATTCTCGGAATTGGAAAATTCGAAGCCCGGAAGTCCTATTTCCCCCGGAAGCATCTAGAAGCCCGAAGAGGAGTCGAAGAGGGGCAACAGGGGGGCCACACCATAGGGTGGCGCGGCCCCCCGGGCCGCGCCAGCTATGGGTGTGCCCCCCGACCTCCACCGCCTTCGCCCTTTCACCTATTTAAGCCCCACAGATGGAAAACCCTAAACACCTGATCAAAATTCCTGAAAAAGTTCCGCAGCCACCGTCACCGTCAACCCCAGATCAGGGGGGTTCTGAAGCTGTTCCCGGCACCCTGCCGGAGAGGAGATCATCACCGGAGGCTTCTTCATCACCATGCCTTCCTCCGGAGTGATGCGTGAGTAGTTCATCCTTGGACTACGAGTTCGTAGCTGTAGCTAGATGGTTGTCTTCTCCCCATATGCCTCCATGTTTAGATCTCGTGAGCTGCCTATCATGATCGAGATTGATCTTATGTAATTCTCTATGCTGTGTTTGCTAGGATACGATGAATATTGACCTGATGCCAAGTTGATTATAATCTTTATTTGCATGTGTTATTTGTGATCTTGCATGCTCTCTGTTGCTAGTGGTTATTCTGGCCAAGTAGTTGCTAGTGACTCCAAGACGGAGTATTTATGCTCGATAGTGGGTTCATGCCTCCTTGTTGCCTTGCTCGAGTGACAGAAACGTGAAGGGGAAGGATGTGTTGTTGCCATTAGGGAGCAAATAGCGGTGAGAGTGCCTGCGTGCATAATCATTGCTTATATTACACACTTTGTTTAATGCAATTTTCAGTTGCTTGCAACTTAATACCTGAGGGGGTTCAGATGATAACCTGGGGGTGGATTATTAGTCATAGATGCAGATGGATGCCGGTCTATGTATCTTGTTGTAATGCCCGCACTAAATAGAATAGTAATCTTAATGTCATATTGTGCACTACGGTGCAACCTCTATTTGTCAATTCCCAGCTGTAATTTGTTCACCCAGCATGCTATCTTTTATGGAGAGACATCACTAGTGAAACTATTAACCCCGGTCCATTTTCCACATTGTTAAACAAACCACAACAATTTCCTGCTTTCTTTACTTACTGCAAGCATACACTATTTTTCCACACTATATGTCTAATGTTTGTTTTCATCAAGACTGGTGAGATTGACAACCTCCCTGTACCGTTGGGGCAAAGTATTTTGGTTGAGTTGTGTGCAGGTTCCACGTTGTTGCTGACACCGGTGAAGCGCCAGCACCACCGTCAGTGGCATCAACCTTCCGAAGGTCCTCTTTCTCCTAATGGATTGATAACCCTGGTTCTTAACTAAGGGAGAAACTTCCTACCGCGGTGCTCATCACACCCTCCCTTGGGGTATCCCAATGAGTGCAAGATCTGCACCATCAAGGACTTTTTCTGGCGCCATTGCCGGGGAGAAAGAAGTCTTCTGGCAAGGGGAGTCTCTCACTCTCAATCTTTTTATTTTTGTCTTGTTTTTATTTTTGTCTTGTTTTGCTTCTCTTTATTGAAAACACAAAAAATTAGTCTACTTTATGGCATAAAAGGGCGACTCAAGTATTTTCAAGTGAAGCATTCACTTGCTATTTTTGGTTTATCATGCTTGCTATCAATGTTTGATGTCTTTGAAACTAGATCTTTTAGGCAAGGTGGGTTCACGGATGAACAACAAAAACATTATAAGGATAACCTCTTGTCACAAAAAGGGATACACTTATGGGAGCAAATTAATAAATTGCATGATTATGCTAAAAACTTTTGCTCTACCTATAATTATACTTATTGCTTTGATAAATCTAGCTGCTGTAGGAGGTATAAACACCTCCCTTTTCAATGTGAGTATAATGATAATGTTACCATATCTTCTTCTGTTAAAGGAAATTATGAATTATATGATGTGGAACAAATTGAAGAATTTATTGCTTGGAAGGGTGCATTCGAAATTTCCTAACTACTTGAAAGTATTGATGATGCACCTTATAAATATGAGATTTATGATATACTTGAATATTTCTTTGATAATTACAAGGATTGTAATTACTACATAATGGAATATCTTAATAAATTCTCTCAACCTAAGGAAGTACCTGATGCCTTGCAAGTGCCTATGGAAGAAGAAATTGCTGAATCTGGAAGCTCATTGGATGAAACAGAGGAGGAGAGTGATGATCAAGAGGAGGAAGAATGGAGCTTCCCATGTCTACCTCCCAATGATAGTAACCCTTTAACTCATACATTATTTGATGAAATTGATACTTTCTATACTTGTGACCTTGATACTACTATGAATGAAACTTGTGAGAATGATATTGCTATTATTATGTGTGATAACCCATGCTACTTGGATAAATCTTATGATAATGCTCTTGATGATGGTCCTATGTTACTTGATGTTATAAATTATAATTCTACTAAAAATAGGATTGATATAATGTTTCATATAGATTTTATGAGTGATCAATCATCTTGTTTTTCTATTGCTAAAAGTGGGAAAAGAGAAGAGTTGATTTTAAATTTTGATCCCATTATTTTTGAGCTTGATATGAATTGTGTGCTTTTAGACCATGACAAACATGCTTTATGTGATAGTTATGTTGTTGAGTTTGTTCATGATGCTACTGAAAATTATTATGAGAGGAAAATATGGTTGTAGGAATTTTCATGTTACTAAAACACCTCGCTTTTTGTTGAAAGTTTTGAAGTTGCTCTTGTTCCACCTTCCCATGATTTCTAGTTTGAGCGTCTTTACTTTATTTATTTACAAGATTCCTATGCATAGGAAGTGGGTTAGACTTAAATTTGTTTTATACTTGATTCTTGATGCTCTCTCTTGCTTAATTCATATTTCTTATGTGAGCATCTTGCCCTTTTATTCCTAGCTGAAAGGCGTTAAAGAAAAGCGCTACCGGAAGACAACCCGTTTTATTTCGCTGTTTTCAACCCGTTTTCTTTCGTTTTCTTTGGTGTGCTTTGCACCTGGGTGTTGTATATTTCCTTAGCAACCCCTATGTGTCTTTTCTTTTGAGTTTTTGTTGAGCCAAGTAAAGCCTCTAGTGGAAAGTTGACCCTATATTTCGGATTTCTACGCAGGAAACAGATTTCTGCTGTCCACTGTAAATTCCGTTAAAAATCACAGAAAATGAAAAATGAGCTGAGCTTGTTTGTTCTTAATCCTGAGTTATATACGCAACTTTTTCTAGAAGACCACTTTTTTATTGGAGAAACAGAACATTTTTGAAAAATCGATCTTTACCCGCTGTTCTGTTTTTGACAAATTTCTGCCATTTATCGCATTTGCATCTTAATCTCTTTCTTTTGGTGTTCTTTTGAGAAAGAGAGTTTTGAAATAAGTTGTGACAGTAGCTAATGTGTTTTTGAGTGTTAGACTTGTGTTGAAAGTGAACCATGTGAATTTCTTATTTCTATCGCACTAACGTTGCTAATGAAGATTGTGAGAATTTTGATGTGAAGGAAGTTTTCAAGGGTCAAGAGAAGAGGATGATATGATGTGATCAACAAGAGTGAAAAGACAAAGCCTTGGGATGCCCCGGTGGTACATACAAGCAAATTCAAATAAGACTCAAGCGTCTAAGCTTGGGGATGCCCAAGGCATCCCCTTCTTCATCAACAAATTATCAGGTCACTTCTAGTGAAACTATATTTTTATTCGGTCGCATCTTACGCGCTTTACTTGGAGCGTCTTTTACTTTTGTTTTCAGTTTTCTTTTTATTTTTTATTTCAGTTTGTTTTTATTTCCATAATAAGCTTGGTTGGACCCCAGCATTATTTTATTGGAGAGTGACACGCTCCGGTTTTTCTTGAGAATACGTTGTATTCTTAGTCTCTGTCTAGCTGTTGCATTTATTCAGCTCCTGTTTTGCATGCATCTCTTGTTAGAGTTGTTAGTTTTAGTGGTATTATTTGAGTACTATCATGTTTGCCTTATGTATCATAAAGAGTATTTTTGTTAAAGCATGTTTTGTATGGTGCTTGTTGGGAGAAACAGAAAACTGCTCCTTGAAGTAGAATTTATAACAGTACTAGTAGAAGCTTGTATAGACTGTGCCTATGACTTTTTCATGCCATGCTAAATGTTATTTTAGTTTTAAAGCCTTGTGGTTATTGAGTAGCATGATTAGTCTCAAATATCTGAGAGTTTTTAATATATATTGAAAGATTCATGAGTTGTTCTTGTCATAGTAAAGCATCAATATATGGTATTCTCTTTCGAACGTTTTATTTGGTTGACTTGGCGCATGATCACACCATGTTTATGACTACAAACCAGTCACGAATAGCCTCCATGACCACTTAGTTTTTTAACTTGTGATACTGCTTATGTTTTAATTAGTGATGCTTATGTCACTATGCATGATTATGGCTCTTATGCTCTCTTGATTTGTCGCTCCCAGTCTTTTGCTAGCCTCGTCCTGTACTGAGTATGAGCTCTAATCGTGCATACAAACTCCCTTAAACTAAAGTTTTTCCCATTGTGTACACCATACCTTCCTACATGTGGTATTTAACTGCCATTCCAAAGTAAATTGCGCATGTGTTACCTTTCAAACCTTCAAAATAACTCCCGTTTTATGTTCCTGTTTTTGCTCATGAGGATGTAAATAGAGAATATTTATCTCACTTGTTGATTGGATTTCACACCCTACACTAGTGGCTTCATCCGCTTATCCAAATGATAGAACAACTAGCAGCGGGGTGCCCAGCCCCAAATTAATACAAACAAATTATCTTCACTATGTTTGCCCCTGATTTATCAGTCAAAGCATAATTGCGTAAACAAAAGAGAAAGAGGGATGACCTTCTACACCAGTTGCGTCCTTCACTATGGGAGCCGCTCTTGTGAATCCAGTTGACTTGTGACTTACGGTATTTTCTGTTTACCATTCGTTGACGTTAGCATACATCTCCCAAAATATAGACATTACTCCACAAATGTCAAACTTTTAATACCTTTGTTTACTAAAATAAAAGCTCTAGCACATGAGTGATCCCTGCTTCCCTCTGCGAAGGGCCTTTCTTTTTCTTTTATGTTGAGTCTCCATCTTCTAACTTTATGCACAGTTGAGAGATCATTTTTTGCCATTCTGAGTTTTATGTGCATTTGTCCCATAAGCATCAATAATTACTTCATGATGTGCTATTATTTGTTCTTAAATTATTTGTTCTAGTCTTCCTCGTGAACTTTGAAGGTGTCCTGGCATTTATGTTTTTCCCCACTCTTGAGGACTATCGAAATATCACTTTGCCATGCTTTCTCCATACCTGAAACAAACGTTTACCTTTCTTTGCACTATTATTCATGATCTTTTATTTGAGTTACTCTTCATGATGCAAAGTAATTGCTATACTTTATTATTAAAGTTTTTTTATCATGCCCGTGTTTAAAGTTTTATGATCTCAGCGTGCATATGCTTTTACATTAGATTGATCGAGTTTATGTTAGTATCATGTCACCACAGAATTATTGTTTTATCGTTTACCTACTCGAGGATGAGTAGGAACTAAGCTTGGGGATGCTTGATACGTCATAAACGTATCCCTAATTTCTGATGCTCCATGATGATATTATGCAATTTGCTACATGGTTTCTCCCTTCTTTATGTCATTTTTATCGATTTTCCGGACTAACCTATTAACAAGATGCCACGGAACCAGTTCCCTGTTTTCTGCCGTATTTTAGTTGCAGAAAAGTTGTTCTGGAAATATTATCGGAATTGGAATATTCGAAGCCCGGAAGTCCTATTTTCCCTGGAAGCATCCAGAACATCGAAGAGGAGTCAAAGACGGGCAACAGGGGGGCCACACCATAGGGTGCCCCCCCTTGGCCACGCCAACTATGGGTGTGGGCCCCCCTGGCCTCCACCGCCTTTTCCCTTTCGCCTATTTAAGCCCCCCCGGATGGAAAACCCTAAGCACCTGATCAAAATCCCCGAAAAAGTTTCGCAGCCGCCGTTACCGTCAACCCTAGATAAGGAGGGTTCAGAAGCTGTTTTCTGGCGCCCTGCCGGAGAGGAAATCATCACCGGAGGCTTCTACATCACCATGCCTACCTCCGGAGTCATGCGTGAGTAGTTCATCCCTGGACTACGGGTTCATAGCTGTAGCTAGATGGTTGTCTCCTCCTCATATGCCTCCATGTTTATATGCTGTGAGCTATCTTGTGAGCTGCCTATCATGATCGAGATTGATCTTCTGTAATTCTATATGCTGTGTTTGCTGGGATCCGATGAATATTGACCTTATGCCAAGTTGATTATAGTCTTTATTGCATATGTTATTTGTGATCTTGCATGTTTTCCGTTGCTAGTGGTTGCTCTGACCAAGTAGTTGCTAGTGACTCCAAGAGGGAGTATTTATGCTTGAGAGTGGGTTCATGCCTCCTTGTTGCCTTGCTCGAGTGACAGAAACGTGAAGGCGGAGGATGTGTTGTTGCCATTAGGGAGAAAACAGCGGTGAGAGTGCCCGCGTGCATAATCATTGCTTACATTACACACTTTGTTTAATGCAATTATCTGTTGCTTGCAACTTAATACCTGAGGGGGTTCGGATGATAACCTGAGGGTGGATTATTAGTCATAGATGCAGATGGATGCCGGTCTATGTATCTTGTTGTAATGCCCACACTAAATACCATAGTAATCTTCATGTTATATTATGCACTACGGTGCAACCTCTATTTGTCAATTGCCCAGTTGTAATTTGTTCACCCAGCATGCTATCTTTTATGGAGAGACGCCACTAGTGAAACTATGAACCCCAGTCCATTTTCCACACTGTTAAACAAACCACAACATTTTCCTTCTTTCTTTACTTACTACAAGCATACATTGTTTTCCACACTATACGTCTAATCTTTGTTTTCAGCAAAACCGGTGAGATTGACAACCTCACTGTACCGTTGGGGAAAAGTATTTTGGTTGTGTTGTGTGTAGGCTCCACGTTGTTGCTGACACCGGTGAAGCGCCAGCACCACCGTCAGTGGCATCAACCTTCCGAAGATTCTCTTTCTCCTACTGGATTGATAACCCTCGTTCTTAACTAAGGGGAAAACTCCTACCGCTGTGCTCATCACACCCTCCTCTTGGGTTTCCCAACAACACATAGCAAGGATTTTTCTGGCGCCGTTGCCGGGGAGAAGGAAGTCTTTTGGCAAGGGGAGTCTCTCACTCTCAACCTCTTTATTTTTTCTATTGTCTTGTTCTTATTTTTATCTTGTTTTGCTTCTCTTTATCGAAAACACAAAAAAATTATTCTTATTCTAGTTGTTATTTTTGCTTTATCATGCTTGCTATAAATGTTTGATGTCTTTGAAACTAGATCTTTTAGGCAAGGTGGGTTCACGGATGAACAAAAAAAACATTATAAGGAACACCGCTTGTCACAAAAAGGGATACACTTATGGGAGCAAATTAATAAATTGCATGACTATGCTAAAGACGTGTGCTCTACTTATAATGTTACTTATTGCGTTGATAAATCTTGTTGTTGTAGGAGGTATAAACACCTCCCTTTTAAATGTGAGTATAATGATAACTAGAGGCTGGGGCGCCCCTCGGGTGCCTCCTAGCCGGTCATTTGCGTCCCGATTATCATCACAATTACAAAGCCCATTGCCATATGACATAGATTGACAGCTTGCGGCTTGATCACAGCAGGTAGCAACTAAAGGCACAATAGTAGTTAGCAATACATTTGCAACAGCTCAATAGAACAGATACAAGACCTTCTCAATAAATGACCAACTTATTTGCGACAATTCAGTTCAACCACACTGGATGTAAAAAATAGTAGATTACAAGAAAAATCACTAAATTTACAATCTGTTGTTTTTTGGAACATCTTGCAAACATTTTAAAAAGAAATCCCACGGAGATAATGACTGTACACAATTGGCAAAGAGATTTGGCATTTGCATCTGCAAGAGGCCATATTGCAGGATTTTTGGTGAGTCTATGAATATTGGGCAGGAGTTATCCAAGTGACCATGTCGCTGTATTAACACAGTGCATATAAAGTGAGGTTTTCACATACCCCAAGATGTCAATCAACTTGTTCTAAAAAAAGATGTCAATCAACCAATATTATGTATCATGTTCTCAGTCTTGTCAAGAAATGCACGGTAACTTGAAAATGTCTAGAATTAGCCCTCAGATATTATCTATGAACAAGCACCTAAGGCTGCACAAGAACCTGATATATTCAACAACCTGATTTATACATACATCAAGAACTTCAATATTTTTTTTCAACACACGTAAGAGGATGGGGCAATCAATTAGGAGATCAAACATAAACAATCCAACCTTATACTATTTTTTATCTGTTCGTAGCCCTACTTGCACTCATCTGCTACTATATATTAAAATGACCTTAACCATCATGAATATGGATGGCAGTAGCAAGCATATGTGCAATTTTTTCTCTCTATGTCCAAGAGACCATTTTCCATAAGTATGCACAAGAGTCTAGAAGATTGCATTGATCCCCTCTCCACACCAGCCAAGAAAAAACAAATGTATTAAAGCCATAATGATACGGTAGGGAAAAAACTATTTCAAGGTATGACAAAAGGTACGCAGCATAAGATAAGAGAAAATGCTAGCCGGTGAAATAAGTTCTGATTTTTAAGTAATATGTTAGCTACAATTGTTTCGGATCACCTGAATGGTTGAATCTCAGATGCATAGAGAGTATACATGAGTGCGGATCTTAATCATCTCCTTTGCTGGAAAAGTACATTAAATATACATGAGTGCAACCACCTGTTTTTTTTTGCACTTTTGGACATTAAGTCTAAATTTCAAAGCATAAATCCTTACAGTAGGGTTGTGAGTTCCAAACTGAAAAATATAACAGAGCTTGTGAAATGCACCATATTCCGTAAGTATTGCTCCAATTTTATTTTATTTTTGCTTAAAATCAGTTGGTTGTGAAATTGTCAGGTGCTATATAAGATGTCAAGATAATAAAAGAACCAAGTTCTACATACAAAGATGCATCATTTCAAGTATTAAGTAGAATAGGAAATATCTAAGGTCGATATTATCAGGTTAAATAAGCATGGATGTAGGTGTCTTCCGCATATAGAAATATTGATGCATCAAGAAAAAATTATAAGGCTTATAACATACAGAAATACGCACCCTTCAAACATACAGATAAACTCATCCTTCCAAGGTTAATTAATAACTTGCATAAATGTAACCATATTCAGAACAACATACTTGAGTATACAAAAGAATTTACAAATAGATATGGATATGTAAGATGATGAAGTGTACTGTATTTTCGGCACGAAAATGAAAAACTTATCATGGTTATATGCTAAGTACTTATGTGTATTATAATTGATAAACTTCTTGTTGTGTTGACATGCATGAGATCACCTTAGAAATGATAGGTCACTACAAAGTCAACTAAAATTACTTTCAACATATATCTTTAGAGTGATCTGTTTGAGTTGTAAATAAGAACAATCATATTTTCTATTATCTAGTCCAAAAGTGGAAATCCAAGGGGGGACATATACACTTTATTTGTGAGCTTAGTTTAGTGTGGCGGATGTTCCATTCATCCACAACTGTGAAGGGGTCGTTGCATAGAAAACAAAAAATTTCCTATGCGAGAGACACCCGAAAGGGCAAGATCTAATCTAGGAGACGAAGTGCAACAGGAAAATAGAGCGTTAAGGAGAACACATACCCTTCAAGACACAAAGCGTTACGAGATCAAATCTCTTTGTTGGCGTAGTCGTACTCACACCGATCCCGATAGCGAGAAGATGTGCACCGCAATCCGGCGGTGCCTCCGTGATCGGTCACACGTACGGTTGATGACGACCTCCGCTCCCTCGATCCAGCGGGGCGCGGAAGTAGAGGATCCCTCGGAACTCCAGCAGCACGACGGCGTGGTGGTGGTGAAGAATGCCATGGTCAGGGCTTCGCCAAGCCGGAGACCATGGAATGGAGCAGCGGGTGGAGAGGAAATGAGGTGGGCAAGTGTGCGTAGGAGGGAGAGCTCTCACCCTCCTTTTATAGGGAAAGGGGAGGCAGCCCAAAGGGGTGAGGCGGCCAGCCCATGGTGTGCCCCCACCTCTTCCCTCTTCATGTGAGTGGACACTCCACTCACACCCACTCATTTTCCCTTAAAACTCCACTTAGAAAATCCAAAGGTTTTCTTTTAATAAATAAATAAAACATTTTTATTTATTTATTTATATTTGTTAATTCCATTAACAAACATTTGCATATAGCACCTCGAATCATTTGTTAATTCTATTAACAACCATTCGACGAAAAAACCCTTGAACTATTTCAATTTTCCCCGAAACAATTTTGGTGCTGCCCGAAATATTATTCGATATTCCGTATCCTCTCAAACGCGTCATCGAACCTTAAGTGTGTCACCCTACGGTTCGCGAATAAGATAGACATGATCGAGACTCCTCTCCGATCAATAATCAACAGCGGGATCTGGAGATCCGTGATGACTCCTATATATTCAACGATGACTCTCGTGATCGTGTGAACCATCAACGTCGTGACTAATTCCCTTTGTCTCGCGATATTTTACTTGTCCGAGATTCGATCATTGGTATCAACCATACCCTGTGTAATCTCGTTACCGACAAGTACTCTTTTCTCGTTCCCATGATATAACATCCTTGTGATCATATACGTGCTTGCAAGCGGTGTCGATGTGATATCACCGAGAGGGCCCAGAGTATATCTCTCCGTCATTTTGGATGGACAAATCCCACTCTTGATCCATGATCCTCAACTAATACTTTCCAAATACCTAACGACACCTTTATAGTCACCCTGTTACGGTGTGACGTTTGATGACATCAAAGCACCCTTCTGGTATGAGTGATTGACATGATCTCATGGTCTAAGGAATAAGTTACTTCGTATGTTTGATATAACAATGTAAACTTAATGACTTGATCGCATTGCTATATTCATTATGGGTATATAATCATCACATCATTCTTCTAATGACATGACCCCGTTATTAACAACATCCAATGTTCATGATAAGGAAACCTTGATCATCTATTAATCAACGAGCTAGTTAAAAGAGAGGCTTTACTAGGAACCATTGTTTGTTTATAAAACACACATTAATTAACGTTTCCGGTTAATACAATTCTAGCATGAGAAATAAACATTCATCGTAAACAAGGAATAAGATAATAACCATTTTATTATTGCTTCTCGGGCATATTCCTTTCAAACTGAACCATCGATCACAAGAAATGTTTTCAGAAGAGTGTCCCGAGAGTTTGATAGGAACGACAATGTTTTGCATCATAAAGGGGACAATGTGAGTAAGAAAGGCACCAACCAAATACGAAATGCGAATTGGCATAATCTTCCCAATACTACACCTCGCTTAAAAGATGCATAATGACGGTGCCACCCATCCTGGGCGCTGATTGCAATTTCCATTGATTTGTCATTAACTTTATCCAAATAGGATCAAACCTGAAAATACCACAAGGGACTTAACAATACCATCGCTGAGGTAGTCGTCTACTCTATGGATTCCACCAACACCACCGTCATGTCGAGATGTCCCAACAGCTCAACATATGTCGTCATTGTTGCAGCTAGGTTCCTTGCCGATGAGCGTCCGACGGAAGAAAAAAGAGCAAGGACACCACCACTGACGCGCCAAGGGGGATCTCACACAATTCAAATGGATCTGAGGTCAAAAAATTAATATGGATTGAGTTAGAACTCAACCTGTTGATCATTCTAATCTATCCAAACTTTTTCCTACGAAAACTATTAAAGAGCTTGTTTATCATTTAAGTGGCAACCACCCGTACATACATAAATTTCTCTTTATATTCTTCCATGGTAATTATAACATGGATAACAAGACCTAGAACCTGAACCATTCCCTTTTGGCCTTTTGGAAAATAAATCATCAGAAATGGATTATAGCGGAATGCTATATGTTCGTGTCTTGAATCATGTACTTAATCACAGTGGTTACTATTCCCATCTATTTTATTGGAGTCCTTTATTTGGCTGCACAAAAGTAACCAAAGCACAAAAGGCAACACTCCCCAATTTCTCATCAAACCTGAAAATAATACAAGGGACTTAACAACACCATCACCAAGGTAGTCGTATGCTCTATGGATTCTACCAGCACCACCGTCATGTCGAGCATGGCCCACCAGCTCAACATATGTCATCATTGTAGCGGCTAGGTTCCTTGCCGAGCATCCCACAGCAGGAAAGAGAGTAGGGACACCACCACTAACGCGCTGAGGGGGAACTCACGCAAATAACATGGATCTAAGTTCACCAAATTAATATGGATTGAGTCAGAACTCAACCTTTTTGATCATTCTAATATATGCAAACTTTTTCCTAAGAAAATTATAAAAGGTCTTGTTTATCATACATAAGCTTCTCTTTATATTCTTTGATGGTAATTATAACATGGATAACAAGACCTAGAACCTAAACCAGGCCCTTTTGGAAAATAAATCACCAGAAATGGATTATAGCGGAATGTTAGATGCCCGTGTCTTAAATTTTCTAGAATGGCATATTGGATCTTTCACAATCTTATAATTAATATTATTGAATTGCTGCTTGTCTCGTATATTAACTTAAGTAATAGAAAATTCAAAGCAATTTAGTACATAGGCCTAAAGTAAGAGGCACTCTCTAGGATCCTTGGGCATGCCACGATCTTGTAAGAAATTATATCTATGACAAACAACCAACGTAATCCGGATGCGATTATCTGCACAAGGCCATTTAACGCTTACCTCCACATTTGCAAAAATTGGGAAATAGAAATGGAAACATAGGTACTAATTGATTAGATCCCATCTCTCAAAAGTTCAGTTTAGGGACAGTGGGACACCGCCATCTCCATCTTGTAAATATGGATGTATATTGCATACAAATATTAATTACTGTCGTCAATTGTCAATTCTTCAAGGCCTATTCATTACTTTCAGCTATGTAAAAAATTATTTTTGTACATCGTCTTAATTCATTATAAATATTGTATATGCTCTTCATGAATCAATTAGATTGACTATCTACCCTATGTCAGTGATGCTCTCTCGGACACTTGTTCGAACATAGACATGCATGACACATGAAACATCAAGAAAGATATGAAGGGGGCGGGACATGCTCCCAATCCGAAATCTGAATCAAGCCAGATACATATAGAAATGAGATCATACTGTGTGATGCTCTAGTCATCAACTCCTTGCTCCTCTCAATCATGTCAGGTGGACACGACGTGCCACTGGTGGACACCACTGCACTTGCATAGTGAGTAGGATGGTTGCAGCCTTGTTGAGAAGCCTGAACTGAAACCTGAGACCTCGCCACTCCTCGAGTTCCACTCAATCAACTCTTCGTGGCCCGACATGCATCTATAATTCACTGTTAGATGACCCAGTTAATAGAAAAAAATAGAAAATATAATGGAGAAATGATTTATATACCATTTTTAGTACAAGAAAACTGATTATTAACATTAAAATTATTCAATAATAAAAGCGAGGAACTACACCCATGTCCAAAATGGCAGACTGAAATGTGCCATGGAAATCCCAAAAGAAAATTGTGCCATCGAACTTCCATATTAGTGTGTATCAATACCACATAATAGGTAGTACCAATTTTTCAAATAAACCTCATAAACCTAAAGACCCCTTCATAGAAACAAAAGAGGATGTCAACTTAGCAAAGATAACAAGTTTGATGCACTTCAACCTGGAGGTCATGCCCAACTGGAATATAGATAGTTGAGTTCAAAATTACCGTTGCCTCATGTGGGAAGTCCACAATACAAATCAATTAATATGCATTAGGAACATACATCTACCCTATCACTGAATTAATTAGATTGATTATGCTATGATCCCCATGCTGGTGGTGTTTCTCCCATGCATTTCATCGAGCATATGACATCCTGGAAACCCCATCCTAATAACATCTCATGTGTGATTTCTATGTATTCAGTTCGAAAATAGAAACAAAAAACTCCATCTTCTTCCTCCAAAAAACACACAAACCAAAAAATTGTCTACTCAAAACATCATCTTGTGGGATGGGAAGAGGGGCGTAGCCCAAGACTACCAGCAGTCGAGCACCCCTCATTGTTGGTTCCCTCATGTCCTCGTATGCGAACCCTATTCAAGAAACATGAGCCATTATAATTCCTAACTTGAATATGAACAAACAAAAGAAGAGCAGAAGATTACCTAGATCTTGGAGAGAGAGGAACGGAGAAGGGCGGCTTGTTGCGCTCATGACTGGACGGCAGCACCGAACGGCGGCGAGGAGCTGGCAGGCCGAAGCTCCATACAGGTAGAGGAGGGGAAGCAGAGGCGACGCTTGTTCCGCAATCTACCTCTTCATCCTCAACCATCCTTGGGAAGTCTTTCCCGTCAACCCAATCCATCCGCTCCATGGCATCCTAGGTATGGAGGGGAACGAGGCCTGCCGAAGCCAGTGCCTCTCCCTATGGAAACCATTCCCATGTCTGGCCTCCTCTGTATGCGACATACGGGGCATGGAGATCGAGATGGTGATGGTGGCGGCAGCGGCGAGTGTAGTTTGGGACGCCAAGGGAGACAGGGCGGCGGCGCATCAGGGAGAGGGATTGCAGATTAGGGATGAAAAGAGGATACGATGGACGACGGGAGCGGGACTGATGCGTGCCTTCGATGGTAAGCAAGGTCTGGGTGTCCCATTGTTGCGTGCTCGAGATGAGGACCTCTTTCCTTTGGCCAAGCCAATTGCTACGTGACAAACCAGCGCAACAAGCAACAAAACAAGAAGAAAAACAAGCCAGCGCGAGCACGCCAGGTGGGTAACGTGGATAGGCGTAGAGGCGTGGCAATTACCTCGCGATTACTTGTTGTAATATTACCATATCTTCTTATGTTAAGGGAAATTATGAATTATATGATGTGGAACAAATTGAAGAATTTATTTCTTGGAAGGGTGCATTCGAAATTGCCTATTTGCTTGAAAGTATTGATGATACACCTTATAAATATGATATTTATGCTATACTTGAGTATTGCTTTGATAATTACAAGGATTTTAATTACTACATAATGGAATATCTTAATAAATTCTCTCAACCTAAGAAAGTAACTGATGCATTGCAGGAGCCTATGGAAGAAAAAAATGCTGAATCTGGAAGCTCATTGGCTGAAAAAGAGGAGGAGAGTGATGATCAAGAGGAGGAAGAATGGAACCCATGTCTACCTCCCAATGATAGTAACTCTTTCACTCATACATTATTTGATAAAATTGATACTTGCTATACTTGTGACCTTGATACTACTATGAATAAAACTTGTGAGAATGATATTGCTACTGTTATTTATGATAATCCATGCTACTTGGGAAAAATCTTATGATAATGCTCTTAATGATGGTCCTATGTTGCTTTATGTTATAAATTATAATTCTACTGAAAATAGAATTTCTATAATGTTCCATATACCTTTTATGAGTGATAAATCATCTTGTTTTACTATTGGTAAAAGTGGAAAAAAGAGGAGCTGGTTTTAAATTTTGATCCCACTATTTTTGAGCTTGATGTGAATTGTGTGCTTTTAGACCATGACAAACATGCTTTATGTGATAATTATATTGTTGAGTTTGTTCATGATGCTACTGAAAATTACTATGAGAGAGGAAAATATGGTTGTAGGAATTTTTATATTACTAAAACACCTCTCTTTTTGTTGAAAGTTTTGAAGTTGCTCTTGTTCTACCTTCCCATGATTTCTAGTTTGAGCTTCTTTAATTTATTTCTTTACAAGATTCCTATGCATAGAAAGTGGGTTAGACTTAAATTTGTTTTATACTTTCTTTTTATGCTCTCTTTGATTTAACTCATATTTCTTATGTGAGCATCTTCTGACCTTTTATGCCTAGCTAAAAGGCGTTAAAGAAAAGCGCTACCGGTAGACAACCCGTTTTATTTCTCTGTTTTCATTAAGTTTTCTTTCGTTTTCTTTGGTGTGCTTTGCACCTGGGTGTTTTATATTTCCTTAAAAACCCCGTTGTATATTTTCTTTTGTGTTTTTGTTGAGCCAAGTAAAGGCTCTAGTGGAAAGTTGACACTATATTTCGGATTTCTGCGCATGAAACAGATTTATGTTGTACACTGTTAATTCCTTTAAAAATCACAGAAAATTCAAAATGACCTGATATTGTTTGTGCTTAATACTGAGTTATATATGCAACTTTTCTTAGAAGACCACTTTTTGATTTGAGCAACAGCAGATTTTTGAAAAAATTGATATTTACCTGTTGTTCTCTTTTGACAGATTTTTCTGCCATTTATCGCATTTGCATTTTAATCTCTTTCTTTTGGTGTTCTTTTGAGAAATAGAGTTTTGAAAGAAGTTGTGACAGTAGCTAATGTATTTTTGAGTATTAGACTTGTGTTGAAACTAAACCATGTGAATTTATTATTTCAATTGCACTAACGTTGCTAATGAAGATTGTGAGAATTTTGATGTGAAGGAAGTTTTCAAGGGTCAAGAGAAGAGGATGATATGATGTGATCAAGAAGAGTGAAAATCCTAAGCTTGGGGATGCCCCAGTGGTAAATCCAAGCAAATTCCAAGAAGACTCAAGCGTCTAAGCTTGGGGATGCCCAAGGCATCCCCTTCTTCATCAACAAATTATCAGGTCACTTCTAGTGAAACTATATTTTTATTCGGTCGCATCTCATGTGCTTTGCTTGGAGCGTATTTTATTTTTGTTTTCAGTTTGCTTTTGCTTTTTCTTTCAGTTTGTTTTTTCTTTTTCAATAATCTTGGTTGTACCCCAACATTCTTTTATTGGAGAGTGACACGCTCCGCTTTTTCATGAGAATGCGTTGTGTTCTTAGTGTCTGTTTGGCTGTTGGATTTATTCAGCTCTTGTTTCGCATGCATCTCTTATCAGAGCTTTTAGTTTTAGTAGTGTTATTTGAGTACTCTCATGTTTTCTTGCTTTATCATAAAGAGTATTTTTGTTAAAGCATGTTTTGTATGGTGCTTGTTGGGAGAAAGAAAACTGCTGCTTGAAGTAGAATTTATAACAGTACTAGTAGAAGCGTGTATAGACTGTGACTAGAACTTTTTCATGCCATGCTAAATATTATTTTAGTTTTAAATCCTTGTGGTTATTGAGTAGCATGATTAGCCTCAAATAGCTGAGGGTGTTTAATATGTATTAAAAGATTCATGAGTTGTTCTTGTCATAGTAAAGCATCAATATATGGTATTCTCTTTCGAATGATTTATTTGGTTGACTTGGCGCATGCTCACACCATGTTTATGACTACAAACCAGTCACGAATAGCATCCATGACCACTTAGTTTTTTAAATTTTTGATACTTCTTATGTTTTAATTAATGATGCTTATGTCGCTATGCATGATTATGGCTCTTATGCTCTCTTGATTTGTCGCTCCCAGTCTTTTGCTAGCCTCCACTTGTACTGAGTATGAGCTATACTCATGCATCCAAACTCCTTTAAACCAAAGTTTTTCCCATTGTGTACACCATATCTATCTACATGTGGTATTTAACTGCCATTCCAAGTAAATTCCTCATGTGTTACCTTTAAAACCTTCAAAATTATTCCTGCTCTATGTTCCTGTTTTTTCTCATGAGGACGTAAATAGAGAATCTTTATCTCACTTGTTGATTTGATTTCACACCCTGGAATAGTGTCTTCATCCGCTTATCCAAATGATCGAAGAGCTGGCAGTGGGGTGCCCAGCCCCAAATTAATGCAAACAAATTCTCTTCACTATTTTCCCCCCTGATTTATCAGTCAAAGCATAATTGTGTAAACAAAGAGAAAGAGGGATGACCTTCTACACTAGTTGCGTCGTTCACCATGGAAGCCTCTCTTGTGAATCCAGTTGGCTTGTGACGTACTGTATTTTCTGTTTACCATTCGCTGACATTAGCATACATCTCCCAAAATATAGACATTTCTTCACAAATGTCAAACTTTTAATACCTCTGTTTAATAAAATAAAAGCTCTAGCACATGAGTTGATCCCTGCTTCCCTCTGTGAAGGGCCTTTGTTTTACTTTTATGTTGAGTCTCCATCTTCTAACTTTATGCACAGTTGAGAGAGCATTTTTTCCATTCTGAGTTCTATGTGCATTTGTCCCATAAGCATCAATAATTACTTCATGATGTGATATAATTTGTTCTTAAATTATTTGTTCTAGTCTTCCTCTTGAACTTTGAAGGTTTCCTGGCATTTATGTTTTGCCCCACTCTTAAGGACTATCGAAATATCACTTTGACATGCTTTCTCTATACCTGACACAAACGTCTACCTTTGTTTGCATTATTCATGATCCTTTATTTGAGTTACTCTTCGTGATGCAAAGTAATTGCTATGCTTTATTATTAAAGTTTTATTTATCATGCCTGTGTTTAAAGTTTTATGATCTCACCGTGCATATGATTTTACATTAGATTGATCAAGTTTATGTTAGTAGCATGTCACCTCAGAAATTATTGTTTTATAGTTTACCTACTCGAGGACGAGTAGGAACTAAGCTTGGGGATGCTTGATACGTCATAAATGTATATCTAATTTCTGATGCTCCATTTTCATATGTTGCCAATTGCTACTTGTTTTCTCCCTTGTTCATAGCATTTTTATTCGTTTTCCGGGACTAAACTGTTAACAAGATGCCAGTTCCCTGTTTTCTGCTGTTTTTGGTTTCAGAAAAGTTGTTCTGCAAACATTCTCGGAATTGGACCCCACAAAGCCCGAAGTTCCTATTTTCCCCGGAAGCAGCCAGAACACCGAAGATGAATTGAAGACGGGAAACAGGAGGGCCACACCATAGGGTGGCGCCCCCCTTGGCCGCGCCACCTACGGGTGTGGGGCCCCTGGCCTCCACCGCCTTTGCCCTTTCGCCTATGTAAGCCCTTCGGATGGAAAACCCTAAGCACCTGGTCAAAATCACCAAAAAAGTTCCGCAGCCACCGTCACCGTCAACCCTAGATCAGGAGGGTTCTGAAGTTGTTTTTCGTCGCCCTTCTATAGAGGAAATCATCACTGGACGCTTCTACATCACCATGCCTGCCTCCGGAGTGATGCGTGAGTAGTTCATCCCTGGACTATGGGTTCATAGCTGTAGCTAGATGGTTGTCTCCTCCTCATATGCCTCCATGTTTAGATCTCGTGAGCTGCCTATCATGGTCGAGATTGATCTTATGTAATTCTATATGTTGTGTTTGTTGGGATCCAATGAATATTGACCTTATGCAAAGATAATTATAGTCTTTATTGCATATGTTATTTGTGATCTTGCATGCTTTCCGTTGCTAGTGGTTGCTCTGGCCAAGTAGTTGCTAGTGACTCCAAGAGGGAGTATTTATGCTTGATAGTGGGTTCATGCCTCCTTGTTGCCTTGCTCGAGTGACAGAAACGTGAAGGGGTTGGATGTGCTATTGCCATTAGGGAGAAAACAGCGGTGAGAATGCCCGCGTGCATAATCATTGCTTACATTACACACTTTGTGTAATGCAATTATCTGTTGCTTGCAACTTAATACCTAAGGGGGTTCGGATGATAACCTGAGGGTGGATTATTAGTCATAGATGCAGATGGATGTCGGTCGATGTATGTTGTTGTAATGCCCGCACTAAATACCATAATAATCTTCATTTTATATTGTGCCCTATGGTGCAACCTCTATTTGTCAATTGCCCAGCTCTAATTTGTTCATCCAGCATGCTATCTTTTATGGAGAGACGCCACTAGTGAAACTATGAACCCCGGTCCATTTTTCACACTGTTAAACAAACCACAACATTTTCATGCTTTCTTTACTTACTGCAAGCATACACTGTTTTCCACACTATACGTCTAATCTTTGTTTTCAGCAAGACCGGTGAGATTCAAAACCTCACTGTACCATTGGGGCAAAGTATTTTGGTTGTGTTGTGTGCAGGCTCCACGTTGTTGCTGACACCGGTGAAGCGCCAGCACCACCGTCAGTGGCATCAACCTTCCGAAGATTCTCTTTCTCCTACTGGATTGATAACCCTGGTTCTTAACTAAGGGGAAAACTCCTACCGTTGTGCTCATCACACCCTCCTCTTGGGGTTCCCAACAATACATAGCAGACAGCAGTATAGTAATATGAAAGCCACGTATCCGAGTTAGTACTTCCAGTATACTTTTGATAAGTTGGACCAACTTTGGCAACGCCATAATGTAGACTATTCTTCAGATCCTGTCAGTGAAGCACTTAGGTCCAAAGTATAAATCGTCTCTTCTGCCTTATAGACGTGAGCGGAATATCTTCCGGCTGAATGGACAGACGGGGATCTGCTCCTTTCTGGCCCATTGTTGCGCGAGTGCACTCTTCCGGGATTATCCCTGTTTCGTCTGTTGTCGTGTCCTTTGGAATAAGGTGGAGTTCTACTCCCTGGTCTTTCTTTGTTCCTAGGAGGAGTACGGGATCTCTCACGCATGTGAGGATTGTCATATTTTCCAGCTTTATCAGTTGGGCGTCTCGGAGGCGGCATTATTTTTCCGTATTTCTGGTTTTGCTCCTCCCGTTTTTGTAATCACGGGGATTATTTCCACCTTTCGGCAGATGGGATCCCGTCCTGAACGATGCATCCTTATTTTCCGGGGTTTTCTTGTCCTTCTTGGGATCTCACTTCTTTTTCTTAGAATCGCCTGAATCTCCAGGTTTGCCAGGTTCAGGTGCTCCAGCGGCGCATGTGGCAGTTTTGCATAGGGCCGAGTCATCATGCAACTTCCCAGATCTTGCATGTCCTCGTTGTTGCTGTTGTAATGCTTTTCCTAGGAAAGCATACACTCCCTGAAGTTTTTCGTCATTGGAGTACATATCATCATTAAGGATGGTGAACGCGGCCTCGGTGTTTTGAGCTATGGTTTTGTATATTTGTTCGCCCTTGGCATTGGTGTCGTTAACCTGCCTTTGCCAAGAAGGGTTTTCGAATCTCTTTCTTGCTGGCAGTTCATCCGGTTTTGCAATTCCGGGTAACCGCGTAGGTTTTATGTCAGATCTATTCCTTCCTCCGTATTCCTCTATCTCTTCCTGCTGCAACTTAATGCCAGCCTAGGTTTTCATGAGGTTTCCCAAGTACGGAATAGATGTTGTTGCTGCCGCTGTATAGCTTATCTCCTGGCTTCCAGCACTTCCGGTGGTTTGTCTCGTCCCACTAGGGTTTGAATTAGATCAATTTCGTCTTGTTCCGACATTTGGGGAACGGGAACTTCTCTCTTTTTCTTCTCTGCAGGTTTGGCTCCGCTTCCTCCTCCTACTTTCAGGTTTTGGTTGGCAATATCTGCCAACTTTTCCTTCTGGAGTTTATATTGGAGTTTCTTCGCAGTCTTGTTTTTCCTTTTGGAAGAAGGAGGTTTCTTGCCAGATTCTTCCTCTCTTTCCTCATCAGGGTAAGTTGGGTTGGTCCACCATCCTCTCTTTCCTCATCTGGCGGAGGTGTTTTGGGATCTTTATCATCCTCGGCATCCGGGTTTTCAGTCGGCTTTGCCATAAGGACTTCATGAAATCTTCCGTGCATAGATTTAACCTTTCTCTCGAAAGCGTCTTCATCTTCATCTTCATCTTCGGAATCTATGTCTTCAGATCCGGGTTCTGACTCCAATCTTGCTTCTATGGCAGCTAGTACAGAGTCAGCTTCCGAGTTCGTCGTTTCACTCACGGGCGTCAGATCTTCCACTTGTTCTATGGGATGATGCTTTTCCACTTCTTCCACGGGATTAGTTTCTTACGTGTTGTCCACGACCTCGGACTGCACCATGCCAATGAAGTGAGATCTGATTGCAGGAATCTCCGGAGAGGCGGCGAGTTCAACACTGTTTTGGCGATTCGAGCAGAATCCGGTATCATAGTTTTCCTGAATTAGGTATAGGGCGGGTGGGATAAATTTGCTTCCACCACAGAATCCCATTGCCTCTGTTGTTAATCCGATAAAAAATATTTGCAGATCCAATCGGTAAAACGCAGGCACTTACCAGGTGATTCCATGCTGGCATGTATGATCCGTTGTCGAGAAAGCGCCCTACGTCATCGTCGAATTCCAAGCTTCCGACAGTTATTGTACTGCTGATTCCGCCGACTATTCCCGATCTAAACGTAACTCCTGACGCCGCTGGCCCCACGGTGGGCGACAACTGTCGAGACATCGTAGTAGAGTTCATAGACAGGGGTTCCATGAGCCTACTGGTAGAACCACGGGGGGACGTGGTAGTACGACAAACGAGAACACCAAGTTTACCCAGGTTTGATACGAAGCAACTTGGCGGTGTCCTACGCCTACAATCTCACTAAATCAGGGCTGAAGCCTGCAGTATACAAAGTACAATGTGAGTATGGTTTCGCTAACTTGGCGAGGATCTACTTCTCGGCGAGTTGGCTTCTAGCTAATTGTTGTCTCTGTTTGGCTGCTCCCTTCTGGCTTTATATAGATAACCAGATTAGGGCTTACCGAGAGGAAACCTAGAAGACTACGGAAAGTATCTAACTTGGAAAGTAAGGAATCCTTCTTCTCCTCCAAGCCGCACCACTTTGGGCCGTGGTCTTGGTTCTTCTAGAATCCGGCTTCCTGCGCATCATCTTACTGGGTCGCCCAATGGACCGTGGTCCATTATCTACTGGCCACCCTGGTAATCTGGCTTTTGGGCTAATGCCGGCTATACCCCTAATCGGCATATATCCGACAACTCATTTCAATGCTATTTTTTTGGTTTTCCATTTTTGTTTTAAGAATTTCATTCTTGTTTGTCTTAGGTTTATTTTCTTATTTGCCAATGTAGAAATCCATAAAATTGTTTTCTTTTTTTATCTAGTGTTCCTTTGCCTTCTTTTGCTAATTATCTTTGAAGTGAAGTGGATTCTTGTCAATATTTTAAGAAACATGACTAAAGAAAGAACGTTAATACACTCATGAACCTGAGGTATGTCCTAAGAGCATATCTCGTAAACACCGGTGTGTGTTATATTTTATAAAAATCCTACGTAACCGCCAAGATCACTATGCAGAGGATGTTGCATGCCCATACATCATTGGTTAGATCATGAATCGTCGAGAAACAAAATCGATTTAGTCGTAGGAGAGTTCTGAACAACCATAGATTCTCACAACTAGTCCTAGTTGCAGGGATGTTGCTAAGCTTCCCTCATCAAGGATCTCACGTGTAATCCATCTTATGGTGTTCACACGTACTCTCATGTCAACCCGCCTGTGCTCCACCGTCCAGAACTCGACATCGACGAAGAGAGATAACATTTTGGCGTTGCTAATTGGTAGCTCCTAATCAACTATGATTAGAGCTATATGATTCTGAAAGTTTCTGAACATATGAGAGCGAATATAAATTAGAGCTAGGTCTAATCGGGAGATGATACCTCAAAACCCAATTAGATCAAGGCCTAATCCAATTAGAGGGGCTCTAATTAGACCCTATAATTCTACTCTAGAGATATAGGCTTGAGAGCCAATTGTTCTACTTGTGTTTTGCCTTAAGGGATTGTGGTCCTTTACATACTGGGAGGAGGGGGAAACCTTCCTTGGGGGGAGGAGATCCTCCCCTAATCCGCATCAAGGAGGTGGTCGCACTCCTCCTCCTAGTAGGAGTCGGATTTGAGTCCTATGGGAGTCCAACTCCACCTCCTCCTCCCCTTTTCCTTTTTGTTTGGTTTTTCCTTTTTTTTTCTCTCAACCCAAACAAAGAAAGTGCAAGAGTGGATATCAATGCGCATTATGGTTCCCTCGGTCCCACCTGGAAGCCCTCACTTAGTGGGTCTGGCATGGGGCAATTCTGCCCTCCACCAGCATCCCCCCTTCTCGGTTTTTGCTCGACTCTTCCGGAAGCATGTGGCCCCAATAGATAAAATCATCGACCTTATCTACTGATGTTATAAACATATTTCTAACATCCCAGCACATCTCATGTAATCCATTTTCTCTCATATAAAATTATTCCTACCACCGGTATTATTTCTCTCATATAGTAACTTCCCCGAAACCTCTCCGGTTGATACCAGACTTGTTTTTGTGACATTGTATCGACATCTAACATTCATAAAACTAATAGAAACAACTTTATTATCTCAATTACAGGTTTTCAAAACTTAAGCATGTGACCAGTAAAGGCTCGATAACACACAGACATTTCCGGAAACTTACCGAATAATGACCAACATCGGAGCTGCGGACGCTCATGATGGATCATGTGTGTTCACGAAGAACGAGGGAACCTTAAAAGTTACTCATTGCACTTATTCCCTTCACTTTACGATACCAACGATATAACGAGGTGAGACTATATGCTCTAATCTAATCAAACTCTAATCATAACAAACATAAAACTTGCTACCGATATCGTCCAATTTTCTCATCCATATCCCCGATGTCCTTTTCATAAATCACACTGTGTCTAGCCCAACGACTATTTGAGATTGGTGATACTGAGAGATACCAGAGCATGTATCTCTCCATCGTCTAGGGGAATTAAGTACTAGTTTTGAATGATCTAAGGTCCTTTACACACTCTAAATTATACCTAGACAACAACGTTATGATTCCCTGTTACAGTGGATGGTTAAAGACATCCAAAGCATAACTTTAGATTGTGCTGTCACTAGATATTCTCATAGTATAGAAATTATATTCAATGACTACTGGTCTATGAAGTAGAATTTTAAAAAAAATCCCTACGTAGTCCACCAAGATCACTATGCAGATAACGAGGTATACCCATAGACGTGAGGATCAGGATCATGACTCACCGGGAAGCGGATTCGATGTAGTCATAGAATAGTCTTGAAAAATTGTAGATCCTCACAGCTAGGCCAAGTTGTAAGGATGTCACTAAGTCTTCCCTCGTCAAGGATCACATGTGTAACCCCACTTACGGTTTGCACGCGTACGCTCGGGTCAACCCGTCAGCGCTACACCGACTAGGACTCGACACCGATGAGGAGAGACAGACTTCCGGCGTTGCAAATTGGTAGCTCTAATCAACTGTCATTAGAGCTATTATGAATCTGGAAGTTCTCAACACATAAGAGAGAAGAGTTAATTAGAGCTAGGTCTAATCGGGAGAATATAACTCAAAACCGAATTAGAAGGGCCTCTAATTCAATTAGAGGATCTCTAATTAGAAGCTCTAACTAGATCCTCTAATTCTACTAAAGAGAGAGAGGGGCTTGAGAGCCAATTGTGTGTTTTGCTATGAGCCTTGGTGTGCTTTATGTAGTGGGAGGGAGGGGAGACTTGCCAAAGAGGGAAGGAGGAGTCCTAGAGGGACTAGGGGGTGGTAGCTGCACCATGGCTCCTGGCCCAACTCGGATTGGGAGGTGGAGTCCTCCTCCACCACCTCTCCCTTCCTTTTTATTTTTCCCTATTTTTAATTTTCTCATTTTCTCTCCAATAAATTCCAGAAAATACACTAAAGATGAGTACCAACTTATGAGCCCAGTGGGTCCCACCTAGTACCCCCCTAAAATAGGGATCGTCCATGAGGGGGAAATATGCCCCCTCCCAGCACTTCTTCCTTATTTGGAATGTCTCTGAAACTCCTCCGAAGCCACTTTACCCCTATAGATAAAATCATCAATATTATCTAACAATGTTAGAAACACATTTCTAACACCTCAGGATATCTCATGTCCTCCGTTACCTCTCGTATAAATTATGCCTAACACCGTCATAATTTCTCTCTTTTAGTAACTTCCCCGAAACCACTCCGATTGACACCGACTTGTTTCTGTTATATCGTAACGACATCGAACATTCATAAAACCAATAACATCATATAATTTCTCTAAATAAAAGGTTGCCATGGCTCAAGTATGTGGCCCATAAAGGATCGATAACACATAGACATGTTCGGGAACTTACCGAACAATAACAAATAGCAGGACCATGGATGTCCATAATGGCTCATGTGTGTTCCCGAAGAATGAGGGAACCTTGTAAGTTACTCATTGAACTTATTCATTTAACATCACGATACAATAGATATAACGAGGTGAGACTGTGTGATCTGGTATGATCAAACTCTTTGATCAGAACACATAAAAATCGTTTACCGATATCGTTCTCTTTTCTCATCCATATCCTCGATGACTCTGTGATAAATCACATTCTGTCTAGTTATATGATATGTCATCGGTGATACTAAAAGGGCCCAGAGAATGTATCTCTCTATCATCTAGAAGAGTTAAGTACTAGCCTTGAAAGATCCCAGTTCCATTACACTTTCTAGGTCATACCCAGATATCACCGTTATAATCCCTAGTTACGGCAAGAGGGTTGGTGATATCCAAAGTATAACTTTTGATCAAGTGGTCACTAGATATTCTCATAGTATTGGAATTATAATCAATGTTAACTTCATATTCATTTGCTATAACACATAATGATTGTTTACTTTCTTTTACCAACAACATACACTTGAGTCGGTTCAGTACTATTGTTACCCTAACAATAAACTCTTATGTTTTGCTAGAGTTTTATCCAAGTCCATGATCAGGAAAATATGACCATCTCACAAACCATAAGCTCATGTTTGAGACAAGATTAGGAACTCTTGTTTATTTATTTCTTCACACCCGCATAAAGATTTCCCTTTGAAAACTCACTTTTCAAGTGCTATAGCGGTTGTAGCATGATGTCATAAACTTAATTCTGAACTTGAAGGTAGAATAATAAATGTATATTGTTGTCTCTAGGGCATACCTCCAACAGTCTCCAACTTGCACTAGAGTCAATTAATAATGTAGTTAGTATGATGACATAACATGTGGTACATTAGACTTATGTCTTTCGCCTTTTGATCTCATCAACTTGTGATAAACTTGTGTTTGGATTTATTAGGAATCGGATTTGTGGGAACTAGTCCCATGACAATATTAATAATTCAAGCGTCTCCAAATGAATTATCGTACCATCATTTGAAACCTCACTAAGTCGAATGACTTTTATCCAATAACTTGCAATCAACAATATCTAACATTAAGTTGCAACTATCCATAACAAAATACTATAGGGTCCACTCATAATACTCTAATGTTGTTAATTATAAGACATACGGTATTATCAATTGAAGAATCATAATCTGAGTTAAAATCAATAAAGATTTGATTTTATAATTCCACCATAAATACATATGTGATTACTTCTCACAATATTATTTGTACTTATACAAAATTTCACTGAGTTTTTTTTTACACCTTGTAATATTACCATTGAATATTTCTGTGAGAAAAAATCTCACCATAATATTTCTTGGTTTTATTACAAACAATTAGATGCATAATAAAAACTTTTTCTCATGTATTTCTCCATTATACCGGTTTGACGAAAATAATTTTAGTCAGTAGAAATCTACGGTTCTTGCATGCTTTATTTTATGACCATGAGATTAGTCAAACCGCAAAATATTATGATTTCATCTCAACCCTTTATATTTTTCTCACCAATGACTACGAAGGTCATGTCTATTAAAAAATATTATGTCATTTTTCTTTTGAGATAAAATAATTTTATCTCGATGTAATTCTAAAATTTCTTCCAAAATTACTATTAGCACACCCTTCATATTCATATTTATTAAATTCGTTAATCTATCTCATATATCTTGGATTTAATAAGACACTTTCTGATATTGTATTAAAAACCTTTTTAAATAATTTTCCATGAGGTATCTTTCTGTTAGTTAGGCCCATCAAAATTAAAATATCATAATCAGCTCCCACTGACTTTGAGTCCCTTATCTTTATATAATGAAAAACAAATTTGTTCTTGTTTCATTAACACGACTCACTTAATTGATCCAATAACACCTCCAAGCAATTTGATATGATAAGTTTTCAACTCATCATTACCATTTATTCGTACTCGATAAAATAAGTTTATCAATACTTGTTTTATGAATCTAAAATATTCATATCTATTTTTCCTGTGAAAATATTCATTTTCCTTGTGATTTAAAATCACTCCAAGTTACTCTCAAGATAAAATCTTGGAGTGAAAAATGAATATATTGATTTAACATGGATCTATATGAAAATACAATATCATATATTTATTAGTACTATTTTCTTATTTGTTTTGTTTTGCATATTGTGGTCATTATCTTGGTATTTCGATGACTACAACGCAAAGTATATATTACATCAAATTCCTCATATGACCTTCATTCAAATATTAAGTCTGAACTTTATGTATCTCATACATAAAATTCCTAGACAAGGTGATGCATTGGAAACATTTGCATGTTCCCCCTTTCATTCATTCCTTCTCAAAAGATTCACAATCCCAAATGTAACATCCCTAATTTTGTGTAATAAAGAGAGGTGTTGAGTACATGGCATGCATGCATGAAAAATGGACCAAAATTTTGCTTTTAAAATTTAATCAGAGAATTAACAGAAAGTCGCTTAATCTGGCTTCACACAAAAAAAATTTATCAAGTTTTTCAAAGTGAACCAACCATGTGCTAAAAAGGTGGAAAATTTGAAGAGCTTTCCAACAAGTATTTTTGTGCAATTTTTGCTTCACAAAAAGGCCCCCAAAATCTGTTTTTGGTTCTATTTTAAGTCCAAAAGGACCTCTTCGCAAATTCCCAGCTTCTCTCAGGGGGTTATCCGCGAAAACCTTTTTATTGTCTTCTCCTTTGTCGCCGGCCAGGAGGGCAAACCGCCCCCGCCCTCCACCTCCTGCTTGCCCTTTGACGACGTGGAGGCCTAAAACCCCGCAAGGAGACGTCTGCATCGAGCTCAACTCGCAGAACCCTTCCCCAGTCGGCCCTCTCCCCCTCTGTCTCTCTCCCTCCGCACCCGAAAACACCGCTGCCGTCGATCCGTCGTCGCTGGCGTTTCACTGCCTCCACGACCTCCCCGAGCAGCCTGTTGGAACCGCATCATCCTCCTCCTTCACCTCGAGCAGGCGCAGAGGCCGGGATGCAGTAGCCGCGCTGAATCGCCGCCTCCTTCTCCGTGGTCGGCCGCCGGAACCCCTCCACCGCGCCACCGTTTCCTCCTCTCCCCGGCCCCGCCGACCGCACCTCTGAGCCCCTGGTGAGCTCCTACTCCTCCCTGACCCCTCCGTTCATCTCCTCCCGCTCGGATTCGACGAGATCGCCGGAGCCCGATCCTCCCGCCGCCGTCCTCTTCACGGAGGCTCGCCGTCATTGTCTTTCAGCGGGCGGCGCGGCCACGGTTGGGTAGAGCGCGTCGAGGCGCACCCAACGCGCCCAGCCTCGCTTGCTGGGATCGCCGGAAACGCCGCCGGCGACCACTTCCGTCCCCGGCCGGCCACCGCGTGAGGTCACGGTGACGTCACCCTGACGTCACCTGCCCACGTGGCGTGCCAAGTGGCTTTTTCTGTTCTGTTTAAACTGTACGGTGGGACCCACACATAAATAGAAAACAGAATATAATTAAAGTTTGGAAATTAAATAACTTTCATTTTATAACTCCAAAAATTATAAAAAAAATATGCAAAATGTTCAGAAAAATGTGAGCTATTTGTTTATACCATTTTCATACATGTTTGGCAATTTTTAAAATGAGGCCACATTTGTAGTTTGTTTTTAATTCATTTAAATATTGAAAATAAATTTTTAATTCAATAAAATTAGAAAATTAAGTGTAATATACCAATTTGATCAGTGAAACAAATGCAATTCGTCTATGAGGTTTCCAAAGAATTTTGAACAACTAAACTTGGTCACATCTCTAGATTAGGGTTTTCTCCCCCTCCGGTGTTCGTTGTTCACGGCGTAGCACCCTAGCTTCATGTTTTATCCTTTAAGCTTCAAATCAACTGCATTGTTTTAATCATGCATACATATTGTGCATTGCACGGTCACCAATTATTGATTTTTTGCCTTCTTTCCGGTGTTGCTCGCTATCGGTAGACCGAGATCCAGAGGTTGATCCCGCCTTCTACGACAACCCCAGCTACACCTTCGACGAGCAAAGCAAGCACAACCTCATGGATCCACCCATGTTTTGAGTCTTTCAACCGCTTACTCATGCATACGATTCAACTTAGTTTTGATTCCGTTAGAGTTAACCTATCCACTGCATGACCCCCTCACATGTCACCTTCATACCTGTTTACCCTCCTAGTATGACTAGGGTTGTTTGAGTAACGTAGAGCCTTGTGTGTTCAATGCTTAGACATGCTTAGTCTTATGATCTGCTTCATCTGGTTGATGAATGCTGATAATGCGTGAACCTAGTATGAAAGGTGTTTATGCTTTGATATGGTTGATTAACATGATTAACATGGCATGGATGTTGAGGCCACTGTGGGTTGTGGTTTTTGTCTCATTCATGCCCCTAGGTGCGAGTTCTCGCCTTCGAAGCCAAGACTGAACGTACAGCCACACGCGGTCCAATAAACCCCGCTCGTCCAACTAACTTGTCTAGTCACTTCCATGGGTCACGTAGATGGAAGTTTCCATTTGCGGGTGTGTCATAAAACGTTTTGGAGAAAACTAGGGCGTGACCGGGACCAGTGATGGACGTACACGGATCTTGTCCCGACTCACAGAACAGGTGCCGTCAGGAGGTGCCCAACTCCCTGTTGACGGGGTGGCCCTGTTTGGTTTGACTCATGGATAGGGCTAAGCAAGGTAACGGCCGTGGTCGACCACACTCGGTCGCGCTCTTAGAGAGGAGCGTTACCGCGTGGCGTTAAGAGTCGGTTGACACGTGTGGGTAAAGTGTACCCCCTACAGGGATAAATCTTTCGGAAAGCCGTGTCCACGGTTATGGACGACTTGGCAACGGATTCTGTGATCATAGACAACTCTAACGGAATGACTAAAACTTGTTGAGTAGTTAGGGGTTCCCAGGCGGCAGCCTGGTATCTGTAGTATGGGTTTGGCTACGTTGCTTATATTCGGACTCTTAGTAATTTTGCTCCTGTTGTATAGCAACATATTTGCTTTCGCTGCTTGTTGTAATGTTGGGTTGCTTGACCTATGTTGGTCTTGTAACCTCTGCGTGTAAGCTACTCTAGTATTCCTTGTTTAATACAACTTACATGTCTAGAGTGCTGCTTTGATCGATTGTTGGTTTCGAGCCCGTTGTTATACATTTTTGGCTATGCCTGCATAGTTGTTGCAGTCGAGGGGTTGTGGAGCCGATGATCCATGTCCGAGCCCGCCTGCCGGAGATATCCGGCCTGGGGCGAGGTAACCCCAGTAACCCTTGATTGTTGTTGCACTTTCTGTACACATAGCAGCTCTGTATAACTTTGGTCCCGTTCCTTCAGTTTCATCCGACTCGTGGACGCTTGGGTATACATATCTGGTTATGACTAGCATGGACACAAGGAGTAGTAGACCGGGGATCCGGACTACGTGCCGATGAATCCGGTCTGCCTGCCGTTATTTGTTGCGGCCGGGGCTGGTAACCCTGAAGCCCTTGTGGGTCCATTGCTAGGAGCACATGACAGTTTGTATATCTCTGGGTCCGGGGTCTGACATGTCTTGTTATCAGAGCAGGACTGCCTGTAGGAAACCCTTGCCTTTGGTCGATGTTGAGTCTAGAACTTGTGAAAACTATTTTGAAAAGAAAAAATGAGTTGTGAAAACCTTCTCAGGATTCTTTTTACTCCTTACCTGGTATCGTTGTAACTCTGAATCACCATATCTCATTTGTTTTATTGTGTGCTGTTTCCTTGGTGTTGTCTCAAAAGTTAGGAGTAAAACCGTTGGGTGTTTTTCTTCCGAGTACTATGTCTCAGGTTGTTATAGTTCCAAATTCAAATCTTTTCTTCATGTCTTTTGACATCTTGAAAATGTCTTTGTTTCAGATGCCCTCTGGTCAGGTTGTTCGACACACTCTTTGCCTTGGAGTTCCAGGTTTTCCCCATCTTTTAGCCTCAGCCTGTGCAAACATATGAGCCCCTTGGTACCCTGTGTACACTGTGTACGAGGAGTACCGTGACTTCAACCAGTCCGAGTACCTATGTGGTGTCCGTCTCCCACAGCTAGATGGTACCATCATTCCTGCTGAGCACTATGCTGAGGGTCTTGGTTTCACTGTTGAGATGGCTGTGCAGGATGCTGCACGACACTGTCTTAATGAGCTTCATTACCACTATCCAGACCACGAGCATAGCTCTTTCCGATATTGTCCTGGTTCTGAGCCTACTCTTGAGGGGTGTCACACTCACACCTTTGCTGATTCCTCCCAGGAGGAAGATCTTAGACTTAGGTGCACCGCTGATCTTCTTTTTGCTTATGCTCGTTGTGAGCGTGAGCTTAGCGCACTAGTCAACACCCTTGCAGCTAGTCTCAGGACTGTGACAGACAGAGTGAGGCCATTCGTTGAGAGTGGTCTTGTTCAGACCTCTGAGATAGATCTTCCAGCTGTACTTGTGCCTTCTTCGGTTGCATCTCTAGATGTTGGAGGTGATGTTCCCCCTCGTGGACGCATCAGGAGGCCTAGGATGGTGCGTGGTGTACCACAGTCTCTCCATGGACCGCAGGACGAGTCTGTTCGTCGCTACTATGGTGCTCCAGTTCCACTTCCTTTCGACTTCGGAGGATACTGAGACCGTTGTCGGTTCCAGGTAGAGTAATGTTTGCTTTCATGTACTCGAAACCTGAAGTTGTAGAAAAATAATGTATAGGAGCAGAACTTCGGTGATGTGTATCTACCGTACTTCCTTTGAGTGTTGTATGTACTTAAGCTTGTGAGCTTGTACCGCCACTATGTATGGTTTGTACTTCGAATAGTTTCAATAAATGTTGTAAGATGTTGTCTCCATGTTGATGAAACGATACACTTCATGTTCATTCGTTCTGTTCTACTACATTTCGGCATGTATCTTGATTTCCGTTGAAACTATCACATGTCGATCCATTGTATCCTTTTTCCATGGATGTGTTATTCATGATTCTTCTTCCTTTTACTCAGGATGTCGAGTGGTACTCGTGGCCGTAACAACCCTCCTCCTGAGCCAACACCTCCGCCGCCACCCACAATGGCGCAGGTGCTGCAGAGCATCGAGACCAACCGTCTGAGGAACGAACATCTTCTGGAGCGTGTGGCCTAGAACACTGAACGCCGTGCTGTCGGCGTTACCCTTGTGGACTTCCTCAAGGCTCAGCCACCATACTTTGCTGATTCCACTGAGCCTCTCGATGCCGATGACTAGCTTCACACAATGGAGTGCAAGTTCATTGCTCTCCGTGTCCAGGAACGTGACCGTGTGAACTTCGCCACCTACAAGCTTGAAGGTGTTGCTGGTGCTTGGTGGGAAGGCTTTGTGGCGTTGCAGGCGCCAGATCATGAGGTCACCTGGGAAGAGTTCCGCACTGCTTTCCGTGAGGCTTATATCCCGAAGGCAGTTATGGACGGTAAAAGAAAGGAGTTCCTTGATCTTACTCAGGGCAGTATGGGTATTGAGGCCTATGGTCGTGTTTTCACTCGTCTGGCTCGCTATGCTCCTCGTGATGTCACTAATGACGAGGATAAGTAGGATCTGTTCCGTAAGGGCCTGAACCCAACTGTTCGTTATGAGATGTTTCCCTTTAAGTTCCAGAGCTTCCAGGAACTTTACAACCAGGCCATCACTCTTGAACGTGGCAAAAAGGAGATGGATGCTGCTATGAAGAAGAGTGCTGGAGATTCCCGTACATCACCCTCTGGTCAGAAGAGGAAGCGCCGTGTGTTCATTCCATACAGCGCTGTCCCCAGGGCTCCGTTTCAGCCAAGGCCACCTGGATATGTTCCTCGTCCACATGCCCCACCTGCTACATCAACCTATGGTGGTGAACAAGGTTCTCGTCCTCCGGTTGCCGCCCCTCCCAGCAATGTCTGCTATTGCTGTGGACAGCCTGGTCACTTCTCAAGGGAGTGCCCTCAGAATCATGCTGGACGTGCAGCTCCTCCTCCTAAGAAAATGGCGAAGCCGGCTGGTGCTGGACGTGGTCGTCTTAACCATGTGACTGCCGAGGATGCTCAGGACGATCCAAGCGTCTTACTGGGTACGATTCGTGTCAACTCAATTTCGGCTTTAGCCCTATTTGATTCTGGAGCATCGCATACATTCATGTCAGAAGAGTTTGCTAAAATGCATGGGATACCTTTTGAGAAATTGTCAAAACCGTTGGTGGTAAACTCTCCTGGTTGCAACTGGCAAACCACCATGGTTACGCCAGAGCTCATGGTTGAGGTGGGATCCTTACAATTCCATGCAACCTTCATTGCCCTAAAATCCACTGACCTTGATGTCATACTGGGCATGGATTGTCTTGCTAAATATGGAGCTGTATTGGTTTGTGCAACAAAATGCCTCACCTTGAAACATCCCTCCGGTGCCATCATCGACTATTGGTCTGAGTTCACCATTCCGCCATCAGCACGCACACGACTTTCTCCTGAACTGCAGTTATACTTCATGCAAGGTGATTACCCTCCTGAAATTCATGAATTACCTGTTGATGGAGGGATGATAACCCGGTAGCCCAACGCCAAGGTGTAACTCGGCCCAAAGGACGCTGCGCAAAGATCCGGCTAGGATAAAGGAGCTTTTAGAAGGCCCAAGATCGTAGGCCTGGTAACCCGGATTGTGGGTTCCGGTAAGGAAGTTTAGGGTTTTGTAAGCAGTGTCCGGGTAGGACTCAGAGTACTCCTTGGAGAACAGGCCAGGGACCGGATGCTTTATAAGCCGGCCCCTAGGTTAGGTTTAGATCCAAGAGTTAGAACAAGATTGCTAGGTATCGAGTGTCCAGTGTAATACGAGAGTTGAGATTAATATATCGAGATTGGAGACTCGGCGACTGGCTTGCCGGCTATCAGATCGCATATCATCATGTTTTCCTCTGAGCTAAACCCTCTCCCAAACACCAGCGTCGTCTTGCCCCAAGATAAGTTACCCCCGGTAACGTCTGCCGTGATTATCCCACGACAGTTGGCGCCCACCGTGGGGCCTGCGTCCAAAGGTGTTTACATCACGGGAGAAGCTCGGAAGAACATGGAGAATCTTGTCATCGGCGAGATCTACACCGACCGCGAAGGAGAGAAGATGGTGGACGATTCCGGCTGGGGGCCAGAGTCGGATCACCTTGAATCCGGATCTATCGTGACAATCGGCCGGATCAACGTCTTCATCGGTATGGTACGTACTTCCGGTTCAATCCCTGACGACTTTGGATTTGATTCTGGGTCAGGGGAGGCCACCTACATTCAATCAGATGGAGAAGAATCAGTTGGGACGACAGATCCAACAGAAGAACCCACCACAAAGAGGGAACAACCGGAGGAGCCGGCATGGGCCCCGCGTGGCTGGGTCGAGAAAGAAGATGATACCGAGTCTATCCTGCATCTGCTAGAGAATCGGTATGAGGAAAATAGCAGCGAAGAGGAACAGTATGAATTCGCGCCAAGCATTGTGCGCCGGGTTGCGGTTTACACGGCTCCCGCGACCAATCTCAACCAGGAGAACGTGACCGCGGCCGCGGTCGGAGCAGCACAAGCATTGGCCCAGCAGCAAGGTCCGGCTAACGGGAACCCGGTTTTGGCCCGGGTTGACGGAGAGTCGGCATCGGTTACCAGTCAAGCGGCGGAAAACGAGTTACACGCGAACACGTTTGGATTCCTAGCAAACCGGACACCAGGAGCGGGTCCTTCCAATCCACAGCACCCGGCCCTGTTCGACAACAATCTGATCCTAGATCCCACAGTTCTTGCCACCGTTATCACTCCAGAAAACGCGGCGGAACGTGTTAGGGACCTGGATGTAGCCCGTCGTGCTTTGGAGCAACAGAGAAGACAAGTAGAAGCAGAAAGGCAAGGGATGGCCACACGCCAACGCGAGCTGGATGCACTGGAAACCCGGCTCCGAGAGGAAACGACTAGAATACATCAAAGGCACCAAACCAGATTACCAGCATTGGGAGGAGTCATAAACCCGGCTGCGCTATTCATCACGCCTCAGGATCAGCCGATCCCAGCGGCAAACCAAGGAACCGCCCCTCAGCCAACAACCGAAGGAGTACAACCGGTAGACACGCAGGCCGGGTTACCCGTACCACAGACTGGAGTTACTACCGGCAATGTTGTACCACCACCACCACCACCATCACGTTTTCGCACACCAGCGGGTCATCACAACAACCCCATGGACAACGTGTACGCAGCAACACTCGCGTTAAACCAAATCCCCATGAGAGAGTCACCCCACGCAGAGGAGACCCGGCGGGCGATAGATCTATTGCGCACCGCGGTGGCACATCAAGTTAATTACCCGGATCAGAGAAGTGGAATGCATGGGACGCCATATATCAGTCAGCAACGAGGCAACAACGGCAATATCCAGACAAGTTCAGCGCGGCGGAGGGAAGAGCAGCAGCAAATGTCGCCTCCTCCCCGGGTTCAGGCAGTACCAGCAGCATCATCAGCACAAGCTATCATGGACAGTTCCAGAGCCAGGAGAGCCGCAGCCGGGTCTGCAGTGCATGGGCCACCAGCAGTCCCGCGTCCGGCCGCACCCCCTGCAGGATCACACGTTTCTCGAGTAAGGCCGGTCCCGACTAATCTTGCCGGGCCTAAGTGCCTGTCGGACAACATCAGGGCCGAGCCTTACCCGGATAAATTCAAGGAACCGGGTAAAGTAGTGAATTACGAGCCAACTATGGATCCGGAAACATGGTTGGGCAGTTATGATATGGCAATGTCGATTCGCAACGCAACGGAAAATCTTCAAGCCAAGTTTATGTAGTTAATGATGTCAGAAGGAGCAGCAAAATTATGGTTCAATACTCTACCAGAGGGATCTATCAAGTCATGGGAGGAGCTGAAAACTGCGTTTATCAAGCACTTTCATGGGACGTGCAGAAAGTTATTCACTATTGATGACCTAGAACGATGCGTCCAGAAGAAGGGAGAGTCGGCGCGCAGCTGGGTGCGCCGGGTTATGGAAATACTTCATTCATCCACAGATATTCAGCCCAAGGATGCGTTACAAGCTATGGCAAAAACGTGCAAATACACACCTTTAGTGCAAAAGTTAACCCGCATGAAATCTAGTCGGAATGCTTCAGAGGTTACGATGGGGGAACTGATGGATGCATGCAACAAACACGCCGCAACGGACACTACAGAAGAGGAAGCTGATGTCAAAAAAGCAAAAGCGAACACAAGTAATAATGGAAGAGCCGGCAATGGATCAGCGCCGGGTAATAACGGAAACAGCCAGAACAAGCGCCCGTTTGAGGGAGGCTCCGAGTTTGTCGCCAGCACAGAAGCCGGGTCTTCGAGACCCAGGGTAGAAGGAAATTTCAATACTGGAAATCACAATGGAGGAAACTATCAAGGGCCGCCAAGGCCGAGTAACAATTGGGACATCTTCAGAATGGCGTGCCCGAAACACAGCAGGAACGGTAGGCCGGCTAACCACTCCTTGGAGCAGTGCGCCGACCTACAGAGATGGAAGAACGAGGAAGTGAACAGAGCCATGCGAGGTGCAGGTCGGGGAGGAGGACCGGGTCCAGGTGGAAACCCGGGCAACGACCCACCCCCAGCCGGTAACCCGGCAGCAGGAAATCAGGGTAACAACCAAGGGGGAGCCGGAGGTTTCCAGGCTAACCCCAAGCAGTTGGGTCAATATCACGTGCATACTACAGGAAATTCTAACAAGGACAAAAAGATACTGAAGCAAGCGGTAAACTCGGTTTCCTCGGCTGTTCCGAGATACCTGAGGTGGTCAGAGCAGGATGTAACATGGAGCAGAAGAGATCACCCGGAAAGAATAGAACACCCGGGAGTCTTAGCATTAGTAGTTGCACCGCAGGTCAATGGGTATGAGCTGAAAAAGGTCCCGATGGATGGTGGAAGTAGCATCAATATCCTGTATTGGGAGACCTTTCTACGCATGGGTCTCAGGGAGTCTCAGCTACAAAAAATTTCAACAATTTTTCATGGGATAGTGCCGGGTCACTCAGCGTGCCCCGAGGGAAAAATCGCATTGGAGATAGCTTTCGGAGAATCAAAGGATAATTATCGAGTTGAGTGGCTCACTTTCGAGGTGGTCAAGTTGCGCAGTCCTTATCACGCGCTGTTCGGAAGGCCGGCTTATGCTAAATTCATGGCTAGGCCGTGTTATGTGTATCTACAGCTAAAAATCCCGGGTCCTAAGCAGACCATCACCATACATGGAAGCCGGGTTATAGCGGCTGAGTGCGATGAAGGAGACGCAGCAATGGCTGAGCAAGCTTGCAGAAAAGAGGAACTCAAGCATTACCGGTCTCAAGCAGACCCGGATGACAGAACAGCATTGAAAAGACCGAGTACTGAAGATGAAAGGGCAAAGTTCAAGGCAGCACAAGACACCAAGATGGTGGCTTTCATCGAGCATGACCCTTCCAAGCAATCTGCTATAGGAGAAGAAATCACACGACCGTTTACAATCACCCGCGTCACGGAAACGCCTCACCCGGATTGGCTAGCGAACCCGGCACTCATAATAAAAAAGACCAACAAGTGGAGAATGTGTATCGGTTACGTTGGTTCCGGACAGATCCCCAAGAAGAACTAAACAATTTAACGGGCAGCAGGTTTCAGACGCACTCTTTTCCTATCCAGGGTACCTGAGGGGACTGGAGGGTTTTTAATGAGGCGGCCTGCTGACCCAAGCTTTCTCATATCAATAAAGAGATGGTTAAGCAATATATCTTCTTCACACGCGTTATCAAGTCTTATTTTGTTATGATCTCTACTTCGCTTACAGGTAAGTGTCGTTTATTGTTATCAGTACATCAATTTCCTTAAGAATGTTGCATATATCTAGGTCTTGAGGGCTGATTGCTTGAATAGCACAGTTACAAACTCAAAGATCCGGCCTTGATGCCTATGAGTTATAAGAGCCGATTACTCGCAAACGAGTACGGCTGCAATCTTATAACCGGACAAAGGAGCCAAATTTTCTTGACTTTTCTTACTTAAGCTCGATGTGACTCGCACTAAAGTGGCATGATTTGCTCGCTTACGATTACAATCAGCCATGAAGCCCAATGGGACTTGCCTGACCCTGTTTTCGTATAGATGTAACAACATGATATCCACGCGAAAGCCGGCTTATAGTACAAGATAGTCAAAAGGGTCATCTAAACCACAAGTTATGCAGAGTACAGGGCTAATAGCCGGAAACTCAACGTTTATTAAGCATAACTTCAATACCTATGTGAAACGGCTCTAGGTTCGGGCTTAGCGCAAGACAACTTGTTCTCTCTGGATGACCGCGTATCCCAGACCCGGAATTTTGGGCTTTGGGGACTGGGGATTTCGCAAAAAGAAACAAAGTTGCTTAGTCAGTAAGCCCAAAAAACCCAAACATCCAGGTCTTGGGGACTTGGAGACTTAGAGAAAAGTCCACCTGTCAAACCCACGAGACCCGGAAACCGAGTCTCACATATGGAACCATAAAGTAAGTCGGGAATAAACGAGCTTAAAGGCAGACGTGCATCAAGTCCATCCGAAGGCCACAAAGGGCTTTGAAGCCGTTACAAGTTTCGCAATGTGTTTACATAATGCGATGGTAATATCAAAATGGCACATACGCACTATCAAAAGAATATCTGCTTTTACAAAGGCATCGGGCAAACAAAGTATCAAGATGACATCAGATAATAATCTACTCGGCCTCCCGGGTGGGGTCCACACCTCCAACCTTGTCCTCCGGGTCTTGATCATGAGTTTGCTCATTACAAGCATTCGCGGTATCATCATCCGGAATTTCAGCATCAGGACGAACAGGTGGACGAACGGTTGACGTAGAAGTAGTCGGTGCTGATTCCAAATCGGCCCCCTTCTTCGCAGCTTCCTCCCTTCGCTTGGCCGAGCCAGCGTTCCATTTTTCCAGGATATCGAATGGCACGGGCGTGTCTCCCATCACAGCCTTTCCCTTAGCATCGTATGGGGACATAAACTTATTCAAATCCATACTGTCGGCAAGAGTAGTCGCCGAATGTCGTACCTCAGCTTGCACGGCCTTGAAGTCCTTAGCCCCAAACTTTGTGCCATCCGCTTTGAACTCCGGAAACCCGGCTATCACTTTTGCCGGCTCAAATTTGGGAAAGTAAGCTTTAGCCAACATAAAGGCCCGGGTCATCCCAATCCGGCATGACGAGCGCTTCCAGAGCTCAATCCATGCAGGAACAGTGGAGCATGCATGGATTAGGGTCTCCATACCCGGATACGATTCAGTCGGCCACTGAATGGCGTCCAGGATCCACTTAGTGCCGGCACAGAACCTCCGGAGGACATTCCTCAAGTTCATTATCTTTTGGATATCATTTTCTTCCGAGGGAGCAAGATTGGAATCTGCAGGACACAACACAAAGATTACTTCAAAGTATTCCGGGTGTTATGTATCAAGAAACAAAAAACCAAGACACGAACCGGTAAGAAGCAAAATCTCACCAACAAGGACACGATAAGTGTCGGAAATTTGAGCTGATAGCTCCTTCAGCGTAGCTTGGACGGTGGTGTATCTCTCTTTGTATTTTGCGACATCCTTTTTCAAGGTTGCCACCTCAGCTTCAAGCGCCTCTCTTAGCTTAACCTCAGTGTCCAGGAGTTGATTGGTCTTGGCCAAAATCTCCCCGGACCGAGATGCGTGCGTCTAAAGATATGGAAAGTTAAAAACTAATCGGATACTGCAGTCAGCCGAGTATTGAAAGAAGTACCGAGTGTAACTTCGACAAATTAGACTCGGAACTTGGGGACTAGATGGATATTATTAGATATCAAGTAACGATTACCTGGTGCTCCACTGCCAGACGCTCTAACATACTGCTCTCTGAGGCCTTCATGGCAAGGAGAGCGCTCATCATTTGATCGAAGGTATCGTTGCGTGAGTGGGAAGACCCGGGACCTTGGTAGCTCGGCGAGGGATTTTTCTCCGCGGTAGGGGAAGGCGCCCGAGCTGTCCGAGTATCGGACTCTGGTGCGCCTCCCGTGCCCAAGGCGGTGGCCTCCTCCTCGCGTGTGTGCGAGGCTATTGGGTACTCAGCCTCTTGGTCAGCCGAGTTTGTTGGTGGCACTTGTTCTTCGCCGCCAGCTGCGGTAGTCATATCATCAGTCGGGTTATCCTTACCCGGGTCATCGGCCCCCACATTCTCTTGGTCACTGATAGTGACTGTGGCTCTATGAACAGTATAGATAAGCAGTTAGCATACGACTGGGGAAAGATTGCGGAAAGGCGATAGAGCATCAGGAGAAGAATCTTACCCGGGATTCACCACGTAATCCGAGGGGAGCTCACTGCTAGACCCATACGAAGCTGAAAATGCCAAAGCAAGTAAGACGTGGAGCTACTCTACTAAGGGGTAAACTGGAAAAACTTTAATATTCAAAGAAGGGATCAGATGAGTACCGGCGCGTCGTGTTGAGGATGATGAAATACCCGGGTTAAGAGCGCCTTCACCCGGGAAATTCCGAGTCATTCTACGCTTGGTCGAGGGAGAATCCTTCAGGTACGGCCAGTCGGATAACTCTTGGTTTAGCTTGTGCATGTTATCAAAGGAGAATGGTTTGGAAGTAAGGAGGCGGTATGGAACCTTAAAAACGACCCCTCGGGGTTTCCTCTTTGCTCCGACCTTGACTGTCGGCTCAGCTTCCTCCTCGTCGTTTGCCGATTCCATCCGGTCTTCCGCTTCTTCTTCTTCTTTTTCACCCTTGTCCTCTGGTTCTGAAAGTTATCAAGACATATAGTCGGAAAGTTACAGAGTGAGCAGCAATGAGCTTGTGGAAAGTGAGTGAGACTCGGAGTGTACCTTCTTCAGAGTTAATTGCGTCTTCTTCCTCCTCTGGGCTTTCTGAGCCTGGGGGAGTTTCGATCCTCCAAAAGTTGTTATCAGCCTGAAATAAGAATACGGAGACGAGAGTTAACAACCGTATCAGGAAGAAAAGCATGGAGGTAAAGTATGAGAGCCGGATCTGTACCTCAGGTGCTGGGTTCTCGCGTGTAAAGGGTTCTAACCCGACTATATTCCGGATTACCTCCAACTTCTCCGTCAAGAATCCCTTGATGGTCTTGTTGGTGTCACCGGCCGGGTAATCCTTAGATGAGTATCGGAGGGAATCTGTGGTGTGCCCCGAGTACTCGCACATTAGTTTGGAGCGGATAGAGTTGGGTTGGATCCGGAAGTTGACCCAAGTTTTCACCAAGTTGAGCCCAAGGAGACCTTGGGCCGAGAGAGCAGCTATCTTAGCTAAGAGAGGTTGAATGGATTCCCTGTCCGAGTCAGGGGCGAAGGCGTTGAAAGACTCAGCGATATCAAGGAGCCCTTCCGAGTAACCCGGCAGTCTCCTTTCGCCGGGTGAAGAGGTGTCTCGGCAGTAGAAGTAGGTGAGTTGCCAATGCTTAACGTGGGAATTCAAGTTGAGAGTCGGCATTGGGGAATTCTTACGGCGCTGGATAGAAACTCCGCCGCAAGTAAGAAGTGCCCCGTCACCGCTTTCGCGGCACGGTTTGCACTGGAAAAGTTCAATAAAGAGAGCCAAATTTGGCGGAGTGCACAAATATGACTCGGAAAGAACGATGAAATGGGTTATGTTCAACATAGAGTTAGGCCCTATGTCGAACACTCGGAGGCCATAATGGCTCAGAACTTCGCGGAAGAAAGGGTGACCCGGAGGGCGGAACCCCCGGGTCACGTGCTCAACGAAGCAAATTACCTGGTTGGCGGCAGGAGTGGGCCGGGTCTCGTCGCCCGGCACCCTCCAGTGGATATCCTTTTGAGGAGGGAGCACCCCCAACTCGGCCAGCTCCTCCAGCTTGGCCTTGGTGACTGTTGACCGCGCCCAGTTGGCGGATATTGATTGGGTCGTCCTGGTTTTGGCCGGCTGCTTCCCTTGCCTCTTGGGAGCCATGGGTTCAACCTGCAAAGCGCAAGATAAAAGGTATAAGAGGTAAGACCCGGAAATCGTGAGTTATACGAGTATAAGCAAACGGCATCAGCTAGATAAAACAACCAAGAATCATCCCGGTATCATTGAAAAGAGCAAAAAGCCATGGACTGTCCGAGTATCAAGAATTAGAACAGAAATTATGGGGAATTTACGTGTTGGAAAGTGTTTGAGGAAGTCGGATGGTTTCCCATGTATCTACTGCAAGCAAAAGAACCGGAAGAAGAGGATCTTCCGGGTGTTAATGACATGCGCGGAAAATTGGGACGAAATGGATCTAGATTGAAAAACTTGCGGGCGATTCTACGGAGAAATTAATGGTTAATGATGATAGGAGAGTGGTGTGTGACCATCAATCAAGCCATTGGAGGAATTAGCAAGCATCTAAGCAACCTAATCCGGCGCGACAAGAAAAATGGCCCGCGGGTTGACCTAGATCCAATCTAGAGTAAATCGAAAAATTGCGAGGTTGAATTGATGGATACAAGGAACTTACTGAAGGAGGTTGAAGTGAAGCCCGGCGGAGGCAAATAGCACAATCTTGGTGCCCCTTAGCGATTCCCGGCGGGCAGGACAAGGGCACAGTGGTGGATCTCGGCGGCGGCATGGGGCGAGCCGTGGCGGAGCGTAGCCGGCGGCGGATTGGCTCCGGTGACGCGCGTGAGGTCTCCGTGGCGGTGCTCTGTGAGCTTGAGCGCGGCAGTGAAGAGAAGGAGGAGAAGGGGTCAATGAGCCGTTGGGGTTAGGTTAACCCCTAAGTACCTATTTATAAGGGTGCGGGCGGATAAACCTAGTCCAGCGGGCGGGAACCGAAAATTTCGGAATAACGGCTATCTGCCCGGATTTTGTGAGATATGCTTTAAGTGCTGGACGAGATATCCGGACAGAGATAAGGAGGGGATCTTCTCCGCAATATCAGGATCAGTTATCGAGTAAAGTAAGCCGGATCTTTGACATTCTTATCAGAGCGCTGACCCGGAAAGAGTAAAAAAGGACCTAGAGAAAGCCGGGTTATTAAATGGCCACCTTGGAGTTAGGCCTAGCTGTTTATCAAAGCACCTTAACCCGGCCTCTTTGGATTTGTACGTCTGATATTTTTACAGGGAATAGCAAGCGCTTCAAGGAGGATCCCGTGAAGCCCAGGCTATTCTAGGGACTACTGATGGAGGGATGATAACCCGGTAGCCCAACGCCAAGGTGTAACTCGGCCCAAAGGACGCTGCGCAAAGATCCGGCTAGGATAAAGGAGCTTTTAGAAGGCCCAAGATCGTAGGCCTGGTAACCCGGATTGTGGGTTCCGGTAAGGAAGTTTAGGGTTTTGTAAGAAGTGTCCGGGTAGGACTCAGAGTACGCCTTGGAGAACAGGCCAGGGACCGGATGCTTTATAAGCCGGCCCCTAGGTTAGGTTTAGATCCAAGAGTTAGAACAAGATTGCTAGGTATCGAGTGTCCAGTGTAATACGAGAGTTGAGATTAATATATCGAGATTGGAGACTCGGCGACTGGCTTGCCGGCTATCAGATCGCATATCATCATGTTTTCCTCTTAGCTAAACCCTCTCCCAAACACCAGCGTCGTCTTGCCCCAAGATAAGTTACCCCCGGTAACGTCTGCCGTGATTATCCCACGACACATGTAGTCACTGATTTCCCTGATGTGTTCCCTGAAGAGTTACCTGGCATGCCACCTGACCGAAGTGTGGAATTTGTCATTGAGTTAGTCCCTGGTACCGCTCCTATGTCTAAAAGACCTTATCGTATGGCCCCAGAGGAGTTGGTTGAATTGAAACGCCAAATTGAGGAGTTAGAAGAAAAAGGTTTCATCCAACCTAGCACATCTTCTTGGGGTTGTCCCACTATCTTTGTCAAGAAGCGGGATACCAATGTTCCACGTTTGGTTGTTGATTATCGGCCGCTGAATGCAGTGACCATAAAAAACAAATACCCTCTTCCAAGAATCAATGACCTCTTTGACCAGTTAGCTGGTGCAACTGTCTTTTCCAAGATGGACCTGCGATCAGGATACCATCAAATAAAGATCAGAAAGGAGGACATTCCCCAAACGGCGTTTACTACTCGTTATGGTATTTACGAGTACACTGTCATGTCTTTCGGTCTTACCAATGCTCCAGCTACCTTCATGAGGCTTATGAACTCGGTATTCATGGAGTATCTTGATAAGTTCGTCATGGTCTACATCAACGACATCCTGGTCTATTCAAAAACCGAAGATGAACATTCTGAACACCTGCGTTTGGTGTTGTCCAAACTCCGTGAGCACAAGCTATACGCCAAATTCTCCAAGTGCGAGTTCTGGTTGAAAGAACTCGTCTATCTCGGACACGTAGTGTCTGCTGCAGGTGTTGCCGTCATTCCAGACAAGGTCCAAACCATTCTGGACTGGGAAACACCTAAGTCAGTCAAGGATGTTCGGAGTTTTCTCGGACAGGCAGGTTATTACCGCCGTTTCATCGAGAACTTCTCCAAAATTGCCAAACCTATGACTGAACTTCTTAAGAAAGGCAAAAAGTTCGAGTGGTCAGAAAAGGCAGAGGAAAGTTTCCAAACTCTGAAAACCAAACTGACTACCGCTCCGGTGCTTGTTCTTCCTGATACGAGCAAGGATTTTGTCATCTTCTGTGATGCCTCTCAACAAGGACTCGGTTGTGTGTTAATGCAAGAAGGTCATGTGGTGGCATATGGTTCTCGTCAACTCAAACCACATGAGCACAATTATCCAACCCATGATCTTGAGCTAGCAGCCGTGGTCCATGCTCTTAAGCAATGGCGTCATTATCTCCTTGGCAATCGATGTGAGTTATACTCAGATCATCAGAGTCTGAAATATCTGTTCACCCAACCGGATCTGAATCTCAGATAGAGAAGATGGTTGGAGGTAATCAAGGACTTTGACTTGGGTCTCAACTATCAACCCGGCAAAGCAAATGTCGTCGCTGACGCGCTAAGTCGGAAGTCTTATTGTAACAATCTAATGATACAACAGGCCCAACCTCCTCTCCACGAGGAGTTCTCCAAACTCAACCTTGAGATCGTTCCTTCTGGTTATTTGGCTAACCTTGAGGTAAAACCTTCCCTTGAGGACCAGATCAAGAAAGCTCAAAAGCGGGATCTGGGAATTGCCAACATTAAGAAGAACATTGCTAGCGGAGCAGCTAAATGTTTCTCAATTAATGATCAAGGTATCGTATATTTTGGCAACCGTCTGGTAGTGCCGAAGATACGGAAGCTGAGAAAACAAATTCTCCAAGAGGCTCATGACACACCTCTTTCTATTCATCCCGGTAGCACCAAAATGTATCAAGATCCACGTCAAAGGTTTTGGTGGTCCCGTATGAAGCGGGAGATCGCTTAGTATGTTGCTGAATGCGGCGTCTGTCGTCGTGTGAAAGCAGAACATCAAAGACCAGGCGGTGTTCTTCAACCCCTGCCTATTCCTAAATGGAAGTAGGATGAAGTGGGTATGGATTTCATCACCGGTCTTCCCAAGACAAAGAAAGGCCATAATGCTATCTGGGTGGTGGTTGACCGCCTATCAAAAGTTGCTCACTTCCTTCCTATCCGAGAAGATATCACCGCTATCCAGCTGGCGGATCTGTATGTATCCAGAATAGTCAGCCTCCACGGTGTTCCAAAGAGGATCATCTCTGATCGTGGAAGTCTGTTCACCTCCAAATTCTGGGCAAGCTTCCAGCAAGCTATGGGAACCCGTCTGTCTTTCAGCACTGCTTTCCATCCACAAACCGGTGGCCAAACTGAGAGAGTTAACCAGATTCTTGAGGACATGCTCCGATCTTGTGTTATATCGTTCGGTAAGGATTGGGAGAAGTTTCTTCCATTTGACGAGTTCACTTATAACAACAGCTATCAATCTAGCTTGGGCAAGGCTCCTTTTGAAGTTCTTTACGGCCGTAAATGACGAACTCCGCTGAATTGGTCTGAAACCGGTAAAAGATCGTTCTTCAGCCCGGATGTAATCAAAGAAGCGGAAGAAATCGTTCGCATCATTCGTGAACGACTGAAAACAGCTCAATCTCGCCAGAAAAGTTATTATGATCGTCATCACCAAGATGTTAATTATGAAATTGGGGAGAAAGCTTATCTTCGAGTCACACCTCTGAAAGGTGGAAAAAGGTTCGGAATCAAAGGCAAACTGGATCCTCATTATATCGGTCCTTTCCCTATCATTGGAAAACGAGGTCAAGTTTCATACCAACTGCAGTTGCCTCCAGGATTTCCGGATGTCCATGATGTATTCCATGTCTCGCAACTCAAACGTTGCTTCAAAGATCATGTTCGCGGTGTGGACCACGAAACCATCAAACTCAAGGATGATCTCTCCTACAAAGAGGTTCCTGTCCGTATTCTCGATGAGGCCGAACGAAGAACTCGTAGTCAAACTATCAAGTTCCTCAAAGTTCAGTGGTCGCATCATTCCGAGAACGAAGCAACCTGGGAACGAGAAGATAGTTTGCGATCTAAGTACCCCGATTTCTTTTCTAAAACCTAGGAATCTCGGGACGAGATTCTTGTAAGGGGGTAGACTTGTAACATCCCTACTTTTGTGTAATAAAGAGAGGTGTTGAGTACATGGCATGCATGCATGAAAAATGGACAAAAATTTTGCTTTTAAAATTTAATCAGAGAATTAACAGAAAGTCACTTAATATGGATTCACACAAATTTGTTTTATCAAGTTTTTCAAACTGAACCAACCATGTGCTAAAAAGGTGGAAAATTTGAAGAGTTTTCCAACAAGTATTTTTGTGCAATTTTTGCTTCACAAAAAGGCCCCCAAAATCTGTTTTTGGTTCTGTTTTAAGTCCAAAAGGACCTCTTCGCAAATTCCCAGCTTTTCTCAGGGGGTTATCTGCGAAAACGTTTTTATCGTCTTCTCCTTTGTCTCCGGCCAGGAGGGCAAACCGCCGCCGCCCTCCACCTCCTTCTTGCCCTTTGACGACGTGGAGGCCTGAAACCCCGCAAGGAGATGTGACCAAGGTTTCCAAAGTCTTTTGAACAACTAAACTTGGTCACATCTCTAGATTAGGGTTTTCTGCCCCTCCGGTGTTCGTTGTTCACGGCGTAGCACCCTAGCTTCCTGTTCTATCCTTTAAGCTTCAAATCAACTGCATTGTTTTACTTATGCATACATATTGTGCATTGCACGGTCACCAAGTATTGATTGTTTGCCTTCTTTCCGGTGTTGCTCGCTATCGGTAGACCAAGATCCGGAGGTTGATCCGGCCTTCTACGACAACCCCAGCTACACCTTCGACGAGCAAGGCAAGCACAACCTCATGTCTCCATCCATGTTTTGAGTCTTTCAACCTCTTACTCATGCATACGATTCAAATTAGTCACTGCATGACCCCCTCACATGTCACCTTCATACCTGTTTACCCTCCTAGTATGACTAGGGTTGTTTGAGTAACGTAGAACCTTGTGTGTTCAATGCTTAGACATGCTTAGTCTTATGATCTACTTCATCCGGTTGATGAATGCTGATAATGCGTGAACCTAGTATGAAAGGTGTTTATTCTTTGATATGGTTGATTAACATGATTAACATGGCATGGATGTTGAGGCCACTGTGGGTTGTGGTTTTTGTCTCGTTCATGCCCCTAGGTGCGAGTTCTCGCCTTCGAAGCCAAGACTGAATGTACAGCCACACACGGGCCAATGAACCCCGCTCGGCCAACTAACTTGTCTAGTCACTTCCATGGGTCACGTAGATTGAAGTTTCCATTTGCGGTTGTGTCATAAAACATTTTGGAGAAAACTAGGGCGTGACTGGGACCAGTGATGGACGTACACGGATCGTGTCCCGACTCACAGAACAGGTGCCGTCAGGAGGTGGCCAACTCCCTGTTGACGGGGTGGCCCTGTTTGGGTTGACTCATGGATAGGGCTAAGCAAGGTAACGGCCGTGGTCGACCACACTCTGTCGCGCTCTTAGAGAGGAGCGTTACCGCGTGGCGTTAAGAGTCGGTTGACACGTGTGGGTAAAGTGTACCCCCTGCAGGGATAAATCTTTCGGAAAGCCGTGTCCACGGTTATGGACGACTTGGCAACGGATTCTGTGATCATAGACAACTCTAACGGAATGACTAAAACTTGTTGACAATGAATGAAGGATGCCTCCTCGACTAAGTCGAGAGGGGTGATTCTTGTAGCATAAGTTAGTCTGGGGATGAGAAAGTACTTGGTGGACTAAAGAACATGATGATCTCAGTAGTTGAGTAGATTCCTCCTCTGTTTTAGAAATACTCTATTACACGTGCTTCTTCTTCCTCAACTTCGGAAAACAAAGATGGCTTTATGCAAAAGACCTTAACAGCCAAGTCTTGCTGAGTACCTTTTGTACTCAACCTTGCATCGTTGTTGTTTTGTTTCAGACTTCGGCGATGCAGCTGAAGAAGGGTTCTACCTCGACGTCGATGAGTAGTTAGGGGTTCCCAGGCGGCAGCCTGGTATCTGTAGTATGGGTTTGGCTACGTTGCTTATATTTCGGACTCTTAGTCCTTTTGCTTTTGTTGTATAGCAACATATTTTCTTTCGCTGCTTGTTGTAATGTTGGGTTGCTTGACCTATGTTGGTCTTGTAACCTCTGCGTGTAAGCTACTCTAGTATGCCTTGTTTAATACAACTTTCATGTCTAGAGTGCTGCTTTGATCGATTGTTGGTTTCGAGCCCGTTGTTATACAGTTTTGGCTATGCCTGCATAGTTGTCGCAGTCGAGGGGTTGTGGAGCCGATGATCCATGTCCGAGCCCGCCTGCCGGAGATATCCGGCCTAGGGCGAGGTAACCCCAGTAACCCTCGATTGTTGTTGCACTTTCTGGACACATAGCAGCTATGTATAACCTTGGTCCCATTCCTTCAGTTTCATCCGACTCGTGGACGCTTGGGTATACATATCTGGTTATGACTAGCATGGACACAAGGAGTAGTAGACCGGGGATCCGGACTACGTGCCGATGAATCTGGTCTGCCTGCCGTTGTTTGTTGCGGCCGGGGCTGGTAACCCTGAAGCCCTTGTGGGTCCATTGCTAGGAACACATGACAGTTTGTATATCTCTGGGTCCGGGGTCTGACACCAGATTAATATAATATCCACATCTCTTTTATGAGAAGACACTTTTCTCCTTAATCAAATATGTTTAAAACACTTGGAGTATAAAGTACAAATTTACTATCAATAAACTTATTGGTTTTATGCAAAACATTTTAATCAATTACGCTTCACTATTGACCAATATTGATTATTAGAAACTATCATTAAAATACATTAAGTTAATTAATTAAAGAGTCCCAACCTTGACAAAAAAACAAAATCATTTTTCTTTAGCGGGTTGAAAATTGTTTTTGTTTCACGCTATCACTTTATCACACAAAGACATTTGACAATTATAACATTGCTTAAATCCTTGTCTCACAAAGATTTTATTATCATGATAATTTTGAATCTCACAAAATTCATCATGAGTAATTTTTGACTAAGAAAATATTCTGTGTCAACCATGTCATAATTTCTATTAAGTCTTTTTCTACTTCAATCAAATTTCTTTGATCTCAGTTTTGGTTCAAAATACTACCACTGACTTTTACGTAACATTAAAATTTCAATTATTTCATCTATTCCACTTCATCAATATGATTAACTTATCATATTAAATCTTCAGTGGAATTAAGTCAATTGATAAAACATCTAAAACTTATGTGACTTTCGAAATTCACAAGTTCTAGCACTTAATGGATTTTGGACATATTAAATATTTTGGAAGTAGTATTTCAAACTTGAGGAATCAAATAAAATACATATATCCAATTTATTTAAAAAGCCACAAAAACTATTACTCAAACTTAAGCAATAATTTGAATCAAAATATTCAAGAATTAATAATAAAACTAATTGACATAACAGAATAAAGAAGATCATAAATTTTGAATTCCCGAGTTTGGAATTCTCACATGTATTTTATAATTCGAACTCAACATGGTTCACGAACATAAAATATTCATTACATTATGATCGAACTCAAAATAACTATTATTTCAAAGTCCTAGTGTTGTTCTCTTTATTGACTTAGGACTTCGCAGATGATGCAGCTGGTGTGGCGCCATTAATGCGTCTTCCACTGTGCCTTCCACACTTCCCACCTCTTTTTCTTCTCACTCTACAATAAATTGCAAATTGAGAAATTTCAGTATCCAATACCAAAATATCTTTGAGACAAGAAAATGTCAATAACTAATATAACTCTTATACCTTGTGCGGACTTGCCACTTGTCTTTGTCTTTACAATAAATGAGCATCTCGAAGAATTCTTCAACTATCTTATCTACTTTCATCAGATTGTAGCAAGCCACAAATCTGAAGTAATGCGATGGAAGTGACAGGACGAGTGTGTTAACTGATATCCTTTCTGCAATTGGAAAACCAATATCCTTAAGATTTTGCAGTATCTCTGTGAACTTGTCCTTGTTCCCCCTCAAAGGCCCAACACAATTGAGTTTGCACCTCAACAGTTAATCATAAAGTTTTTGATGACCATGACAGAGTTGCATAGAGAACCGAGCCTTCAAAACTTTCATGAGACGAAAGGGGCGATAGTGTGGATAACTATCAATCAACTCAAAACTTAGCCTTTCCATTATGATCACATAAACTTGATACTCTTCATCTCCCAACGAATAATACTCTCCATCTGGTGCCGGAAGTTCAATGTCCACCACAAGCTCTGCCCCAAGACCTCTGAGAGTAGCTCTCAGATCGTGAACCCAATCATAGAAGTTCACGCTTTCCTTAGTTATATTGTGTAATCCCAAGAACTCACTCAGACTTATGTTTTCAACGGGATTCATCTCTACAATAAAACAATTTTATTTAGACACTATAGTTCAAAATTAATTTGCACTACTTAATATTGCTATAGGATCGGAGAACATGAACAACCTTGATATTTTATGCAAGGAGTCACCCTAATAAACGGCTACTATGCAATCAAGGTGCAATCAACAAAAGATAAACATCACTGGCAATTTATAAATTCGTTTGATTCGGTATAGACGTTGTTATTTGTAGATTTCTTGATGCGTCTTCAACGAGGATCCCATCTCCGTTATTCTCACCATAGCAGAAAATCCGAGAAAATTCCGTTGCGGTGAAAATTGCTTCAAGTTTTTCCATGATGGAGAAACGACCAGTTTCTCCTATCATGTACTTCCTCCAAGATCCGTGATGAACGCCTGATTTTCAATGTCAAACAATGACAATCCTTTGGAATTCGAGATCATGTCAAAACACAGTAACAGAATAGCTATACCAAACCACAAGCACACTCCGCAAAAACAAGTTAGACGCCTCTAACGTTTCGTTTGCAAGTTTTAGCATGGTTGTAGGTTCTACGATCAACTATCATCATCACCTACGCGATTCAAGATATGTTAATTCCCATTGCTAGATTAACTTTGCGGGGTGATTGAAATAGGGGCATTATGAAAGCGTCTAGAGACTCAATTTAAACTTATTCATAAACATGACCCCTATGTGGATCCAATCTACATGTCTTTTCCACCATGCCGTATGGTGCGGCCCGAAGCTACTGAAGCACTTCTTCATATAAAACGAGATCTGCCAGGGGCAACTCGAGGGTCCTAGGATTGCAGAAGTTTGTAAAAAGCCATACCATGCCGCCGGAAACAAAACAAACATGGCTTAGAGCATCTCTAGTAGACCCTGAAAAATTCTCTCATCCATCTCAAAGATAAGAGCAACCCCAAACCCATTTTGCAGTCCTCGCGTGCTCTGCGAAGAACAGAAACCCTAAAAGTTGAATTGCATATATTTAAAAAAATGACAAAACGTGGGATGCAGACACTCTCGTTATGCCACACACGACATTTCGAGCTTATACGGCGCTGCTAGCTATCTACATTGCTGCTACGGCGCCCTCGTCGGATCTGGTACGGCACCCTTGTCGGAGCCGCCGAGGTCGACAACGACACCCTTTAGCTTCTTCCGGCTCCCTCTAGGTGTGTCGTTGTCGCTGTGGACCTCTTGTGAACTGCGCACGAGCATTAGTGTTGTGACCTCGCCATGGATGCTTCAGGGACGAAATCCTCGGGGCCAAGGTCGTTGGAAAAAGCGGCAGGGTCGAGGGCCTCGAAGTCGTCGTCCTTCTTCATCGGCGGACCCAGCGGCGGCATGCGGGAAGCGCCCGATGAGCTCTCCTCACCACATAGCGCTTGCGCGCGGCGTCGGAGGTGACGCAACAGTGGCACTCCTCGTGAAGGTGCAGTGGGAGAAAATCTATGGCGGCGGCAATAGGCGGCTGGAGTGCAGGAGGGAGGGGAACAACGGCGAGAAATTAGGTCGATTTGGAGGGGCGGCAGCGGCGGGTAGGGGTTTCGACCCGCATTCCTCCCCCACCCCGATTAAATAGCGATCCGAGGTGGGATTTTGCTGCGCCCTGTAACATTTTGCAGGCCGGACCGCATTTGCGGGGTCTGTTCTGGCCACCGAACTGGACCCGGACCGCAAAGTCGCCGGAACTTTGCAGTTTCGGCCATTTTGAGGGGTATCCTATAGATGCTATTATTGGGAAGCAACAAAGAGAAACTGAATATTAGAGAGCTTTCTAATATACGTGCACAAACTTCTGCAATATCCGCACAAAATTATGCTCTAGATCCAATTGTATCAACAAACAGTACGCTCTGATACCACTGATAATCTATGATGCAGATTTTTTTTTTCTGTACGTAGTCTGCCAATGTCATTATGCAGATAACAAAGCATGCCCGTACATGCGAGGATCAGGATCATGACTCACCAGGCAGCGGATTCATTGTAGTCGTAGAAGAGTTCTGAACAATCGTAAATCCTCACAACTAGGCCTAATTGCAAGGATATTGCTATGTCTTCCCTCGATAAGGATCACACGCGTAACCCCTCTTATGTTGTGCACGCGTACGTTCGTGTGAACCTGCCCGCATCCCCCGTTCAGGACTCGGCACCGATAAAGAGAGACAGTCTTCCGACATTTCTAATTGGTACCTCTAATCAACTGCGATTAGATTTGTTATGAATCTGAAAGTTCTCAACACATGAGAGGGAAGACCTAATTAGATCTAGATCTAATCGGGATAGTATAACTCAAAATCCAATTAGAATATGGCCTAATTCAATTAAAGGATCTCTAATTAGAAGGTATAATTAGATCCTCTAATTCCACTAGAGAGAGAGGGAGCGTGCCTTGAGAGGCAATTGTATGTTTTTCTATGAGTCCTTGGGTACTTTATATAGTGGGAGGGAGGGGATACTTTCCAAAGAGGGAAGAAGGATTCCTAGAGTGACTAGGAGGTTGTGGCCGCACCACCATGTGGTGGTTGCACCATAGCTTCTAACCCAACTCGGATTGGGAGGTGGAGTCCTCCTCCACCTCCTCTCCCTTCCTTTTTCTGTTTCCTTTTTTTTCTATTCTCATTTTGTCTCTAATAAATTTCAGAAAAATATCGGGACGATGAGTACCAAATTGTGACCCCAGTGGGGCCCACCTGGCATCCCCCTAAAATAGGGTTCGGCCATGAGGGGGAAATCTGCCCCCTCCTGGCACTTCTTCATTATTTTGAAATTCCCCGAAGCTCCTCCCAAACCACTTTAGCCCTATAGATAAAATCATCGATATTATATAATGATGTTAGAAACACATTTCTAACACCCCGGGACGTCTCATGTCCTCTGTTACGTCTCATATAAATTTCTCCTAACCCCGACATAATTTCTCTCTTATAATAACTTCCGAGAAACCACTCCGATTGACACCGGACTTGTTATTGTGATATTGTAACGACATCGAATATTCGTAAAACCAATAACAATATATTATTTCTCTCAATAAAAGGTTGGCACAGCTTAAGTGTGTGACCCGTAAAGGCTCGATAACACACAGACATGTTCGGGATCTTACCGAACAATAACAAACAGCGGGGCCGTGGACATCCATGATGGCTCATGTGTGTTTCCTAAGAACGAGGGAAACTTAGAAGTTACTCATTGCACTTATTCACTTAATTCCACGATACAAACGATATCACGAGGTGATACTATGTGATCTGGGTTGATCAAACTCTTTGATCATAACACACAAGTCTCGTTTACCAATATCGTTCTGTTTTCTCATCCATATCCCCGATGACATTGTGATAAATCACACTGTGTCTGGCCAGCCGATATGTCATCGGTGATACTGAGAGGGCCCAGAGAATGTATCTCTCTATCGTCTAGAGGAGTTAAGTACTAGTCTTGAACAATCTCAGTTCCGTTACACTTTCTAGGTCTTACCCAAATATCACCGTTATAATCTCAGTTACGGCAAGACGATTGATGATATCCAAACTATAACTTTCAATCATGCGGTCACTATATATTCTCAGAGTATAAAAATTACAGTCAATGTTAACTTCATATGTATTTACTAAAACACATAATGATTGTTTAGTCTCTTTTAGCAACAACATACATTTGGTTCGGTTCAGTACTATTGTTACCCTAATAATAAACTCTTATGTTTTGCTAGATTTTTATCCAAGCCCATGATCAGAAAAATATGATCATCTCACAAAGCATAAGCTAATCTTAACGATAAGATTAGCATAAGATTAGGAACTCTTGTGTGTTTATGTCTTCATATCCGCATAAAGATTTTCCTTTGAGAACCCACTTTTCAAGCTATAGCAGTTGTAGCATGATGACATAAACTTAATTCTGAACTTGAAGATAGAATAATAACTGAATATTATTGTCTCTTGGTCATACCTCCAACAATGACAACTCCATTTGTAATTTTCTAAATACATCATAATTGTTTAGTCTCTTTTAGCAAAATCATATAGTTGAGTCAATTCAGTACTATTGTTATCCTATCAATAAACTCCTATGTTTTGCTAAATTTTAACTAATTTCATGATCGGGAAAACGTGATCATCCCACAAAACATAAACTAATCTTAGAGACAAAATAAGAAACTCTTGTTTGTTTATGTATTCACACCCGAACAAAGATTTTATTTTGAAAACTCATTTTTGAAGTGTAATACCGGTTGTATCATGATGACATCAACTTAATTTTGAATTTGATGATAAAATAATAACAGAATATGATTGTTACTAGGGTATATCCGCAACAGTATCCCACTTGCATATAAGAAAAATAATAACTGCATATTATTATATCTAGGTCGTAGTCTCGATGAACGCGCTCGACCGCGGCCACGTGCAGAGTTTTTAGTTCCTGGTTGTGGCAAAGCTGGACTAGGGAACCTTTAGGGTGTGTTCGGTTTTGGAATGAGATGGAATGGAATGGAACCATTCCATTCCACTAGAATGGAACCGTTCCATTCTCGTGTTCGGTTTGGACAGAACTTTTATCATGGAACCGTTCCATTCTTGTGTTCGGTTCTGGAATGGAACGGTGATGGAATGGAACGGGTGATAATAAAATTATTTATAAACTCGATTAATTATTTCTAAACTTGATTAATTATACTAAACTTGATTAAATTAGAGAGAGAGACAGTGAGCCGTTCCACTTGGTCCGGCCGATTTGGCCGGACGTGTCCATTCCGCATCTAGAGGAAATATTCCCTTCCTGAGAACCATCTCGTTCCATCCCTTTTCAGAACCGAACACGAGAATGGGTGTGGGTGTGGGTGCGGAACGATTCCATTCCATTCCACCTCGTTCCGGAACCGAACACACCCTTAATACCAATCTTGTTGTCCCGGTTGGATAACCGAGACTAAAGCCCGTTACCAACCGGGACTAAAAAGCCCATTTTCACATGTGTGGGCACGTAGTCTTGAACATCTTTCCGATGAGAAATTAGTCCATCAGAAAAATGGCAGCGAATAACCTGTTCGGCCACACAGTCGGCAAAGAAGGTAGCGCCAGCCCCCTTGGGTAAACCTTGCCGAGTGTCTCAGACTGAGAACACGTATCTAGTGCTACTGGATTCTAAGCAAATCCGAGCCGCTGGATTGGAAACCAATGGCCTGCAGTTGCTCATGTGTCAATTCGCAGAAACGTTCCTAAGTTTAAAAACAACCTGAGCTCTAGGGAGCTCATATTTTGAAAAGTAAAAATATGCATTTTGATGTTTCAAAAAATTAGAGAATAATCCTAGATGTAGATAATTATATGATTTACTAGTGTGCAAAAATAAAATCAGAAATTTGTTGTATTCTAGTTAGGGAAAATTTGACAAATGGTTGCATCTGGGTTGGTAAACAGTACATATTTTTAAAAACTTGAATTTTTGTCAGATTTTTCATTGTTCTATATCCTAGAACAATACGAATTTTGGATTGATATTTTGCACACCCGCACAGTTTGACATTATCTCCGGGTAGGATTTTTGTTTCAAAAATTTGAATTTTTTTTTAAAAGGCTCTTTGTAGTGCGGGTTGATGTTGGTAAAACTAAGGGTTGCTTTTGCGTATCGGCTGGCGGACAAACTTCCAAGCCGTCGGTTCACTATCCAGCTGCTCAGATTTGCCTGGAATCAAGTAGCACCGTAAACAGGGGTAGCACTAAATACTTCCTCATAGGAGCCTTTACCGAGTGACTGATAAAAGACATTACCAACTGACTGATAAAAGACACTCGGCAAAGAGCTGGACGCTCTGACAAATAGCCAGATTCCGGTAGTATGGTCTCAAGAAAAAAAAGGAATTGCAGACCTTTTTTACAGCAGACTTAAGTTTTATTTTGCTCACAAACTATATTGGATGATACTAAGCTGATGACATATCTGCACAAAACAATGAATGCCATAATTTGTCCAACAACTCTTCACTTTTAAAAGACTAATCAAATGTTGTTTTTATTCATGGTTATTCTGTACCCACAAATTGAGGACACAAGGCCCCATCACCAAAACAGCAACGAAACCAAACATGTCTAAAACTGTCCAACAACAGGTATAACAGGACGTCCAGTTCATCTGCTCCGGGCAATCGATACCAAATCACCCAGAAATATCTACACGAGAATCAGAAAACAACAGAACAGGACCAACGAAGGGCCACACTGATAGTGGCAAATGTTCTACAGCGCATAAAGCACGAAGGTCCAGACAGGGTAGACGAAGAGCAGAATGATGCCGATGGTGTTCGACACGCCTTTGGCCTTGCTGAAGGCCGCCCTGAAGCCACCCGACGCGTTGATGTGCTCTTGGAGCAGGTAGCACCCGATGATGAGGCATACGCCCACGCCGATGATGTCGTTCCTGAATTTGTCTGCGAAGAGGCTGGGGGCGACCACCGTGAGCAGAATAAGAGAGCCTGGCAGCTCTAGCCAATCTGATGCAGATGTTGAAAATCGTGTTAGCTCCATGTAAGCACTTTAACCGGACTTTTGGGAGTGGTATACAAGCTGGAAGAAAAAAAGACGACGAAATAATACCGGGGAAGTGTTTTGGAAAGAAGAGCCGCAGTACGACAACAACGAACGCAAACCAGCAACCAACATCTCCCCTGCAATGCCGATGTTTCATAATCAGGAATTCATTGCATATACATGTATTGATGTATGTAAATGTTGTACAGTTGTAATAGATCAGAAGAGGATCAGCAGATTAGTAAGCATATGAAATCAAGCTTGTCCGCAACTACAGTGGTTCCTCCAACCAACAGACAAGTGTAAAACAAATTATCTTGAGTCTGCAGTCGGGTAGGAATAGCCTATATTGGGCATGTATCATACGTCACTTTATCAACAACCTATAAAGTTCTTTTACTTATCGTCAGTGTAGTGATGTTCTTTATCAAGAAAATCGCCATCCAGGCCACTAGCCAATGATGTCACTCAACTGCCAGCACCAACAGTATGACACCCTGGTATATGCAGCATTTCGATTTTGTCAGTTGATATTCCGAATTGTTAATCCACAGTCCACACCAGCACAACATTCCCACAGTTCATTAAAATACGCTTCAATTTTAAAACATGAATGGAAGCTGCAGCATGGAATTCTGCGACTATAATTACCTGATCAGAACAAACAGCACACCAGGCAGGGTGAAGAAAATGTACGGGACCAGGAGGCCCGTCAGCATGTTGGTCTTCCAGTTTGTCCGGTCCAATATCAGGAGGTATCTGCAATAGAAGAGAACCGGGCGGGTCTCAGTCAATGCATTTCGCTGTGATGACCGACAAAGTTTCCAGAATTACTAATGGTAGGTTTCTTGAACACATAGATCTTCTCGATTTCAGTTTAACTTGTACAAAACAAGTTTTCAGGAGATAAAACTAGGATGTACTACAACTTGTAAATTACCCAAACTAGTATGGCACCTTCGCAAGTTTCAACAAGATCGAGTTTCGCGCTTCCAAACATTTCCTAAGAAATTTATTACCATGTTTTCGCACGAATCGACTTCTGATGGCGCATCCATAAGGACACTCACAACCACAATTAGTATTTCTATGCTAGCGACCATCGTGATGCTACTTCCCCCAATCCCCCCCACATGATCGGGATTAATCATGGGGTACGGACTCCATCCCCACGCGACCGGATTCATTCTGAATCTCCAAAGGCGAGAACGGGATCCCATTTACAGAGAAACCGAATCATTTTCTCTTTTTTATTTTCGCCGTTTAATAACAAAAATTAGCGAACGAATGTGGGGCTGGGTACTCACACGGCGGCAATGAAGGCGAGCCACTTGAATAGAGAGCTGCCGCCGCCGCCGAGGAGGATGGCGTGGTTGGCGAGCTTCGTCGCCGCCGCGCTCAGCTCCCGCAGGTCCGACTGGATCAGCGCCTGCGCCGCCTCCGACGCGGCGCCCGCCGGGTCCGTCTTCATCGCCAGGTACGACGGCATCTTCCCCATCGCCGAACTTATCTCTGTATCGCTCTGGGGATCGAACTATGCTCGGGAGGGACGGTCTTGGTTTTGGTCCGTGCTTGGCTGTGAGGTAGTAATAATATTGTACAGGAAGCTTTAGCTGGACAGTCCGACCTGCCGGCGAAACAGGTGGCCTTCGATCTGCACACTTCCGGGGACAATGTCTACGGCTGTACGAGACACGCGGGGGACTCCTAGCCGTGCATCGTTGCATGCACTTGTGTTTTTTAAAGCTTTTTTTATACACAATATCTACAATTTGATTTTCTTTTGAGTTGTTTGCTTCATATGGTTCCATACAAAAAAAAATTGATGTTGCACAACGCGTTGAACTGATAATAAAATTGCATCATAGTTTTTTTTTGCGACACGCGCGAAGCACCAGAACCGTCGCGGCAGAGCCTCCTTCCCCTTGCCGCCACCGGAAAAAGCCTGGTTGGTGACGGCGGCGGCGGGGCATCCTCCTCGTCTTCGCACAAGAAGGGCGTCCGAAGCAGGTTGTGGGGCGGAGCCGTGGGGCCGGCGGCGGTGAGAGGTCTAGCGGCCAGTGGCGGTGCGTGAAGCCCACTTGATGGCTTGGCGGCGGTGGAGGAGGTGCGCACGGCGCTCCCGAGGTGCAGCGGCGTTGCGGCATGGCGGGCGTTCTGGTGACCCAGCACACCGCTGCATGTGTAGTGCACAAGTTGTTGACATTATACTCACAGAATGACTTATCCATGAATATTACATCCCTCAGAGTGGTACAACAGAAACATAGCAGATCCAAGCAAAACTATTGGATACAAATTTTTATTACAAAATCTCGAGAATCTCTTTGATGAATCAAAAAAGATCTCATGCAAGAAACATCAGAAGAAGATATTCATAACTCTGAGCTGGAGAATGACTCTAGCTCAGAACCTATTCCACTACGGCTGGTTCCAGCCCTACTCTATGGCTTCTCAGAAACTAAATCCAGGAATGGACTCCTCTCCCAACTTGCTAACTTCTCCTCCACCAGCATTGTCGATAATGACGCTTCATCGGTTAAGTAGAACATGACTCCTCCTAACTTCATAGATAGAGATGGCTTTGATGCTAGCAATGGCGACATAAATTTCTTGCAGAAATTCATGTGTGTTGGGAACCCCAAGAGGAGGATGTGATGAGTGCAGCGATAAGAATTTCCCTCAGTTAAGAACCAAGGTTATACAATCCAGTAGGAGAAAGAGGATCTTCGGAAGGTTGATGCCACTGATGGTGGTGATGGCTCACCGGTGTCAGCAACAAGCGGAACCTGCACACAACACAATCAAAATATTTTGTCCCAACGGTACAGTAAGGTTGTCAATCTCACCGGTCTTGTTGAAAATAAAGATTAGACGTATAGTGTGAAAAATAGTGTATGCTTGCAGTAAGTAAAGAAAGCAGAAAATTGTAGTGGTTTGTTTAACAGTGTAGAAAAATGGACCGGGGTTCATAGTTCACTAGTGGTGTCTCTCCATAAAAGATAGCATGCTGAGTGAACAAATTACAGCTAGGCAATTGACAAATAAAGGTTGCACCGTAGTGCACATTCATGACATGATTACTACTATGATATTTAGTGCGGGAATTACAATAATATACATAGACCGTAATCCAACTGCATCTATGACTAATAATCCACCCTCAGGTTATCATCTGAACCCCCTTAGGTATTAAGTTGTAAGCAACTGATAATCGCATTAAACAATGTGTGTAATGTGAGCAATGATTGTGCACGCGGGCACTCACACCGCTGTTTTCTCCCTAGTGGCAACAACACATCCTCCCCCGTCACGTTTCTGTCACTCGAGGCATGAACCCACTATCGAGCATAAATACTCCCTCTTGGAGTCACTAGCAACTACTTGGCCAGAGCAACCACTAGCAACGGAAAGCATTAAGGATGGCAATTTTAACCGTGGGTACGGGTATTCGCGGGTATTCGACCCGTATGGGTAGGGTATGGGTACACTTTTATACCCATGGGTAGTACCCGTACCCTACCCGTCAAGTCATGGGTAGGTCATGGGTATGATGTTCTACCCGTGGGTATAACCATACCCTACCCATTTATACTGACATGTGGGCCATTTTGTCCATATGTAGCCCAACAAGAAGCAGCCCACAAGGCCATAACTCCAGGGTTAAGGCGATGAGAAGTGTCGGTCAAAGCATCCTCGTAATCCCATCGTCCCCCAAATCTTCCCGAACTGCAATCACTACTTAATCCTCTCATATTCCAAATACTCAAATTACGGAGATAAATTCCCAGCGATGAGGCATACAATTGATCAAACTGATATTGTTTCAAATGCGCGATCAATAAATATAATAACTTGTGTCCCCGTTGGGTATCCAATGGGCACGGGTATCCAATGGGCACGGGTATCCGCCGGGCATGGGTATGGGTAGAATTTGATACCCATGGGTACAGGTATGGGTAGAGTTTTCTACCCGTTGACTATACGGGTATGGGTATGGTATTGCTCTACCCGCCCCATACCCTACCCATTGCCATCCTTAGAAAGCATGCAAGATCACAAATAACATATGCAATAAAAAACTATAATCAACTTGGCATAAGTTCAATATTCATCGGATCCCAGCAAACACAGCACACAGAATTACATCAGAACAATCTCGATCATGTTAGGCAGCTCACGAGATCTAAACATTGAGGCATAGGAGGAGAAGACAACCATCTAGCTACTGCTATGGACCCGTAGTCCAAGGATGAAATGCTCACGCACCGGAGGCAGGCATGGTGATGAAGAGGCCTCCGGTGATGATCTCCTCTCGGGCAGGGTGCCGGGAGACATCTTCAGAACCCCCTGGTCTCGGGTTGACGACGGCGGCGGCTGCGAAACTTTTTGGGGATATTTGACACGGTCTCTAGGGTTTTCCATCCGGGAGGAATAAATAGGCGAAAGGGCAAAGGCGGTGGAGCCCTGGGAGCCCCACACCACCCCTGGCGTGGCCAAGGGGGGGCGCACCACCCCATGGTGTGGGCCCCCTGGTGCCCGTCTTCGACTCCTCTGCGGTCTTCTAGATGATTCCGGGGAAAATAGGAATTTCGGGATTTGTGGGGTCCAATTCCGAGAATATTTTCATAACAACTTTTCTGAAATAAAAAACAGCAGAAAACAGGGAACTCGCACTTGGCATCTTGTTAATAGGTCAGTCCCGAAAAACGTGTAAAAATGACATAAACAAGGGAGAAAACATGTAGCAATTGGCATAATATTATCATGGAGCATCAAAAATTATAGATACGTTGGAGACGTATCAATCATCCCCAAGCTTAGTTCCTACTCGTCCTCGAGTAGGTAAACGATAAAACACAATAATTTCTGAGGTGACATGCTACTAACATAAACTTGATCATAAAATTGTAAAAACATATGTAAGCTGAGATCATGGAACTTTTAAACACCAACATGATAAATAGAACATTAATAATAAAGCATAGCAATCACTTTGCATCATGAGAAGTAAATAAAAGATCATGAATAACAATGCAAAGAAAGATATATGTTTGTTTCAAGTATAGAGAAAGCATGGCAAAGTGATATTTCGCTAGTCCTTAAGAGTGGGGAAAACATAAATGCTAGGACACCTTCAAAGTTCCTGAGGAAGACTAGAACAAATAATTTGAGAATAAGTAATAACACATCATGAATCAATTAATAATGTTTCTGGAACAAATGCCCATAAAACTCAGAATGGCAAAAATGCTCTCTCAACTGTGCATAAAGTTAGAAGATGGAGACTCAACATAAAAGTAAAAGAAAGACGCTTCGCAGAGGGAAGCAGGGATCACTCATGTGCTAGAGCTTTTTATTTTATTAAACAGAGGTATTAAAAGTTTGACACTGAGTGTCTATATTTTGGGAGATGTATGCTAATGTCAACGAATGGTAAACAGAAAATACGGTACGTCACAAGCCAACTGGATTCACAAGAGCGGCTCCCATATGGGTAGAAGGTCATCCCTCTTTCTCTTTTGTTTACACAATGATGGTTTGACTGATAAATCAGGGGCAAAAATAGTGAAGAGATTTTGTGTGTAATAATTTGGGGCTGGGCACCCCGCTGCCAGCTCTTCTATCATTTGGATAAGCGGATGAAGCCACTAGTCCATGGTGTGAAATCCAATCAACAAGTGAGATAAAGATTCTCTATTTACGTCCTCATGAGAAAAAACAGGAACACAAAGCAGGAGTTATTTTGAAGGTTTTAAAGGTAAGACATGAGCAATTTACTTGGAGTGGCAGTTAAATACCACATGTAGGTAGGTATGGTGGACACAATAGGAAAAACTTGGTTTTAGGGAGTTGGATGCACGAGTAGAGCTCATACTCAGTACATGTGGAGGCTAGCAAAAGACTGAGAGCGACAAATCAAGAGAGCATAAGAGCCATAATCATGCATAGCGACATAAACATCATTAATTAAAGCATAAGCAGTATCACAAGTTCAAAAACTAAATGATCATAGAGGCTATTAGTGACTGGTTCATAGTCATAAACATGGTGTGAGCATACGCCAAGTCAACCAAATAAAACATTCGAAAGAGAATACCATAAATTTATGCTTCAGTATGACAAGAACAACTCATGAATCTTTCAATGGCACATTAAACACTCTCAGCCATTTGAGGCTAATCATGCTACTCAATAACCACAAGGATTTAAAACTAAAATAACATCTAGCATGATATGAAAAAGTTCTAGCCACGGTCTATACAAGTTTCTACTTGCACCATTAAAAATTCTACTTTAAGCAGCAGTTTCTTCTTCCAACAAGCACCATACAAGATATGTTTTAACAAAACTCTCCAAATGCTACATCAAGCAAACATGAGAGCACTCACATAACACTACTAAAACTAACAGCTCTGATAAGAGATGCATGCAATACATGAGCTAAATAAATGCAATAGCCAGACAAAGATTAACAATACAAAGTATTCCCATGAAAAAGCGGAGCGTGTCACTCTCCAATAAAAGAATGCTGGGGTCCAACCAAGCTTATTGCAAAAATAAAAACAAACTGAAAGAAAAAATAAAAGACGCTCCAAGTAAAGCACATAAGATGTGACCGAATAAAAATATAGTTTCACTAGAAGTGACATGATAATTTTTTGATGAAGACGGGGATGCCTTGGGCATCCCCAAGCTTAGACGCTTGAGTCTTCTTGGAATTTGCTGCGATGTACCACCGGGGCAGACCCAAGCTTAGGCTCTTCACTCTTCTTGATCACGTCATCTCATCCTCTTCTCTTGACCCTTGAAAACTTCCTTCACACATTAGCTACTGTCACAACTTATTTTAAAACTCTTTTTCTCAAAAGAACACCAAAATAAAGAGATTAAGATGCAAATGCAATTATTGGCAGAAATCTGTCAAAACAGGACAGCAGGTAAAGATGATTTTTTTGGAAAATCTTCTGTTTTTCAAATCAAAATGTGGTCATCTAAGAAAAGTTGCGTATATAGCCCAGGATTACGCACAAACAAATTCAGGTCATTTTGAATTTTCTGTGATTTTATACGAAATTAACAGTGGATAGCAGAAATCTGTTTCCTGCGCAGAAATCCGAAATATAGTCTCAACTTTCCACTAGAGGATTTACTTGGCTCAACAAAAACACAAAAGAAATGATACAGCGGGGTTGCTAAGGAAATAGACAACACCCAGGTGCAAATAAAACTAAAGAAAACGAAGGAAAACGGGTTGAAAACAGAGAAATAAAACGGGTTGTCTCCCGGTAGCGCTTTTCTTTAACTCCTTTCAGCTAGGCATAGAAAGCAACTCAAGTATTTTCAAGTGAAGAAGCATCAACATCTGTATCTTCCTCTAAATCATTATTTGCAGCAATAGGCACTCTAGGTGTTTCTGAAGATTCAAAATGAAGGTCACTCTTAGTTTCATTAATCGTTTTAGAAATTTTCAGCACATATTGAGATTTGGGTTTAGTTATCTTGGGAACATGCATGAATCTTTTCTCTTTTCCCACAAAGGCTTTCTCCTTTTTGAATTTAATAGATGAAAAGTCTGATCTTAAAGTTCCCATAGCCTCCTCTAGTTTACCAATCCTAGAATTTTCATCATCATGAGTGTTGCCAGCTTCAAAAGCAGTGATTCTTTTATCAATAGTTATTATTGATTCATTAACTTTGCTAGCATTATCAAGGAAAATTGGTACGTTCATTTGCAAAGAGTTAATTTTATTTATAACATCCTCCAAAGTGGTCTCAGTTTCAACAGATATAGTGGGGGGCACTCCTACCAAACTTTCAATCAAATTGCAGGCTTCCAAGGCAGGATTTCCTAGAAAATTTCCACCCGTAAGAGTATCTAACACATACCTATACTAGCGAGTAGTACCAACATAAAAATTCCTCAGGAGTATCAAGATAGAATATTTTTTTGTACACCTATTATGAGCATTGTTTATTCTGTACCAAGCATCTTTTAAACTCTCTCGCCTCTGTTGCCTAAAAGAACAAACCTCAACTTCAGGGATACTCATTCTAGCAATATAAAAGCAAGCAAATAAATAATAGCTATGAAGTAAACTAATTTTTTTTGTGTTTTTGATATAAATAAGCAAAACAACACAAAAATAACAACAAGACAATAAACAAAATAAAGAGGTTGAGAGTGAGAGACTCCCCTTTCCAGAAGACTTCTTTCTCCCCGGCAACGGCGCCAGAAATTCCTTCATGCTAGAAATGGCGACAGAAATTCCTTGCAGAAATTCCTGTGTGTTGGGAACCCCAAGAGGAGGGTGTGATGAGTGCAGCGGTAAGAATTTCCCTTAGTTAAGAACCAAGGTTTTCAATCCAGTAGGAGAAAGAGGATCTTCGGAAGGTTGATGCCACTGACGATGGTGATGGCTCACCGGTGTCAGCAACAACGCGGAACCTGCACACAACAAAACCAAAATACTTTGTCCCAACGGTACAGTGAGGTTGTCAATCTCACCGGTCTTTCTGAAAACAAAGATTAGACGTATAGTGTGGAAAATAGTGTATACTTGCAGTAAGTAAAGAAACCAGGAAATTGTAGTGGTTTGTTTAAAAGTGTAGAAAAATGGACCGGGGTTCATAGCTTCACTAGTGGTGTCTCTCCATAAAAGATAGAATGTTGGGTGAACAAATTACAGCTAGGCAATTGACAAATAAAGGTTGCACCGTAGTGCACATTCATGACATGATGACTACTATGATATTTAGTGCGGGCATTACAACAATATACATAGACAGTAATCCAACTACATCTATGACTACTAATCCACCCTCAGGTTATCATCCGAACCCCCTTAGGTATTAAGTTGCAAGCAACAGATAATCACATTAAACAATGTGTGTAATGTAAGTAATGATTGTGCACGCGGGCACTCACACCGTTGTTTTCTCCCTAGTGGCAACAACACATCCTCCCCCGTCACGTTTCTATCACTCGAGCACAGGCGAAAAGGAGGCATGAACCCGCTATCGAGCATAAATACTCCCTCTTGGAGTCACTAGCAACTACTTGGCCAGAGCAACCACTAGCAATGGAAAGCATGCAAGATCACAAATAACATATGCAATAAAAAAACTATAATCAACTTGGCATAAGTTAAATATTCATCGGATCCCAGCAAACACAGCACATAGAGTTACATCAGAACAATCTCGATCATATTAGGCAGCTCACGAGATCTAAACATTGAGGCATAGGAGGATAAGACAACCATCTAGCTACTTCTATGGACCCGTAGTCCAAGGATGAACTACTCACACATAACTCCGGAGGCAGGCATGGTGATGAAGAGGCCTCCGGTGATGATCTCCTCTCCGGCAGGGTGCCGGGAGACAGCTTCAGAACCCCCCTGATCTAGGGTTGACGACAACGGCGGCTGCGGAACTTTTCGGGGGATATTTGATCAGGTCTCTAGGGTCTTCCATCCGGGGGGAATAAATAGGCGAAAGGGAAAAGGCGGCGGAGCCCTAGGGGCCCCACACCACCCCCTGGCGCGGCCAAGGGGGGCACGCCACCCCATGGTGTGGGCCCCTGGTGCCCGTCTTCGACTCCTCTTTGGTCTTCTGGATGGTTCCGGGGAAAATAGGAACTTCGGTATTTGTGGGGTCCAATTCCGAGAATATTTCCAGAACAACTTTTCTGAAATAAAAAACAGCAGAAAACATGGAACTGTCACTTGGCATCTTGTTAATAGGTTAGTCCCGGAAAACATGTAAAAATGACATAAAGAAGGGAAAAAACATGTAGCAATTGGCATAATATTATCATGGAGCATCAGAAATTATAGATACATTGGAGACATATCAGGCTTCACGATGACGACCTCCCTTAAGGTTTCAACTCTAAGCAGGGGCTCAAATGGGAACGAATGAGTAACGAGTGTTACTCAACAAGTTCATGATATATAGTGTGTAGTTTCATGCACTAACTATATCTTTGGACTCAAAAGATTCTTAAGATAATGCAAGGTTTTAGGAAATTTTTCTTCAAGAGGTTTCTTTTAATATTGAAAACTATGCCCGTCAAATCATCACAGGCGCTATAACTTCATGGAGTTCCTTTCCTGTAGCGTTCGCAACTCCTTCCCGGAACAGGGGGATAACATGTCACGCCATTTTACACTCCGCAGAGGTGTGTTACTTTACCCATAGGTGATCAAGACCATGTTGCACAACCAGGTGTACATTCATGTCCACTCCCACTCAGGTGTGGGGCCCGCTAGTTGATCCAAACCAAACCATACTTCTCTGCACAACACATGCCCACCCATTTTTGCCACGCAGGTTTAATCCCTGATTCTACCCCTCACGATAGATATCTAGGCGCCCCGGGCATACCATCCTAGACCCCAGAGTCCGTGGGAATTAAGGGATCCCACCCATATGCATGTAGTCTCTCAAGACCTACAGCGTACGGCTCTGGCATCCCGTTGACATGTGAACGGAAAAAAATCACAGTTGGCTTACTCGTCCCATACAAGACCCATGGTTAACGCGGTATTTTGAAGGGTTCGTTGCATAGAAAACAAAAATTTTCCTACGCGAGAGACACCCGAAAGGCCAAGATCTAATCTAGGAGACGAAGTGCAACGGGCAACGAGAGGGTTAAGGAGAACACATACCCTCGAAGACTCAAAGTGGTACGAGATCAAATCTCGTTGTTGGCGTAGTCGTACTCACACCGATCCCGATAGCGAGAAGATGAGCACCGCAATCCGGCGGTGCATCCGTGATTGGTCACACGTACGGTTGATGACGACCTCCGTTCCCTCGTTCCAGCGGGGCGCGGAAGTAGAGGATCCCTCGGAACTCCAGCAGCACGACGACGTGATGGTGGTGAAGAATCCCACGGTCAGGGCTTCGCCAAGCCGGAGACCATGAAATGGAGCAGCGGGTGGAGGGAAAGGGAAGTGGCCAAGTGTGTGGAGGAGGGAGAGCTCTCACCCTCCTTTTATAGGAGAGGGGGGAGGCAGCCCAAGGGGGGTGCGGCCAGCCCCATGGTGTGCCCCCACCTCTTCCCTCATCATGTGAGTGGACACTCCACTCACACCCACTCATTTCCCATTATTTCCCACTTGGAAAATCCAAAGGTTTTCTTTTAATAAATAAATAAAACCTTTTTATTTCTTTATTTCAGCATTTGTTAATTCTATTAACAAACTTTTGCATATAGCACCTCGAATCATTTGTTAATTCTATTAACAACCATTCGACGAAAAACCCCTTGAACTATTTCAATTTTCCCCGAAACAATTTCGGTGCTGCCCAAAATATTCTTCGATATTCCGTATCCTCTCAAACGCGTCATCGAACCTTAAGTGTGTCACCCTACGGTTCGCGAATAAGATAGACATGATCGAGACTCCTCTCCGATCAATAATCAACAGCGGGATCTGGAGATCCGTGATGACTCCTATATATTCAACGATGACTCTCGTGATCGTGTGAACCAACAACGCCGTGAACTATTCCCTTTGTCTCACGATATTTTACTTGTCCGAGATTCGATCATTGGTATCAACCATACCTTGTTCAATCTCGTTACCGACAAGTACTCTTTTCTCGTTCCCGTGATATAACATCCTTGTGATCATATCACGTGCTTGCAAGCGGTTTCGATGTGATATCACCGAGAGGGCCCAGAGTATATCTCTCCGTCATTTGGATGGACAAATCCCACTCTTGATCCATGATCCTCAACTAATACTTTCCGAATACTTAACGACACCTTTATAGTCACCCTGTTACGGTGTGACGTTTGATGCCATCAAAGCACTCTTCCGGTATCAGTGATTGACATGATCTCAAGGTCTAAGGAATAAGTTACTTCGTATGTTTGATATAACAATGTAAACTAAATGACTTGATCGCATTGCTATATTCTCTTTGGGTATATGTTCATCACATCATTCTTCTAATGACATGACCCCGTTATTAATAACATCCAATGTTCATGATCAGGAAACCTTGATCATCAATTAATCAACGAGCTAGTTAAAAGAGAGGCTTTACTAGGAACCATTGTTTGTTTATTAAGCACACATGTATCAACGTTTCCGGTTAATACAATTCTAGCATGAGAAATAAACATTCATCATAAACAAGGAATAAGATAATAACCATTTTATTATTGCCTCTCGGGCATATTCCCTTCAGTCTCCCACTTGCACTAGAGTCAATAATCTAGTCTGTAAGCACTTAACACATATGGCGTTCCAGTGTTATTACCATGCTTCGCATGTGGTAAACATCATCAAAAAGATCTGAACTGTTCAGGTCCTATTGTATTTGCATGTTCTTTGCGTCTACACGCATCACTCATTCTCTAATGAGATGGCTTTGTATATATATGGTCAATCGGTGAAAACTTAATTCCTCAGCTTAAACTGATGTCACTAACATTGTGAAAATGTAGCTTCATAGTGTTAGCATTCTTGAAAATTCACCAAGTTCCGGTGATACCTTAATTCCTCAGCTTAAACTGATGTTACTAACATTGTGAAAATGTAGCTTCAAAGTTTCAGCATTCTTGGAAATTCACCAAGTTCAATAAAGAACTCCTTGACACAAAATACGCTTATTATCAGTTGTCAACACAACGATATACTTTAGCCTTTGTTGTAGTATCTGTCACAATATTTTAATTTTGAAACTCTTTCAAATCCAGCATGGAACTTTCTTCCATCCTATTGTGCTACCGTTCATCACATATTTTAATTGAGATAAAATTACTTGAATAAATGACAAGACTATTAGTGTAACATATTACAACTAATATTTTGTCATTACTATATAGGAAAACATATCCTTAGCATTTCTAAAATGACACAAGGATCTCTCCCACTGTCGTCTAATCATCATATGAATTATCCTACTATAACATTTTATAGCATAGGACTCATCTGGTTGTGTACATAGCATGGAAACATGACTTAGAAATCTCAATTTCAATGATGCTCATCATGTGTCAAAACACATGAATCTTGCTCAATTATTTTCCACGTGACAAGAACTCCTTCTTATCAATTTTATATTGACTTACTTCAATATTTCATCTATGTAATTTGGCTTCAATCATATCAGGCGCTTGAATCCATCTTTTATAGACATCGATGCCCAATATCTTCCAAGCCTTTCATCCAGGCGCTAGAAAATCTTAACCGTGTTAATTTAAAATACATATTTTCCAATCATCCCTATGTCATCTACATAAAGTATTGGAAATAAGTCATAGCGCTCCCACTTAATTTCTTGTAACTTTACAAGCATCTTTATCGTTCATGATGGAATCAAACTATTTTGATAACTTCATTAAGGTAAAGATTTCAACTTCGTTATGCTCACTTCAACCATTGAAGTGCGCATACCTTTCTAGCAACCTTTTGAATTTTACAAAACTCTCAGACTGTGTCAAGTACACATCCTTGATCAAACTTCCTCGAGAGGAGAGTTGGTTTTGTTGTTCAACTGCCATATCATAATATGTAACCTTTTGCTAGAACTATCCGAAAAGACTAAAGCATCACTACGGAAGATCATAATCTTGTAGTAGCTAACTCTTTGAACTTCGTAGAAAACAACTTTTCGATAAGTACAACTTTCAAAAGATGTAAAATCCATGTCTTTGTCGCTATATAGACCCTTTTGCTATCGTCAGGCATCATGCCTATCGAAAGGACTACCAAGTCACATACTTGATATTCATACAAGGATACTATGGCGGATATTATGACTCATAGTCAATTTTACGAAGTCAGGGCCCATCATTTGCTTCCTTTATAAGGTCCAGGTCCTTTTGTTGTCAAAACAACACTTTACACTTAAACCACAAGTTGTTCTAAGTACAAAGTTTTTGGACTTTTCTGGTACAGTTCGCAAACTCATTTGAAGTATCTACAACATTTGTAGTGTCTTCTAATTAGTCAAAATAGTAAACCCCGGAACAACTTCCAGTGCTGCGCTACTCTTGACATGATAACGAAGATTCTCTAATCTCGTTGGGTTTGTACTGTGCTCCCACTCACTTGTTTCGCAAGAACTACTTTCTCGAGAAAACAACCCTTTCTGACAATCAACATTTGTCTTTTGGTTCGGTGATAGGACAAATACCCAATGTTTTATTTTGGGATAACCTTATAAACATACATTTATGCTATTTTGGTTGTAAACATTTTACACATGCTATGCATACCAAAACTTAAGAAAAATGACAATTCGGGTCACTACCCAAACCATATCTTATATGTTGTCAATTTCAACGGATCATGATGGTGCTCTTTTTAGTGGAAAAACGGTTGTCACTAATGTATAAACTACAAAATTATAATGGCAATTTTATAAATCTTACCATGTCAAACAGGGTTTGATTTTGTCTTTTGAATACTCCAATCTAATGTGGGGTATTCGAGAAGTATAAGTTGTAGAACAATTCTGCAACTTCTCAGATGTTTTGCTAAACTTGTAACTCAAACTTTATCCTTTATGATCCAATCATAAATACTTGATTATCTTGTTACATTGATTTTAACTTCATATTAACAACCTTTTGAACCAATTCAAAATGTCAAACTCTGTTCCCTTTAAATAGATATACTCGCATATCTACTTAAATCATCGACAGAATTTTATGAAGGAAAAATTAATCCACCATACATGACTACACATAATGGACTATATACATCAATATGTATAATCTCCACTAAATTAGTCGTCCATTCTACTTTGGCCTAAGAACGGAATTCTAGTCATCTTTTGGAAGAGGTCTCACAAGCGTCAATAAAATGACTCCGGAAGTCCATCAATATGGAGTTCCTTCATGTTTTCCTTTCCGATATGAACTAAAATGGTGGTGTCACAATTTAAGTGAAACTCTTCAACGTCTTGCAACGTTTAGCATTTAGTCTTATAGATGTTTACTTTACCAACATGATTTATATTAACATATCCATCAATTATGGAATATGATCATAGTTTGAACAATCTCATTTGTTCTCTCAAAAGACTAGAACAAAATAACAAATTATTAAGTTCTTCAAATAAATCTTGACTGGTTGGTTCGATACGACAATGAACACAATAACACTTTATTTATGTTCTTGTCATAATCGATTCCACATCTATTACTAGTTCCTTTTAGGCCCTTGTATTTCTTTCATTGCGTTGCTTTGTATGACAACTCATACCAACCAATGTGGTATCAAAATACCCAAAAATACTTTGTTCACTAGTAATACATCTATAACTTGTATATCAAGCATATACTCCTGAGCTGGACTTTCCAGTTATCTTCTTTTTCTGCCATATATCTTTTTTTTGTAATTCTATTTTCAATATTCCCTTTCCTTTACAGAAGAATCATTCAACATCAAACAATGCTAGTCTTACTAGCTCATTTTCTTTGGCGTGTTAGTCATATACTATCACCCATTGAGTCATACTTTGAGTTTCTACTAATATCACCATATTAATAGCATTCTTCTAGATTCCACTCTTAGCAATTTCCAAGTAAGGTAAACTACTTTACCCATACTTCTAATCCATCCCATCATAACAATTTTATGATTAAGCTACTATAGCTTGAAGGAAGGGATTTAGAGGATAATTTTCAGCGCCCAACTTCTTGGAATATTCAAACCCCTAGCGTCTTCAATCATTGCATATATTCAGATAATATAAGCAAACATTGTCACGCTAAATTTGCATATATTCAGATAATATAAGCAAACATTGTCACGCTAAATTATACCCAGTCATGTTGCAACAAATAAGTTTCTAGATATCAATATATCTTTTCACTTGATTGTTTCTGAAAACAACTCTTTTCAGTTCCAAAATCACTTTGATCAACAAAACATTCTTTTTGAAGATAAAGTAATACGAAAGCAAACATGACTCTGTATTCTAAGTAGGAATTATTTGCTCTCTAGATTAATCAATCATTAACCACATGGAGCTAGGTAGGAAATACCAAAAATCTACAATAGGACTCAATTTTAAATTTCACTAATACGGTACCAATCTTAAATGGTATTTACCAGATCATAACAGTTATATCTCAATTAACAATCTAAGTGTAAGGTAATTATAGATGCCAATGAATACTACAATTTGTGCAAATTCACTTTGATTGGTTGTTCATGATAAATAAGTTCAAGTTAATTCAAAAATTAAACCATGAACTCCCACTCAAAAACAACATCCCTCTTAGTCGTCTTTAGTGATTACACGAACCAAATTCACTACAGCAAAACCGATCATCACGTGAGATGATGTAGTTTCAAAGGCGAACATCGATATGTTCATCATATCATCCATATGACTCATGCTTTACCTTTCGGTTACGTGTTCCGAGGCCATGTCTGTACATGCTAGGCTCGCCAAGTAGAACCGTAGTATTGCATGTGTTTCAAGGCCATGTCTGTACATGCTAGGCTTGAAAACACCCGTTGTATGCGAACGTTGATTCTATCACACCCGATCATCACGTGGTGTCTCGAAACGACGAACTTTCTTAACGGTGCATACTTAAGGAAGAACACATTATTATCTTGATATTAAGTGAGAGGGATCATCTTATAATGCTACCGTCGCTATCTAAGCAAAACAAGATGCATAAAAGGATTAACATCACAAACATCACATGTAAGGATAACGTGATATGATATGGTCCTCCTTGCACTTGATCTCCATCATGTGCATCATGGTATGATCTCCATCATTCCACCGACGTGGTACCAAGTACCATGGCACCCAATCTTGATTGTCCATCAAGAAGAAGACAATCATATGGATACCTTCCGGTATATCAATAATTTACAAAATAGATCATCTCATAATCAAATTTGTAATATTGACCATATCACATCACATGCCCAGCGAAAACTAGTTAGACGCTTCTAATTTATTTTTGCATATTTTACGTGGCTTAGGGCTTTCGAGGATAGAACCGTTCATACCTACGAACATCAACCACAACGTTGATAAACATATTTTTAGCAACCCTTCATAGATTAGATCTTAACTATAGTAGGAGAAACAGACACCCGCAAGCCACTTATGCAATACAAGTTGCATGTCAGTTGTGGAACAAGTCTCATGTACGTGGACATGTAAGGTTAGTCCGGGCCGCTTCATCCCACTATGCCACTAAGATCATAAAATAGTCAAGGAGGTAATAACATGATCATCAACGCCCACATACACCTATGTGTTCTACCCGTACAAAACATCTACGCATAAACCTGGCTCTGATACCACTGAAGGGTTCGTTGCATAGAAAACAAAAATTTTCCTACGCGAGAGACACCCGAAAGGCCAAGATCTAATCTAGGAGACGAAGTGCAACGGGCAACGAGAGGGTTAAGGAGAACACATACCCTCGAAGACTCAAAGTGGTACGAGATCAAATCTCGTTGTTGGCGTAGTCGTACTCACACCGATCCCGATAGCGAGAAGATGAGCACCGCAATCCGGCGGTGCATCCGTGATTGGTCACACGTACGGTTGATGACGACCTCCGTTCCCTCGTTCCAGCGGGGCGCGGAAGTAGAGGATCCCTCGGAACTCCAGCAGCACGACGACGTGATGGTGGTGAAGAATCCCACGGTCAGGGCTTCGCCAAGCCGGAGACCATGAAATGGAGCAGCGGGTGGAGGGAAAGGGAAGTGGCCAAGTGTGTGGAGGAGGGAGAGCTCTCACCCTCCTTTTATAGGAGAGGGGGGAGGCAGCCCAAGGGGGGTGCGGCCAGCCCCATGGTGTGCCCCCACCTCTTCCCTCATCATGTGAGTGGACACTCCACTCACACCCACTCATTTCCCATTATTTCCCACTTGGAAAATCCAAAGGTTTTCTTTTAATAAATAAATAAAACCTTTTTATTTCTTTATTTCAGCATTTGTTAATTCTATTAACAAACTTTTGCATATAGCACCTCGAATCATTTGTTAATTCTATTAACAACCATTCGACGAAAAACCCCTTGAACTATTTCAATTTTCCCCGAAACAATTTCGGTGCTGCCCAAAATATTCTTCGATATTCCGTATCCTCTCAAACGCGTCATCGAACCTTAAGTGTGTCACCCTACGGTTCGCGAATAAGATAGACATGATCGAGACTCCTCTCCGATCAATAATCAACAGCGGGATCTGGAGATCCGTGATGACTCCTATATATTCAACGATGACTCTCGTGATCGTGTGAACCAACAACGCCGTGAACTATTCCCTTTGTCTCACGATATTTTACTTGTCCGAGATTCGATCATTGGTATCAACCATACCTTGTTCAATCTCGTTACCGACAAGTACTCTTTTCTCGTTCCCGTGATATAACATCCTTGTGATCATATCACGTGCTTGCAAGCGGTTTCGATGTGATATCACCGAGAGGGCCCAGAGTATATCTCTCCGTCATTTGGATGGACAAATCCCACTCTTGATCCATGATCCTCAACTAATACTTTCCGAATACTTAACGACACCTTTATAGTCACCCTGTTACGGTGTGACGTTTGATGCCATCAAAGCACTCTTCCGGTATCAGTGATTGACATGATCTCAAGGTCTAAGGAATAAGTTACTTCGTATGTTTGATATAACAATGTAAACTAAATGACTTGATCGCATTGCTATATTCTCTTTGGGTATATGTTCATCACATCATTCTTCTAATGACATGACCCCGTTATTAATAACATCCAATGTTCATGATCAGGAAACCTTGATCATCAATTAATCAACGAGCTAGTTAAAAGAGAGGCTTTACTAGGAACCATTGTTTGTTTATTAAGCACACATGTATCAACGTTTCCGGTTAATACAATTCTAGCATGAGAAATAAACATTCATCATAAACAAGGAATAAGATAATAACCATTTTATTATTGCCTCTCGGGCATATTCCCTTCATATTTATGGTGCATAGAGATCTGACGGCATTTGTTGTTAAGTCCAAGGTAATACTTTCCCGTGCAGATGGAATCTTTCTTTGACCTATTCATCTTACCATGGTTTCATCCGCCCACAAAATAGAATACTACCACTCGGGTAGCCATTCAAATAGTCATATTATTATAAAAACATGATCATGCATTCTTTTGAGAATAAGGTGGTAATACGATAGGGTTTTGCAAATAGTTCTTTAGGAAATAATACAAAGGATATGAGCAAGTGATGAACTTGCCTGAGATATAAATAATAATAATCCATGTACTTCATGGTTCAAGGGTTTCGTGGAAATCCCGATATCTGAAAGATAACAAAGTAGTCCCGGTAAGAACTACTGAAACACTGGCAAGATGATGTAATTCATAGTAATAAGATGCATCACGAAATACCCTGGAAAATACCCCAGCTTACAAGTGTAAGCTACGTTTGATACAATAACTTAATCACAGAGGTTTTAGGTGACTTAGAGTTGTTTCGGTACTTATGGTGATGATGTTGTTCACTTAAAGAGTTAATAACATTAGGGTCTGAAAGTTTGAATTACTTTACTTATTTATATTGATTGTTACTTCTTTTAGTCTCGTGTGTGTTTCACTTTTATTTAACAATCAATTATTATCATGTTTAGGTTATAAGTAGTTATCACATTGAAAACAACTTTTAAAATATAACAACACATTCTTATATGTTGTTGAAATATGTGGAGCTATGATAAATGATCCTAATTTAAAGTGAATATATAATATAATCAACTCTATCATCTTTTGATTTGTTAATGACTTGTGATGATAGTTTAGTAGGTGTGAAAACAATAGGAATTCATAAGTTTACCAAATTATTTTGTTTGTGACATATTTGAATTGAAAATGTTTTTCTCTTTCATTTGGTTTATCATTTGAAAATTTCTAAAAAGATTTGAATAAGTTATTAATTTTCCAAATTTTAAAGGAATTAAATGACTATTCAAATATTGCTCATATTAAAACGTGTTCAAATTAATTTGGAAATATCATAAATGGTTTGCATTTGTCTTTTTGAGCAATTTGGTATATGACTTGTATTTTTACGAATTATCTAATTATTCATTATTTTTCTCAATTTTGAATAAATTAATTTAAATTCAAAAAAATGTTTAAATTTAAACTTCAGCAAATACTTTTTAAAAGTTGATAAACATTTAGATTATATATTGTTAAACATTTACATATTGTATTTATATTTTTTGATAATTAGATCGAAAGATATTGAATTAATAAGATTTAACATTATTCTGCCATTTTTAAATTGACATATGGGACCCACGTGTCAGTTTTTTTAATTTAAAAAATAAAATAAATTGAAAAATAAAAATCTTCACGACATCGTGATGAAGTCATGATTAAGTCAGGGGTGGAGGAATCCTTCTCTGTTGAATTTGACTCCTTTGATTTGGCTCGGATTAACGCGATTGGTTTCTACCACGGGCTAGAGAAGGACATGACGAACCAAATGGTGGTGGCGCCGCTGGTTTATGACAACCGAAACATCACTGGGGGCGGCTCCCATCAATGGCTACAGAATAGGGCGTAATAAAACGGTAAAAAGGCACTCGAAGGTGCGTGGGCTCACCTAGACCTCGAGGAAACCGTCTGTGTGGAACGTGGTGGCTCGACGGCGACGAATTTGACCGTGGCGGCCGACGGCCAGAGTTGGAGGTGAAGAGAAATTTAGTGGCTTCACGGCTTTCTTGAAAACGAGCTTTAGTGGGATGGTAAAGGACGGCGCGGCGAAGCTCGGGGGTGTGATGGAGTGTAGATACACGCTCGTTGGGAGACCCCAAGCGCAATGTGTGAAGAGTGCAGTAGCAAGTTTTTCCTCAGAGAAGAAACCAAGGTTGAATCGACCAGTAGGAGGACACGCAACTTCTGAAGGTTGATGCATTTGATGTGGTAGGGCGCACTACCGGTTCAGCAGCAACGTGGAACCTACAAAACACAATCAATTCAATTTTCCCCAACGAAGCAGTGAGGTTGTCAATCTCACCGGTTTTTCTGATAACAACGAGGTTAAATATATGGTGTGGAAAATAGTATTGTTTGCAGTAGATGAACGAGAACAATGATGGTAGTAGTGAAAGTATAGTATGGGCACCTAGAGGGGGGGTGAATAGGTGCTACGACCAATTTTAACTTTTCTTTCACAATTAGGCTTGACACAAAGGTAAATTCTCTAGATGATGCAACTATGGTGAATTTACCTATATGACAAGAACAAGCTCAATAACAATACAAGCACAAGTAAAGGAGGAAGGGAACGAGGTAACCGATTTGAAGCACACGGAGACACGATGTATTCCTCAGTTCCTCCTTTAAGGGAGTACGTCTCGTTGGAGGGGTGTGAGCTCGCCACAAAGGCCTACTCCACGCCACAAAGGTCTCACCCTATTCTCTGATGAACCCCGCCACAAAGGCCTAGTCCACCCTCCACTATTGATCCCCTTTGAGGCAGGAATCGAATCCTTTACAAACAACTTGGGGCACACACCCACATCCAAATTGGGGGATCCCAACAATCTTGAATCACCAAGAGTAGCAAGAAGGCTAGGTTCTCCACAAGAGGAAACCCTAGGCAAAGATCCTTCAAGAAAATGAGAGGGTAAATGAAATCCGATTGGTGAAGATGTAGATCCAGGGATTCTCCTTCAATCCTCCAAGTATCAACGAGTTTGTGTGGAGGGATTGGGAGAAATCTAGCTTTTGGAGGCTCAATAAATGCTTGTCTTCAATGCTGGTTCGAGCAACCCTTTGGAGAAGAAGGGGATGGGGTATTTATAGCCCCCTCCCCAAACTAGCCATTTGACCCTTTTTCGTGCCTAGTGGTACTACCGCTGGGGTAAGCGGTACTACCGCTACCTGGCAACGTGAGCGGTACTGAAGCGACCCAGAGACAGGGTGCGAGCGGTACCACCGCAGAAATACCGTGGTACTCCAGCAGCGGTACTACCGCGAGTGCCCACCGGTACTACCGCTGGCCACTTCTTCGAAATAAATCAAAGTGGTTGTCAGGAGTACTAGGGAACTACCACTCTAGTACCGTAAACGTTACTGCAAGCAAATTCACGCTGGCAGTACTTTGGCCGATACTGACGGCGGTACTACCGCTTCCTGGAAGCAGCAGTACTACCGCCTAACAGTAGCGGTACTACCATCGAGCAAGGATTTGCTCCTCGACCAAGTTGAACACAGTGGTACTACTGAACCAGTTCCGCTGAATTACCGCTGGATGTAGTAGCCATTTTTACTCTGGCGGTACTGGGCGCGGTACCACCTGATGGAGGGATGATAACCCGGTAGGCCAACTCCAAGGTGTAATTCGGCCCAATGGACGCTGCGCAAGATCCGGCTAAGGATAAAAGAACTTCTAGAAGGCCCAGGATTGTAGGCCTCGTAACCCGGGTTGTGGGTTACGGTAAGGAAAGTTAGGGTTTTATACGCAGAGTCCGGGTAGGATCCAGGGTACGCCTTGGAGGGCAAGCCAGGGGGTTCGGGTGCTTTATAAACCGGCCCCTAAGTTAGGTTAAGAGATATCCAAGAGTTCTAGCAATATCGCCTGATATCGAACATCCAGTGTGACACGAGAGTTGAGTTAATATATCGAGATCGGAGACTCGGCGACTTGATTGCCGGCTACCAGATCGAGTATCATCATGTTTTCCTCTGAGCTAAACCCTCTCCCAAACGCCTGTGTCGTCTTGCCCCAAGATAAGTTACCCCCGGTAACGTCTGCCGTGATTATCCCACGACAGTTGGCGCCCACCGTGGGGCCTGCATCCAAAGGTGTTTACATCACGGGAGAAGCTCGGAAGAACATGAAGAATCTAGTCATCGGCGAGATCTACATCGACCACGAAGGAGAGAAGATGGTGGACGATTCCGGCTGGGGACCAGAGTCGGATCACCTCGGATCCGGATCTATTGTGACAATCGGCCAAATCAGCATCTTCATCGGTATGGTACGTACATCTGGTTTAAAAGGACAATATCATGTGCATACTACAGGAACTTCTAATAAGGACAGGAAGATACTGAAGCAAGCGGTAAACTCGGTTTCCTCGGCCGTTCCGAGATATCTGAGGTGGTCAGAACAAGATGTAACATGGAGCAGAAGAGATCACCCGGAAAGGATAGAACACCCGGGAGTCTTAGCATTGGTAGTCGCACCGCAGGTCAATGGTTATGAGTTGAAGAAGGTCCTGATGGACGGTGGAAGTAGTATCAATATCTTATATTGGGAAACTTTTTTACGCATGGATCTCAAGGAATCTCAGCTACAGAAAAGCTCAACAATTTTTCATGGGATAGTGTCGGGTCACTCAGCATGCCCAGAGGGAAAAATCGCATTGGAGGTAGCTTTTGGAGAATCGAAGGATAATTATCGAGTCGAGTGGCTCACTTTCGAGGTGGTCAAATTGCGCAGCCCTTATCACGCGCTGTTCGGAAGGCCGGCTTATGCTAAATTCATGGCTAGGCCGTGTTATGTATATTTACAGCTAAAAATCTCGGGTCCTAAACAAACCATCACCATACATGGAAGCCGGGATATAGCAGCTGAGTGCGATGAAGGAGATTCGGTAATGGCCGAGCAGGCTTGCATAAAAGAGGAACTCAAGTATTATCGGTCTCAAGTAGACCCGGATGACAGGACAGCATTGAAAATGCCGAATACTGAAGACGAGAGAGCAAAATTCAAGGCGGCGCAGGATACCAAGATGATAGCTTTTGTTGTAGGTGATCCCTCTAAGCAATTTACTATAGGGTCTAACTTGGACAGCGAGCAGGAGAAAGCACTTGTGGAGTTTATTCGTTCTAATGCGGACGTATTCGCCTGGACGCCTAGCGATATGCCGGGCATCCCCACAGAATTGGCAGAACACAGTTTGCACGTAGACCCTAAGTCCAGGCCTGTGAAGCAGGACATGCGGAAGATGAATGAAGAAAGAAGGAAAGCTATAGGAGAAAAAATCGCGCGGCTGCTGACAGCCGGTTTCATTATGGAAGTATTTCACCCGGATTGGTTAGCAAATCCGGTTCTCGTGATGAAAAAGACCAATGAGTGGAGGATGTGCATCGATTTTACGAGTCTCAACAAGCATTGCCCAAAGGATCCGTTTGCACTACCAAGGATAGATCAGATCATAGACGCAGTAGCTGGAAGTGACCTATTATGTTTTCTGGACGCATATTCCGGGTATCATCAGATTAAGCTCAAGAGGGAGGATTGGGAGAAAACATCATTTATAACCCCTTTTGGGGCTTTTTTTTACAAAACCATGACGTTTGGATTGAAGAACGCTGGCGCAACTTATCAACGGTGTATACAGAAGTGATTTGAGGACCAAATTGGACGCAACGTCCATGCTTATGTGGATGATGTGGTTATCAAGACCAGGAAGGCAGAGACATTTATCAACGATCTGAAGGAGACGTTCAAAAACTTGAGGAGGTATCAGATGAAGCTTAACCCGACGAAGTGTGTATTTGGAGTTCCAGCTGGGAAATTACTCGGCTTTATCGTTTCCGAGAGAGGAATTGAGGCAAACCCAGATAAAATAAAAGCTATCCAGAATCTGAAAAAGCCGGAAAATTTGAAGCATGTTCAAAAGCTCACGGGCTGCGTAGCAGCCTTGAGCCGATTTATATCCAGACTCGGAGAAAAAAGCAATACCCTTGTACCGGCTCTTGAGGAAATCCGATAAATTCGTGTGGGATCAAGAGGCGGATGAGGCGTTCGAGGCACTAAAGAAGCAGTTATCTGAAGCACCAGTCCTAGCGGCCCCGGGTCCTAAAGAGCCCATGCTGCTATATGTAGCAGCGGGCCCCCGAGCCGTTAGTGCAGTAGTGGTTGTGGAGCGTAAAGAGGATGGGAAAGGCTACCCGGTCCAGAGACCGGTTTATTACGTCAGGGAGGTATTATCAGAGGCAAAGCAACGCTATCCGCATTGGCAAAAGCTGGTTTTTGGGGTCTTTATGGCCAGCCGGAAACTGAAGCCCTATTTCCAGGAACACCCCATAACAGTGGTAAGTTCGATACCAATGTCGGATATCATTAGAAACTCGGATGCGACAGGAAGAATAGCCAAATGGGCGATAGAGATGGGGGATTATCACATCAACTACGAGCCCAGGTCAGCAATTAAGTCTCAGGCTTTGGTCGATTTCGTTAATGACTGGACACACACAGGCATGACCACCTTTGCTCCAAACTCCGAATCTTGGATCATGCACTTCGATGGATCCAAGCAATATGAGGGATCAGGAGCTGGAGTAGTGCTAACATCACCCAAAGGAGACAAATTGAGTTACGTGCTACAGATTCACTTTGATTGTTCCAACAACGTGGCCGAGTATGAGGCCCTATTGCACGGCTTAAAGGTAGCCAAGGAGATGAACATTAAGAGGATACGATGCTTTGGAGATTCGGACCTTGTGGTACAGCAGGTATCAGGAACTTGGGATAGAAAGGACGCAACTATGGCAGCATACCGCAGAGAGGTTGATAGGGTTGCAGGATGTTTCTCCGGGTATGAGGTAGAACACATAGACAGAAGAAAGAATGAGGCAGCAGACGCCCTCGCTAGACTCGGCTCGCGCAGAGAGCCGGTTCCACCTAACGTCTTCCTGGATGAATTATGGCGACCATCAGTTAAAACCGAGTCTGAGGAAGAACTGGAAATCAAGACCCGGATTTGGAGCTCGTGGCCACCGTACGCGCTGTTCCCGAGTGGACAGAACCGTTTCTGGCCTACCTATCACGAGGCGAGTTACCACAGCAGGAGGTGTTAGCAAGGAAAATTTCGAGGCGAGCAAAGGGATATTCTATCATCAATGGGGAGTTATACAAGAGAAGTGCAGCAGGAGTCTTTTTGCGCTGTGTAGCACCAGAAGAAGGCCGACAGATTCTTAAGGAAATCCATGAAGGTGATTGTGGGCATCATGCATCCACAAGATCCCTTGTGGCCAAAGCTTATCGACACGGATTTTTCTGGCTCACGGCTCTAGCAGATGCGGAGCGCTTAGTGGCAAGGTGTGATGGATGTCAAAGGTACGCTCGCCAAACCCACGTGCCGGCTATGGAATTGCGGACTATTCCGTTAACTTGGCCGTTCGCTGTTTGGGGTATGGACATGGTTGGTCCCTTCCACATGTCACCTTGCAAGAAGACACATCTTTTGGTGGCCATTGATAAGTTTACCAAATGGGTTGAGGTTATGCCAGTCACCAATTGTGAAGCAGTTACAGCAGTCAAATTCCTGAAAAGAATTATCTATCGGTTCGGGTATCCCCACAGCATAATTACCGACAATGGAACCAACATGTCCCTTGGCGCGATGGAGAAGTTTTGTGGCAACAATGGAATCCGGCTTGATGTAGCATCAGTGGCTCATCCGCAGGCCAATGGACAAGTGGAGAGGGCAAACCAAGAGTTACTTCGTGGACTAAAACCACGACTGCGAGTCCCTTGCATCAGGGCTGCGGGTGCATGGGTTGAAGAACTACCTTCCGTGGTTTGGGGTATCAACACTACACCTAACAGATCTACTCAGATGACACCATTCTTCATGGTTTATGGTGCAGAAGCGGTGTTGCCGAGTGATATTATTCATGATTCACCTCGATTATCAGCTTACGTTGAGGTAGAAAACGAGAAGACCCGACAAGATGCCGTAGATATGTTAGAAGAACAAAGGGAACAAGCCCTGGAAAGGTCAACCATATATCAGCAAGATTTACGGAGGTATCATAGCCGGCGCGTGAAAACCCGGGTCTTCCAGGAAGGAGACTTGGTCCTGCGTCTGGTACAGTCAAACGAAGGGAAACACAAGTTATCACCACCATGGGAAGGGCCGTTTATCATAAGCCGAAATCTGCACAACGGGTCGTATTACTTGATAGATGCAAGGGAAGAGTCGGCTACAGTTAATGACACCACTCATACCACTTCGTCTATGCAGGAAAGAGACAGACCATGGAACGTGGCTCAGCTACGTCCCTACTATACTTAGTATAGACTATATTGGCAAGTGGAGTTGCACGATGTAACAGGCGGCAGGTTTTCAGACGCACTCTTTTCCTATCCAGGGCACCCTTGGGGACTGGATGGGTTTTTAGTGAGGCGGCCTGCTGACCTAACTTTCGCATATCAAGTAAAGAGGTGGTTATTCTTACGTTCTTCACTCTCCGTATGTTGTGTATATCTAGGTCTTGGGGGCTGATTGTTTGAATAGCACAGTTACAAACTCAAAGACCCGGCCTTGATGCCTATGAGTTATAAGGGCCGATTACTCGCAAACGAGTACGGCTGCAATCTTATAACCGGACAAAGGAGCCAAATTTTCTTGACTTTTCTTACTTAAGCTCGATGTGACTCGCACTAAAGTGGCATGATTTGCTCGCTTACGATTACAATCAGCCATGAAGCCCAATGGGACTTGCCTGACCCTGTTTTCGTATAGATGTAACAACATGGTATCCACGCGAAAGCCGACTTACAGTACAAGATAGTCAAAAGGGTCATCTAAACCACAAGTTATGCAGAGTACAAGGCAAATAGCCGGAAACTCAACGTTTATCAAGCATAACTTCAAATACCTATGTGAAACGGCTCTGGGCTTGGGCTTAGCAGCAAACAACTTGTTCCCTTGGAAAAACCATACATCCCAGACTCGGCATTTTGGGTCTCGGGGACTGGGGATTTTGAAAAAAAGGAAAAGTTGCTTAGTTGCTAAAACTCAAAAAACCCAAACATCCGAGTCTTGGGGACTTGGGGACTTAAAGAAAAGTCCGCTTGTCAAAATTCATGGAACTCGGAAACCGAGTCTCACAAAAGGAACCATAAAGAAAGTCGGATATCAAGAATAAACTCAAAAACCAGATAAATATCAAGTTCATCCAGAGGCCAGAAGAGGCACAAGGCGTATCAAGAACTTAAAGTGCATTACAAATTTCGGTACCAGCATCAATGGTTCACAGGCGCATCATCAAGTAATAATTGTTTAAACGGCCTATTGACCGACTGACGCATATGGCATAGCATTGGGTAGCAGGTATCACTCGGTATTTTGGGCTGCGGCGTCCATATTCTCCTTGCCCTTGCTATTACTATTGGTGGCAGCAGCACCCGGATCAGCAGCATTACTGGCTCGCGCAGGAGGAGGGACGATTGGTGTGGAAGTAGCAGGCGCAGAGTCGGCTTCAGCCTTCTTTTTTGCAGCTTCCTCCCTCAACTTGGCGGCTTCCTCCTTCCATCGGGCTAGCATATCGTACGGCTTGGGAAGATCCGACTTAATCGCTTCACCATCAGCACCATAGGAAGGGACAATGGAATTGAGCTCCAAGCTGTCAGCAATCACGCTTGCCGAGTAACGGACTTCTTTCTGGATGGCCTTGAAATCCTTCGGGGAAAATTTGGACCCATCTCGGTTGAATTCCGGAAACCCGACCATCAGCTTGGCCAGCTCTAGCTTGGGAAAGTAAGCTTTCGCCAGGGCTAGCCCCCGGGTTACCCCAACCCGGCAGGATGAGCGTTTCCAATGCCAAATCCGCTCAGGAATAGTGGAGCAGGCATCCAGCATCCTCTTCAGGTCGACGTGCCCAACACCCGGCCACCGTAGTTCTTCAAGGATCCATTTGGTTCCGGCACATAGTTGCCGGATGACGCTCTTGATGGTCTTCAGCTTGGCAATATCATCTTCTTCCGGCATTATTTCATCCGGACCTGCAGAAAGAAATGAAAACATGAGTAAGGAAACCCGGCTATGTGTCAGACGGATGACCCGGGTTATGAATATTATGCTAAGAGTCATACCGAGCAAAGCGCGATACGTATCAGCAATCTGGACAGAAAGATTCACTAGACTATCTTCGGCTGCATGAGCCCTCCTCCTATACTTTCTCATGATCTTCCCACTCCTCCTGGCCTCAGCCTCGGCCTCCTCACGCAGAGCCACCTCCTTTTCAATACGCTTGGTGGCCTTAGCCAATTTTTTCTCAGACTGGGTCACGAAGTCCTGAGTGGAGATACAGGGATAAATTAGTCGGAAATACTGTTAAGTTCCAGGCAAATTATCAAGAAATTCACCCGGAACTTGGGGACTAGATAAGGATACAAGCAATGTTATTCGGATTTACCTCATGTTTTGCTATCAAAGCTTCCAGGATATTCTCTTCCTTGGCCCTTAAGGTGTGAAGGGTGCTAAGCATCTGGGGGAATGTCATGTCTTCAGGCTTGGTGCCAGAAGAACCGGCAGCTTGAGCCTCTGGATGAAGAGTTTTTCCTGATTTTGGGGTCGAGACCCGGACCGTCTGGTTCTCCAGGTTTGGGGAACCCGTCCTCGTCTCTTGGATCTCAATCTCTTCATCCACGTCTTCAGACGATTTTGGAGACCCGGCTTCTTGTCGGGCCGGGTCATTAAAAGGATCTTGTTCTTGCGCGTCTTCGGCCTCATCACCAGCCGCGGCGTCCGCATTATCAGCTGGTTCCTCCGTCTTCTGGTTATCTGTTTCCATGTTCTACGGGTCACTAACTGTGACTTGAGCGCTAAAGAAAAGTGAGAGAGGTAGTTAGCAACAGTGATTGAAAGTTTTCAGGTATGAAAGGATGTCAAATAGAAAAGACCTACCCGGTATTTACAGCGTAATCCGGTGGGAGCTCGCTGCTGGAAGCAGATGAAGTCGACAAAGGGACCGATAGCGGAACCCGGAATTGCCCGGCACGTGGATGGTTGGGAAGATGGGTGACGCTGAGGGGATTTGGAGGATTGAGGTGGAGGATTACCGACCCGGTGGACTGGTGAGGTGGTGATACCGGGATTAAGGGGATCCTCACCCGGAGAACTCCGGGTCACCCTACGTTTGGCCGGGAGAGGATCCTTCAAGTGTGACGAGTGTGACAACTGTTGGTTAAGTCTACGCATGATATCGAAGGAGTAAGGTTCAGAGGATATAGAAGAGAAAGGAACCTTGGAAACCACTCCTCTGGCCTTCCTCTTGGCTCCGACTGTTACTTCCTGATCAGATTCGGTGGCCTCCGGGTCGTCCTCGTCCTTCTCTTCTTCGTCCTCCAGCCCTGCGAGTCGAGTATGTATTGATGGAAAAAGTTAAAATGGGAGGAAAATGATACAAGTGAAGATGATACAAGATCCGGATAAGGACCTTCGTCATCATTAGCCGGCTCTTCTTCCTCTTCCGGGTCTCTGGAGGGGGGGAGGTTTCAACTTTCCAGAAAGGGTCATCAGCCTGAGACAAAAAGATGAAAGTAAGAATTAAAAGCAGTATCTAGTCAAAGTATGGAAATAAGCTTATGAGTATCGGGTCTTACCGCTGGAGCCGGATTTCCCCGAGTAAATGGAGGTAACCCGGCGATGTTCTTTATGACTTCCAATTTTTCCGTCAGGAAACCTTTGATGGTTTTGTTGGTGTCGCCGGCTGCAAAGCTCTTGGTGGAATATCGGAGTGCGTTCGTGGCATGCCCCGAGTACTCGCACATCAATTTGGTGCGGATAGAATTGGGTTGGATCCGGAAATCAACCCAAGTTTTAACTAGATTGAGCCCAAGAAGACCTTGGGCGGAGAGGACGGCTATTCTAGCTAGTAAAGGCAGGATTGCTTCCCTGTCCGAGTCAGGGGCGAAAGCATTGAATTTCTCGAAAATATCAAGGAGGCCCTCTGAGTAACCCGGCAACCTCTTTTCGCCGGGTGGGGAGGTGTCCCGGCAATAAAAGTATGAGAGTTGCCAGTGTTTGACGTGGGAGTTAAGAGTAAGAGGTGGCATTAGAGAATTCTTGCGGCGCTGGATAGAGACTCCGCCACAAGCAAGAAGTGCACCGTCACCGCTTTCGCGGCACGTTTTACACTGGAAAAGTTCGATGAAGAGAGCCAAACTTGGCGGGGTGCACAAGTATGACTCGGACAGAACAATGAAGTGGGTAATATTCAACATAGAGTTAGGCCCTATGTCAAATGTCCTGAGGCCATAATGGCTCAGGACCTCACGAAAGAAAGAGTGACCCGGAGGACGGAATCCCCGGGTCACGTGCTCTATAAAATAGATTACCTCATCCTCGGCAGGTGTGGGCCGGGTCTCGTCACCCGGCGCCCTCCAATGAATGTCCTTCTGAGAGGGGAGAACCCCCAACTCGGCCAGCTCTTCCAGCTTGGCCTTTGTGACTGTGGATCGCCCCCAATTGGCGGATATGGATTGGATTGTCTTTGCCTGGGCCGGCTGTTTCCCTTGCCTTTTGGGAGCCATGGGATCAACCTGCAAAACACAAGGAAAAAAGATACGGGAAGTGAGACTCGGAAATACCGGGTTACTCAGGTATATGCACGGAGTATCAAGAAGATATGAAAACTAAGCATTATCCGGGTATCATGCCGCAGAGCGAAGATTACAAGAATTATCCGGGTATCAAGTGTAATTATGGAAGCCATTGGTTACTTACGTATTGAAAGGTGTTTGAGGAAGACGGATGATTTCCCATGTATCTACTGCAAGCAAAAGAACCGGAAGAGAAGGATTTTCCGGGTGTCAGTGACATGCGCGGAAAATTGGGATGAAATGGCTCTAGATTGGAAAACTTCCGGGCGGTTCTACAAAGAGATTGATGATTAATAATGGTAGGAGGGTGGGGTGTGATCATCAATCAGGCTATTGGACGAGCTAGCAAGCATCCAAGTAATCTAAATCCGGCGCCACAAGAAAAGCGGCCCGCGGATCGACCTAGATCCAATCTAGAGTAAATCGAAAAATTGCAAGACTGAATTAATGGACACGAGGAACTTACTGGAAGGAATTGGAGTCTAGCGCGGCGGCGGCAGACGGCGTGATCTGAATGCCCCTTTGCAACCTCCGATGGGCAGGATGAAGGCGCGGCGGCGGAGCTTGGCGGCGGCACGGAGTGGTTCGAGGACGAACGTAGCCGGCGGCGGTTCGCTCCGGTGGTGAGCTCGGGATTCCTGTGGCGGTGTTGCGCGGGCTCGAGAAGTGAGAAAGGAGAAGGAGTTGGAATGAAACGTTGAGGTCTAGGTTATCTTCTGGGCATCTATTTATAAGGTGCGGGCGGATAAACTTATTCTAACGGGTGGAAGCCGGAAATTTTGGGATAACGGTTGTTTGCGCGGATTTTGTGAGATATGCTTTAAGTGCTAGCCGGGATATCCGGACAAAAATGAGAAGGAGATCTTCTCCGCAACATCAGGGTCAATTATCGAGTAAAGCAAGCCGGATCTTTGACACTTTTGTCAAGGTGCTGGCCCGGAAAGTTAGGCAAGGGATTTGGAAAAAGTCGGGTTACTAGATGGCCGCCGCGGAGTTAGGCCTAGTTGTTTATCAAAGCAATGTAACCCGGCCTCCATTGAACTTGTAAGTTTGATAATTTTGCAGGGAATAGCGTGCGCTTCAAAGAGGATCCTGTGAAGCCCAAGCGATTCTGGGGACTACTGATGGAGGGATGATAACCCGGTAGGCCAACTCCAAGGTGTAATTCGGCCCAAAGGACGCTGCGCAAGATCCGACTAAGGATAAAAGAACTTCTAGAAGGCCCAGGATTGTAGGCCTCGTAACCCGGGTTGTGGGTTACGGTAAGGAAAGTTAGGGTTTTATACGCAGTGCCCGGGTAGGATCCAGGGTGCGCCTTGGAGGGCAAGCCAGGGGGTTCGGGTGCTTTATAAACCGGCCCCTAAGTTAGGTTAAGAGAGATCCAAGAGTTCTAGCAATATCGCCTGATATCGAACATCCAGTGTGACACGAGAGTTGAGTTAATATATCGAGATCGGAGACTCGGCGACTTGATTGCCGGCTACCAGATCGAGTATCATCATGTTTTCCTCTGAGCTAAACCCTCTCCCAAACGCCTGTGTCGTCTTGCCCCAAGATAAGTTACCCCCGGTAACGTCTGCCGTGATTATCCCACGACACCACCCCTTGCTGTGCAGAGCGGTACTACAGCCGAGGCGCCTGGTACTACCGCTGGATCAAGCTGATCTTGGTGGCTTTGTCTTGGAATTCTCTTCACCTTTTTGTTTCTATATGATATTTGCTGAAATACTTTGACGCACTGTTAGATTCTTACTAGTGTTGTTATCAACTCCAAAACCTAAAAAGATATCAAAAATGCAAATGCACTTTCAATCCCCCCTTTTTGGAGATTGATGAAAACACCACTAAGAGAGGTCTAAAAAGTTTGGACAAGCACTTCGAGAGAGAGTGATGCATCAAGAAAATTTGCTTAATGAGGCAAACTTTGTTCTTTTAGAATGTGTGATCCCCCTAAATCTTAGAGACCTGGCAAGGATATAAATGATATAACAATATGAATACTTGCCAAAGATATAGCGATAACAACCATAAAACCAAATGGTTCAACACCACAACACCAAATAGTTCAACACCACAAGCACACACCACACAAAGTTTGACAACACAAACACAACCCAAGCAAATGAAGCGATCCTAAGTAGAACTCTCTTGCCCTTTGGCATCAAGACACCAAAAAAGGAAGAGGCGATGGTAACGTCCCTGGAGGTCACTGGCTGTGGCTAGAGGCACTAGCAGGGCTGCCGAGTCCACGCTCATCTTCAGAATTGACATCTTCGGCCTCATCGTCAGTCTCACCACGAGTCCAAGGCCGATGAGAAGTATTAGCATCATCGAGAAGATCTGGATCAATCCACACGTTGCCTTGCTTTGACTTCCACTCCTTGGAAGTGGTGATCCTATCCTCAGACCCTGGACGAACAGGCACCCCAAGATGGGCAAACCTGTCACGAGTAAGCTGACGCACCTTCTTGCTACGCACATGAGGAAGATATGCCTTGTTCTCCATATCAATCTGGCGACAGGATACCTTCTTCAAAGTTGAGGACATCCACTTGCGAAAGATATTCTTCTGAGATCTTCCCTCCATCTCGAAATCTTAGTCACTCGATCCATTAGTGTCCGGACCAAGATTCTACGGACCTAGCAAGGGAGTGGCATGCTTCTTGACTCGAAGTTCCTTGATAGGGTGAGTAGTGAGTTCTTGGTAATTATCCAAGAGAGCATCAAAAAGCTTGTCATTGCGCCAAGTGGTGGCAATGAACTTGAAGACCAAAGCAGCAAACACTGATACTTTCCTCCTCATTACACAGTTATACATCTCATTCCAGAGAATGTCCATAACATGAAGCCTCAGGCCATCACCACGACGCCTACGAGTGTAAATCATCAAGTCAGTGAGTGATCCATGGATTTGATCAAAGTTGCCAACACGTGGAGCCAATGTGTTCCTAAAGATCCTGTGGAGGATGTCATATACGGGCAGCAGGTTCTTGGACTGACCAACCACAACACGGCCAGGGATATAGAGATCATACATCTCAGTGGGGGCCACATACTTCTCCGGATAAGGAACCCGGAAGAAGGTGGAGTGAAAAGAACCATCTGGAATCTCCCCAAACTCCTGCAGACCCAGCACAGTAGCAAACCCAGTCCATGAGGCAGAAAACTTCTGATTCTTGGTCATCCAGGTGATCCTCCTCTTATCTATATGGAAATAAAGCGTGGCATAGAATTGGCCCATGAGGTTCTCATCATAATCTTCATTAATCTCAATGAAGACCAGAAGACCAAACTCCTCACAGATCTCCAATGACTTCAACTTGAGTGTAACCTTGAGCTACCAATCTTGCCTTGTTCCTTATAACAATGCCATGCTCATCTTGCTTGTTCTTGAATATCCACTTAGTGCCAATAATATTGTGGCAATCTTTGGGATTCTCAACTAATCTCCAAACCTTGTTGCGCTCAAAGTTATTGAGCTCATCATGCATAGCTTCAACCCAATCGGAGTCCTCAAGAGCTTCAAACACTTTGTTTGGTTCCACCATAGATATGTGAGCTTTATGCTCACTAAAATGTGCAAATTTCCTTCTTGTAGATTTTCTAGCTTGAACATATTCCAAGACCTTGTTGTCTTGAGCATCAATAAGCTTCAAAGCTCTTCTTATCCTTCTAGCACGACGGGCTTCGATCTCCTCATTATTGCAAGGAGGGATCACTTGATCATCTTGATCATTTGGGTCCCCATCTTGACCAACTTGGCCTTGATCGTCATCATCATCATCATCAAATTCATCAACACTAGCTTCAACTTGCGGAGAGGAGGATGAGGATGGTTGATCTTGGCCTTGACCTTGACTAGCATGAATGATAGGAGTGGTTGCATCTTGCGTAGTAACTTGGTCAATAAGAGGAGGGTCTTCAACTATTCTTGGGTATGTGCATCACTTGGCTCCTTGGCTTGTTCTTCTATTGTAGAGAAGGGCTCCACATGGGTAGAGCATAGTCCTTCTTGATTCGCCATAAGGTGTCCCTCGATGGGGCAGAAAAATCCCACACCCATACTTCCTATGGCTTCTTGAGGCATTTCAACATCTACATTAGAAACATGAAACTGCGCCACTGGGGAGCCATCATTTTCCTCGAAAACCACACTACAAGATTCTATGACAATCCGTGAGGGGATTTGGCACCGTAACCAACAAATATACCCTCAATAGTTTTGGATTGAAATTTAGACAACCAAACACCCATGATCAAATAAAAGCACTTACAACCGAATACACGGAAGTAGGAGACGTTGGGCTTGTTACCGGTGAGGATCTCATACGGAGTCTTATCCAAGCCCTTGCGGATGTAGAGGCGGTTGGAGGAGTGGCATGCGATGGATATGGCCTCGGCCCATAAATATTGGGGAGAAGAATATTCCGCCAACATGGTCCTTGCCATATCCAAGAGAGTGCGATTCTTCCTTTCGGCAACACCATTTTGTTGAGGAGTGTAAGTGGCGGAGTATTGATGATGAATGCCCTCTTCACTAAAGAAAGCATTCGAAGTGTAGTTCTTGAACTCCGAACCATTGTCACTCCTAATAGCCATGATTTGCACATTGTGTTGACGTTGCACTTGAAGAAATAAACCCAAGTGTATCTTAAATAATCATCGACAATCACCAAGCAATACTTCTTGCCACCAAGACTTGCCTCGGGCACGACACCAAAGAGATCAACATGGAGAAGCTCCAAGATCCTCTTTGATGAAACAATAGTCTTGGCCTTGTGCGAGATATCATGCATCTTTCCTTCAACACGCGACCTTCAAACGCGATCTTTGGAAAAGGAAACATTTTCTTTTAGTCCGACAATAAGGCCACCTCTGTGAAGACTTTGCAAAGTTCTCATGTTGACATGGGATAAGCGGCGATGCCACAACCATCCCACGTCCGCCTTTCCGAAAAGACACATTGATTGAGAGTTGGTAGACTTCGAAAAGTCCACCACGAACAACTCATTTTCAACATGTCCCACGTATGCGACTTCAAGAGTCTTGATCCTCAAAAGGACCACAATATCTTCATCAAAAAAGATGGAGAAACCCATCTTTCCAAGAGAGCGGACGGAAAGTAAATTGAAACCAAGGGATTCGACAAGCATGCCGTTCACGATAGTGATATCGGGAGCAATCACAGCCTTGCCGAACCCCGATATCTTAGACGAGGATGAGTCTCCATAAGTGACGGTTGCTTGAATGTCATTTGGGCGCAACTCTGTCACATGTTCTTTGCTTCCGGTCATATGACTAGTGCATAAACTATCAATTATCCATTTAGACCCACCGGAAGCATAGTCCTGCAAGAGATCATTGACTATAGTTAGGACCCGAGGAGGGTCCCTTTATGTTAGCAACAAGGGTGTTTGGAACCCAAATAGTATAGTCAATGTAACCCTCAATAGGACCAACATATTTAGCTTGCACAACACCATAATAATCAACATATAAGAAATGGTGTGGATTGTTAGTTCCCGCGGAAATGGTAAGAGTAGTGTTGTCCCTCATGACACCACTACTTGAAGCAACCTTGTTAGCTTGTGCGGGTGTGCTACAAGTAGTGTTATCCCTAATGACAACACCACCCGAGGCACCATTGTCGGCCTTCTCCTTCTTCTTCTTCTTCTTCTTCTTCTTCTTCTTATTCTTCTTCTTGGAAACATAGCCAAGACCTTGCTTTCCCACTTGTGGCCTTGGAGCACTCAATTATGGTCTAGTAACAACCACATGAGGAGTAGGGGCCACCACTTGTGTAGTAGATACCACAACCTTCTCAACTTGAGGGCCTTTGCCCTTGAGCCTTGCAAGCTCAACGTTCAACCTAGCATTTTCCTCAGAAATATTTGCATGATCACAAGAAGAAGTAGAGGTGCTAGGGTTGTTAAGTTGATTAAATTGATTTTGAAGTTGTTCATGCAACTCTTTGCGAGAAGAATGTTGACTCTACAAAGCTTTGTGAGCCTTGGTTAGTTTTTCAAACTCCTCGGTTAGTTTACCATGACCAACACCAAACTCAACCTTATCCTTTTTATATTTAGAAATTGCAAGGTCATGTTCCTTAGTGATATTAGAAACAAGTTCATTATGTGTTTCTTGAATATATTCAAGTTCCTCCTCAGGAGAAACTCTACCATCATGCTCTTCCTCAAGAGTCATAGAGAGGGATGCAATTTCATCCACATCCCTCATCTCAATCTCACCTTTCTTCTCAAGAGCTTCATGGGCCACTCCCAATTGGCTCATTAGATGGTCAAAGTACTTCTTGGTCTCCCCTTGTATGTTAGACATAAAACGTTCCAAAGAGAGAATTTCATCTTCTATTCTAGGACTAGCAAGATTTTCAAGTTCACTTGGGGTCTTAGAGATGGGAGAAGGTGATACCTCCGAGGCCTTAGCCATGAAGCACTTGGCATTAGGGTGAGGATGATTCTCATTGGGGGATTCAAATAGATATGAAGATGATGGAGTAGAAACAATAGCAAGAGCGGCCACTTCACTTGTGGTTTCTTCTTCTTCATCACTTCCGGAATCATATTCCTCTTGAGTCACTAGCACAAACTTTGTGGGAGACTTCTTGTTGAATGGTTTCTTCTTGAAGTGAGGTTTCTTGTAGTCAACCTTGGACTTGTCCTTGCGAATGAGCTTGCCACTATGGAGTTCTCTATTTTCATAGGGACATTCCGCAATGAAGTGGTGCTTATCTTGACAACTGAAGCAAGACCTCACTCGTTGAGTCCCATCATTGCCATACCGAGACTTGGTCTTCTCCTCAACATATTTCTTGGCCTTGGGAGGACTGTTCCAAAACTTTTGCACGGTGAGAGCAATGATATCCTTGATCACGGGATCATATTCTTGATCCTTCAATGGAGCCAACTCCTCATGGCCTTCTTCTTCATACTCAACCTCTCTTGAAACAACCTTGGCCTTCAAGGCAACCGATGCCCCTTTGTGCATTCCAATGGCCCTAGCTCGGTTCTCAAAAGAATTCTTGGTTTGCACTTGATAGGAGCACATTTCTTGCATAACTTGGGTTGAGGTCAAAGAAGCAAAGTCATGTCTTCCTTGAATTATCTTTAAGTCGGCGAGCTCAAATGGCATGAGGGCAATCATGTACTTCCTTTTGATCCAAGCATCATCAATGTACTTGGCACCAACATTGGAGAATGCGGTGGCAAGTGTCTTAAGCCTTTGGTAAATGTCTTAATAGTTCTCTCCATAATGCATATAGAACCCTTAGGCCTCCTTGCGCAAGGCATCATACCTATTCCTTTCCATGCTCTCATTGCCCACAAACATGACGACAAGAGCGTCCCATGTTTCCTTGGCGGTGGTATATTGTTGAAGATGCGGCATGTGGTTAGGACCCATGGCTTGTTGAAGAATTGACAAGGTGGTGTAGTTGAGTTGACAATCTACGACTTCTCTTATTGTTAGGTTCTTGGGGTCATGAGGCTTGTATCCATCACGACTGACCCTCCAAATCTCTATACAAGAAGAGTTCAAGTGAGTCTCCATGTAATATTGCCATTCACGAAAAGAAAATGCATCAATTTTAGGTGGATCTCCCCTAGGAATTATATGAGGATGTGGGATGAGAGGATCGGGAGAATAACGCCCTTTGACGGAGTGATATTCTTCCTCTCCTTCCGTACCCTTCTCGGTGGAGTTTTCGGCGAAAGCATTTTTAGATGGATCACCATCATCCCCTTTCTTGGCGCCCTCCAGAGTGTCATCCGGAGGAGATGAGCCGGTGACCTCCGGTCCTTTGGCTTTCAAGAGTTGCATCAAGACTTGACGCAACTCATCAATTTTGGTCTCCATGGATGAGGTTAATGAATTTTTCAACTCATTGAGATCATTCATAGAGACCGGTGCCTCAGAACCGGCAGTCTCCGTCTCATAGACCTTACTTAAACTCTTAGGCGGTTAAGCCCGATATAAGAGACGAGGCTCGGATACCAATTGAAAGTATAGTATGGGCAACTAGAGGGGGGGGGGTGAATAGGTGCTACGACCAATTTTAATTTTTCTTTCACAATTAGGATTGACACAAAGGTAAATTCTCTAGATGATGCAACTATGGTGAATTAACCTATGTGACAAGAACAATCTCAATAACAATACAAGCACAAGTAAAGGAGGAAGGGAACGAGGTAACCGATTTGAAGCACACGAAGACACGATGTATTTCCGAGTTCATCCTTGTTAAGGGATTACGTCTCGTTGGAGGGGTGTGAGCTCGCCACAAAGGCCTACTCAACGCCACAAAGGCCTCACCCTATTCTTCGATGAACCCCGCCACAAAGGCCTAGTCCACCTTCCACTATTAATCCCCTTTGAGGCGGGAATCGAATCCTTTACAAACAACTTGTGGCACACACCCACAACCAAATTGGGGGCTCCCAACAATCTTGAATCACCAAGAGTACCAAGTAGCCTAGGTTCTCCACAAGAGGAAACCCTAGGCAAAGATACCTCAAGCAAATGAGAGGGGAAATGAAATCCGGTTGGTGAAGATGTAGATCCGGGGCTTCTCCTTCAATCCTCCAAGTATCAACGAGTTTGGGTGGAGGGATTGGGAGAAATCTAGCTTTTGGAGGCTCAATAAATGCTTGTCTTCAATGCTGGTTCGAGCAACCCTTTGGAGAAGAAGGGGATGGGGTATTTATAGCCCCCTCCCCAAACTAGCCGTTTGACCCTTTTTCGTGCCTTGCGGTACTACCGCTGGGTTCAGCGGTACTACCACTACCTGGCAACATGAGCGGTACTGAAGCGACCCAGAGACAGGGTGTGAGCGGTACCACCGCAGAAGTACCATGGTACTCCAGCAGCGGTACTACCGTGAGTGCCCACCAGTACTACCGCTGGCCACTTCTTCGAAATAAGTCGAAGTGGCTGGCGGTAGTACTAGGGCACTACCGCTCTAGTATCGTAAACGTTACTGCGAGAAAATTCTCGCTGGAGGTACTTTGGCCGGTACTGCCGACGGTACTACCGCTTCCTGGAAGCAACGGTACTACCGCCTGACAGTAGCGGTACTACCGTCGAGCAAGGATTTGCTCCTCGACCAAGTTGAACACAGCGGTACTACCGAACCAGTACCGCTGAAGTACCGCTGGATGCAGTAGCCATTGTTGTTTTCTCCCTAATGGCAACAACACATTCTCCATCCTTCACGTTTATGTCACTCGAGCACAGATGAAAAGGAGGCATGAACCCACTATCGAGCATAAATACTCCCTTTTGGAGTTACTAGCATCTACTTGGCCAGAGCATCTACTAACAAGGGAGAGCATGCAAGATCATAAATAACATATGCATGAACATAACATGATAGATTGATAATCATAAGACATAACATTCAACATTCATCAGATCCCAGCAAACACAACATGTAGCATTACATAGAGATGATCTTGACCATATTAGGCAGCTCAAGAGATCTATTCATGAGGCACAAAGTGGATAAGACAACCATCTAGCTACTAATATGGACCCCTAGTCCAGGGATGAACTACTCACGCATCACTTCGGAGGAGGGCATGGTGGTGTAGACCCCTCCGATGATGATTTCCCCCTCCGGGGGGGGTGACGTTGAGAGTTCCAGAACCCTCCCGATCTCGGGATGACGGTGACGGCGGCCTCGGGTGTTTCTCGGGTAAAAGTGGGATCTCCTTAGGGTTTACGCCTCGGGACGAATAAATAGGCAAAAGGGCAGAGGCGGTGGAGGCTCAGGGGCCCCACACCACCCCTGGCGTGGCCAAGGGGGGGCATCGTCACCCTATGGTGTGGGCCCCCTGAGGCCCCCCTCCGGGTCTCTTTGGCACTCCGTGGAACCTCCGGGATTTCTAGGACTTCCGGGCTTCGAATTTTCCAATTCCGCGAATATTTCCAGAACAACTTTTCTGAAACTAAAAACAAAAGAAAACAGGGAACTGGCTCTATGGCATCTTGTCAATAGGTTAGTCCGGAAAATCGATAAAAATGACATAAAGTGTATAGCAAACAAGTGGGAAACAATAACATAACAACATGGAACATCAGAAATTAAGGATACGTTTATGACGTATCAACATCCCCAAGCTTAGTTCCTACTCGTCCTCAAGTAGGTAAACGATAAAAACAAATAATTTCTGAGGTGACATGCTACGAACATAAACTTGATCATCAATAATGTAAAAGCATAAGTAAGCTGGGATCATAGAACTTCAACACAAACATGATAAATAATTTTTATTAATAAAGCATAGCATTCACTTTTCATGATGAGAAGTAACTCAAATAAAAGATCATGAATAACAATGGAAAGAAAGATATACGTCTGTTTCAAGTATAGACAAAGCATGCCAAAGTGTTATTTCGTTAGTCCTTAAGAGTGGGGCAAAACATAAATGCCAGGACACCTTCAAAGTTCATGAGGAAGACTAGAAAAAATATTTAGAGAAAAGGCAATATCACATCATGAATCAATTAATAATGTTTCTGGGACAAATGCACATAAAACTCAGAATGACAAAAATGCTCTCTCAACTGTGCATCAAGTTGGAAGATGGATACTCAACATAAAATTAAAAGAAAGGACCTTCGTAGAGGGAAGCATGGATCACTCATGTGTCAGAGCTTTTATTTTATTAAACAGGGGTATAAAAACTTCACACTCCTCCCAACCATCTTTCACAAACCATGGCTAACCGAGTCCTCGGGTGCCTGCCAACAATCACATACCGTGGAGGAGTGTCTATATTTTAAGAGAGGTGTATGCTTATGTCAATGAATGGAAAACAAAAAATACAGTACGTCACAAGCCAACTAGACTTCACAAGAGCGGCTCCCATAGAAGGACGCTCCTGGGTAGAAGGTCATCCTCCTTTCTCTTTTGTTTACACAAATATGCTTTGACTGATAAATCAGGGGAAAAAATAGTGAAGAGAATTTATGTTATTAATTTGGGGCTGGGCACCCTGCTGCCAGCTCTTCTATCATTGGATAAGCGGATCAAGCCACTAGTCTAGGGTGTGAAAGTCCAATCAGAAGTGAGATAAAGATTCTCTATTTATGTCCTCATGAGCTAAAACAGGAGCACAAAACATGAGTAATTTTGAAAGTTTTAAAGGTAACACATGAGCAATTTACTTTGGAGTGGTGGTTAAATACCACATGTAGGTAGGTATAGTGGACACAATGGGAAAAGTTTGGTTTTAGGGAGTTGGATGCACGAGTAGAGCTCATACTCTATACAGGTGGAGGCTAGCAAAAGACTGGGAGCGACAAATCAAGATAGCATAAGAGCCATAATCATGCATAGCGACATAAACATCATTAATCAAAGCATAAGTGGTACCACAAGTTCAAAAACTAAATGATCATAGAGGCTATCCGTGACTGGTTCATAGTCATAAACATGGTGTGAGAATGCGCAAAGTCAACAAAATAAAACATCCAAAGGAGAATACCACAAATTTATGTTTCAATATGACAAGAACAACTCATGATTCTTTCAATGGCACATTAAAAACTCTCAACTATTTGAGGCTAATCATGCTACTCAATAACCACAAGGCTTTAAAACTAAAATAACATCTAGCATGATATGAAAAAGTTCTAGCCACATTCTATACAAGGTTCTACTTGCATCGTTAAAAATTCTACTTCAAGCAGCAATTTCTTTTCCCAACAAGCACCATACAAATAATGCTTTAACAAAAACTCTTTACATGCTACAACAAGAAAACATGAGAGGAATCACATAACACTACTAAAACTAATAGCTCTGAATAAGAGATGCAATGAAAACAAAATCTAAACAAGAAATTTTACAGCAACTAGAAGAAAACTAAGAATACTAGCATAGCAAGTATTCAAACGATAAAGCGGACCGTGTCTCTCTCCTAAATAGAGAATTATAGGATCCAACTGCATTATTTCAGCAAGGAAAACAAAAGAAAACAAAGGAAAATAAAATAAAACAAAATAAAAACAAACAGACGCTCCAAGTAAACTTCATATGATCTGACCGAATAAAAATATAGTTTCACGAGAAGTGACCTGATAGATAGTTGATGAAGAAGGGGATGCCTTGGGAATTCCCAAGCTTAGATGATTGAGTCTGCTAAAAATATGCTTGGATGAACCACCGGGGCATCACCAAGTGATGGAGGGATAATAACCTGGTAGGCCAACTCCAAGGTGTAACCCGGCCCAAGGGACGGGGCGCAGGATCCGGCTAAGGATAACGAAACTTCTGGAAGGACCAAAGTTTGTAGGCCTCGTAACCCGGATTGTGGGTTGCGGTAAGGAAAGCTAGGGTTTGTAAGCGGTGTTCGGGTAGGATTCAGGGTGCGCCTTGGAGGGCAAGCCAGGGGGGTACGGTGCTTTATAAACCAACCCCTAGGTCTAGTTTACAGAGATCCAAGAGTTCTAGCAATCTCGCCTAATATCGAGTATCCAGTGTAACACGCAATTTGAGTTATTATCTTGAGATCGGAGACTCGGCGACTTGATTTCCGGCTACCAGATCAAAGTTCATCATCATGTTTTCCTCTGAGCTAAACCCTCTCCCAAACTCCTGTGTCGTCTTGCCCCAAGATCAGTTACCCTCGGTAACGTCTGCCGTGATTATCCCACGACAGTTGGCGCCCACCGTGGGGCCTGCCTCCAAAGGTGTTTACATCGCGGGAGAAGCTCGGAAGAACATGGAGAATCTCGTCGTCGGCGAGATCTACATCGACCACAAAGGAGACAAGATGGTGGACGATTCCGGCTGGGGGCCAGAGTCGGATCACCTCGAATCCGGATCCGTCGTGACAATCGGCCGGATCAGCGTCTTCGTCGGTATGGTATGTACTTCTGGTTCGATCCTTGACAATTTTGGATATGATTCTATGTCAGGGGAGGCCGCTTGTATCCAGCAATATGGAGAAGAGTCGGTTGGAACGGCAGATCCGGCAGAAGAACCCGTCACGAAGTGGGAACAGCCGGGGGAGCCAGCATGGACCCCGCGTGACCTGGTTGAGAGAGAAGATGATACTGAGTCCATCCTGGATCTGCTGGAGAACCGGTATGAGGAGAATAATAGCGAAGAGGAACAGCATGAATTTACGCCAAGCATCATACGCCGAGTTGCGGTCTACACGGCACCTGCGGCCAACCTCAATCAAGAGAACGGGACCACGGCCGCAGTCGGAGCAGCCCAAGCGTTGACCCAGCAGCAGGGTGCGGCCGACGGAAACCCGGTTCTGATCCGGGTTGAAGGAGAATCGGCATCGGTTACCAGCCGCGCGCCAGACGAGGAGTTGCATGCAAATATGTTCGGATTCCTAGCAAATCGGACACCAGGGGCGGGTCCTTCGAATCCGTGACACCCGGCCCTGTTCGATAACAACCTGATCCTAGATCCCACAGTTCTTGCCACGGTTATCACCCCAGAGAACGCTGCAGAGCGCGCTAGGGATCTAGACGTAGCCCGCCGTGCGTTGGAGCAACAGAGGAGGCAAGTAGAAGCAGAAAGATAAGGGATGGCCACGCGCCAACATGAGATGGACGCGTTGGAAACCCGGCTCCGAGAGGAAACAACCAGAATACATTAAAGGCACCAAACCCGGTTACCAGCGTTGGGTGGAGTTATAAATCCGGCTACATTGTTTATCACGCCTCAGGACCAACCGATCCCAGCGGCGAACCAAGGAACTGCACCTCGGCCAGCAACCACGGGAATACAGCCAACAAACGAACAGGCCGGGTTACCCTTGCCACAGACTGGGGTTACAACCGGCAACGCATTGCCACCGCCACCACCGTCGCGTTTTCGCACACCTGCAGGTCACTACAACAATCCTATGGATAACGTGTACGCAGCGACACTTGCTTTGAATCAAATCCCCGTGAGAGAGTCGCCTCACGCTGAGCAGACCGGCAAGCAATCAATATGTTACGCACTGCGGTGGCACAGCAAGCCAATTATCCGGATCATAGAAGTGGGATGCATGGGACGCCATACGTCAGCCAGCAACGAGGAAATACCGGCAATATCCCAGCAAGTTCAGCGCGGCGGAGGGAAGAGCAGCAGCAAATGCCGCCTCCTCCCCACGTTTAGGCGGCGCCGGCGGCATCAGCAGCGCAAGCTGTTGTGGATAGCTCCAGGGCCAGGAGAGCCGGGGCCGGGTCTTTAGTACAGGGATTACCAGCAGCACCACATCCGGCTGTGCCCCCCGCAGGATCACATGTTTCCCGAGTAAGGCCAGCTTCTACCATTCTCGCAGGACCTAAGTGTCTCTCGGACAACATCAGGGCTGAACCTTACCAGAAAAATTCAAAGAACCAGGAAAGGTAGTGAATTATGAGCCGACTATGGACCCAGAAACGTGGTTGAGCAGTTATGAGATGGCAATGTCGATTCGCAATGCATCCGAGAATCTTCAAGCCAAGTTCATGTACCTGATGATGTCAGAGGGAGCAGCGAAGTTATGGTTCACCAATCTGCCGGAAGGGTCGATCAAGTCCTGGGAGGAATTGAAGACCGCGTTTGTCAAGCACTTTCATGGGACGTGCAGAAAATTGTTCACTATTGATGATCTAGAGCGATGCGTTCAGAAGAAGGGAGAGTCGGCGCGCAGCTGGGTGCGCTGGGTTATGGAGATACTTCACTCGTCCACAGATATTCAGCCCAAGGATGCACTACAAGCTATGGCAAAAACATGCAAGTATATACCTTTAGTGCAAAAGTTAACTCGCATGAAATCCAGTCGGATTGCGTCGGAGGTTACAATGGAAGAATTGATGGATGCGTGCAACAAACACGCTGCAACAGATACTACAGAGGAGGAAGTTGATGACAAAAAGGCAAAAGCAAACACAAGTAATAGCGGAAGAACCGGCAATGGATCAGCACCGGGTAATAACGGAAATAGCCAGAACAAGCGCCCGTTTGAAGAAGGCTCCGAGTTTGTCGCCAACACAGAGGCCGGGTCTTCGAGACCCAGATCTGAAGGGAATTTTAACACTGGAAATCACAATGGAGGACACTATCAAGGGCCTCCAAGGCCAGGTAATAGTTGGGATATCTTTAGAATGGCATGCCCAAAGCACAGCAGGAACGGCAAGCCGGCTAATCACTCCTTGGAGCAATGCGCCAACTTACAGAGGTGGAAGAACGAGGAAGTGAACAGAGCCATGCGAGGTGCGGGTCGGGGAGGAGGACCGGGTCAGGGTGGAAACCTGGGCAACGGCCCACCCCCGGCCGGTAACCCGGCAACCGGAAATCAGGGCAACAATCAAGGGGGAGCTGGAGGTTTCCAGGCCAACCCCAAACAGTTGGGTCAATATCACGTGCATACTACCGGAGGCTCTAACAAGGATAAAAAGATACTGAAGCAAGCGGTCAACTCAATCTCTTCGGCTATCCCGAGATATTTGAGGTGGTCAGAACAAGATGTAACATGGAGCAGAAGAGATCACCCGGAAAGAGTAGAACACCCGGGAGTCTTAGCATTGGTAGTTGCACCACAGGTCAATGGGTACGAGCTGAAAAAGGTCCTGATGGATGGAGGAAGCAGCATCAATATCCTGTACTGGGAAACCTTTCTACGCATGGGTCTCAAGGAATCTCAGCTCCAAAAAAGTACGACAGTTTTCCATGGCATAGTACCGGGTCATTCAGCATGCCCCGAGGGAAAATCGCATTGGAAGTAGCTTTTGGGTAATCAAAGGACAATTATCGAGTTGAGTGGCTTACTTTCGAGGTGGTTAAGTTGCGCAGTCCGTATCACGCGCTATTTGGAAGGCCGGCTTATGCTAAATTCATGGCGAGGCCGTGTTATGTGTATCTAAAAATCCTGGGTCCTAAGCAGACCATCACCATACATGGAAATCGAGATATAGCAGCTGAATGCGATGAAGGAGACGCGGCAATGGCCGAGCAAGCCTGTAGAAAAGAGGAACTCAAACATTACCGGTCTCAAGCAGACCCGGAGGACAGGACCACCTCAAAAAGGCTGAGCACTGAAGGAGAAAAAGCAAAACCCAGATCAGAACAAGATGCTAAGATGGTGGCTTTCATCAAGAACGATTCCTCTAAACAATCTGGCATCGGAGAAGAAATCACACCGCCGTTCACAGCTAGCCGCGTTATGAGAACACCTCACCCGGATTGGCTAGCAAACCTGGTACTCATCATGAAAAAGTCCAACAAATGGAGAGTGTGCATCGGTCGCGTCAGCTCGGGACCGATTCCCAAGAAGAACTAAACAGTGTAACGGGCAGCAGGTTTCAGACGCGCTCTTTTCCTACCCAGGGTACCTAAGGGGACTGGAAGGTTTTTAATGAGGCGGCCTGCTGACCCAAACTTTTTCGTATCAGTAAAAGAGATGGTTATCAAGTCTTATTATGATCTTTGCTTCGATTACAAGTAAGTAGTATTCTCTGCTATCAGTACATCAGTATCATCAAGTATGTCGCATATATATAGGTCTTGGGGGCTGGCTGCTTGAATAGCACAGTCACAAACCCAAAGACCCGGCCTTGATGCCTATGAGTTATAAGGGCCGACTACTCGCAAGACGAGTACGGCTGCAATCTTATAACCGGACAAAGGAGCCAAGTTTTCTTGACTATTCTTACTTAAGCTCGATGTGACTCGCACTAAAGTGGCATGATCTGTTCGCTTACGATTACAATCAGCCGTGCAGCCCAATGGGACTTGCCTGACCCTGTTTTTCGTATAGATGTAACAACATGGTATCCACGCGAAAACCGGCTTACAGTACAAGATAGTCAAAAGGGTCATCTAAACCACAAGTTATGCAGAGTACAAGGCTAATAGCCGAAAACTCAACGATTATCAAGCATAACTTCAGTACCTACACGGGACGGCTATAGGTTTTCGGCTCGGTAAAAAACAATTTGTTCTCTGAGAAAGGCCACACCCCCTGACTCGGACTTTGGGTCATGGGGACTGGGGACTTCGAAACAGAAACAAACTGCTTGGCTATCAAAGCTCGAAAGACCCTAGCATCCGAGTCTTGGGGACTTAAAGAAAAATCCGCTTATCAAAACCCGTGGTACTCGGAAAACCGAGTCTCACAAGGGGAAATAAAAAGAGAGTCGGGTATCGAGAATAAGTTCAAGAATAGACAAGTATCAAGATTATCAAAAGGCCAGGGAAGGCACAAGTACATCACGGAATAAAAGTACGTTACAAATTACGATACCAATATCAAGGGTGCACAGGCGCACCATCAAAAGTATACTAGTTTTAAATACAAAGTATCAAGTTATTGAGGTATTATGATGGCATTGCCCTATTCAGCCTCCTGAGTAGGGTCCTCCGGGTCTTGGTCTTGGGCTTGCTCCTTAGCTTTCCCGGCGGCATCACCCGGACTCCCCACATCAGGACGGACAGGCGGAGGGACAGCTGGTGTAGAGGTGGTTGGCCCTGATCCTAACTCGGCCTCTCTCTTAGCGGTTTCTTCCTTCTTCCTGGCCAAATCAGCCGCCCATTTCTCCAAAATATCGAAGGGAGGGGGTGCGTCCTCCTGTATGATGTTGTCTTCAGCATCGTATGAACTCATAATCATGCCCAGATCCATCTTATCGTCCAAAGCGGTTGTCGAGTGGCGCACCGAGGATTGTATGGCCTTGAAATCCTTGGGCACAAACCTGGAGCCATCAGCTTTGAATTCGGGAAAACCGGAAATTACCTTTGCCGGGTCAAGCTTCGGAAAATAAGCTTTAGCTAGTGTAAAGGCCCGGGTCATACCAATCCGGCAGGCCGAGCGTTTCCATATCTCGATCCACCCAGGCACTGTGGAGCAGGCTTGAATAAGGTTTTCCTCACCCGGGTATACTTCGGTAGGCCACTTCACGGCATCCAATATAAGCTTTGTACCGGCAAAAAAGGTCCGGAGCACAGTCTTCAACGTTTTAGCCTTGGCAACAACATCTTCTTCCGGGGCCGCAAGGTTGGCACCTGCAGTTGAAGCAAAGGAAGGACATATCAGTAATCCAGAGTATCATATGAAAAAGTAAAGGCACGAAGTCAGTCGGCAGCAAAAACTCACTAAGCAAGATGCGATAAGTATCGGCAATCTGGTCCGATAATTTCTTCAGCGCGGTTTGGGCATTACTGCACTTCTTCTTGTATTTGGAAACGTCTTTCTTCAAAGTTTCCACGTCAGCTTCAAGGGCCTCTCTTCGTTTTACCTCGGCAAGCAGGAGTCGTTCATTCTTGAGTAAAATCTCATCGGACCGGGTCACCTCCGCCTGTAAGGAACAGAGAGCGAAAGTGTCAGTCGGACATCATAGCAAGCCGAATGTTGCACAAAGTACCAAGCACAACTTTAACAAGCTATGCTCGGAACTTGGGGGCTAGGCGTATACTAGGAGATATCAAGTATTATTACCTGATGCGCTGCAACCATGCGCTCTAGGACACTGCTCTCTGAGGCCTTCATGGTGAGGAGAGCGCTCATCAGCTGATCAAAATTATCGTTACCCGAGTTAGAAGACCCGGGGTCATGGAAACTCGGAGAAGAGGTTTTCTTCTTAGCAGGAGACGGCACCCGGGTCATCCGAATGTCGGAGTCTGGTCCTCCTCCTCCCACGCCCAAAGTCGCAGCTTTTTCCTTCTCGCTTGCGTGCGAGGCTATCGGATACCCGGCTTCTTGCCTGGCCGGGTTTGTTGGTGACGCTTGTTCGTCGCCAGATGTGGCGAACACATCATCAGTCGGCTTCTCTTTACCCGGGTCGTCGGTCTCCATGTCTTCCTGGTCGCTAACAATGACCGTGGCCCTAAAAAAGGTATGAGTGAGCAGTTAGCGTATAATTAAGAAAGGGCGATGAAAGTGTGATATAACATCAGGAAAAGAATTTTACCCGGGGTTCACCGCAAAGTCCGCAGGGAATTCGCTGCTGGACCCGGATGAAACTGAAGAATACCAAACAAGACATGAGATTACCCTGTGAGGGAATGGTTTGGAAAGATTTTTATGTCTAAAGAGGGGTATGGTGAATACCAGCGCGCTGAGCTGGAGATGATGGAATACCCGGGTTAAGAGCATCATTACCCGGGTAATTCCGAGTCGCCCTGCGCTTGGTCATAGGCGACTCCTTCAGATACGGCCAAAGGGATAACATCAGGATTAGCTCATGCATGTTATCGAATGCAAATTGGACGCAAGGAAATGATATAGAACCTTGAAGACGACCCCTTGAGGTTTTCTCTTAGATCCGACCTTGATTGTCGGCTCTGCTTCATCTTCGTCGCTGGCGGACTCCACCTTGCCGTCAGCTTCTTCTTCCTCGTCCTTGTCTTCTTGTTCTGGAAGTTATCAAGGTTACAGTTGGGAAATGAAAAACAGGACACGATGAATTCAAAAGAACTAAGTGAAATTTAGAATGTACCTTCATCCGAGTTAACGGCATCCTCTTTCTCCTCCGGGTTTCCGGAGTTAGGAGGAGTGGCAATCTTCCAGAAATCATCATTGGCCTGAAGTAAAGGCGTAAGAACAAGGGTTATTAGCTGTAACAGGTGGAAAGGATGAAGTTGAAAATGTGAAAACCAGGTCTTTACCGCGGGGGCCGGGTTCTCGCGGGTGAAGGGTTCTAATCCGGCTATATTCCGGATTACCTCCAGCTTTTCTGTCAAAAAGCCTTTGATAGTTTTATTGGTATCACCAGGCGCGAAACTGTTGGTAGAGTACCGGATCGGGTCCGTGGTTTGCCCCGAGTATTCGCACATTAATTTTGTGCGGATGGAGTTGGGCTGGATGCGAAAATCTACCCAAGTTTTCACCAGGTTAAGCCCGATGAGGCCTTGGGCCGAAAGAATGGAAATTTTAGCCAATAAAGGCAGGATTGCTTCCCTGTCCGAGTCAGGGGCAAAGGCGTTGAAGGTCTCGGAGATGTCAAGCAGGCCTTCCGAGTAACCCGGCAATTTCTTTTCGCCGGGTGGGGAAGTGTCCCGGCAGTAAAAATAAGAAAGCTGCCAATGTTTGACGTGGGAGTTGAGGGTAAGAGGTGGCATTAGAGAGTTCTTGCGGCGCTGGATAGAAACCCCGCCGCAAGCGAGAAGTGCCCCGTCGCCGCTTTCGCGGCACGGTTTGCACTGGAAAAGTTCAACGAAAAGAGCCAAACTTGGCGGAGTGCACAAGTATGACTTGGAGAGAACGATGAAGTGAGAAATATTTAACATAGAGTTAGGCCCTATGTCAAATATGCGAAGGCCATAATGGCTCAAAACATCACGGAAGAAAGGGTGACCCGGAGGACGGAAGCCCCGGGTCACGTGCTCCACAAAGCATATTACCTCATTTTCTGCTGGTGTAGGTCGGGTCTCATTACCCGACACCCTCCAGTGAATATCTTCTTGAGGGGGGAGAACCCCTAACTCGACCAATTCTTCTAACTTGGCCTTGGTGACCGAAGATCGCGCCCAGTTGGCAGATATGGAGTTGGTAGTCTTGGCCTTGGTCGGCTGCTTCCCCTGCTTCTTAGGCGCCATGGGGTCAACCTGTAGAGCACCAGGTAGAAGGACATGAGGAATAAAACTTGGGAACTGTCAGTTGGTCGAGTACTGACGAGCGGTATCGAGACAGTATGAAAGCTAAATATTATCCGGGTATCATTTTGCGGAGCAAGGTTCAAATTATCCGGGTGTCATGCATTGCTATAAAAATTATAGAGGCTAATGTGTTAACCAGTGTTCGGGAATGATGAATGGCTGCCCGCATATTTATCGCGAAGAAAAAGAACCGGAAAGAGGAGGATTTTCCGGGTGATAGAAGCAAGGGCGGAAAATTTGGATGGCCCGAGCCCAGATCGGAATTTCCATTTCTAGATTTGTGGCGAAATTAATGATTACAGGTAGTAGGAGAGTGAACTGAAGTCTATATCCTATCCGTTGGATGAGCTGGAACGAATGCAAGCAGCCTAAATCGGCGTGACCCGAGAAACGACTGGCGGGTCGATTCAGATCTGGTCTAAGGTAAAATCCTGAAATTGCAAGGGCAAAATTAATGGGTGCGAGAGACTTACCGGAGGGGATCGAAGTGAAGCCCTGCGGAGGCAAATGGCACAAGCCTGGTGTCCCTTCGCGATTCCTGGCGGGCAGGTCGGGGGTCTGGCGGCGGATCTTGGCGGCGGGGCGGGACGCACCGTGGCGGAGCGCAGCCGGCGACAGATGGGCTCCGGTGATGCGCGCGAGGTTTCCGTAATGGCGCTCTATGGGTTTGAGCACGGAGGAAGGAAGGAAGAGGAATGGGGGAAAGTGAGCCGTTGGGGTTAGGGTTACCCCTAGGGGCCTATTTATAATGGCACGGGTGGAAAAACTCAGTCCAACGGACGGTACCCGGAAATTATGAGGTAACGGCTACCTGTCCGAAGTTTGCGAGATATGTTTCAAATACTGAGCAAGAGATCCTCTCCGGGGTATCAGGATCAATTATCGAGCGAAGTATAGAGTTTTGGCATTTTTATCAAAGCTTATACCGGGAGAGTTATGCAAAGTATCTGGAGAAAAAGCCGGGTTACTATATGGCCGCCATGGAGTTAAGCCTAGCTATATATCAAAGCACCTTAACCCGGCCTCCCTACACTTGCGCGTTTGATATTTTTGCAGGGAATAGCCAGTGCTTCAGGGAAGAATCCGTGAAGCCCAACCTATTCTGGGGACTACTGATGGAGGGATAATAACCCGGTAGGCCAACTCCAAGGTGTAACCCGGCCCAAGGGACGGGGCGCAGGATCCGGCTAAGGATAACGAAACTTCTGGAAGGCCCAAAGTTTGTAGGCCTCGTAACCCGGATTGTGGGTTGCGGTAAGGAAAGCTAGGGTTTGTAAGCGGTGTTCGGGTAGGATTCAGGGTGCGCCTTGGAGGGCAAGCCAGGGGGGTACGGTGCTTTATAAACCAACCCCTAGGTCTAGTTTATAGAGATCCAAGAGTTCTAGCAATCTCGCCTAATATCGAGTATCCAGTGTAACACGCAATTTGAGTTATTATCTTGAGATCGGAGACTCGGCGACTTGATTGCCGGCTACCAGATCAAAGTTCATCATCATGTTTTCCTCTGAGCTAAACCCTCTCCCAAACGCCTGTGTCGTCTTGCCCCAAGATCAGTTACCCTCGGTAACATCTGCCGTGATTATCCCACGACACCAAGCTTTGACCTTGCACTCTTCTTGATCACATATATCACCTCTTCTCTTCACACTTGAAAACATCCTTCACACCACACTCAAACAGTAATTCGCATTAGAGGGTTAGTGCAAAAAATAAAAATCCATGGGTTATGTATGGAACAAGTGCTATTGATACTTTTAAACATCATCTACAGCCACTGATGTTTTGTGAAGAATACAAATCCACTTGACATCACAAAAGAGCAAATGCAAGAAAAATGGCAGAATCTGTCAAAACCAGAACTGTCTGTAAAGACGACCTTTTTCGAGGCACTTACATTGCTCAGATCGAAAAACTTATAGAACAAAAAAGTTGCGGAATAAGCTGAGGAATAAACACAAAAAAAGATCATTATGAGCTTCCATGATTTTATACGATTTTTTTACGGTGGACAGCAGAAATCTGTTTCCTGCGCAGAAATCGGAAAACCAACTCCAACTCTCGTCAGAAACCTTACTGGGCACTACTAAAACATGAAAAGAAAGATACAAATGAGTTGCTACAGACGTATACAACCCCTTTCCTCAAAGAAAACAGAGAAAAAAGGCAAAAATAAAACCATGGGTTATCTTCCAAGAAGTGCTTTTCTTTAACGCCTTTTAGCTAGGCCCAGAAGAGTGGAATCAAGTATTTGCTCACATAAGAAATATGAATTAAGAAAAATAGAGCATCAAGAAGCAATTGTAAAAGAAATAAAAGTCTAACCCACTTCATATGCATATGCATCTTGTAAAGAAATAAATTAAAGAAGCTCAAACTAGAAATCATGGGAAGGTAGAACAAGAGCAACTTCAAAACTTTCAACAAAAAGAGAGGTGTTTTAGTAACATGAAAATTTCTACAACCATATTTTCATCTCTCATAAAAAATTTCGGTAGCATCATGAACAAACTCAACAACATAATTATCACATAAAGCATGTTTGTCATGGTCTAAAAGCACACAATTCATATCAAGCTCAAAACGGTGGGATCAAAATTGAAAATCAGCTCCTCTTTTTTCCCACTTTTAGCAATAGCAAAGCAAGATGATTGATCTCTCATAAAAGTTATAGGACACATTATGGAAATCCTATTTTCAGTAGCATTATAATTTATAACATCAAGTAACATAGGACCATCATCAAAAGCATTATCATAAGATTTATCCAAGTAGCATAGATTATCATAAATAACAGTAGCAATATCATTCTCACAAGTTTCATTCATAGTAGTATTGTAGCATCCCACTTTTAATAAAGATGGAATACCTGTGTTATAGTGCTAGTCCCTGGATCAATTGCTAGCACCACAGTACAAAATGAAATATCATGCAAATGCATCAAATTCTATTACATCGCATGATCCAGTCTTTACAAAATAGGATTACAACTTGCATAGTCTTAGAAGACTAGCAGAAAAGAAAGAAATACAGCGGAAAACATAGTACAACATTGAGCCCATCTTCTTCATGTGCCACAGGCAAAACATGTTGGCGATAGTCTCGAGATCCTAAACGAAATCCTCACTCGTCTTCAGAAACATCTGCAATATGGAATATGCAGCCACAAGGGAGTCAATACAATTTAATGTATTGGCAAGTAACACTATGGTGGATATAAATGGCAAGTCTAATACTACATGCTTATTTGGCTGAGTGGAGTTTTGGCTAAGTTTGCATAAAGCCAGTTTTCTCCTATCACTTTTGTAAAACCAGTTTTTCTCTTTAAAAAGGGTGGCAACATTGGATTAAGATCCAAGCACCACAATAGTGTTAACTTGGTCAAAATTTTACTTATTGAAATTGATGATGAGATTCTTCCGTCAATCCTTGTCCAGCTGCTCATAGTTGTCCATAACCGGGGACACGGCTAAGATCTTAGTTTGTTGACTCTGCAGAGGTTGTGCACTTTCACCCTTTGTCTTCAATTAGCCCAAACATCCTATACACCCGGAGTGCATCATGGAAAGGAGAGAATTGAGACGAGATCTTTCAGAAGAAGAAGTCCAAACCCACCGGCAAGACCCGTTCCACCTATAATTTTGCTACATCTGCTTGTCAAGCCTGGGCTGAACCCTCACAACTTAATTGATCAAGACAGAGCCCATAATGTCAAAAGGCTGCACGGGAAGCTACTAGATTTAGAGGGACATAGTAATCTCTTTGTTCCTGGGTGGCCATCCTCAAGTGACAACCTCAAGTGGAATAACCCTTAGATAAGGGCCCTGAGGAAACACTCAACATAACCCATTCTTACCACTTCCACCCAGGTGGTTCATTCATTAGTTATACTTAGATTTTTCCTCAACATCTAGTAAAACAATTTGTAACATTGCATAGCACCTAGTAAATTCTAAGGCTATCAAAATAACAAGGTAAAAGGGGTGGCTACACACTACTAGGATAATAGCATAGCACAGTATAACTTAGTAAAATTTCCTATCATGCATACTACTAAAAATCAACTAATGCATATAGAAAATAATGGGTAGTTGATGATGTGTTACTTGCCTTGTTGAAGTTGGTGAAGGTATCACACTCTCTTCACAAAAGATCGTTGCTCTCCGTACAATCTATTCATTGAAAACACAATAACAAAATAAACAAGCATCCTAGCAATCAAACACATAGGTGGAGAAAGCAAAAATAGCAACTATCATAACAAAGGGGTTGACTAAGTTGGCTAGGACAAGGTCAAAGTTTGAGTTTTGAAAGATTCATTTCATAATGGTTCAACACATTGTTAAGGAGTTTCCAAAGGTTTACTTGGAAAGGACTAGGTTGAGTTTGATGTTATATAACTTTATTATAACCATACTTGTCGAGGAAGTTCCAAGAGTTCACTGAGAATAAACATATTACTTTTTCAACTAAAGTAATACCTGCAAGCACTTGGTCATATTCACCTTCAAAAATATTTAAGTGACTATGTTAGTATTTTCCATTGTGGTTAGGGTAGGTCTACTAATTTCATCATCAAAGGGAAAATATTACTAAGTCTTGGGTTTTCCATTTGGGTCAATGGTTGGACAAAAACAACTTGTTATTCTTCAACTTGTGTGAATTGCTTCTAGACCTCATGTGATTGCCTTCTTGAAGATCATCATCATGCCATCTATTGTAGTTTCCTCCTTGTTGTGAAGTTTCTCTTGTACTTGATGATCTTCACTACTTGGTTTGGGTATGGGAAGGGCAAAAATACCACTAAGTCCAATTGGAAAGAAAATAAGAAAAAGATAGAAAGAGAGAGGGAGATGTTTTCTTCTGGATTTCTTCACACTTGTACTTCCTTGAGTTTCCTCTAGTGGTGGAGTCTTTTCTTCAAAATTTCTTCATTGATCCTCCTTGTATTCTCTTCATGTTGCCACCAAGTTGAAAGTGAAGAGCCTTCTATTGCTTGAGTCTTGTTTTTCATTTGCTAACTTGATGGATTCTTGAAGCAAGAATAGGGGGATGGAGGGGTAGATAGAAACCTATAGTACTAGTGTTTGAGGTTCACTACTTGGTCTCTTAGAAGGTTTACATACAAGGGACTTGGTATTGGATTCAAAATGGCCACAACAAACAATGGTAGAAAGAAATAGAAACAAAATTTAAGGCATAATAACTAGATGGACTACTATGATGGATTTTGGCTAAAATACATGGTCATGGTCCAAGGGTGTCCAAAATGGTTGGGTAAGGTTGTTTTTGGTTCAAGGTTGTCAAATGGAACAATTTTGCAAAAGGAACTATATTGAAATTATTTATAGAAATTAATTTATGTCAAAAATACTCAAATAGACAACTAAATTCTAAATTCAATTTTAATTTGTTCAAATATTATTTTGGGACAGAGTATATGAAAGTACACATCCTAAGGTTTCCAAATATATTTTATTTACAATTTTTGGATTTGTAGAATTTGAATTATGCCAAATTTCATCAAACAAGCATATTTGAATTTGAACAAATTTAAGTTTGTCAAATTTGAATTTGGCCAGTGCCAAAAGTTTCTACATGTTCTGGTGATTTCAAAAAGTCCAAGATTGCTAAATTTGGCTTCATGGATCAAAAGTTATGATAGAACTAAGATGCAGGGACTAATCTGTAAAACTGCCAATTTATTCTAGCGGGAGAAAAAAATTAAATTACAGGCTGGCCACGTGGCTGGATCTGATTGGTCGCACATGCTGACTGGACGCTGACTGGGCTGTGCTGACTGGGTTTAAGTGATTTGATCTGGATCGTTAGATCCAGATCTGAGGGTGGCATACCCCTTCGTTGAGGGGATCTAATCGTGGCCCTTCGTGGTAGATCGAACGGACAAGAGAGGGGGAGGGGTCTCACCGGAGTTGGCTCGCCGGAAAATGGCGATGGCGGCGGTGCTGCTCACGGGAGGTTGACGGCGGCGCGTTCCGGTGTGCCTCCGGGCTAGGGGAGACCACGGTGACGCTCAGCGCGGCACGGCGAACTCGCGGGTGGCCACGGCGCTTGCTCGCGCGAGCTCGTGAGGTGGCGCAGGGCAGACGGGGTGGCGGCGAGCTCCGGCGGCCTCGGGAGTGGATGGCGCGGCTATCCTGCTGCGAAAAAAAATCGAGCAAATGCATCAATCTATGCACACGAGCTAGGGGAGGAGAGGTGGCTAGAAAAGGGAGGAGGGGAGTCACGGGTGTCGCCGGAATCGAAGAAAATGGGCCGCGGGCAGGAGCTTTTCCGGCGAGGAAATCCGAGAGCGTGGGGGCATGAAATCAAATGGTTCCAGAGGGGAAATGACGAGGAATTGGAGGGATTTAAGGGGGAGGCCCTGGGGCAATCAATCCCGCACTTAACGACGAGCAATCAACGCGAGAATTTTTCGGGAGAAAACTTCTCCTTCCGTTTCCACAGGTTGATGACGATGATGACGTCATCATGACGTCATCCCCTTTTTTTTTTAATTTCTGTTTATCTAATTAAATCATAATTTCTGTTTTAAGTGTCCAAATGACATGAGACAAATTTCTAAATTCTTTAAATTTCAAGTACTTTCCAACAGTACCATTTTTGGAAACAAAATCATCATATTTTATTTTTGAATTTGGGAATTTGAATAATTCCTTAATAGTCACTTAATGTGATTTTTAATTTATAATTCAAAGTTATTGGTCTATTATAATTTCAGTAGCTTTATGATGATCAAATATTACTTTCCAAAACCATTTCAAAGTGTTTTCATCTCTTTTATGTTTTGAAAATTATAATTAATTCACTAATAGAACTTAATATCATTTTAAAATAGAAAATAATAAAAATGGGGTTTTTGATTAAATAAAATTTCAGAGACATTAAACATGTCCAAAAACTATTTTTGAAAGTCATTTCACATCACTTTTATATTTTATAAATTTAATATTTCAGTGTTTTACAAATAGTAACTTTATTTCATTTTAAAATATAGAAAATTATAAATTGATGTTAATGTCTAAATAAAATCTCAGAGACATTTTACAAGTCATATATTAGTTTTTGGAAAGCCATTTTTAAACCACTTTCACATTTTATAATTTTATGATTTGAGGGATTTACTAATAGTAACTTAATGCTATTTAATTAGTTCATATCAATTAATTATTATTGTTGATCAATAAAATTTAGAGTAAAACCATAAGTCATAATATTGTTTTCAAAACCTTTTGTTATGTTATTTTCAAGCAATGCATTTTATTTTCACACCTTTATGTTTAAAACTTGGAATAACAACTAAAGGTTATTATTAATAATTTTATTCTCCTCAAATACTTTTAAGGCCTAGAACTTTATTAAGGGTTATAAATAACTGTGTAATGTTGCCATAAACTATCTTCAGATTAATATTGGAGTTGTAAACATTTTAGGTAAAGGTTTGCTACTAAAATATATTCCCTTTATATAATAATAAATTTATTTTTGAAAAAGGTTTTAGAGTTTAAGGAACAAGGCATAAATGGATGGGTAAACTCATTTTCATTGAATTATGTATTATTCCCCTTTGTTTCTTGTTTGTAATTTGGTTCTTGGTGACTTGCATAACATGAAAACAAAAAGTTTCAAATTTTAGTGATTTTTGGACTTTCCAAAAATCAGGGATGTTACAGACTACCACCCTTAAAAGAAATCTCGTCCCGAGATTTGGGAAGGATAGAAAGAAAGATTGGGTAACTGGGTTCCAGAACAAACTTGGTGGCTACCACCCTTAAAAGAAACTTTTGTGGGTAGTCTATTTTCATTAGATTAGAGTGTAGATTGATTCTAGATTAGCTTGAGTAGATCTTTCCTTTGTGGTAGAGGTGTAGACCAACATAGGTATGTTGTACTACCTTTGACACTGAGGGGTCACTCTTTGGGTCAATCAAAAGCCTTTGGTTCACTCTCAACTTGGTCTTTTGATATCCTTGGAAATCTTTCATCCTGTTGTTGTCATCCTTGAAGGCAAACACCATGCCATTTCTAAGGAAACTCTCATGTTAGGAAAACTCACATTGCTTGATAGCTCCAAGGTTAGCTTGATCCTTATTAGGCAGTTGGCATTGATCATGGATGTGATTGTTCCTTCACACAGAAGAAGGAAATTTGATACTAGCATTCCTCAAATGGGATGGCTTGTGTCTCAATAGGGTAAAGGTTGCATGATTCCAAATGGTTCTCACTATGGTTGGTGAATGAGTATGGTGTTGGTTTTGGTCTAGTAGGGATGAGTAGAGATTTAGAAAGATGGCTAAGGAAGGTTCTTATCCAAAATAGTAGATCAAGGAAACTCATCTTACAAACAACACATAACAAACATATAGCAACACATTCATCACACCAAACAACATGGTTTTTTTTTTGAAAATAAACTAATATTGTCATACCACACTCATTGGTATGATCAATACACTAATCGTGTTTCGTGTCTCCCAACTTGGTTACATCTCATGGTGGTCTCATCTATATCTTCTTGAGCTTTTCTTCATATTCTTCTCTCCATGTCTTGAGGTGTTCTTGATTGTTGGGAAGTCTATGTTTTTCTTCAAATTCTTCAAAAATCTTGAGTGTAGGTCTTCATGTGGTGAAAATACTTCTTGCACTTCTTGGTATGGTCATCAACAATCTTGCCTTGATGGTATTCAAGAAGTAGGTCATCTAGAAAATTTTGAAGGTGAATAGTAGATGAGAGGATATGAGAAAGATTAAGATGATTGTTTTGTTTCTAGAAAGTTTGAACATAGAAAATTTTCAATCCTAGGGTCTTTTCCAAACTTAGGGTCTCGAATTCTACAGGCAACACAATGCTCTGATACCATTTTGTAGCATCCCAACTTTTAATAAAGATGGAATACCTGTGTTTATTGTGCTAGTCCCTGGATCAATTGCTAGCACCACAGTACAAAATGAAATATCATGCAAATGCATCAAATTCTATTACATCGCATGATCCAGTCTTTACAAAATAGGATTACAACTTGCATAGTCTTAGAAGACTAGCAGAAAAGAAAGAAATACAGCGGAAAACATAGTACAACATTGAGCCCATCTTCTTCATGTGCCACAGGCAAAACATGTTGGCGATAGTCTCGAGATCCTAAACGAAATCCTCACTCGTCTTCAGAAACATCTGCAATATGGAATATGCAGCCACAAGGGAGTCAATACAATTTAATGTATTGGCAAGTAACACTATGGTGGATATAAATGGCAAGACTAATACTACATGCTTATTTGGCTGAGTGGAGTTTTGGCTAAGTTTGCATAAAGCCAGTTTTCTCCTATCACTTTTGTAAAACCAACTTTTCTTTTCAAAAGGGTGGCAACATTGGATTAAGATCCAGGCACCACAATACTGTTCACTTGGTCAAAATTTTACTTATTGAAATTGATGATGAGATTCTTCCGTCAATCCTTGTCCAGTTGCTCATAATTGTCCATAACCGGGGACACGGCTAAGATCTTAGTTTGTTGACTCTGCAGAGGTTGTGCACTTTCACCCTTTGTCTTCAATTAGCCCAAACATCCTATACACCCGGAGTGCATCATGGAAAGGAGAGAATTGAGACGAGATCTTTCAGAAGAAGAAGTCCAAACCCACCGGCAAGACCCGTTCCACCTATAATTTTGCTACATCTGCTTGTCAAGCCTGGGCTGAACCCTCACAACTTAATTGATCAAGACAGAGCCCATATTGTCAAAAGGCTGCACGGGAAGCTACTAGATTTAGAGGGACATAGTAATCTCTTTGTTCCTGGGTGGCCATCCTCAAGTGACAACCTCAAGTGGAATAACCCTTAGATAAGGGCCCTGAGGAAACACTCAACATAACCCATTCTTACCACTTCCACCCAGGTGGTTCATTCATTAGTTATACTTAGATTTTTCCTCAACATCTAGTAAAACAATTTGTAACATTGCATAGCACCTAGTAAATTCTAAGGCTATCAAAATAACAAGGTAAAAGGGGTGGCTACACACTACTAGGATAATAGCATAGCACAGTATAACTTAGTAAAATTTCCTATCATGCATACTACTAAAAATCAACTAATGCATATAGAAAATAATGGGTAGTTGATGATGTGTTACTTGCCTTGTTGAAGTTGGTGAAGGTATCACACTCTCTTCACAAAAGATCGTTGCTCTCCGTACAATCTATTCATTGAAAACACAATAACAAAATAAACAAGCATCCTAGCAATCAAACACATAGGTGGAGAAAGCAAAAATAGCAAATGTCATAACAGAGGGGTTGGACTAAGTTGGCTAGGACAAGGTCAAAGTTTGAGTTTTGAAAGATTCATTTCATAATGGTTCAACACATTGTTAAGGAGTTTCCAAAGGTTTACTTGGAAAGGACTAGGTTGAGTTTGATGTTATATAACTTTATTATAACCATACTTGTCGAGGAAGTTCCAAGAGTTCACTGAGAATAAACATATTACTTTTTCAACTAAAGTAATACCTGCAAGCACTTGGTCATATTCACCTTCAAAAATATTTAAGTGACTATGTTAGTATTTTCCATTGTGGTTAGGGTAGGTCTACTAATTTCATCATCAAAGGGAAAATATTACTAAGTCTTGGGTTTTCCATTTGGGTCAATGGTTGGACAAAAACAACTTGTTATTCTTCAACTTGTGTGAATTGCTTCTAGACCTCATGTGATTGCCTTCTTGAAGATCATCATCATGCCATCTATTGTAGTTTCCTCCTTGTTGTTAATCTTCTCTTGAACTTGATAAACCTTCATGGCTTTCACTTCACTAATTGGTTTGGGTATGGGAAGGGCAAAAATACCACTAAGTCCAATTGGAAAGAAAATAAGAAAAAGATAGAAAGAGAGAGGGAGATGTTTTCTTCTGGATTTCTTCACACTTGTACTTCCTTGAGTTTCCTCTAGTGGTGGAGTCTTTTCTTCAAAATTTCTTCATTGATCCTCCTTGTATTCTCTTCATGTTGCCACCAAGTTGAAAGTGAAGAGCCTTCTATTGCTTGAGTCTTGTTTTTCATTTGCTAACTTGATGGATTCTTGAAGCAAGAATAGGGGGATGGAGGGGTAGATAGAAACCTATAGTACTAGTGTTTGAGGTTCACTACTTGGTCTCTTAGAAGGTTTACATACAAGGGACTTGGTATTGGATTCAAAATGGCCACAACAAACAATGGTAGAAAGAAATAGAAACAAAATTTAAGGCATAATAACTAGATGGACTACTATGATGGATTTTGGCTAAAATACATGGTCATGGTCCAAGGGTGTCCAAAATGGTTGGGCAAGGTTGTTTTTGGTTCAAGGTTGTCAAATGGAACAATTTTGCAAAAGGAACTATATTGAAATTATTTATAGAAATTAATTTATGTCAAAAATACTCAAATAGACAACTAAATTCTAAATTCAATTTTAATTTGTTCAATTATTATTTTGGGACAGAGTATATGAAAGTACACATCCTAAGGTTTCCAAATATATTTTATTTGCAATTTTTGGATTTGTAGAATTTGAATTATGCCAAATTTCATCAAACAAGCATATTTGAATTTGAACAAATTTAAGTTTGTCAAATTTGAATTTGGCCAGTGCCAAAAGTTTCTACATGTTCTGGTGATTTCAAAAAGTCCAAGATTGCTAAATTTGGCTTCATGGATCAAAAGTTATGATAGAACTAAGATGCAGGGACTAATCTGTAAAACTGCCAATTTATTCTAGCGGGAGAAAATTTTAAATTACAGGCTGGCCACGTGGCTGGATCTGATTGGTCGCACATGCTGACTGGACGCTGACTGGGCTGTGCTGACTGGGTTTAAGTGATTTGATCTGGATCGTTAGATCCAGATCTGAGGGTGGCATACCCCTTCGTTGAGGGGATCTAATCGTGGCCCTTCGTGGTAGATCGAACGGACAAGAGAGGGGGAGGGGTCTCACCGGAGTTGGCTCGCCGGAAAATGGCGATGGCGGCGGTGCTGCTCACGGGAGGTTGACGGCGGCGCGTTCCGGTGTGCCTCCGGGCTAGGGGAGACCACGGTGACGCTCAGCGCGGCACGGCGAACTCGCGGGTGGCCACGGCGCTTGCTCGCGCGAGCTCGTGAGGTGGCGCAGGGCAGACGGGGTGGCGGCGAGCTCCGGCGGCCTCGGGAGTGGATGGCGCGGCTATCCTGCTGCGAAAAAAAATCGAGCAAATGCATCAATCGATGCACACGAGCTAGGGGAGGAGAGGTGGCTAGAAAAGGGAGGAGGGGAGTCACGGGTGTCGCCGGAATCGAAGAAAATGGGCCGCGGGCAGGAGCTTTTCCGGCGAGGAAATCCGAGAGCGTGGGGGCATGAAATCAAATGGTTCCAGAGGGGAAATGACGAGGCATTGGAGGGATTTAAGGGGGAGGCCCTGGGGCAATCAATCCCGCACTTAACGACGAGCAATCAACGCGAGAATTTTTCGGGAGAAAACTTCTCCTTCCGTTTCCACAGGTTGATGACGATGATGACGTCATCATGACGTCATCCCTTTTTTTCTTTTAATTTCTGTTTATCTAATTAAATCATAATTTCTGTTTTAAGTGTCCAAATGACATGAGACAAATTTCTAAATTCTTTAAATTTCAAGTACTTTCCAACAGTACCATTTTTGGAAACAAAATCATCATATTTTATTTTTGAATTTGGGAATTTGAATAATTCCTTAATAGTCACTTAATGTGATTTTTAATTTAAAAATTTATAATTCAAAGTTATTGGTCTATTATAATTTCAGTAGCTTTATGATGATCAAATATTACTTTCCAAAACCATTTCAAAGTGTTTTCATCTCTTTTATGTTTTGAAAATTATAATTAATTCACTAATAGAACTTAATATCATTTTAAAATAGAAAATAATAAAAATGGGGTTTTTGATTAAATAAAATTTCAGAGACATTAAACATGTCCAAAAACTATTTTTGAAAGTCATTTCACATCACTTTTATATTTTATAAATTTAAGATTTCAGTGTTTTACAAATAGTAACTTTATTTCATTTTAAAATATAGAAAATTATAAATTGATGTTATTGTCTAAATAAAATCTCAGAGACATTTTACAAGTCATATATTAGTTTTTGGAAAGCCATTTTTAAACCACTTTCACATTTTATAATTTTATGATTTGAGGGATTTACTAATAGTAACTTAATGCTATTTAATTAGTTCATATCAATTAATTATTATTGTTGATCAATAAAATTTAGAGTAAAACCATAAGTCATAATATTGTTTTCAAAACCTTTTGTTATGTTATTTTCAAGCAATGCATTTTATTTTCACACCTTTATGTTTAAAACTTGGAATAACAACTAAAGGTTATTATTAATAATTTTATTCTCCTCAAATACTTTTAAGGCCTAGAACTTTATTAAGGGTTATAAATAATTGTGTAATGTTGCCATAAACTATCTTCAGATTAATATTGGAGTTGTAAACATTTTAGGTAAAGGTTTGCTACTAAAAATATATTCCCTTTATATAATAATAAATTTATTTTTGAAAAAGGTTTTAGAGTTTAAGGAACAAGGCATAAATGGATGGGTAAACTCATTTTCATTGAATTATGTATTATTCCCCTTTGTTTCTTGTTTGTAATTTGGTTCTTGGTGACTTGCATAACATGAAAACAAAAAGTTTCAAATTTTAGTGATTTTTGGACTTTCCAAAAATCAGGGATGTTACAAGTATCAAGGTCACAAGTATATAAAGTATCAATTTCATCAAATAATGTATGAGTTAAAGAGTTACTATCATTGGGAGGTAGAACTGGGTAGCTCCATTGTTCCTCCTCTTGATCATCACTCTCCTCCTCTTTTTCATCCAATGAGCTTCCAGATTCAGCAGTTTCTTCTTCCATAGGTTCCTGCAAGGCATTATTCTCTTCCTTAGGTTGAGAGCATTTATTAAGATATTCCATTATCTAGTAATTACAATCCTTGTAATTATCAAAGAAATATTAAAGTATAGCATAAATCTCATATTTATAGGGTGCATCATCAATACTTTCAAGTAAATATGCAATTTCGAATGCACCCTTCCAAGCAATAAATTCTTCAATTTGTTCCACATCATATAATTCATAATTTCCCTTAACATAAGAAGATATGGTAACATTATCATTATACTCACACTGAAAAGGTAGGTGTTTATACCTCCTACAGCAGCAGTTTTATCAAAGCAATATGTAACATTATAAGTAGAGCACAAGTTTTTAGCATAGTCATGCAATTTATTAATTTGCTCCCATAAGTGTATCCCTTTTTGTGACAAGAGGTGTTCCTTATAATATTTTTGTTGTTCATCTGTGAACTCGCCTTGCCTATAAGATCTAGTTTCAAAGACATCAAACATTGATAGCAAGCATGATAAAGCAAAAATAACAACTAGAATAAGAACTAATTTTTTTTGTGTTTTTGACAAAGAGAAGAAAACAAGACAAAATAAAATGAACTAAGAAAAACAAAAACAAAGAAAAGAGATTGGAACTGAGAGACTCCCCTTGCAGAAATTCTCTTCCTCCCCGGCAACGGCGCCAGAAAAGTGCTTGATGCGTGTAGACACACGTTCGTTGGGAGACCCGAAGGGGAAGGTATGAAGAGTGCAACAGCAAGTTTCCCTCAGAAAAGAAACCAAGGTTGAATCGACCAGTAGGAGGAAGGAGTAACTTCAGAAGGTGAAGCAGCTGAGATGGAAGGGCGCACTACCGGTTCAGAAGCAACGTGGAACCTGCACAACACAATCAAATCACTTTGCCCCAACGAAGCAGTGAGGTTGTCAATCTCACCAATTTTGCTGAACACAAAGAGGTTAAACGTATGGTGTGTGATACGTCTCCAACGTATCTATAATTTCTGATGTTCCATGTTGATATTATGCCAATTGCTACATGTTTTCCGTATGTTTTCCTACGTTTTCTTACGTTTTCTGGGACTAACCTATTAACAAGATGCCAAGTGCCAGTTCCCTGTTTTCTGCTGTTTTTTATTTCAGAAAAGTTGTTCTGGAAATATTCTCGGAATTGGACCCCACGAATCCCGAAGTTCCTATTTTCCCCGTAGGGGGGCCACATGGTGGCCACACCATAGGGTGGCGCGTGTCCCCCCTGGTCGCGCTACCTGGTGGTGTGGGTCCTCTCGCCACCCCCTGATGTCGCCCTTTCGCCTATTTATACTCCCTCGAGGGAAAACGCTAAAAGAATCGACCTTTTCAACAAAATACATTCGTAGCTCTGTCGTCGCTGCCGACAAGTTTTGGGGGATAGATCTCTGTTCTGGCACCCTGCCGGGACGGGGAAGTGCCCCCGGAACCATCTCCATCGACTCCACCGGCATCTCCATCGCCGTTGATGTCTCCTATGATGATGAGGGAGTAGTTCTCCATCGAGGCTGAGGGCTCTACCAATAGCTATGTGGTTTATCTCTCTCTCCCATGGTGTGATCTATATGTGATCGTGAGCTTTGTAATCTTGTTGAATAAGTAGATGTTAGTCTTCATCTTGTGCTATTCAAGTGTTTTATTAATATGAACTTTGGAGTCACCTTGTCCCGCGGTGTGAAGGTGAAAGTGTGCACATCGTGTGTGTCTCCTCTATGAATTTTGGTGTTTGTCTAGTACCTTCTAGGGAGCTCATAGTGACAGCGTGGGGTTAACTAGACATGGGAATGCTTACTTTAAGGAATGTTTTTTGCAGCCCTACGCAATGATTAATGTTCGTTATCCAACCGGAGAGGGTTAAGAGTAGAATAGTTAAGAGAAGATATTTAGTTATTCAATTATGTGATCATTGTTGAGAGTGTTCACTAGTGAAAGTAGGATCCCTAGGCCTTGTTTCCAAGCATTGAAACACCGTTTTCCGCCTGTTCTGCTACATGTTTGCTTGCTGCCATATTTATTTCAGATTGCTATTATTACTTATAACCATCCATATTACTCGCATTTCACTATCTCTTCGCCGAACTAGTGCACCTATATACCTGAAAAGTATATTGGGTGTCTTGGGGACACAAGAGACTTCTTGTATCTTAATTGCAGGGTTGCTTGAGAGGGATATCTTTGACCTCTACCTCCCTAAGTTCGATAAACCTTGGGTGATCCACTTAAGGGAAACTTGCTGCTGTTCTACAAACCTATGCACTTGGAGGCCAAACACTGTCTACAAGAATAGAAGCGTGCGTAGAAATCAAGCTCTTTTCTGGGACCGTTGTCGGGGAGGTAAGGTAAAAGGTTCTCACATCCTCGGGTGTGAGTGCTCGAAGTTATTTTCTTTAGATTCTATAATTTTATCTTTTTGTTTCTTGTTTTCACTAGTTAGGCTTATTTTTAGTTATTCCTTGTTTTTATATTTACTAGTTAGACTTAATGGAAAACAACAACAAAATGAGAGAGCTTTATAATATTTATCTTGAGTTAGCACATGGAGTGTTTGAAGAGAAAAATAAAAAAACCTATGGAGCTTTATTTGCATGCTAATAGCAATGTTATTAGTATGAATTCTTTGAACACCATTATTGCTAATGCTATGGAAAAGTCTAAGCTTGGGGAAGCTAGTTTATATGAAAATGATCTTTTTAGTTCCCCAAGCATGGAGGAGAAAATTTTCTTTGATGATGAGCCTACGCCTGTTACATATAGTAGTTATCATGATTGGGAAAAGGACACTACTTTTGATATTGAAAATGATGATTTAGAAAGCTCTAAACTTGTGGATGATGTGTTTGAAAATCCTTTTTCTACTGATTATTATATGATTGATACATCTCCTCCTAGTAAAAAGGATGATATGTTTACAAATGAACACATTTTGAAGGATAACTATTATATTGCTTATGATGATATTATTCTTCCTATATATGATGATTACAATGATGAATATGATATTTTCAGTCCACCTACTATTGAGGAGAAAATTTATTTTGATGATACTATGCCTCCTATATTTGATGATTATGGTGATGAAAATAATAATGATAGCTATTTTGTTGAATTTGCTCGCACTACTATTAATAAGAATGACTATGCTTATGTGGAGAGTATTAATTCTTTTATGCATGTGGCTCATGATAAGAATATTTATTGTGATAGTTATATAGTTCATTTTATTCATGATTCTACTGAAAGTTATTATGAGAGAGGGAAACATGGTTTTATGCATATCAACAATATTAAGTTTCCCCTCTTTATGTTGAAATTTTTGAAGTTGCACTTATTTTGTCTTCCTATGCTAATCACTTTGTGCTTCGTTGACTTGTTTTTATACAAGATTATTTTTCATAGGAAGTGGGTTAGACTTAAATGAGTTTTATATTTGATTCTTGATGATCTCTTTTGCTTCAATTCATATTTATCATGTGAGCATCTTCTCAAATTATCATGCCTAGCTAAAAGGCTTTAAAGAAAAACGCTTCCGGGAGACAACCCGTTTTATTTCTCCGTTTTCAACCCTTTTTCCGTCGTTTATTTTTGTTTTCTTTGCACCTGGGTGTTTTCTATTTCCTTAGAAACCCCTCTGTATCTTTTCTTTTGTGTCTTTTTTGAGCCAAGTAAAGCTTCTAGTGGAAACTTGAGACTATATTTCGGATTTCTGCGCATGAAACAGATTTCTGCTGTCCACTGTTAAATTCGTATAAAATCACAGAAAATTCAAAATGACCTGAGTTTTTTGTGTGTAATCTTGGGCTATATACGAAACTTTTCTTAGTTGAATTTTTTTTATTTGAGCAACAGAAGATTTTTGAAAAAAAAATCATCTTTACCTGCTGTCCTGTTTTGACAGATTTCTGCCAATAATCGCATTTGCATCTTAATCTCTTTCTTTTTGTGTTTTTTTTGAGAAAAAGAGTTTTAAAATAAGTTGTGAAAGTAACTAATGTGTTTATTAGTGTTAGGCTTGTGTTGAAACTGAACCGTGCGAATTTATTATTTCGATTTGCACTAACGTTGCTAATGAAGATTGAGAGAAGTTTGGTGTGAAGGAAGTTTTCAAGGGTCAAGAGAAGAGGATGATATGACGTGGTCAAGAAGAGTGAAGAGCCTAAGATTGGGGATGCCCCGGAGGTACATCCCAGAAAATTCCAAGAAGACTCAAGCATCTAAGTTGGGTGATGCCCAAGGCATCCCCTTCTTCATCGACAAATTATCAGGTCACTTCTAGTGAAACTATATTTTTATTCGGTCACATCTTATGTGCTTTACTTGGAGCGTCTTTTATTTTTGCTTTCAGTTTGTTTAGTTTTCTTTGCTGTAGTTTATGGTTGGATATTATCATACTTGTGTGGGAGAGAGACACGCTCCGTTTTCATTGCATAGAACACTCTAGTTTTCATTCTTATTGTTCTGTGAGTGTTCAGTTTTTGCTAGTACTGCGTTTAGCCTTTATTTTCATGCATCTCTTATTTAGAGATGTTAGTAATCTCTAGTTTTCATTGCTATATGCTTAGAGAGAGTTTTTGTTGTCATATATATGTGCTTGGTTGAGAATAGAAATGCCTATGTGGTAGTTGGTATAGTGGAAAAATTCGCATGGTCTTGTAGATCACTAAACTGCTTCACTTGAATCACTGCTGTTGTTTTGAGATTAATTTGCTTAATGGATAAACGGGAAGGACTAGTAAGTATAAAATTTTAATGGTTGGTCTAAGAAACTTGAAACTATGCCACACTTAAAATTAACAGCTGGTAGAAACAATGGTATATGATTGCTACGAGTGATACATTTTTTATCGGACTTTTGTTACGCGCTACGGTCGGGTTAGCTAACAGTGACTTTTCACTGCCATGGACCCTCTTGGAGTGATTTGCATTGTGCCTTGTAAGATTATTTGCTTGCTATAATATTTTAACTTGTGAGTCTATGTTGAGGTTCCTTGCACTTCCACCATCCATATTTGCTAGCCTCTTCGGCACTGTGCATTGCCCTTTCTCACATTGAGAGTTGGTGCAAACTTCGCCAGTGCATCCAAATCCTGTGGGAGGACTTTCTTCTCCTACACATAAACCCATATATTCTTCCTCAAAACATCCACCATACCTACCTATCATGGCATTTCCATAGCCATTCCGAGATATATTGCTGCACAACATCCACCTCCATTATGTTACTTGATGATGAGCTTCATGGTTATTTATGCATACTGCTACACTGGCACGAGCATGCAGTTGGATACATCAGAGATATTCCATTATGAGTTATGATTACTAAAAGTGTGATGATTCATTGTAATATAGGATGTTGCCCCTACCGGTGAGGATGTATAAAATAAAATAAATGAAAAAGCCCAAAAAGAAAAAAGGGCCAAAGAGAGAATAAAGAGAGAGGGGGCGCATCACTATCCTTTATACCACACTTGTGCTTCATGTTTAGCACCAATGCTTCAGTTTGGAGAAAGTTTTCATATTATCATTCATTCATAACTATGTGGGGAACTTTACATTATAGAACTTGGCTTGTATATTCCAATGATGAGCCTCCTTAAATGAGCTCTAGGTCTTCGTGAGCAAGAAAGTTGCATGCACCCCCACTAGTTCCATTGGAGAGCTTTCAAACACTTATAGATCTATGTGCATCCGTTGTGTGGCAATCCCTAGTCCTTCCATAGCTTCGGTTGTAAGACTTTCTCTTGTCTAATGACCACTTTCAGCTTTGTGAGCCTTTCTTCCATTGAACTTCCAAACCACCCATAATGTTCTCTTTGCCATAACATCCCGGTGCCAGGGACCAACGCAGAACACTTGCTTGTTTTTAGTGTGCAAATAGTTTAAGATTCAAGCATTGCATCGTGTGGAAAGCTTGACTTGATCCTAACAGGGGTTGTGAAGATCGTTTGACATGCATGATATTGTTGTTCCTGAAAGCTTAAATCATCTCTAATAAACTTTGCACGGTTGATAGTCTTTTAGTATTGATTCATTAATTTTTTTGCCTCTTTATTCTTATTTTTTTACGCATTACTTATTGATATCAAATATAGATCACAACTTTAGTTCATTTGTTTCTAGTTTACATGCTCTACTTTACATATTATGATCAAGATTGTGTGGTAGCATGTCACCTTAGAAATTATTTTGTTTTATAGTTTACCTACTCGAGGACGAGTTGGAACTAAGCTTGGGGATGCTTGATACGTCTCCAACGTATCTATAATTTCTGATGTTCCATGTTGATATTATGCCAATTGCTACATGTTTTTCGTATGTTTTCCTATGTTTTCTTACATTTTCCGGGACTAACCTATTAACAAGATGCCAAGTGTCAGTTCCCTGTTTTCTGCTGATTTTGATTTCAGAAAAGGTCTAGAAATATTCTCTAAATTGGACCCCACGAATCCCGAAGTCCTATTTTACCTCGAGGCTTCCAGAAGTCCCGAAGAGCCCCGGAGGGGGGCCACAGGGTGGCCACACCATAGGGTGGCGCGGGTCCCCGTAGCCGCGCCACCTGGTGGTGTGGGCCCTCTGGCCACCCCCTGACGTCGCCCTTTCACCTATTTATACTCCCCCAAGGGAAAACCCTAAAAGAATCGACCTTTTCCACAAAATACATCCTTAGCTCCGCCGCCGCCTACAAGTTTCGGGGGACATATCTTTGTTCTGGCACCCTATCGGGACGGGGAAGTGCCCCGGGAACCATCTCCATTGACTCCACCACCATCTCCATCGCTGTTGCTGTCTCCTATGATGAGGAGGGAGTAGTTCTCCCTCGAGGCTAAGGGCTCTACCGGTAGCTATATGGTTCATCTCTCTCTCCCATGGTGTGATCTATATGTGATCGTGAGCTTTTTAATCTAGTTGAATAAGTATATGTTACTCTTCATCTTGTGCTACTGAAGTGTTTTATTAATATGAACTTTGGAGTCACCTTGTCCCGCGGTGTGAAGGTGACAGTGTGCACATCGTGTGTGTCTCCTCTATGAATTGTGGTGTTTGTCTAGTACCTTCTAGGGTGCTCATAGTGACAGCATGGGATTAACTAGACATGGGAATGCTTACTTTAAGGAATTTTTTTTTGCAGCCCTACACAATGATTAGTGTTCATTATCCAACCTGAGAGGTTTAAGAGTAGCATAGTGAAGAGAAGATATTTAGTTATTCAATTATGTGATCATTGTTGAGAGTGTCCACTAGTGAAAGTAGGATCCCTAGGCCTTGTTTCCAAGCATTAAAACACCATTTTCCGCTTGTTCTGCTACATGTTTGCTTTCTGCCATATTTATTTCAGATTGCTATTATTACTTATAACCATCCATATTACTCGCATTTCACTATCTCTTCGCCGAACTAGTGCACCTATATACCTGACAAGTATATTGGGTGTGTTGGGGACACAAGAGACTTCTTATATCTTAATTGCAGGGTTGCTTGAGAGGGATATTTTTTACCTCTACCTCCCCGAGTTCGATAAACCTTGGGTGATCCACTTAAGGTAAACTTGTTGTTGTTCTACAAACCTCTGCACTTGGAGGCCCAACACTGTCTACAAGAATAGAAGCGTGTGTAGACATCAGTGTGGAAAACAGTAGGAACAATATGAGAGCAGTATGAAAGCAGTAGGCGTTTATCAGTATGAGGAAAAAGGACCGGGGTCCACAGTTCACTAGTGGTGTCTCTCCGAGAAAGATAAATAACATGTGTGGTGAACAAATTACAGCTGGGCAATTGATAGAAATGAAGGCTGCACCGTAGTGCATAAGCAAGACATAAAGATTACTATGTGATTCATGCGGGCATTACAACAAGATACATAGACCGTTATTCAACTGCAAGCAACAGATAATCGCAGTAAGCAAAGTGTGTAATGTAAACAATAAAATCATCCTTAGAAAAAGCATTGTGGTTTTCTCCCTAATGGAAACATCATATCCTCCATCCGTCATGTTTTTGTCACTCGAGCAGAGATGAAAAGGAGGCATGAATCCACTATCGAGCATAAATACTCCCTCTTGGAGTTACTAGCATCTACTTGGCCAGAACATCTACTAACAACGGAGAGCATGCAAGATCATAAATAACATATGCATGAAGATAATTTGATAGATTGATAATCAGAAGACATAGCATTCAACATTCCTCATATCCCAGCAAACACAACATGTAGCATTACATAGAGATGATCTTGATCATGTTAGGTAGCTCACAAGATCTAAACATGAGGCACAAAGTGGAGAAGACAACCATCTAGCTACTGCTATGGACCCGTAGTCCAGGGATGAACTACTCACACATCACTTCGGAGGAGGGCATGGTGGTGTAGACCCCTCCGGTGATGATTTCCCCCTCCGGCAGGGTGCCGGGGAGAGCTCCAGAACACTCCCAATCTCGAGATGATGGTGACGGCAGCCTCGGGTGTTTCTCGGGTAAAAGTGGGATCTCCTTAGGGTTTACGCCTCGGGGGGAATAAATAGGCAAAAGGACAGAGGAGGTGGAGGCTCAGGGGCCCACACCACCCCTGGCGTGGCCAAGGGGGGCGCCACCCTATGGTGTGGGCCCCTGAGGCCCCCCTCCGGGTCTCTTTGGGACTCCGTGGAACCTCCAGGATTTCTAAGACTTCCGGGCTTCAAATTTTCCAATTCCGCGAATATTTCCAGAACAACTTTTGTGAAACTAAAAACAGCAGAAAACATGGAACTGGCTCTATGGCATCTTGTCAATAGGTTAGTCTGGAAAATCAATAAAAATGACATAAAGTGTATAGCAAACATGTGGGAAACAATAAGAAAACAACATGGAACATCAGAAATTAAGGATATGTTTATGACGTATCAGCAAAGTGTGTAATGTAAACATCTTTGTTTTCTCCCTAATGGCAACAACACATCCTCCATCCGTCATGTTTCTATCACTCGAGCACAGATGCAAAGGAGGCATGAACCCAATATCGAGCATAAATACTCCCTCTTGGAGTCACTAGTATCTACTTGGCCAAAGCATCTACTAACAACGGAGAGCATGCAAGATCATAAATAACATAAAAATGAAGACAACATGATAGATTGATAATCAAGAGACATAGCATTCAATAATCATCGGATCCCAGCAAACACAACATGTAGCATTACAATAAGATGATCTCGATCATGTAGGAAAGCTCACGAGATCTAATCATGAGGCATAAATAGGAGATAACAGCCATCTAGCTACTACTATGGACCCGTAGTCCAGGGATAAACTACTCACGCATCACTCCGGAGGCGGGCATGGTGGTGTAGAGTCCTCCGGTGATGTTTTCCCCTCCCGGCAGGGTGACAGGGAGAACTCCAGAACCCTCCCGATCTCGGGTTGATGATGACGGCGGTCTCGGGTGTTTTTCGTGGAAAAGTGGTATATTTTTAGGGTTCACGTATCGGGGAATAAATAGGCGAAAGGGCGATGGCGGTGGGCGCCCGAGGGGCCCACATCACCCCATGGCGTGGCCGGGGGTGCGCCGCCCTATGGTGTGGCCCCCCTCCGGGCCTCTTTGGGACTCCGAGGAACTTCAGAAATTCTAAGACTTCCATGCTTCGAATTTTCTAATTCCGAGAATATTTCTAGAACAACTTTTTTGAAACTAAAAACAACAGAAAACAGGAACTGGCTCTGTGGCATCTTGTCAATAGGTTAGTCCCAGGAAATCGATAAAAAATGACATAAAAATTAAGAAAAACATGTAGAATATGGCATGAAAGAAACATGGAACATCAGAAATTAAGGATACGTTTATGACGTATCAGGGTGGTCTTGGTTTCTCCCGGGACGGCCGGAGTCGACAACGATGTGCGGAGGCAGTAGCTAGGGTTTAGGTTTCTTTTCACAAAGAAAGAGCAAATGCGTGCGGGAGAAAGAGAGCAGAGTGTGATATGCAGACGTCTTCGTTGCTCCTTATCTTGGCGAGGTCATCGAGAAGGAGGTGGCCCTAAGGTGGTTGCAGCATCGACACATAGGCATCCTCCTTTGCCTTCTGGCGGGAGGTTGAGGAAAGAAATAATCATTTCTCGGAAAACCCCCTGGTAGTTTAGCAAAAATTACTTTAAAGTCCTTCTATTGTAAAAATTAAGAGAAAACCTTTGTTTTCTAGACATGTTTGTAAACAGAAAAAAATTAAAAAAAAAAATTAGATCCTTATAAAAAATGCAACATCGCCATGTTTTTCTTTGGTGAAATTGAACAAGATTTGAATTATTAACTAGGGTGTTCAATTTAAGTGATTTTTATTTTCTCTCAATTAAAATTTTCAAATGGATTTAAAGTTATTTTAGGCATGATTAACATGAGCACACACAACAAACATATGGGTCCTAAAGTGATGTGTTTCTCATTGTACAATTTTTAGATACAAGTTATTAAGGAAATAATTTGTAAAACTACTTAGTAGTGCTTTTTATGAATTGTAGACTATGTTATCAACTAAGGAATTTATTCTTAGACATGCCAAATGATTTTTATTAGGTAATGGTCTTATTTTCTTATATGAGGCTTTGTTATTTCCATATTTGAGGTTCTTATTAATTTTTGTGGACATTTCCTTATATTTTGTGTAAGCCATGTTCGATATATTACTTACTTCATCAAGTGGAAAACATGAGTGACTTTGGCTCTTATGAATACTTAATATCAATATAATCTTGCTTGTTTGTTTTCCACACAGGTTCCAAATATAGCTATTATCCAATGTTGTTTTTAGAACATGTAATCATTTGCATGGTTATGTGTAGTTGTTTTTTTATTATATATTTGTCTTATGTATGAGGAGGATCTGGGAAACAAGATAGTTAATCTTGTTACCATCTACCTCAACATAACACAAGACATTTGGATGCAATGGCTTGTCATTATTTTTTACTTGATAATTGTTTCCATTAAATATATTATTATGTGCTCCTCATCTCTGATGATCCTGACAAGGCATAGAGGTTCTAGGTTCTTTAATATTACCTAATGATACACTAGATAATTTCTTATGCTAGGCTTCCTTACTAAATCAGTGTTGCTCCTTTTTCACTTTTGTTGCCTGATGTACTTGTCTCTAGTTTCCACATGTATTATGTTATCACCTTTGTCCTTTGTAAGTGGGTTCATCTCTTGGATTCCAACCTCAACTGTCTCACCCTCGTGGTGAAGACAATCAATTACTCCAAGAAAATATTTCTCTTAGATGATTATAAAAGAATGTAGGTATATTTTATGACATCAATTTACCCTATGCGTATAAGAAGATTTTGTTGACAAGTTAGCTAGTCTTGCCCCCAATTTACTTTTCACATACAAATGGCTGATGTATACTAGGTTGTCCAGCCTTCTATTTGTGTATGACACTCAAGTGTTTGAGTATACAAAAGTGATATGTTAACAAGGTCCGAAATCTTGTTACCAAACTTCTTCTATATTACACGAACCTTGGAATATCCTACTATTTCTGGAGGAACTAATAAGATCAGATTAAGATATAAGAGTTTCCAAATACTCTTATGAGGGATTGGAATATCACTTCTAGAACACTCTAGAGAATCCTTCTACATGTCTTCTTGTCGGAGTTCCTCCTTTCTTATGGTTTGCTTTACTTGCAGAATGACTTCGAACAGATTGGGAAACAAGAAAATAACATGGTCTAGACAAAGTAGAAAGATCTAGATTAAGAGTTGGTTCAGGATTTTATTATCCTTCCATATGCTTCTCACTTTTTATTTCACATAAGATATGTATTTATTTCATATATGATTGGTTTTACTTATGTTTCAATTCAATTCCCCTAATAGAGGTTATAACTTGCTATTATTCATTAGTGGTATCCAGAGATACTTTAGTTGTTGAATGGTGGATTTGGGTAGGAATGTCGAGTGCTTATGGAATGGTGACTTAATATAGTAAGTTGTTCAAATGACCTCTTAATGTATTGAGGTCTCATATGCTCATTTGTGCAAAATGAATGAGACAATGAGCATATGAAGGTTATCGGGGTTTAATGATTTAAGTCATAACTGTTAGTTGTTTTCTCAAGGTTTCATGTTTTACTTTATATTCTTCTCATTATTATTTTGAGGTATGTACATATTCGATATATATGTTATTAATAACAATTATGTAATTTCCCACTTGTGGGTTTTAAATTAATGCTTCTTTATAGTATTTGTGTTCTATTGAACTTTGGTTATTTACTTATAAAGGTTCACTTACTAGTGGTGAGATGATTTATAAAGGTGTTGTGTGAATGGACTGATAACTTAAGAAGTTCATGTTTTAAAAGGACATAGATTCTTTGTTGATGAGATTTATTAAATTTTGCTTTACTAGTTTTAGGGAAACAAGATCCTCAGATATGTGATTTGGATACTCACCCCTCTTTGAACTCTATGCGCCTAGTTGTATTCTCCCAAGTCACTTATGGACTTGAGGTTAGGGTTGTTGAGAGTTAGTGTTGGTCATCACCAATTCTGGTTTGTGTTATCAAATGATTAGGTTTGTAGGATACTTCTTATAAAGATCACTCCAAATGTACTCTCGAACAGATGATCTAAACCCATTTCATCATGTCAAGGGAAACATTGGTCACTTTGCTTCGTTTGAACTTTCGCGCCAAAATTTCCCTTTTTTAGATGCATGCTTTGCAAATGCACATATTATATTTTGATCCTTATAACTTCCCAAACACTGGGATGTTACAGGCATCAAGGACGAGGGCTACTGGACACCGGGATGGAGCGGCCGGCCGGGCTATGGTGGAGGTGTCCTAGATGAGTGTCATCTAGGCCCGTCTGGTGGTGGTCTTGGTGGGATGGTGGTAAGCTCCTTCCCATTCGCGATGGTGGCAAGCCTCTCTGCGGTTTGTTGTTTTGTCCTTCCTGTTCCTTCTAGAGGACCTCGGGAAAATTGATTGGACCGGGATAAATCCTAGTGTGTGCTGACAACGGAGACGCCTGCGGGCGCCGTCTCCTCCTTGGAGGCGTCGTCGTGGCCTCATTCGGTATACCCCCGCAAGCACCGAGACAAATCGCAGATTCGGCTTCCATGGTGTCGTTTCCTTCTTGGAGATGTTGCCGAGGTTGCTTGTGGAGTCTCCGGATAGCATTTGCAGTCGACGGTGATCGATGTTCAGAGCATGATCTTCAGGGGCACAATGGACACCATTGGCGACGCTTCCTCGACGACACCTAACTCCGATCTGGTCGGGTTCTGTCGCTCATCCATTAACTTCATCTTGGCGCTTAGGGGTGGGCGGTGCATTGATCCGTGCCGTCTAGGAGGTAGGTAGGTCGTCTTAGTGAAGTGATACGTGATAAACGTATCCTTAATTTCTGGTGTTCCATGTTGTTTTCATGCCATAAGCTACATGTTTTCCTTACACTTTATGTCATTTTTATTGATTTCCTGGGACTAACCATCAACAAGATGCCATAGAGCCAGTCCCTGTTTTCTGATGTTTTTTCGTTTTAGAAAAGTTGTTCTGGAAATATTCTCGGAATTGGAAAATTCGAAGCTCGGAAGTCTTAGAATTCCCGAAGGTTCCACGAAGTCCCGAAGAGGCCCGGAGGGGGCCACAGGGGATGCACACCAAAAGGTGGCGCGCCCCTGGCCGCGCCATGGGGTGGTGTGGGTCCCTCGGGAGCCCACCGCCATCGCCCTTCCGCCTATTTATCCCCCCCCCCCCGATGCATGAACCCTAAAAATATACCACTTTTCCACGAAAAACACGCAAGGCCGCCGTCATCTTCAACCCGAGATCGGGAGAGTTCTGGAGTTCTCCCCGGCACCCTGCCGGAAGGGGAAATCATCACATGAGGGCTCTACACCACTATGCTCGCCTCCGGAGTGATGCGTGAGTAGTTCATCCTTGGACTACGGGTCCATAACAGTATCTAGATGGTTGTTCTCTCCTCTTTACGCCTCATGTTTAGATCTCATAAGCTGCCCTACATGATTGAGATCATCTTATTGTAATGCTACATGTTGTGTTTGCTAGGATCCGATGATTATTGAATGCTATGTCTCTTGATTATCGATCTATCATGTTATCTTCATGTGTATGTTATTTATGATCTTGCATGCTCTCCGTTGTTAGTAGATGCTCTGGCCAAGTAGATACTAGTAACTCCAAGAGGGAGTATTTAAGCTCCATAGTGGGTTCATGCCTCCTTCGCATCTGTGCTCGAGTGACAGAAACGTGACGGATGGAGGATGTGTTGTTGCCATTAGGAAAAAAATAACGATGTTCACATTACACACTTTGCTTACTGCAATTATCTGTTGCTTGCAACTTAATACCCAAGGTTTGTTCGGATGATATTCTAAGGGTGGATTATTAGTCATAGATGCAGTTGAATAACGGTCTATGAGTCTTGTTGCAATGCTCGCATGAATCACATAGTAATCATCATGTCATGCATGTTTCATTATCTTTCAATTGTCCAACTGTAATGTGACGCCCCGAGATCGGGCACTATGCAGACTTCAGCATTTCCGGCAAGATCCACATAATAACCGATTCCAGGTTGCCACTTGTGATAACATTACAACAGTTCACGAATAATCCGCAACAACAACAGAAAAGATATATACAAGACGACTCAAACGAGTCAAGGATACAACTGATACAATACAAAGATCCAAATGACAGCGGAAGAAACAACATAGTGCCCGACTAAGGACAAGATACAAATTGGACTAAGAGTCCTGAAGATAACCGATGGCGTCCAATCCCTGCCCAGGCCAAGCCGGAGGGATTCCCAAGCTAACGTCGTCAGACTTCAAACCTGTTGACTGCAATGTGGAATATGCAGCCACGAAATGGATTCGTGGGTCAGTACTATTAAGTACTAGCAAGTGGATAAACCATACTCACAAGATACCAGCGTAACCAATCATCACAAGATACAAATACTTTGGGTACAACGGAAAGGAAGGGATTATCGCAAAGAAGCGGCAGCGGGATGCACTAACTAACTACAGAGACGCGCTACAACATCCGGCTAAAAGAAAGGGATAAGATAGCGCGACAAAACCAACTATAACTACTCACCAAACAATACCCATCCAGTGTTACCCCCTACTAAGGAAGCAACCCAAGGAAAACTCACACTGTTGATTAAGGTGACATTCATTTTTATGGTGGAGGTAATCTATATTACTAGTCAAGTTATCATCGTTACGTGTAAGTTGTCTGAGTACTTGTTAGCCAGCACTTTCACCAAGTCATCCATAACCGCGGACAAAACGGCTTCTCGAGAAGATTAACCCTGCAGGGATGCACCAATTTGGCCGTACACGTAAGAATGACCCGCCAGATGGAAAGGCCCTTCCACCAAGCGAGGCACTCATCACAACCCAACTCTTCTTCGCATCAAGCCCAAAGAACCCCGTGCAATTGAGCGCACGACTAATCAAGCCCCACGAAGAAAAGGGGACCCTCATAGCACTCTAAGAACGTGTCTCCCTAAATGCCGACTACAAAAGTTCCACCCTGGCGCCAAGGGTTCGCACCTGCATATGCATGCGGCAAATGGAAAACCCGAACTAAATAAGGCGATTTGGACGAGATGCGAATCGAATCAAAGTTGCGGGGGGCGCCCATACTCGCTTCCCACATGCGGTTAGCGCGCTCATCATGGATCGGAGGACAAGACGCTTTTCCTAATTAAGGTCGACACCAGCAGGCCTCAAAACCACGCCGGGCCTCCTGCCGGTGCCTTATCATCAAATTTTTATTACCCCAAGCATTAACATGTTGTTGATTAAGTTGAAACCCAACTATCAAACTAAACAGGTGATAAGACGGACAACAAGACTTGAGCGCAAACAACACTAAGCATGCAACTACGACACGAGGGCCAACAAGGTAAACAAACAACGGTTAATAGGAAGTGGAAGGAAGGCTATATCATGGTTGCAAGGTAAACATATGATAGGATCGAGACACAAGCATCGAATCATAAGGCTAGAATAAAGGCAACGGGAAGAATCGGTAACAAGTGATGAAAGGCAACCATAGGTAGCAAGTGAGTATACTTGCCTGGAATCCAACAAGTAGAGGTACATCTGAAGAATATTTCGGTGCTCACGTCATCCCAACGTCCTATCCGCGAAGAAGCAACGAACTAGAACAAACACCGGATGCAACAATTACTTCTACGGCAAAAGATCCAGCATGATCAAGATATGGATGCATGACATGTGGGGATGCAACTTAACCAATTTAAGTTGAGACAAAATCCCAACATTTAATTAGGAAGGTTTAAGTTATTTATCTAACCATCAATTTAAATGTTGATTAGCATGGAAAACAAATAATATGTGGGCTAAACCAAATTAAATGGAATAGGGAGCAATTAAATTAAATGCCCCAACACATACCATATGTTGATATCAGGTGAACATGCATAAGACAACTAAGGATGCAAGAAACAATATGCAAACATGAGCATGGATGGCATGAACAGATTAAGTGCATTTTTCTGGTATGAAAACATATTTTATTTGTTGAATTTGGAATTAAAATGAGCAAGTTATCAAATTAGCAATTTTAAATGCATTAAATAAATAATTAGTTGTTTTCAGCAATTTAACTTATTTAAAACATAAAACAAAGTTGATATTTGCAAAGTTCATGAAAAATGGGATGGAAAACATATTTTATATGTGCCATTTGAATTAAATTTGAAATAGTTATGAATTTAATAAAATTCAAAAGAGTTATTTGAATTTGAATTTTTGAATTGATTTGGAATGTTCAAAATAGTGCACAAATGGTTTAAACAGGTAGAGCTTTTAATTCTGCATCGAAAACATATTAAAATTATTGAATTTGGATTTAATATGCCCAAGTTATTAAAGTTTGGAGTTTGGATGCAATTCTGTAATTTATTTTAATGGCCAGGGACCTGTGCGTGTTGGAAACAGAGGGTGGAAGGGCTAGCGTGCAAAACTGGAAATACCAGGGGGCTCGATGCAAAACGTTATATCCAGAAGAAAAAAGGGGATTTAATCCCGTGGGCGGGGATTCGATCCTGGGACCTCCTGTGGTGCGGAACAGGGCACAAGCCAGTGGGCTATGTGCTCTCTCGTGTCTCCATACAGATCTGAGTCGAAATAGAGTGTAACAGTGCGGTGCAATACTGACGAAACTGAAGACCTGAAGGTGTTCCTGCAGCGATGGATCACAGAGCTGCGTACGGCAGCGATCGGAAACGGAGGGGGGCGCGACGTGTGCGCAGGGGGGCATGCAACCAGAGCAAGGAAGGGGAGAGGGCCGGGTCCCAGAGGAGTGCTCACCATTGGGGCTCGAAGGCGAGGTCGGAGGGGTCGTGGACGTGGAGAAGACGGAGACAGCCGAGGCAGTCCCGAGCTGCCCAAGATCGCGACGGGGCCGCCGCTACGGTGCCTCCCAGACCCCGCCGAGGACACGAGGTGGAAGAGGGGACCGTCGGGGTTCCGTTCCCGGCCTCCGGGAGTCGAGGCGACGACCACGGCTATGGCGCCATGGCCTCCAAGCTTCAGCCATGGCTCGGTTTTGGCACCGGTTCAGAAAAATTCAGAGAGTAATTGGGGACAGAGGAGGAAGAGGAAGGCGGCGGCGGCGATGGGGAAGAGAGGAGGAGGAGCTAGGGTTTGGGGAGGGAGGAGAGGCGGCTTTAAGGTGGGGAGGGAGCAGGTGCGATGGGGACCTCGGTGGTTGAGCACCAGGAGGGGCTCACGTGCTTTCTCCTGTACGGACATAGGAGGAAGAAAGGGAGATGTGCTGGGAGTTGGGCTGCATCGCTGGGGTGGTAGGTGGGCCTTAACAGGCCTGCCTCCCCCAGCTGTTCTTTTTATTCTTTTTCTTTTTCCTTGTTTTTTGTAGAAGATGAATAAGAGAGAGAAATAGAAGGGATTTTTATGGTTCTTGAACATGCAAGTAAATTATAATGTTTTAACAACTCAAAAGCCCAATTGCACAAGTTTTATTTTTTTTCAAGAATTCAAATTTATGTGTTTGTTTGAATTTAAAATTTGAATGCACTTATGTTTCCAATTAATGAATTATTTCAAATTGTCCAAGTTTTTTTAATAATTGAAATTCAAGTTTACTGAAACAATTGAATTGTTTCTGTTTGTGACATGTTTTTGGAACATTGGAACATATTTGAATGTTTAAATTGGTTTGAAAACAAGGTGCAATGCATATGAGGCATGACGCAATGCAATGCAATGCAGAAAGAAAAACAACCAAATCTAAGTGGGGGAAATCCCCCGGGTGTTACAGCCGACACCACTAACAAGGGATTGCGCCCTCGCAATCCGCTAACGCCAAGAGAGAGGAAGGAGACGGACTATCGAGTCTTCGTGCTCCATGTTGATCTCCTAGACACCACTAAGAAACTTCTTGACACCACTAACAAGGGAATCTTGCTCGGGTTGATGACGATCTGCTCCCACCAGGAATCTTCCGATGATCGAACCTATTAGGTTAACGGCTCAAAAAACGTCCACCCACGTAGGATCCTAAAACTTTGAAAGATAGATAAGAGAGGAGACTCCAAAACAAATAAGATAGAAGGAGAAGTAGAATAGAGGAAAGGAATAAACAAGAATCCTATCGAGAGGTTTCCAAAACAAGTTTTGCACAAATAATTTTGACACTCTAGATACACGACCGTTAGCGAGGTTATCCTACAGGCTTTGCGGACCCGTTGCTTCGATAACCATTCGTATCGAAACAACTTTGGGAATCGGAAACCATGCTCTGATACCATTTGGGACGCCCCGGGATCGGGCACTACGCAGATTTCAGCATTTCCGCCAAGATCCACATAATAACCGATTCCAGGTTGCCACTTGTGATAACATTACAACAGTTTACGAATAATCCGCAACAACAACAGAAAAGATATATACAAGACGACTCAAACGAGTCAAGGATACAACTGATACAATACAAAGATCCAAATGACAACGGAAGAAACAACATAGTGCCCGACTACGGACAAGATACAAATTGGACTAAGAGTCCTGAAGATAACCGATGGCGTCCAATCCCTGCCCAGGCCAAGCCGGAGGGATTCCCAAGCTAACGTCGTCAGACTTCAAACCTGTTGACTGCAATGTGGAATATGCAGCCACGAAATGGATTCGTGGGTCAGTACTATTAAGTACTGGCAAGTGGATAAACCATACTCACAAGATACCAACGTAACCAATCATCACAAGATACAAATACTTTGGGTACAACGGAAAGGAAGGGATTATCGCAAAGAAGCGGCAGCGGCTGCACTAAACTAACTACAGAAGACGCGCTACAACATCCGGCATAAAGAAAGGGATAAGATAGCGCGACAAAACCAACTATAACTACTCACCAAACAATACCCATCCAGTGTTACCCCTACTAAGGAAACCTACCCAAGGAAAACTCACACTATTGATTAAGGTGACATTCATTTTTATGGTGGAGGTAATCTATATTACTAGTCAAGGTTTCATCGTTACGTGTAAGTTGTCTGAGTACTTGTAGCCAGCACTTTCACCAAGTCATCCATAACCGCGGACAACACGGCTTCTCGAGAGGAATTAACCCCTGCAGGGTTGCACCAATTTTGCCGTACACGTAATGAATGACCCGCAGATGGAAAGCCCTTCCACCAAGCGAGGCACTCACACAACCCAACTCTTCTTCGCATCAAGCCCAAAGAACCCCGTGCAATTGAGCGCACGACTAATCAAGCCCCACGAAGAAAAAGGGGACCCTCATAGCACTCTAAGAACGTGTCTCCCTATATGCCGATTACCAAAAGGTTCCACCCTGGCGCCAAGGGTTCGCACCTGCATATGCATGCGCAAATGGAAAACCCGAACTAAATGAGGCGATTTGGACGAGATGCGAATCGAATCAAAGTTGCGGGGGGCGCCCATACTCGCTTCGCACATGCGGTTAGCGCGCTCATCATGGATCGGAGACAAGACCCTTTTCCTAATTAAGGTCGACACTAGCAGGCCACAAAACCACGCCGGGCCTCCTGCCGGTGCCTTATCATCAAATTGTTATTACCCCAAAGCATTAACATGTTGTTGATTTAGGTTGAAACCCAACTATCAAACTAAACAGGTGAGAAGACGGAACAACCAAGACTTGAGCGCAAACAACACTAAGCATGCAACTACGACACGAGGGCCCAACAAGGTAAACAAACAACGGGTATAGGAATTGGAGGAAGGCTATATCATGGTTGCAAGGTAAAACATATGAATAGGATCGAGACACAAGCATCGAATCATAAGGTTAGAATAAAGGCAACGGAAGAATCGGTACAAGTGATGAAAGGCAGCCATAGGTAGCAAGTGAGTATACTTGACTGGAATCCAGCAAGTAGAGGTACATCCGAAGAACTTGTCGGTGCTCACATCATATCAACGTCCTATCCGCGAAGAAGCAACGAACTAGAACAAACACCGGATGCAACAATTACTTCTACGGCAAAAGATCCAGCATGATCAAGATATGGATGCATGACATCGGGGATGCAACTTAAACCAATTTAAGTTGAGACAAAAGCCCAACATTTAATTAGGAAGGTTTAAGTTATTTATCTAACCATCAATTTAAATGTTGATTAGCATAGAAAACAAATAATAGGTGGGCTAAACAGAATTAAATGGAATAGGGAGCAATTATATTAAATGCCCCAACACATACCATATGTTGATATCAGGTGAACATGCATAAGACAACTAAGGATGCAAGAAACAATATGCAAACATGAGCATGGATGGCATGAACAGATTAAGTGCATTTTTCTGGTATGAAAACATATTTTATTTGTTGGATTTGGAATTAAAATGAGCAAGTTATCAAATTAGCAATTTTAAATGCATTAAATAAATAATTAGTTGTTTTCAGCAATTTAACTTATTTAAAACAGAAAACAAAGTTGATATTTGTAAAGTTCATGAAAAATGGGATGGAAAACATATTTTATATGTGCCATTTGAATTAAATTTGAAATAGTTATGAATTTAATCAAATTCAAAAGAGTTATTTGAATTTGAATTTTTGAATTGATTTGGAATGTTCAAAACAGTGCACAAATGGTTTAAACAGGTAGAGAATTTTATTCTGCATCGAAAACATATTAAAATTATTGAATTTGGATTTAATATGCCCAAGTTATGAAAGTTTGGAGTTTGGATGCAATTCTGTAATTTATTTTAATGGCCAGGGACCTGTGCGTGTTGGAAACAGAGGGTGGAAGGGCTAGCGTGCAAAACTGGAAAGACCAGGGGGCTCGATGCAAAATGTTATATCCAGACGAAAAAAGGGGATTTAATCCCGTGGGCGGGGATTCGATCCTGGGACCTCCTGTGGTGCGGAACAGGGCACAAGCCAGTGGGCTATGTGCTCTCTCATGTCTCCATACAGATCTGAGTTGAAATAGAGTGTAGCAGTGCGGTGCAATACTGACGAAACTGAAGACCTGAAGGTGTTCCTGCAACGATGGATCACAGAGCTGCGTACGACAGCGATCGAAAACGGAGGGGGCGCGACGTGTGCGCAGGAGGGCATGCAACCAGAGCAAGGAAGGGGAGAGGGACGGGTCCCAGAGGAGTGCTCACCATTGGGGCTCGAAGGCGAGGTCGGAGGGGTCGTGGACGTGGAGAAGACGGAGACAGCCGAGGCAGTCCCGAGCTGCCCAAGATCGCGACGGGGCCGCCGCTACGGTGCCTCCCAGGCCCCGCCGAGGACACGAGGTGGAAGAGGGGACCGTCGGGGTTCCGTTCCCGGCCTCCGGGGGTCGAGGTGACGACCACGGCGATGGCGCCATGGCCTCCAAGCTTCAGCCATGGCTCGGTTTTGGCACCGGTTCAGAAAAATTTAGAGAGTAATTGGGGACAGAGGACGAAGAGGAAGGCAGCGGCGGCGATGGGGAAGAGAGGAGGAGGAGCTAGGGTTTGGGGAGGGAGGAGAGGTGGCTTTAAGGTGGGGAGGGAGCAGGTGCGACAGGGACCTCGGTGGTTGAGGACCAGGAGGGGCTCACGTGCTTTCTCCTGTACAGACAAAGGAGGAAGAAAGGGAGATGGGCTGGGAGTTGGGCTGCATCGCTGGGGTGGTAGGTGGGCCTTAACAGGCCTGCCTCCCCTAGCTGTTCTTTTTATTCTTTTTCTTTTTCCCTTTTTTTTTGTAGAAGATGAATAAGAGAGAGAAATAGAAGGGATTTTTATGGTTCTTGAACATGCAAGTAAATTATAATGTTTTGACAACTCAAAAGCCCAATTGCACAAGTTTTTTTTTTCAAGAATTCAAATTTATGTGTTTGTTTGAATTTAAAATTTGAATGCACTTATGTTTCCAATTGATGAATTATTTCAAATTGTCCAAGTTTTTTTAATAATTGAAATTCAAGTTTACTGAAACAATTGAATTGTTTCTGTTTGTGACATGTTTTTGGAACATTGGAACATATTTGAATGTTTAAATTGGTTTGAAAACAAGGTGCAATGCATATGAGGCATGATGCAATGCAATGCAGAAAGAAAAACAACCAAATCTAAGTGGGGGAAATCCCCCGGGTGTTACAGCAACCCAAGGAAAACTACCATTGTTGATTAAGGTGACATTCATTTTTATGGTGGAGGTAATCTATATTACTAGTCAAGTTAACATCGTTACGTGTAAGTTGTCTGAGTACTTGTTAGCCAGCACTTTCACCAAGTCATCCATAACCGTGGACAACACGGCTTCTCGAGAAGATTAACCCTCCAGGGATGCACCAATTTGGCCGTACACGTAAGAATGACCCGCCATATGGAAAGGCCCTTCCACCAAGCGAGGCACTCAACACAACCCAACTCTTCTCCGCATCAAGCCCAAAGAACCCCGTGCAATTGAGCGCACGACTAATCAAGCCCCACGAAGAAAAGGGGACCCTCATAGCACTCTAAGAACGTGTCTCCGTAAATGCCGACTACAAAAGTTCCACCCTGTAACATCCCAAATATGAAAAATAAGCCTTTAGAATGTTTGCTCTCTGTTATTTTATGTTTTGCATCATGGCATCATGTTCATTGCAATTATTTTGCTTGTTTTCCTTTTGTTTTCCAACTGTTTTCATTTGTTTTCCAACTGTTTTCTATTTGAATTTCAAACCAAAATTCAAACCTTTTTGTTTCATCCTTGTGATGTTACAATTTCCAAAATCATATTTCAAATAAAAACAACCAATTGTTTCCATTAAAGTGTGATTCCAAAACTATTGTTTTGTTTCTATCAAAAATTCATTAATATCAAACCCTTCTCAAATTCAATTATGTTTTTCTCCCAAACAACAACCATGTTGAAAGTTATGAAAATTGAAAAACAAATCAATCTTTTGTTTCCAATTAAACCATAAGGTTCACACCATTAAAATTATGTCCTTTAATAATTTAATTAATACAAACTTAATCCAAATGTTATTTCAAATTCAACTGCAAACAGTACCCACTTTTGAAATTATGAAATAACCAAAACATTTGTGCTCAATTGTTTCCAATTAAAATCATTTGATCACCATAATTAAAATAGTGTTTTCAATAACCACTTAACCACAAATTTCAATCAATTTCATTCCAAATTCAAATCACATTTACCAAACAGCCACCTTTTTGCAATAATGAAAATTACCACAACAATTTTAAGCAATTGTTTCCATCTTAAACTAAAGGTTCAAACTAATTAAATTTTTGTTTCCAATAATTCAATCAATAATCAAATTCCTCCAAATTTGACTTAAATTCCAAACCACCTTTTTATTTTGATCATTTTGAAAAAACAGAATTTGCTAATTGTTGCTATTACTTAAATAAGCAACCTAAAAATTTTCCCCTAATTCTTTCTACCCTAAAACTTATCATTTGCTTCCATTTTTATTTCTGCAAAAAAAAAAAATAATAACAAAGCAAAAAAAAAGAGAAAGAGAGGGGTGAGGAGAGAGGCAGCCCACCCCATCTATTTCTCCCCCCAGCCCAGCCCAACCTAACCCCTTGGCCCATACCCCCTTTTCCCCTTGTCGTCTTCCTCCCCCCTCTGTACGATCACCTCACCCACCACACGATCACCTCCCCCTCCTCCGATGTGCGCCGTACCGAGCTCCACTGCTCCTTAAAACCGAGCCCTCCCCGTTGCTCGCTAGCCCTAGCCCCGCATGATCCCTCTGCCGCCGCCATCTTCCATCTCTTCCACCTCCTGCCCTCTCTCTGAACTTCTCAGTTCCTGAACCCCCAACAGAGCTCGCTGCACCACCCCACTGCCTCCTCATCGCGGCGACGCCACGGCCAACTCGAGGACACACCGTTGTCGGGAATGGAACGAGGGACACGTCCTCACCAAGTTCGCTGAAGGCATCACCGGCCGGTACTGCCCGAGTCGCCGCCGCCGTGGAGTTTCTGCCGCCGGCCAGGCCTCTGCCGTCCGCCCCGAGTCTGCCCCGACTGACTCCTCTGCCTCCTGTTGTCCGCCCTCGGGTGAGCCCCCTCCCTGTCGCCACCCCTCCTCCTCTCCCTTCCCTCCTTCTGCCCCGCACCACCCCCACGCCCCAGCGCCTCCGGCGGTCGCCAACCGCCGATCGCTGCCCGGCCATCTCTCTGTCGAGGTGCAGGTTCAGTAACACCAAGATTCAGTTAACACCTTGTAACATCCAAGTATGAAAACCCCTAGTTGTTTTACTTCTTGTTTTAGTTTAAGCAATGCATCATGTCATCATCCCCATATTTATTTCTGTTTGCATTGTTTTCATAATAAAAGCCAAACTTAATCAACCTTTGTTTTCACACTTGTCTGTTACTTTTCTTTCAAATAAAGATTTGCAAATCAAAAACATCAATTGCTTCCAATTATTTCTTTTTGAATCAACTATTAAATTGTTGCTCAATTCAATTAACCAAATTAATCAATTATTTCCAAAGTCAAACAATTTCTCAGATCAATACACTTTTGAATCCATAAAGTTCACCACTAATTGGAATTCTTTAAATCACTTCTAACCCTAGGGGAAACCCTATTGAAAATGGCTTTATTTTCTAATATTAATTATTATTGCAAAATTTCAATTAAATTGGGTTTAATTTTAAACAGCAAGCAAACAACTAAGTTTTTGAAAACAAAAACTACCAAGTGGTTGCTTTTCAACTAAGGAGCTTCTCCAAATTTTTTTCCAATTTTTCCATTAATCAAACCTATTCTTTTCTTCCCAATTCACTTTCAGCATGAAAAAAAAAACACAAAACGAAATAATACAAAAAAGAAAAACGTTTCAGCAGAGGGGGAGAAGGCCCAGCCCACCAGGAGCAGCCCGCTCGGTCTCCCCCTACCTCTGTACTGAAGATGACGTATCCATGGAGGACAGCGACAGGCGCCTCCCTCTGAACCATTCGATGGATTTTCCCCCTCCTATTTATCCTCCTCTCCCCTCCCGTGGAAAACCCTAACCCTAGGCGAGTCTCCTTCCCTCCTATCTCCCACCTCCGCCGCCGCCATCGAGGAGAGATCCTCTGGTTCTGGTGCCACGGCCACCGTCCGCCGGAGCACATCGCCGCCGCATCCGTCCCCCTCCGGCCGCGCCGAGCACGTCCCTGCGACGAGGGTGAGGCCACCTCTCCATTCCCACTCTTCCCCTCTCTTTTCCCTGCTGATTGGTCACCGATTCCTTCCACGCAAGATCGCCTCGTGCTCTGTTCGTGACAGTAACGAGCTCCTGTTCGTGCGCCTGCAGGTTCAGTTAACAGGCGATTGCGAGGTTCCAAAACCACACCCGCACCCTATACCATCAAGCAAACGCAGCAGTCCCACTGGTTGGAGCGCGCGCAGCGAAGCCCCAGGTCGCCAGTTCGATCCCCCGCCCCACTCTTTTCCTGCATCTTGTCTCGTTTTATTTCAGTTACAGCCGCACCAATAGCTTATGCCCCTCCGAGATGCCTTCCCCCCAACACAGCGCATCTAGTCTTTTGGTTCTGTTCCTTTGCTTGCAACCAGGAGGTGGGGGGATCGAGTCCCCCCTCTCCCAAATAAAACAACCTTTTATTTTTGCAAGGTTTTGGTACTGGGACTTTTATCAAATCACACATAGGCCCCTGGCACTTATTCCTAGCCCCTGTAAAAATATTTCCTAAGTCCCTAGATGAATTAAAATGGCAGATTGCACCCTAAAATTGTAAATTGCATAACTATTTCATTTTAACTCCAATTTTCACTTTTTAAATATGTTTTCTGTCCAAAATTAAATGATCTATCCAAATATAAAATTTGTTTACTGTTTTGAATATTTTAAATTGGTGCAAAATTTGAAAACTTGTCAAATTCACTTAAACTTGCAAAATTCATAACTTGTTCATAAAAATTCCAAATTCCACAAACTAAATATGTTTTCCAATCAACTTTTCATGTACTTTCCAAATATAAATTTTGTTTTCTGGTTTGAATAATTTAAATTGCCTAAACAATTTAAATCTTGATTAATGCAATTAAAAATTGTTTAATATTGTTTAATTCATAATTAAATAATCCAAAGTCCAATTTCAAAATGTGAAACATGTAATCCAACTAAAATTTGATAACCTTTTCAAATATCAACTTTGTTATTTGTTTTGCACCTTTTAACTTGATGAAAACAACCACTACTTGTTTAACACCATTAAGTAACAAAATTTCCAAACTTGGTAAATGTTTTCTAAAATTGTTAACCATCATTCCAATTGCATTTAATTTGTTATCTTCTTGTTCCTCATCATGCATGCATCATGCTAACTCAACTACACATGATGCTTAGAGATAGAACAATTAATTCAACTCTAATGCATGGGTTTTCCATATGCAATCTTTGCATATGGAATCCATTTAAACTTGTGTATCATATCAAATATTTTATTTTGGTGCATCCGTTAACATGACATGCATCATCCAATGGTTGTGCACCTATGCCATGTATTGATTGCCCGTCTTCCTTCGTTGTTGTTTTTGCTTCTTCTCGCTTAGACGACGACGTTGGTACCGACGAGACTTACGACACCACTACCCAGGACCTAGCCCAGTACCCGGCTGCTGAGCTTCCAGGCAAGTTATCACTCACATGAATCATCGAGTTCTTTTCCACACTTGTTGTTGATACTATCCTTTTTGTCTACTATTGCTAGCCCTATGTATCGTTGCTATTCTCCGAACCCATCATATGATTCCCTGAACCAATGATATTGCCTCACCTCCCTACCTACAGCCATTGCTTGTGCCTGTTCTTATCTAGCATGCTTAGGGTTGCTTTTGCTCGAGCCTGTTGTCGGTTACTTCTTTTATTATCGTGCTATTATTATTTGTTATCGTACCGAGGGCTCGAATGTTAATCAATCAATCATGTTAATGCTGCTGTTAATAATAATTTGATGATAAGGCACCGGCAGGAGGCCCTTTGTGGTTTTGAGGCCTGCTAGTGTCGACCCTAATAGGAAAAGGGTCTTGTCTACTGATCCATGATGAGTGCACTACCCGCATGTGCGAAGCGAGTATGGGCGCCCCCCTCAACTTGACTCGATTCGCATCTCGTCCAAATCGCCGTACTAGTTCGGGCTTTCCATTTGCTGCATCATATGCAGGTACGAACCCGAGGCCAGGGTGGAACTTTTGTAGTCGGCATTTAGGGCGGCGTGGTCTTCCAGTGCTATGAGGGTCCTCCTTTTCTTCGGGGGGCTCGATTAGCCGCGCACGCACAGCACGCGGTGCTTTGGGCTTGATGCGAAGAACAGTTGGTTGTGTTGAGTGTCTCGCCTGGTGGGTTTGATTCCCATCTGGCGGGATATTCTTACGTGTACGGTTACTATGGTGCACCCCTGCAGGGATAAATTTTCTCGAGAAGCCGTGTTTTCCTCGGTTATGGATTACTTGGTGAAAGTACTGGCTAACAAGTACTCAGGACAACTTCAACATAATGATCAATCATGTTCACCCAATGACTAATAACTTGACTAGTAATAGATTATTCACACAATAACTTGATTCACCTGATTACAACGGTGTGAGTTATCCTCGGATTGCTTCTTCGGATAAGGGGCGAGGTCCAGGATGGGTTTGTTTGAAGTTATCTTTCAGTTGGTTACAATTCCTCGATCTTATCTTTTCTATTAGCCGGACACAAGTAGTTATCTTCTGTAGTTGGTTAGAGCAGCCCGCTGCAGCTTTTATCATACATATCTTCTTCCGTTGATCCCAAGCATCAAAGCTTGTGTTGACGGGTAACTCCTTGATGAAGTGTGAGTCTTGCTTGCCAGTACGTCAAATGTACTGACCCCGTTGGGGCTGTGGTTTACGCAGAGTACGACTACGGCTACGATGATCACCAGGATGGCTACTTTGTGGAGTTTGACGACACTGCAGAAGAGTAGTTGGCTGGACCCCGGGCAGGATCCAGGACCTACGTGGATGGGCTTCGTTTTCTTTATTTTTTCCGGCTTCTTAAGCCTTGGATTTGTCTGTACTCAGACCCCTTTGATTGCTTCCGCTAATGTAATGAATGATATGTTGGGACATGTGTCCTCTGGATGAGTGTTTTGCTATTTCTGCCTTAGTGAAGGCTATTTGCAAACTTATTTAATTCTTTTGTGTCTTAGAGACATTCCTGTGATTTCCTTTTGTTCAAAGCTGTTGACGTACAGTGCGTGCTTGATATGAAGTACGTCGACAGTAGTGCCTATGACTCCTAATGGATAGTTTACATCGACGGTGGAATAGCAGGGCTTGTGTTGTCGCGCATAAGCGCAGGCCTACCAGGAAGCTAGGACGTGGGAGCAGTTATGCCCCATAATCCAAGCACCTGCTATCCAGTTCGGCCCGATGAGTATCCCTTAGAAGCCAGGGTGCGACACACCTCAAACCCCACCTCATACCCCCCGAGTCCCACTCCCTGTCAACACACAGCAGCCAGCCCAGTTGGTGTGTTCCTTGTGCGCACAGCAAAGGGGAGGGGTTCGAGTCCCCCCTCCCACAGAATAAAACCACCTTTTTATTTTGCAATGTTTTGGTACAGAAACATCTCAGTAATCACCCATAGGCCCTTGTAAATTAATTCTAGCCCCTGTAATAATTTTTTCTAAGTCCCTAGATTCATAAAAATGGCAGATTTGCACCAAATCTTGTAAAATCCATAACTAATTCATCCAAACTCCAATTTTAACTTTTTAAATATGTTTTCTGACCCAAATTGAATGTTCTATCCAAATATAAAATTTGTTTACTGTTTTGAATATTTTAAATTGGTGAAACATTTGAATTCTTGTTTAAATCACTTAATTTTGCAAAATTCATAACTTGTTCATAAAAATTCCAAATTCCACAAACTAAATATGTTTTCCAATCAATTTTTCATGTACTTTCCAAATATAAATTTTGTTTGCTGTTTTGAATAATTTAAATTGCTGAAAACAACTGTTTCTTGTTTAATGCATTTAAAATTGCCAAAATAATAACTTGCTCATTTTAAATCCAATTTCAACAAATGAAATATGTTTTCCATGCAAAATTAAACCACCTTTTCAAATATAAAATTTGTTTCATGTTTTGAATAATTAAAATTGGTTAAATGATTTAAACCTTGTTTAAATCATTTAATATTGTTAAATTCATAACTTGATCAAATTAAATTCTTTTGGGACATATAAAATATGTTTTCAAACCATAAAAGTATAAACTTTTCAAATATGAATTTGGTTTAATGTTTTGAACAAATAAAAATTCAAATAAGTTCATGTTTGAATTAAGTTCATTTAATTCTTGCTTAAACTTGTTTAATTCATAAATAATTTATTTGAAATCCTTTTTCAACAAGTGAAACATGCATTCCACCTAAAATTGTGTGTTATCTCCAAATATGAACTTTGTTATCTATTTTGAACAATTAAACTTGATGAAAACAACAAATGCTTGTGTGACACCTTTAAGTAACCAAAATTCCAAAACTTAATAAATGAATTTCCAAATTTGTTAAACCTTATTTCAAATTGTTTCTATTGTTGTTATTTTGCTGTTTTCCTCATCCATGCATCATGCTAAACAACTTTCACATGATGATTAGTTGTAGAACAATTAATTCAACCATAAATCATGGGCTTTCCATATGCAATCCAAATTGCATGTGGGTCCATTTAATCCTGTTTCTATCTTGTCAACTAGTTTATTTCTATGCATCAATTAAATGGACATGCATCATCCCATGTTTGTGCACTATGCCATGATATTGATTGTTTATCTTTCTGCATTGTTTGTTTGCTTCTTCTCGGATAAACGACGACGTTGAGACCGACGATACTTACGACACCCCTTCTAAGGAGTTAGCTCAGTACCAGGCTACTGGGTCTGCAGGCAAGTTATCACTCACATGAACCATCGTGTTCCTTTCAACATTGGTTACCGATACTTTCCGTTGTCTATTATGCTAGCCCTATGATTAGTTGCTTCTGTTACGAACCTATCACATGTATCCTTTAACCCTGATATTGCCTCACCTCCATACCTATAACCTTTTGTTTGAGCCCGTGTCTTACTAGCATGCTTAGGTTGTTTTGCTCGAGTCTGTTACCCGTTACTTTCTGTTACTATATTCCATTATGTTCTGGGGGCTCGATGTTTAATCAATCAATCATGCTAATGTTATTATCAATAATAAATTTGATGATAAGGCACCGGCAGGAGGCCCGTTGTGGTTTTGAGGCCTGCTAGTGTCGACCCTAATAGGAAAAGGGTCTTGTCTACCGATCCATGATGAGCGCACTAACCGCATGTGGGAAGCGAGTATGGGCGCCCCCCTCAATTTGATTCGATTCGCATCTCGTCCAAATCGCCTCATTTAGTTCGGGTTTTCCATTTGCTGCATGCATGATCTTGCGAGCCCTTGGTACCCGGGTGGAACTTTCGTAGTCGGCATATAGGGGGACATGTTCTTAGAGTGCTATGAGGGTCCATTTTCTTCTGGGCTCGATTAGCCGTGCGCCCAAGGTGCTTTGGGCTTGATGCGAAGAAGAGTTGAGTTGTGTTGAGTGCCCCGCTTGGTGGGAGGCATCCCATCTGGTGGGTTATTCATACGTGTACGGCCAAATTGGTGCAACCCTGCAGGGATAAATCTTCTCGAGAAGCCGTGTTTTCCGCGGTTATGGACTACTTGGTGAAAGTACTGGCTAACAAGTACTCAGGACAACTTAAACCTAATGATTAACAACCTTACACCCAATTATTAACAACTTGACTAGTAATAGGCTTATTGACACAATAATTTGAACCATCATTATTTCAACTGTGTGAGTTATCCTCGGATTGCTTCTTTGGATAAGGGCCAGATCCAGGATGGGTTTGTTTGGTGGTAAGCTATAGTTGGTTACGATACACGATCTTATCTCCTTTCTGATAGCCGGAAGTTGTAGTATGTTCTGTAGTTGGTTAGAGCAGCCAGTTGCAGCATCTTTTATATCCCCTTCTTTCCGTTGAACCCAAAGCATCTGTGCTTGGTGTTGACGGGTTACACTTTGGTGAATTGTGAGTCTTGCTTGCCAGTACGTTTATGTACTGACCCCTTTGGGGCTGTGGTTTCCGCAGACGACGTTTCCGAGGATCCCCATGGTGGCTACGACGTGGAGTATGACGAGACTGCTGACGAGTAGATAGCGGACCCGGGCAGGATCCGAGACTTCGTGGATGGGCTCCGTCTGTTCGTTTCCGGCCTCTTAGGCCTATTTGGTTCTCGTCTGTACTCAGACATGTTGAATGCTTCCGCTGTGATGTAATGATGATATGTTGGGACATGTGTCCTCTGGATGATTGTATTTGCTATCTCTGCTCTAATGAGAGCTATTTGCAACTTATTTCAATCTTTTGTGTCGCAGAGATCTGTTGTGATATCACTTGTTCCAAAGCCGTTGACGTACCATGTGTGTATGTTTTGAAGTACGTCAATGGAAGTATCCTGATTTCTATGGGATAGTTTACGTCGACGCTGAACAGTTAGGGGTTGGTTGTCACACATACGTGTGTTGGCCTACTCGTAAGAGGACGCGGGTGCTGGTAAGCCCCGTAATCCAATCTACTACTGTTCAACGGAACAGCGAGTATCCTTTAGAAGTCCGGGTGCGACAAATGGTATCAGAGCTTGTCTGCCTGTAGGATCCCTTTTTACTGGTCGCAGTTGAGTCTAGAAACTATTTTGTAGCTATATAGGAATAATGAAACGTGAGAGTAGGAATTCTGTTCTTTTTCTTCTTTCCCCACCCACCCTCCCTTTTCTGGTAAGGAAGTGCAACGTTGTTTTCCCTTCTCATCTAAACTTTCAAGTTAGGATTTCACGAATTCTGGTTTCTCTAGGATGGTTATATCTACTAGACCATTGGAATGGAGGTGGTTGTGACGTGATTAATCATGTTGCCTACTCACGATTGAGAACGGAGGCGTGTAACCCCCGGAAGCAGATCCTCTATTCCTTAAGCAGTAGATATTGATCCTCTAGAAGCCCGGATGGGTTTTCCGTAGTACCTCAGGAGTGTTTTGATCTCGTTTTCCCGGTGTTGCTTCAATATCCTGTTCTTCTCAACATCCTTTCGTCCGTTCAAATCTTGTTGTTGCTTCCCACTACAGTTCTGCTACCGGCAAAAAATCAATAACTCTGTTCCACCCTTCTGACCAGATAATCTATTCTACAAATGAATCAAGTTCTGTTCAGCTATACACCCTCGATACAAAACCTCTCCTTTTACTTGAAAATGTTCCGGTGGTTTCCAAATTCCCTGACGTCGTTCCAGAAGAGTTGCCAGGAATGCCTATCGTCTTGAACATCCAGAAAAACTATCCAAGGTGCACGATGTTTTTCACGTGTCACAGTTCAAAAGGATCTTCCCAAGAAGTATCCGGACCTTTTCTTTTCTCAGTAGGAATCTCGGGGCGCGATTCCTTCAAGGGGGGGGCGTTTTGTAACATCCCAAGTATGAAAAATAAGCCTTTAGAATGTTTGCTCTCTGTTATTTTATGTTTTGCATCATGGCATCATGTTCATTGCAATTGTTTTGCTTGTTTTCCTTTTGTTTTCCAACTGTTTTCATTTGTTTTCCAACTGTTTTCTATTTGAATTTCAAACCAAAATTCAAACCTTTTTGTTTCATCCTTGTGATGTTACAATTTCCAAAATCATATTTCAAATAAAAACAACCAATTGTTTCCATTAAAGTGTGATTCCAAAACTATTGTTTTGTTTCTATCAAAAATTCATTAATATCAAACCCTTCTCAAATTCAATTATGTTTTTCTCCCAAACAACAACCATGTTGAAAGTTATGAAAATTGCAAAACAAATCAATCTTTTGTTTCCAATTAAACCATAAGGTTCACACCATTAAAATTATGTCCTTTAATAATTTAATTAATACAAACTTAATCCAAATGTTATTTCAAATTCAACTGCAAACAGTACCCACTTTTGAAATTATGAAATAACCAAAACATTTGTGCTCAATCGTTTCCAATTAAAATCATTTGATCACCATAATTAAAATAGTGTTTTCAATAACCACTTAACCACAAATTTCAATCAATTTCATTCCAAATTCAAATCACATTTACCAAACAGCCACCTTTTTGCAATAATGAAAATTACCACAACAATTTTAAGCAATTGTTTCCATCTTAAACTAAAGGTTCAAACTAATTAAATTTTTGCTTCCAATAATTCAATCAATAATCAAATTCCTCCAAATTTGACTTAAATTCCAAACCACCTTTTTATTTTTATCATTTTGAAAAAACAGAATTTGCTAACTGTTTCTATTACTTAAATAAGCAACCTAAAATTTTTCCCCTAATTCTTTCTACCCTAAAACTTATCATTTTCTTCCATTTTTATTTCTGCAAAAAAAAAATAACAAAGCAAAAAAAAAGAGAAAGAGAGGGGTGAGGAGAGAGGCAGCCCACCCCATCTATTTCTCCCCCCAGCCCAGCCCAACCTAACCCCTTGGCCCATACCCCCTTTTCCCCTTGTCGTCTTCCTCCCCCCTCTGTACGATCACCTCACCCACCACACGATCACCTCCTCCTCCTCCGATGTGCGCCGTACCGAGCTCCACTGCTCCTTAAAACCGAGCCCTCCCCGTTGCTCGCTAGCCCTAGCCCCGCATGATCCCTCTGCCGCCGCCATCTTCCATCTCTTCCACCTCCCGCCCTCTCTCTGAACTTCTCAGTTCCTGAACCCCCAACAGAGCTCGCTGCACCACCCCACTGCCTCCTCATCGCGGCGACGCCACGGCCAACTCGAGGACACACCGTTGTCGGGAATGGAACGAGGGACACGTCATCACCAAGTTCGCTGAAGGCATCACCGGCCGGTACTGCCCGAGTCGCCGCCGCCGTGGAGTTTCTGCCGCCGGCCAGGCCTCTGCCGTCCGCCCCGAGTCTGCCCCGACTGACTCCTCTGCCTCCTTCTGTCCGCCCTCGGGTGAGCCCCCTCCCTGTCGCCACCCCTCCTCCTCTCCCTTCCCTCCTTCTGCCCCGCACCACCCCCACGCCCCAGCGCCTCCGACGATCGCCAACCGCCGATCGCTGCCCGGCCATCTCTCTGTCGAGGTGCAGGTTCAGTAACACCAAGATTCAGTTAACACCTCAAACCCCATCTCATACCCCCCGAGTCCCACTCCCTGTCAACACACAGCAGCCAGCCCAGTTGGTGTGTTCCTTGTGCGCACAGCAAAGGGGAGGGGTTCGAGTCCCCCCTCCCACAGAATAAAACCACCTTTTTATTTTGCAATGTTTTGGTACAGAAACATCTCAGTAATCACCCATAGGCCCTTGTAAATTAATTCTAGCCCCTGTAATAATTTTTTCTAAGTCCCTAGATTCATAAAAATGGCAGATTTGCACCAAATCTTGTGAAATCCATAACTAATTCATCCAAACTCCAATTTTAACTTTTTAAATATGTTTTCTGACCCAAATTGAATGTTCTATCCAAATATAAAATTTGTTTACTGTTTTGAATATTTTAAATTGGTGAAACATTTGAATTCTTGTTTAAATCACTTAATTTTGCAAAATTCATAACTTGTTCATAAAAATTCCAAATTCCACAAACTAAATATGTTTTCCAATCAATTTTTCATGTACTTTCCAAATATAAATTTTTTTTGCTGTTTTGAATAATTTAAATTGCTGAAAACAACTGTTTCTTGTTTAATGCATTTAAAATTGCCAAAATAATAACTTGCTCATTTTAAATCCAATTTCAACAAATGAAATATGTTTTCCATGCAAAATTAAACCACCTTTTCAAATATAAAATTTGTTTCATGTTTTGAATAATTTAAATTGGTTAAATGATTTAAACCTTGTTTAAATCATTTAATATTGTTAAATTCATAACTTGATCAAATTAAATTCTTTTGGGACATATAAAATATGTTTTCAAACCATAAAAGTATAAAATTTTCAAATATGAATTTGGTTTAATGTTTTGAACAAATAAAAATTCAAATAAGTTCATGTTTGAATTAAATTCATTTAATTCTTGCTTAAACTTGTTTAATTCATAAATAATTTATTTGAAATCCTTTTTCAACAAGTGAAACATGCATTCCATCTAAAATTGTGTGTTATCTCCAAATATGAACTTTGTTATCTATTTTGAACAATTAAACTTGATGAAAACAACAAATACTTGTGTGACACCTTTAAGTAACCAAAATTCCAAAACTTAATAAATGAATTTCCAAATTTGTTAAACCTTATTTCAAATTGTTTCTATTGTTGTTATTTTGCTGTTTTCCTCATCCATGCATCATGCTAAACAACTTTCACATGATGATTAGTTGTAGAACAATTAATTCAACCATAAATCATGGGCTTTCCATATGCAATCCAAATTGCATGTGGGTCCATTTAATCCTGTTTCTATGTTGTCAACTAGTTTATTTCTATGCATCAATTAAATGGACATGCATCATCCCATGTTTGTGCACTATGCCATGATATTGATTGTTTATCTTTCTGCATTGTTTGTTTGCTTCTTCTCGGATAAACGACGACGTTGAGACCGACGATACTTACGACACCCCTTCTAAGGAGTTAGCTCAGTACCAGGCTACTGGGTCTGCAGGCAAGTTATCACTCACATGAACCATCGTGTTCCTTTCAACATTGGTTACCGATACTTTCCGTTGTCTATTCTGCTAGCCCTATGATTAGTTGCTTCTGTTACGAACCTATCACATGTATCCTTTAACCCTGATATTGCCTCACCTCCATACCTATAACCTTTTGTTTGAGCCCGTGTCTTACTAGCATGCTTAGGTTGTTTTGCTCGAGTCTGCTACCCGTTACTTTCTGTTACTATATTCCATTATGTTCTGGGGGCTCGATGTTTAATCAATCAATCATGCTAATGTTATTATCAATAATAAATTTGATGATAAGGCACCGGCAGGAGGCCCGTTGTGGTTTTGAGGCCTGCTAGTGTCGACCCTAATAGGAAAAGGGTCTTGTCTACCGATTCATGATGAGCGCACTAACCGCATGTGGGAAGCGAGTATGGGCGCCCCCCTCAATTTGATTCGATTCGCATCTCGTCCAAATCGCCTCATTTAGTTCGGGTTTTCCATTTGCTGCATGCATGATCTTGCGAGCCCTTGGTACCCGGGTGGAACTTTCGTAGTCGGCATATAGGGGGACATGTTCTTAGAGTGCTATGAGGGTCCATTTTCTTCTGGGATCGATTAGCCGTGCGCCCAAGGTGCTTTGGGCTTGATGCGAAGAGAGTTAATGTGAGTGTGTTGAGCGCCCCGCTTGGTGGAGGCATCCCTGCGGGTGGGGTTATTCATACGTGTAGACGGCCAAATTGGGTGCTAACCCTGCAGGGATAAAGCTTCTCGAGAAGGCCGGGTTTCCGGCGTTTATGGACTAGCTTGGTGAAAGTACTGCTAACAAGTACTCAGGACAACTTAAACCTAATGATAACAACCTTACACCCAATGATTAACAACTTGACTAGTAATAGGCTATTGACACAATAATTTGAAACCATCATTATTTCAACTGTGTGAGTTATCCTCGGATTGCTTCTTTGGATAAGGGGCGAGATCCAGGATGGGTTTGGTTTGGTGGTTAGCTATAGTTGGTTACGATACACGATCTTATCTCCTTTCTGATAGCCGGAAGTTGTAGTATGTTCTGTAGTTGGTTAGAGGAGCCAGTTGCAGCATCTTTTATATCCCTTCTTTCCGTTGAACCCAAAGCATCTGTGCTTGGTGTTGACGGGATACACTTTGGTGAATTGTGAGTCTTGCTTGCCAGTACGTTTATGTACTGACCCCTTTGGGGCTGTGGTTTTCGCAGACGACGTTTCCGAGGATCCCCATGGTGGCTACGACGTGGAGTATGACGAGACTGCTGACGATTAGAGATAGCGGACCCCGGGCAGATCCGAGACTTCGTGGATGGGCTCCGTCTGTTCGTTTCCGGCCTCTTAGGCCTATTTGGTTCTTGTCTGTACTCAGACATGTTGAATGCTTCCGCTGTGATGTAATGATGATATGTTGGGACATGTGTCCTCTGGATGATTGTATTTGCTATCTCTGCTCTAATGAGAGCTATATGCAACTTATTTCAATCTTTTGTGTCGTAGAGATCTGTTGTGATATCACTTGTTCCAATGCCGTTGACGTACCATGTTGGTATGGTTTTGAAGTACGTCAATGAAGTATCCTGATTTCTATGGGATAGTTTACGTCGACGCTGAACAGTTAGGGGTTGGTTGTCACACATACGTGTGTTGGCCTACTCGTAAGAGGACGCGGGTGCCGGTAAGCCCCGTAATCCAATCTACTACTGTTCAACGGAACGGCGAGTATCCTTTAGAAGTCCGGGTGCGACACACCCTGGCGCCAAGGGTTCGCACCTGCATATGCATGCGGCAAATGGAAAACCCGAACTAAATGAGGCGATTTTTACGAGATGCGAATCGAATCAAAGTTGCGGGGGGCGCCCATACTCGCTTCCCACATGCGGTTAGTGCGCTCATCATGGATCGGAGGACAAGACCCTTTTCCTAATTAAGTTCGACACTAGCAGACCTCAAAATCACGCCGGGCCTCCTGCCGGTGCCTTATCATCAAATTGTTATTACCCCAAGCATTAGCATGTTGTTGATTGAATTGAAACCCATCTATCGACTAAACAGGTGATAAGACGGACAACAAGACTTGAGCGCAAACAACACTAAGCATGCAACTACGACACGCGGGGCAACAAGGTAAACAAACAACGGTTAATAGGAAGTGGAAGGAAGGCTATATCATGGTTGCAAGGTAAACAGATGATAGGATCGAGACACAAGCATCGAATCATAAGGCTAGAATAAAGGCAACGGGAAGAATCGGTAACAAGTTATGAAAGGCAGCCATAGGTAGCAAGTGAGTATACTTGCCTGGAATCCAGCAAGTAGAGGTACATCCGAAGAACTTGTCGGTGCTCACATCATCTCAACGTCCTATCCGCGAAGAAGCAACGAACTAGAACAAACACCGAATGCAACAATTACTTCTACGGCAAAAGATCCAGTATGATCAAGATATGGATGCATGACATGCGGGGATGCAACTTAACCAATTTAAGTTGAGACAAAAGCCCAACATTTAATTAGGAAGGTTTAAGTTATTTATCTAACCATCAATTTAAAAGTTGATTAGCATGGAAAACAAATAATAGGTGGGCTAAACCAAATTAAATGGAATAGGGAGCAATTATATTAAATGCCCCAACACATACCATATGTTGATATCAGGTGAACATGCATAAGACAACTAAGGATGCAAGAAACAATATGCAAACATGAGCATGGATGGCATGAACAGATTAAGTGCATTTTTCTGGTATGAAAACATATTTTATTTGTTGGATTTGGAATTAAAATGAGCAAGTTATCAAATTAGCAATTTTAAATGCATTAAATAAATAATTAGTTGTTTTCAGCAATTTAACTTATTTAAAACAGAAAACAAAGTTGATATTTGCAAAGTTCATGAAAAATGGGATGGACAACATATTTTATATGTGCCATTTGAATTAAATTTGAAATAGTTATGAATTTAATCAAATTCAAAAGAGTTATTTTAATTTGAATTTTTGAATTGATTTGGAATGTTCAAAACAGTGCACAAATGGTTTAAACAGGTAGAGCATTTAATTCTGCATCGAAAACATATTAAAATTATTGAATTTGGATTTAATATGCCCAAGTTATTAAAGTTTGGAGTTTGGATGCAATTCTGTAATTTATTTTAATGGCCAGGGACCTGTGCGTGTTGGAAACAGAGGGTGGAAGGGCTAGCGTGCAAAACTGGAAAGACCAGGGGGGTCGATGCAAAACGTTATATCCAGAAGAAAAAAGGGGATTTAATCCCGTGGGCGGGGATTCGATCCTGGGACCTCCTGTGGTGCGGAACAGGGCACAAGCCAGTGGGCTATGTGCTCTCTCGTGTCTCCATACAGATCTGAGTCGAAATAGAGTGTAACAGTGCGGTGCAATACTGACGAAACTGAAGACCTGAAGGTGTTCCTGCAACGATGGTTCACAGAGCTGCGTACGGCAGCGATCGGAAACGGAGGGGGGCGCGACGTGTGCGCAGGGGGGGCATGCAACCAGAGCAAGGAAGGGGAGAGGGACGGGTCCCAGAGGAGTGCTCACCATTGGGGCTCGAAGGCGAGGTCGGAGGGGTCGTGGACGTGGAGAAGTCGGAGACAGCCGAGGCAGTCCCGAGCTGCCCAAGATCGCGACGGGGCCGCCGCTACGGTGCCTCCCAGGCCCCGCCGAGGACACGAGGTGGAAGAGGGGACCGTCGGGGTTCCGTTCCCGGCCTCCGGGGGTCGAGGCGACGACAACGGCGATGGCGCCATGGCCTTCAAGCTTCAGCCATGGCTCGGTTTTGGCACCGGTTCAGAAAAATTCAGAGAGTAATTGGGGACAGAGGAGGAAGAGGAAGGCGGCGGCGGCGATGGGGAAGAGAGGAGGAGGAGCTAGGGTTTGGGGAGGGAGGAGAGGCGGCTTTAAGGTGGGGAGGGAGCAGGTGCGATGGGGACCTTGGTGGTTGAGGACCAGGAGGGGCTCACGTGCTTTCTCCTGTACGGACAAAGGAGGAAGAAAGGGAGATGGGCTGCATCGCTGGGGTGGTAGGTGGGCCTTAACAGGCCTGCCTCCCCCAGCTGTTCTTTTTATTCTTTTTCTTTTTCCCTTTTTTTTTGTAGAAGATGAATAAGAGAGAGAAATAGAAGGGATTTTTATGGTTCTTGAACATGCAAGTAAATTATAATGTTTTAACAACTCAAAATCCCAATTGCACAAGTTCTATTTTTTTCAAGAATTCAAATTTATGTGTTTGTTTGAATTTAAAATTTGAATGCACTTATGTTTCCAATTAATGAATTATTTCAAATTGTCCAAGTATTTTAGTAATTGAAATTCAAGTTTACTGAAATAATTGAATTGTTTCTGTTTGTGACATGTTTTTGGAACATTGGAACATATTTGAATGTTTAAATTGGTTTGAAAACAAGGTGCAATGCATATGAGGCATGATGCAATGCAATGCAGAAAGAAAAACAACCAAATCTAAGTGGGGGAAATCCCCCGGGTGTTACAGCAACCCAAGGAAAACTCACACTGTTGATTAAGGTGACATTCATTTTTATGGTGGAGGTAATCTATATTACTAGTCAAGTTATCATCGTTACGTGTAAGTTGTCTGAGTACTTGTTAGCCAGCACTTTCACCAAGTCATCCATAACCGCGGACAACACGGCTTCTCGAGAAGATTAACCCTTCAGGGATGCACCAATTTGGCCGTACACGTAAGAATGACCCGCCAGATGGAAAGGCCCTTCCACCAAGCGACGCACTCAACACAACCCAACTCTTCTTCGCATCAAGCCCAAAGAACCCCGTGCAATTGAGCGCACGACTAATCAAGCCCCACGAAGAAAAGGGGACCCTCATAGCACTCTAAGAACGTGTCTCCGTAAATGCCGACTACAAAAGTTCCACCCTGGCGCCAAGGGTTCGCACCTGCATATGCATGCGGCAAATGGAAAACCCGAACTAAATGAGGCGATTTTGACGAGATGCGAATCGAATCAAAGCTGCGGGGGGCGCCCATACTCGCTTCCCACATGCGGTTAGTGCGCTCATCATGGATCGGAGGACAAGATCCTTTTCCTAATTAAGTTCGACACTAGCAGGCCTCAAAACCACGCCGGGCCTCCTGCCGGTGCCTTATCATCAAATTGTTATTACCCCAAGCATTAACATGTTGTTGATTGAATTGAAACCCAACTATCGACTAAACATGTGATAAGACGGACAACAAGACTTGAGCGCAAACAACACTAAGCATGCAACTACGACACGAGGGCCAACAAGGTAAACAAACAACGGTTAATAGGAAGTGGAAGGAACGCTATATCATGGTTGCAAGGTAAACATATGATAGGATCGAGACACAAGCATCGAATCATAAGGCTAGAATAAAGGCAACGGGAAGAATCGGTAACAAGTGATGAAAGGCAGCCATAGGTAGCAAGTGAGTATACTTGCCTAGAATCCAGCAAGTAGAGGTACATCCGAAGAACTTGTCGGTGCTCACATCATCTCAACGTCCTATCCGCGAAGAAGCAACGAACTAGAACAAACACCGGATGCAACAATTACTTCTACGGCAAAAGATCCAGCATGATCAAGATATGGATGCATGACATGCGGGGATGCAACTTAACCAATTTAAGTTGAGACAAAAGCCCAACATTTAATTAGGAAGGTTTAAGTTATTTATCTAACCATCAATTTAAATGTTGATTAGCATGGAAAACAAATAATAGGTGGGCTAAACCAAATTAAATGGAATAGGGAGCAATTATATTAAATGCCCCAACACATACCATATGTTGATATCAGGTGAACATGCATAAGACAACTAAGGATGCAAGAAAAAATATGCAAACATGAGCATGGATGGCATGAACAGATTAAGTGCATTTTTCTGGTATGAAAACATATTTTATTTGTTGGATTTGGAATTAAAATGAGCAAGTTATCAAATTAGCAATTTTAAATGCATTAAATAAATAATTAGTTGTTTTCCGCAATTTAACTTATTTAAAACAGAAAACAAAGTTGATATTTGCAAAGTTCATGAAAAATGGGATGGACAACATATTTTATATGTGCCATTTGAATTAAATTTGAAATAGTTATGAATTTAATCAAATTCAAAAGAGTTATTTGAATTTGAATTTTTGAATTGATTTGGAATGTTCAAAACAGTGCACAAATGGTTTAAACAGGTAGAGCATTTAATTCTGCATCGAAAACATATTAAAATTTGGATTTAATATGCCCAAGTTTTTAAAGTTTGGAGTTTGGATGCAATTTTGTAATTTATTTTAATGGCAGGGACCTGTGCGTGTTGGAAACAGAGGGTGGAAGGGCTAGCGTGCAAAACTGGAAAGACTAGGGGGCTCGATGCAAAATGTTATATCCAGAAGAAAAAAGGGGATTTAATCTCGTGGGCGGGGATTCGATCCTGGGACCTCCTGTGGTGCGGAACAGGGCACAAGCCAGTGGGCTATGTGCTCTCTCGTGTCTCCATACAGATCTGAGTCGAAATAGAGTGTAACAGTGCGGTGCAATACTGACGAAACTGAAGACCTGAAGGTGTTCCTGCAACGATGGATTACAGAGCTACGTACGGCAGCGATCGGAAACGGAGGGGGGCGCGACGTGTGCGCATGAGGGGGCATGCAACCAGAGCAAGGAAGGGAGAGGGATGGGTCCCAGAGGAGTGCTCACCATTGGGGCTCGAAGGCGAGGTCGGAGGGGTCGTGGACGTGGAGAAGACGGAGACAGCCGAGGCAGTCCTGAGCTGCCCAAGATCGCGACCGGGCCGCCGCTACGGTGCCTCCCAGGCCCCGCCGAGGACACGAGGTGGAAGAGGGGACCGTCGGGGTTCCGTTCCCGGCCTCCGGGGGTCGAGGCGACGACCACGGCGATGACGCCATGGCCTCCAAGCTTCAGCCATGGCTCGGTTTTGGCAGCGGTTCAGAAAAATTCAGAGAGTAATTGGGGACAGAGGAGGAAGAGGAAGGCGGCGGCGGCGATGGGGAAGAGAGGAGGAGGAGCTAGGGTTTGGGGAGGGAGGAGAGGCGGCTTTAAGGTGGGGAGGGAGCAGGTGCGATGGGGACCTCGGTGGTTGAGGACCAGGAGGGGCTCACGTGCTTTCTCCTGTAAGGACAAAGGAGGAAGAAAGGGAGATGGGCTGGGAGTTGGGCTGCATCGCTGGGGTGGTAGGTGGGCCTTGACAGGCCTGCCTCCCCTAGCTGTTCTTTTTATTCTTTTTCTTTTTCCCTTTTTTTTTGTAGAAGATGAATAAGAGAGAGAAATAGAAGGGATTTTTATGGTTCTTGAACATGCAAGTAAATTATAATGTTTTAACAACTCAAAAGCCCAATTGCACAAGTTTTATTTTTTTTCAAGAATTCCAATTTATGTGTTTGTTTTAATTTAAAATTTGAATGCACTTATGTTTCCAATTAATGGATTATTTCAAATTGTCCAAGTTTTTTTAATAATTGAAATTCAAGTTTACTCAAACAATTGAATTGTTTCTGTTTGTGACATGTTTTTGGAACATTGGAACATATTTGAATGTTTAAATTGGTTTGAAAACAAGGTGCAATGCATATGAGGCATGATGCAATGCAATGCAGAAAGAAAAACAACAAAATCTAAGTGGGGGAAATCCCCCGGGTGTTACATGTAATTTGTTCACCACACATGTTATCTATCTTTTATGGAGAGACACCACTAGTGAACTGTGGACCCCGGTCCATTTTCTCATACTGATAATACAACCACTTCAATTACTTTCTTTCACACTGCTACTGTTGTTTTCACATTGTTCTCATACTGTTTTCCACACTATATATTTAACCTCTTTGTTATCAGAAAAAACCCGGTGAGATTGACAACGTCACTGCTTTGTTGGGACAAAGTGAATTGATTGTGTTGTGTCGGTTCCACGTTGCTATTGAAGCGGTAGTGCGCCCTACCACATCATATGCATCAACCTTCAGAAGTTGCGTCTTTCTTCTACTGGTCGATTCAACTTTGGTTTCTTCTCTGAGGGAAAACTTGCTGCTGTGCTCATCACATCTTTGTCTTGGGGTCTCCTAACAAGTGCAAGACCTGCACCATCACGAAGCTTCTGGTCTTGGTTATGACGTGGCTTTGAGGCTCTATGTCTCATCTCCTTGCCGCTGCGGCCAGAGGTTAGGCAAGGGAAGCCTTGTCGTGCGGTGCATTTGAGTTGTAGCCATTGGCATGGTGTGTGGCTTGTAGGCGGTGAACGTGTGGAGTTGTAGCCTGTCGGCGGCTTTGTTTCAATCTCTCTATCTTAATACAGAAGACATGCAACTTGCGTGTTCTTGAAAAATTGCAGCATACAACCTGAGTGCTAAGTATAGGCCGTTTAGACCGGAGACTCCAGGTGTATATTTTTGTACAAAAATAGTTAGTTGTAGAGGGTTAACTCTAGGGCTCTAACATTTCACGTACGGCAAAAACATTTATCGCTCTCTCCTTGCTTCATTTCATTGATTCTTTAAGAAAATTGTGAGAGATTTGGAAGAGGAGCTAACCTAACCAAGATATGTGCCTCCCATGCTTTTGACTGATCAATTTTGTGATTTAAGCAAGTTCCAAGCTTTACTCTTTGATCTTACTACTCTTGGAGTTTGAGGGCTCCTAAACAGAGGATCCACGAGAAGTTTTCAAGTTATCATTTGCTCCGGATGTTTGTGAGAAGTAGAAGGTATCTATAGGTTCTCCACCATTTTGAGCCGCTACTTCATGGCGGAGGATCAAGGAGAAAATATGAGCCTTCGGTGGAGTGTGGGGGTCCTTCTGATAACCCACAACTCCCCAACGTTGATTACTTGATTAGGTTCCCCTCAAGTAAGTGAACAACGGGAACATAATTATCAGAGCTTGTCTTGATTCTTACTATTCAAACTCTTTCACTTGTGTTTATCATTGTGACGGTCTTCGTATTTGAAGTGTCTTATATAATCGTATAGGCTGTTTCACATTGTTGCATTCGGTTCATCTTTTTTATTGACAAATCATGTAACTTGTGAAGAAAATATGAAAATTTATAGAAAACCTATCAACCACCCCTCTCCTTTTAGGTTATTCTCTCTTTCACTCATTTGGTAACAGAGCTATGTACTCTTTTAGAGGCTTTACCGTCTTAAGAGTGAGATGGTTGATGGTCACGAGGATGCCCGAAGTTGTATTGGAAATGTAAACTTCAAATGATGATAGAACATTGCAAAGCACAATTCAAGACCTATATTCAAGACATTGTTACTATTAGAGTTGGTAGCTTGTACGTGTTGTAGTATGTTTGTACCTGTACCGGTTTGGTGATCAAACCGACTCTCCCTGTACCCTCCTACTCCTATATAATGCAAAGCCCCACGTTGGGTTTGGCAAGGCAAAATATTTTTCTCAAACTTGGTATCAGACCTAGAGCCACATCGATCCAATCTAGGGTTAGGGTTCTTCTCGCTTCGCCGCCGGTGATTCTACATCGGCGATGGCCACTGACGTCTTGGCTCTCTCAAGCTCAGCCGGTGCCCTCATCTCGTAGGCATCTGCCTCCACCTTCGCTCCCATCAACTCCTCCACAATTACTGTGCGCCTTGATCGCACGAATTTTCTCCTCTGGAAAACGCAGGTGGTTCCGAGCATCGCCGGAGAAGGGTATTATGGCTATCTCGACGGCAGCTGCACAACGCCGTCCAAGACCGTCAAGCAGGGGACAGGCGACGCGGTCGTAGACGTCGCCAACCCTGACTACGCGACCTGGTGTACGCTGGACCAAAGGGTTCTTAGTGTCCTCGTCGGGTCGATGACTGAAGATATCCTCGGCCAGATGGTCAGGAAGAACACTTCCGCCACAGTCTTGGAGTGTGTCACGGGCATGTTCTCAGCCCAGAACCGCGCCGGTGTGCACCAAATCAAACGCCAGATCTCGTCATTGAAGAAGAAGGACTTGTCCGCCGCTGCCTATTATCACAAGATGAAGGCGTACGCGGATAACATGGCCACCATAGGGAGTCCGCTGTCTGATGACGACCTGATCGACTACATCGTTGGTGGCCTCGGACCGCAATTCGAGACTTTCCAAGCCTCGCTCGATATCCTCAGCCACACCAATTCGGCGCCCCTCGCTTTCACCGACTTCTATGCCATGCTTCTCTCGTATGAAGCCATGCAGGAGCAGAACAGCTCGGACACTGCAGATTTCTCTTCTTCAGCAAACACCATCGCCCGGAGTGGCAGTGATGACTACGGACGTCACTCGGGACGTCCGACTGACAACTCGAGTGGTTGTTCTGGTGGACGTCAGTATGGAGGACAGCCCAACCAGGGCTATGGCAGTGTCAGCGGCTACAAAGGAGCACAAGGTGGTGGCAACCGTGACGGTGGCCGTGGCAATGGCAACGGAGGCAGTGGTGGTGGAAACCTTAAGTGGCGCCCTAAGTGCCAAATTTGTAAGTATTGGGGTCATGAGGCACTCCAATGCAAGAAGTACCAGAACAATGGTCGCTCTGGAAACTTGGCCACTCATGGCCACGATGAGATGCCGCACTGGATTCTGGACAGCGGTGCTACCGACCATCTCACCAATGACATGGAGCGGATGAATGTCCAGGAACGCTACCATGGCAAGGATCAAGTTCAGGTCGCAAACGGAGCAGGTTTGTCTATTACTCATGTTGGTCATTCTCGTTTAGCTGGTTCTACCTAGCCCATTGGACTGAAAAATATCCTTCATGTTCTTGCACTTAGCTAAAATCTACTCTCCATTCATAGAATTATTTGCGATAATCCTGTCTTTATCGAGTTTCACAGTGATTTTTTCTATGTTAAGGAAATGGGCACGAAGCAAATAATTCTTCAAGGTAGAAGCCGTGGTGGTCTCTATCCAATTCCGTTCGGCCGCACATCTTCATACTCGAGTTGTCAGGCATCCTCTAGTGTCAAACTTTCTTATGAACAATGGCATCAACATCTCGGTCATCCATCAAATAATGTAGTTCAAACTATAGTCAAGAACAATAGTCTTTTGTGTTCCCCAAACTCTAATTCTTCAGTTTGTGATGCTTGTCAGCGTGCAAAGAGTCATCAATTACCTTATAATCATTCCTCTCGTGTTTCTCTTGCACCTTTAGAGCTTATACATACTGATGTTTGGGGTCCTGCTTTGCCTTCTTCTGGAGGTTTTAAGTACTACGTTAGCTTCATTGATGATTATAGTCGTTACTGCTGGATATACTTGGTAAAAAACAAGTCTGATGTTGAGGACATTTTTTATGCTTTTCAACGTCATGTCGAGTTGACTCTTGACACTAAAATTCGTGCGATACAGTATGATTGGGGTGGTGAGTATCATCACCTGCATAAGCACTTTCAGCGCACCGGCATAGCTCATCGTGTTTCATGTCCTCATACTTCCGAACAGAATGGCATTGCTGAACGCAAACATCGTCACCTTGTCGAGACAGGGTGTAATGTCCCAGCGTTTAGGAATTCACGGGGGGTAGAATATTAATTTGTGCATCTCATGCATGTGTTTGCAAAACCTGAATAATTTTTTTGCAAAACCAAAACCCTGGAGTGATTGAGTTTTCATCAATATTCTGATTCTTAGATAGAGGTAGACACTGGAAGTTGATGGAATTTCGACATGACCTTTAGGTTATATTTTGAATTTAGGAGTTAAAAATTTGAATTATTTAAATTTAGGAATGTTGGAGTTTAAATTTGATTTGTATTTGAATTTAGAATTCAAATTGGACAAACATGATTATATCCTAATTATAATTCAATGGACACATACATGAGATAACAAATATTGAATATTTCCAATATCAATAAGTATAGAAAAAGGAAAACAATTAAGTTTTATTAATGATAACACAAGATACAAAGTCTTTACAATTGATTCCCATAATAGAAATATTACAACAATCTTACATGAGTCTCATTACAGGAATTTGTTCCTCAAATTAAGACCTATCTAATCCTTAGTATTTGATATCTTCTTCACCTGCAAAATAAAACACAAAACCAAAACAGAAAGATTAGGAGGGATTAGTAGCCTCAGTTTATCAGTGTGTTGCACTGATGAACTCATCATTGGGATAATAAACATGTATAGTATCTGTTCTAATAGAGATAGCCTCGGACCAGCATTACAGACTGGGATAGGAAATACAACTGGCAGCACAAGAAAAATAGAAGGCTAGGATAAGACCAGCCGCACTGCCTAGTCAAAAAGATCTTCTCAGCCTAGCACACAAGCAAACATCACACTCACTAGCACACTTTGGTGCTGTCAAGACCACTGTTGTGGTATAAATACCACATAAGTCGCAAGGGGAGGGGATCAAATCACACTTTCCCCTGTTACTGCTCGGGTTGTGAAAGCAACCAAGAACAGGAAGAAGCAACACCACCAAATCATCCACCCATAAGCTCCCATAGGTACTGGAGCATCTGATTGCAAACCAGCAACCAAGATCACAAGGCCAAGGCACAGGGAAGCAGCAGGAGTAAATCAAGCAAGCCACAAGCACCAAAAGCCACCAACCTTTTGCTCATCACATAAGGTGAATATTTATGTACCATTGTGACGCCCCGGGATCGGGCACTATGCAGATTTCGGCATTTCCACCCAAATCCGCATAATAACCGATTCTAGGTTGCCACTTGTGATAACATTACAACAGTTCACGAATAATCCACAACAACAACAGAGAAGGTATATACAAGATGACTCAAACGAGTCAAGGATACAACTGATACAATACAAAGATCCAAATAACAGCGGAAGAAACAACATAGTGTCCGACTACGGACAAGATACAAATTGGACTAAGAGTCCTGAAGATAACCGATGGCGTCCAATCCCTGCCCAGGCCAAGCCGGAGGGATTCCCAAGCTAACGTCGTCAGACTTCAAACCTGTTGACTGCAATGTGGAATATGCAGCCACGAAAATGAATTCGTGGGTCAGTTATTAAGTACTGGCAAGTCATACTCACAAGATACCAGCGTAACCAATCATCACAAGATACAAATACTTTGGGTACAACGGAAAGGAAGGGATTATTGCAAAGAAGCGGCAGCGGGCAGCACTAACAACTAGAGAGACACGCTACAACTTCCGGCTAATAGAAAGGGATAAGAGAGCGCGACAAAACCAACTATAACTACTCACCAAACAATACACATCCAATGTTACCCCCTACTAAGGAAGCAACCCAAGGAAACTCACACTGTTGATTAATGAGGGTTCAGGTTATTGTGACAATATGCCTATTACTAGTCAAGTTATTATTAATTAGGTGTAAGTTGTCTGAGTACTTGTTAGCCAGCACTTTCACCAAGTCGCCACATAACCGCGGACGACACGGCTTCTCGAGAAGATTCATCCCTGCAGGGTGCACTACAGTACCCGTACACACTCAAGCCACCAACTACAACTCAGGTTGGCTCGACACGACCCAAACCGTCTCTACAACCCATCCTAGGAGCCACGGAGCTATAAGGTCCCAGCCACGCAGCCGAATACTCAGCGCAAGTGTGCAAAACTCCCGCAGGACGCAACACCCCGGCAATACAGGCCTCGCCCTATATGCATCATCATCATCATCATCAACAGTAACCATGGGGGCGCCTCCCATTATGCAAAGGAGCAAATGGAACACCCGAACTAAGTGTGGCTCTTCGGACAAGCTGCAAATCAGGTCTAAGTCGAGGGGGTTCCATACCACCACCCGGATGCGGTGAGCACGCTCATCATGGATCAGTAGACAAGACCCTTTCCCTAATTAGGGTCGACACTAGCAGGCTTCAAAACCCTAACCCGGGCCTCCTGTCGGTGCCTTATCATCAAATTATTATTACCCAAAACATTAACATGTTGTTGATTGAATTGTGACCCAACTATCAAACTAAACAGGTGATAAGACGTACAACAAGACTTGAGCGCAAACAACACTAGGCATGCAACTACGACACGAGGGCCAACAAGGTAAACAAGCAACAGTTGATAGGAAGTGGAAGGAAGGCTATATCATGGCTGCAAGGTAAACATATGATAGGATCGGAACACAAGCATCGAAAATACTAGGCTAGCATAAAGACAACGGAAAGAATCGGTAACAAGTGAGGAAAGGCAACACGGGTAGCAAGTGAGTATACTTGCCTGGAATCCAGCAAGTAGAGGTACATCCGGAGAACTTGTCGTTGCTCACATCATCTCAACGTCCTATCCGCGAAGAAGCAAAGAGCTAACAGAAACACCGGATGCAACAATTACTTCTACGGCAAAGATCCAGCATGATCCTATTTTATATGCATGGCATGGCAAGATGCAACAGGGGAAACAACTTAAGCAATTTAATCGGAACCGGAGTCCGGAGAAATAGGGATTGGTTCAAGTTGTTTATCTAACCATCAATTTAATTGTTGTTTAGCATGGCAAACAATGAAGTAGATGAGTTAGGCAATTTAAATGGAAGGGGGCAACAGTTGAATTAAATACCCCACACATTCCATATGTTGCCATTTAGGTGATCATGCATAACAAAAGCTAAAATGCACAAGGCAAGATGCAAACAGGAATATGAATGGCATGAACATGTTAATGACATGAATCTGATTGGAAAACATGTTTTATTGGTTGAGAAACACTTTTAAATGATTTAGTTAAGCATATTACCAATTTAAATGCATTAAATAAGAGGGGAAACAATTATCTAATTTAAATGTTGCAAACCAGAAAACAAAGTTGATATTCAAGTGTGGCATTTAATTTTGGATGGAATTCATGTTTTGGGTATTTAATTTGGAGCAACCATGTGAAAGTTATTAATTAGAACCTTTAATTAATTAATTAAGGCATTTTTAAATGACATTAATTTTAATTGTCCAAATTGCAAAACAAAGTTGATATACAGAAAGGTGGTTTCATTTTGAGTGGAAAACATAGTTTATTTGTTGAAATTGGAATTTAATTGAGCAAGTTATGAATTTCACCATTTAAATGATTTAATTAAAGCATTAAGTAATTGCATTAATTTTATTTTTCCAAAACAGAAAACAAATGTTAGATTTGGAAAGAGCATGATTTCCTGGTTGGGATACATATTTTGTTTGTGCAATTTGGAGTTATAATGAAGGAGATATTAATTGTCCAAAATTTAAGTTTAAATTTCTATTTAAAAGAAATTGGGACAGGGCTTTTTACGGTGGCAGAGCCAACCACGCTGGCTGACAGTGGGCCTAGGCCAGCGTGGCGCCAGAGTGGCGCGGGTGTGCAGTGAGGTGGCGCAGGGGTTCAATGACGGGTGGGTCCGAGGGCTGCGCGCGAGTAAATCTGCGAAAAAAGGTTGCCTTTGCGGCTGTGGGGAATCGATCCCAGGACTGGGGCTTGCGCGCAAGGGTTCGTTGCCAGTGCGCTGCTGCTGAACTTGTGATGGTAAGTGATTCTGACGGAAGATGTTGTACGTTACTGCTGTTAACTGAACTTTCGCACAACATGTTCAGACTTATGACTGAACGAAACAGAGGATCAACAAAAGAATTCGGCGATCTTGGTATTTGAACCCGGGATCTCCTAGGACGCTGATCGGGGCGCAGCCACTGGGCTACTTCGCTGCTTCTTGTTAGACTAGGACACGGAAACGTGTTGAGGTGTTCTTGATCGCGAAAATTGGAACTGAACCGTAAGTTTCAGAACTGAAACTTGTCGAGGATGAACGGACGGTGGTGACTGTAGCGCTGCTGTCGCTCGGCGTGTGTGTGCGCCATGTGGGGGAAGAGGAGGATGGGGGGACGTGCTCACCGAGGAAGAGGTCGGAGAAGGACCGAAGCGTCGATGGAGAGGAGGCGTTCATGGACGTGGTCGACGGATCTCGACGGGGCCGTCGCTCCAGGCCGCTCCAGCGATGGTTCTTGCTCGTAGACGAAGAAGACGACCCCCGTGGTGCGATTCCCGTGCTCGTAAGGCCTTCGCGGACTCCACCCCGACGCCCCGACGTGCGCCACCTTGGCCAAGGCTTGGTGGTCGTAGAAGAAAAAGAAAGGCAGAGGAGATGGAAGGGGAGGGTTGGTGGCGGCGGAAAGGAAGAGAGGAGGGCTTAGGGTTAGACTAGGGCACGGCTCGGGGGTCTTGTAGGGCTCGGGGGCAGGTGGAGCAAGGGGGGTCCAGGTGGGGGATGACAGCGACGTGAGCTCCTCCTCCGCGTCCGTACGAGGAAGACAACGGTTGGGGGCTGGGCTTAGGAAAAGGCCGTGGTGGGCTTGGCCACTAGGTGGGCTGGGGGGAAGTGGGGAGAAGGCTGTGGGCTGGCCGTGGGGCTGGCCTACCTCCCCACCTCAAAAGGTTTTTTTTTCGTTCTCTCTCTTTTTGTGTAGAGAAGGAAAAGAATTAGATGTTTAGGGTTTTAGTTTTATGAAGTATTTTTATTTTATTTACAAAACAGCAATAGTAGGGTATGTTAACTTATTTTCAACAATTTGAAAAATGACAATTAGTTTGAAATTTGCTATTTGAAATTCATATAGGGTTTCATATAGAGTTGAGTTTTTAAAATAAACAAGTTTCATTTAATAAGATCAAACACTATGAAACTTAGTGAGTTTTAAAATGTTTGGAAGATTTTAATTCTTTAAACCACAATTGGGATCATGCCCATTATAAATGGTTTTGATTTGAAGTTGAATTGGAATTTACCATTAGGGTATTAATTAAAGGGAAATTTATTAACAAGCAATTTAAATAAATTAACTTCAAAACTATTGGAAACAATTTGAGTTGTTTAGTTTGCAATTTTTAAATTGGAAATTTTGAACAATGTTTGAAAGTTTAATTTGGTTTGATTTTTTGAGTTAATTAGGAAAACATGGTGCAATGCATATGATGCATGTGATGCAATGCAAAAAAAAGAAAAACAACCAACTTTCTAACCTAGAGGAACACCCCAGGTGTTACAGACGACACCACTAACAAGGGATTGCGCCCTCGCAATCCACCTGCTAACCCGGGAGGGGAAAGAAGTTCGACTATCGATTCTTCATGCTTCCAGCTGATCTCCTCGACACCACTAACAAGAGATTCTTGCTCGGGCTGATGACGATGTGCTTCCACCAGGAGTCTTCCGATGATCGAACCTATTAGGTTAAAGGCTCAGAAAACGTCCACCCACGTAGGATCCTAACACTTTGAAAGATTGAGTACGAGAGTAGACTCCAAAACAAATGAGATAGAAGGAGAAGTAGAATAGAGATAAGGAGAAAACAAGAATCCTATTGAGATGTTTCCAAAATAGTTTAGCAGAAATAGTTTTTGACACTCTAGAAACAACGACCGTTAGCTAGGTTATCCTACAGGCTTTGCGGACCCGTTGCTTCGATAACCATTCGTATCGAAACAACTTTGGGAATCGGAACCATGCTCTGATACCATTTGTGACGCCCCGGAATCGGGCACTATGCAGATTTCGGCATTTCCACCCAAATCCGCATAATAACCGATTCCAGGTTGCCACTTGTGATAACATTACAACAGTTCACGAATAATCCACAACAACAACAGAGAAGGTATATACAAGACGACTCAAACGAGTCAAGGATACAACTGATACAATACAAAGATCCATATAACAGCGGAAGAAACAACATAGTGTCCGACTACGGACAAGATACAAATTGGACTAAGAGTCCTGAAGATAACCGATGGCGTCCAATCCCTGCCCAGGCCAAGCCGGAGGGATTCCCAAGCTAACGTCGTCAGACTTCAAACCTGTTGACTGCAATGTGGAATATGCAGCCACGAAAATGAATTCGTGGGTCAGTTATTAAGTACTGGCAAGTCATACTCACAAGATACCAGCGTAACCAATCATCACAAGATACAAATACTTTGGGTACAACGGAAAGGAAGGGATTATTGCAAAGAAGCGGCAGCGGGCAGCACTAACAACTAGAGAGACACGCTACAACTTCCGGCTAATAGAAAGGGATAAGAGAGCGCGACAAAACCAACTATAACTACTCACCAAACAATACACATCCAATGTTACCCCCTACTAAGGAAGCAACCCAAGGAAACTCACACTGTTGATTAATGAGGGTTCAGGTTATTGTGACAATATGCCTATTACTAGTCAAGTTATTATTAATTAGGTGTCAGTTGTCTGAGTACTTGTTAGCCAGCACTTTCACCAAGTCGCCACATAACCGCGGACGACACGGCTTCTCGAGAAGATTCATCCCTACAGGGTGCGCTACAGTACCCGTACACACTCAAGCCACCAACTACAACTCAGGTTGGCTCGACACGACCCAAACCGTCTCTACAACCCATCCTAGGAGCCACGGAGCTATAAGGTCCCAGCCACGCAGCCGAATACTCAGCGCAAGTGTGCAAAACTCCCGTAGGACGCAACACCCCGGCAATACAGGCCTCGCCCTATATGCATCATCATCATCATCATCAACAGTAACCATGGGGGCGCCTCCCATTATGCAAAGGAGCAAATGGAACACCCGAACTAAGTGTGGCTCTTTGGACAAGCTGCAAATCAGGTCTAAGTCGAGGGGGGTTCCATACCACCACCCGGATGCGGTGAGCACGCTCATCATGGATCAGTAGACAAGACCCTTTCCCTAATTAGGGTCGACACTAGCAGGCTTCAAAACCCTAACCCGGGCCTCCTGCCGGTGCCTTATCATCAAATTATTATTACCCAAAACATTAACATGTTGTTGATTGAATTGTGACCCAACTATCAAACTAAACAGGTGATAAGACGTACAACAAGACTTGAGCGCAAACAACACTAGGCATGCAACTACGACACGAGGGCCAACAAGGTAAACAAGCAACAGTTGATAGGAAGTGGAAGGAAGGCTATATCATGGCTGCAAGGTAAACATATGATAGGATCGGAACACAAGCATCGAAAATACTAGGCTAGCATAAAGACAACGGAAAGAATCGGTAACAAGTGAGGAAAGGCAACACGGGTAGCAAGTGAGTATACTTGCCTGGAATCCAGCAAGTAGAGGTACATCCGGAGAACTTGTCGTTGCTCACATCATCTCAACGTCCTATCCGCGAAGAAGCAAAGAGCTAACAGAAACACCGGATGCAACAATTACTTCTACGGCAAAGATCCAGCATGATCCTATTTTATATGCATGGCATGGCAAGATGCAACAGGGGAAACAACTTAAGCAATTTAATCGGAACCGGAGTCCGGAGAAATAGGGATTGGTTCAAGTTGTTTATCTAACCATCAATTTAATTGTTGTTTAGCATGGCAAACAATGAAGTAGATGAGTTAGGCAATTTAAATGGAAGGGGGCAACAGTTGAATTAAATACCCCACACATTCCATATGTTGCCATTTAGGTGATCATGCATAACAAAAGCTAAAATGCACAAGGCAAGATGCAAACAGGAATATGAATGGCATGAACATGTTAATGACATGAATCTGATTGGAAAACATGTTTTATTGGTTGAGAAACACTTTTAAATGATTTAGTTAAGCATATTACCAATTTAAATGCATTAAATAAGAGGGGAAACAATTATCCAATTTAAATGTTGCAAACCAGAAAACAAAGTTGATATTCAAGTGTGGCATTTAATTTTGGATGGAATTCATGTTTTGAGTATTTAATTTGGAGCAACCATGTGAAAGTTATTAATTAGAACCTTTAATTAATTAATTAAGGCATTTTTAAATGACATTAATTTTAATTGTCCAAATTGCAAAACAAAGTTGATATACAGAAAGGTGGTTTCATTTTGAGTGGAAAGCATAGTTTATTTGTTGAAATTGGAATTTAATTGAGCAAGTTATGAATTTCACCATTTAAATGATTTAATTAAAGCATTAAGTAATTGCATTAATTTTATTTTTCCAAAACAGAAGACAAATGTTAGATTTGGAAAGAGCATGATTTCCTGGTTGGGGTACATATTTTGTTTGTGCAATTTGGAGTTATAATGAAGGAGATATTAATTGTCCAAAATTTAGGTTTAAATTTCTATTTAAAAGAAATTGGGACAGGGCTTTTTACGGTGGCAGAGCCAACCACGCTGGCTGACAGTGGGCCTAGGCCAGCGTGGCGCCACAGTGGCGCGGGTGTGCAGTGAGGTGGCGCAGGGGTTCAATGACGGGTGGGTCCGAGGGCTGCGCGCGAGTAAATCTGCGAAAAAAGGTTGCCTTTGCGGCCGTGGGGAATCGATCCCAGGACTGGGGCTTGCGCGCAAGGGTTCGTTGCCAGTGCGTTGCTGCTGAACTTGTGATGGTAAGTGATTCTGACGGAAGATGTTGTACGTTACTGCTGTTAACTGAACTTTCGCACAACATGTTCAGACTTATGACTGAACGAAACAGAGGATCAACAAAAGAATTCGGCGATCTTGGTATTTGAACCCGGGATCTCCTAGGACGCTGATCGGGGCGCAGCCACTGGGCTACTTCGCTGCTTCTTGTTAGACTAGGACACGGAAACGTGTTGAGGTGTTCTTGATCGCGAAAATTGGAACTGAACCGTAAGTTTCAGAACTGAAACTTGCCGAGGATGAACGGACGGTGGTGACTGTAGCGCTGCTGTCGCTCGGCGTGTGTGTGCGCCATGTGGGGGAAGAGGAGGATGGGGGGACGTGCTCACCGAGGAAGAGGTCGGAGAAGGACCGAAGCATCGATGGAGAGGAGGCGTTCATGGACGTGGTCGACGGATCTCGACGGGGCCGTCGCTCCAGGCCGCTCCAGCGATGGTTCTTGCTCGTAGACGAAGAAGACGACCCCCGTGGTGCGATTCCCGTGCTCGTAAGGCCTTCACGGACTCCACCCCGACGCCCCGACGTGCGCCACCTTGGCCAAGGCTTGGTGGTCGTAGAAGAAAAAGAAAGGCAGAGGAGATGGAAGGGGAGGGTTGGTGGCGGCGGAAAGGAAGAGAGGAGGGCTTAGGGTTAGACTAGGGCACGGCTCGGGGGTCTTGTAGGGCTCGGGGGCAGGTGGAGCAAGGGGGGTCCAGGTGGGGGATGACAGCGATGTGAGCTCCTCCTCCGCGTCCGTACGAGGAAGACAACGGTTGGGGGGGCTGGGCTTAGGAAAAGGCCGTGGTGGGCTGGGGGGAAGTGGGGAGAAGGCTGTGGGCTGGCCGTGGGGCTGGCCTGCCTCCCCACCTCAAAAGGTTTTTTTTTGTTCTCTCTCTTTTTGTGTAGAGAAGGAAAAGAGGGAAAAGAATTAGATGTTTAGGGTTTTAGTTTTATGAAGTATTTTTATTTGATTTACAAAACAGCAATAGTAGGGTATGTTAACTTATTTTCAACAATTTGAAAAATGACAATTAGTTTGAAATTTGCTATTTGAAATTCATATAGGGTTTCATATAGAGTTGAGTTTTTAAAATAAACAAGTTTCATTTAATAAGATCAAACACTATGAAACTTAGTGAGTTTTAAAATGTTTGGAAGATTTTAATTCTTTAAACCACAATTGGGATCATGCCCATTATAAATGATTTTGATTTGAAGTTGAATTGGAATTTACCATTAGGGTATTAATTAAAGGGAAATTTATTAACAAGCAATTTAAATAAATTAACTTCAAAACTATTGGAAACAATTTGAGTTGTTTAGTTTGCAATTTTTAAATTGGAAATTTTGAACAATGTTTGAAAGTTTAATTTGGTTTGAGTTTTTGAGTTAATTAGGAAAACATGGTGCAATGCATATGATGCATGTGATGCAATGCAAAAAAAAGAAAAACAACCAACTTTCTAACCTAGAGGAACACCCCAGGTGTTACAACCATTTAAGCCATTTACTGGCTAGTTGCACACAGGGATGGGTTGGGGGTTTAGTACCCTCGGAGAGGCATAGAAGTTCTATGCTATAACTCATCATAGGGGATAAAAGCATCAAGTTAGGCATATGTTCTTATTAAAGAGGGGCCTCGGGCTATGCATCATAGGCTTAGGGGAAAACGAAGCAAATGCAAGCAATCTGTTCTTAATAAGTAAATTTCAGAGAAATAAAACCATCAAGTGTAACAATATGTTTTTATCAAGGGATGCACAAGGACATCAGATCAATATAGCATAGATCTTATCCGTAAATAGGATCCTGAATCAACCTTTAAGCCAAAGAGCTACTGTATCACATCACACATCCTCAATATAGTTGCTGGGCATCAGATCCAAGGGTCTGATACCTCAACACAACTTCATAAGGGCATGTAAGAAGAAAAAGGAAATCAGGGATGATGGCATATTCTCTGAACTTATGATTCAGAGTAACACCTATCAAAATAAAATACACCCATAGAAATTATTGAAGCAACACATATTGGTGAGCTCTGTCCAACTGACAGCAAGCCACAGTGTCTAACCATAGGGAGATATCCTAAGGGGCCTCTTCAAAGCAAAGGCACTTGGAATAAATCCCTGATAAATTTTCCATCACAAGCACAAGGAATAATCCCAAAATAATTTCCACAGCAGATTTGTATCAGAAAGATAATTCCTAAGTGCAAATCATTCCACCTAAGGCGTCTGTGTTTCCAATTCATCATAGAATAGAACAATTACTTCATAGCCTCTGTACCAAGGGTTCTATTGGAAAAATTTCCAAAACCTAAATAATTCGGCACCAATCTCACTAAGGTACCTCATGAAGACATGGCATGGACACTGGCACAAGGGCCAGGTTCCAGAGCACAGGAGGGGAAAGACAGAGAGAGCTAGGGAGGACAGAGAGAGAAGAGGGAGAGGAGGCACTCACAGGTGGTCACCATCGTGGTGACCACAACCAGTTGGAGAAGCGCAGAACGGCGGCGAGGCCCGCGGTTGCACTCCAGGAGGCCGTCCCGGCGACGCCTCGTCACTGCAACCATCAGTGACCACGGGGAAGCAGCAGCAACGCCAGAGCAACACGAGAGCGCCGCAGATCACCTGGAGGAGAAGGCACACACCGGAGAGAGGTGGAGCGCCTCGGGCTCCCGAACCCTAGGGTTAGGGTTTGCAAGTGCACGAGAGGCACAACGAGTAGAAAGCAGATCGAGATGGAGGAAGAGGTAGAGGGTGAGGTGGCGCATCGTTTGCGTCCATCCACGGCGGCGGGGGTGGCCGGAGTGAGTTAGGGAAAATTGCCGGAGGCGGAGGCGACCCAATTGCCTGGGAGTCGCCCGGGGGCGAGGTGGAGATGAGAGGAGAGGGGGCACGCGAGTGTGCGTATGGTGTGGCTCGGCCAGCCGAACGGGTTGGGTTCAATCCTAAAGGGTTGACCCACCTGTCAGCCCTACGGGCATATTGGTCATTTGACCAATTCTTTAATAAAAGAATTAAAAAAAATTGATAAATAAAAATTCTATAAATTACGAAAAAATTACAATAAAATTAATTTTAAATCCAGTAAAGAATTTGTATATTAAAATTAAGGAAAATAATTCAGTAATACTTATAGTCTTAACATTATGATTTTAAAATAATATTTTAATAATAAAACCTTGATAATAAAATTTAAAAGAGTTCAGATCTATTTAATCAAATATAAATATATTCTCTCAAACTTATTTCAATAATTTGATAATTTCAAAACACTCCAAAATAAATGTTTTCTGAGGAAACAATAATTACTTAATCAATAAAATAAATAATAATAAAATAATAATAATAATAATTAATTTTGATATATAATAAATTCACAAACAATTGATTACCATAAAAGACTTAGTACACCCAAATAATCATTTAGTTAAAAATGCATATATAACATCATTATGCATAATAGCATCATTTGCTTCTTTAAACATTGTCTTTACCACACAATGATGGTGTTTTGTAGAACAAGGAAGTCAGGATCTGCTCCAAGAATCAGACTTCATTACCTGTCCACATAAAGGCAAGTTCATCACTTGCTCATGTCCTTTGAAATATTTCATAACAACTAATTTCAAAAACCCTATCGTAATACCACCTCCGCTCAAAAGAATGCATGATTCTACTTTTATAATAATATGACTAATTGAATGACTACCCGAGTGGTAGTGTTCTGTTTGGTGGGCGGATGGAACCATGGTAAGATGAGTAGGTCAAAGGAAGGTTCCATCTGCATGGGAAAGTATTACCTAGGATTAATCACCACTGACGTCAGAATTCTTGCGCCGTAAATACCGTGTTAACTATGGGTCTTCTATGAGGGGAGTAAGTCAGCTTTGATCTTATCTCGTTCGCATGTCAACGGGCTGCCAGAGACGTACGATGTAGGTCTTGCGAGACTACATTCACATGGGTGGGATCCCTTAATTCCCGCGGACTCTGGGGTCTATGATGGTCTACCAGGGGCGCCTAGATATCCATCGTGATGGGTGGAATTAGAGGTTCAACCTGCTGGTGGAAATGGGTGGGCATGTGTTGTCCGGAGAAGCACGGTTTGGCTTGGACCAACAACTGGGCCCCACACCTGAGTGGGAGTGGACAGGATCGCGCGCCTGGTTGTGCAACATGGTCTTGGTCGCCCATGGGTAAAGTAACGCACCTCTGCAGAGTGTAAAATGATGTGGCATGTTACCCCTTGTTCCGGGATGGAACTGCGAACGCCGCAGGAAAGGTAACTCCCTGAAGTTCTTGTCCTGTGAAGACTAGCGGACATAGTTTTCAGTATTAAAAGCAATCCCTTGAAGAAAGTTTGACAAAACCTTGCATCTGTCTATACTCTCTCGAGTCGAGGACCGTAGTTAGTGCATCAATTACTTCCGTACTTAATGAACTTGTTGAGTAACGCTCGTTACTCATTCAATCCCGTTTGACCCCCTGCTTAGGCTATGAGAATTTAGAGGAAGCATCCTTCAATATCCTTGGAGGCCAAGACGACATCTTCTACGAGGAGTCAGTAAGGAGCTGGCCCTGAGGGGGCTGAGTCTGACTAGGTTTAGCCTAGTCTGAAATAAATACTTAGCACGGTCGAATCGAGCAGCCTTGGACTCTATAATTGGCTGTTGAGTTCCCGTGTATGCACCTGCTTTACATTTCGGTTGTCATTCTAAATTCAATAATGGGATGACCTCATCATGAGCTCATTCTCTTGTCAGCACATTTTGTTTTGTAATATATTTGTTGTATAACAATCAAGTCTCGCAATGTTTCTGCTGTACCACCCTGAGGGATGTAATATTTGCGGAACGGTGTTCTGTGAGTGTTATATCAACGACTGGCGTACTACAACATGCAGTGGTATGCTGGGTCACCACATCTGGTATCAGAGCAATTGCTTTGACCTTAGGTTGGAAACCTAGTAAAGGGATATACCCTGTAGGGTTTTAGAACGTAACAATAAAGAATTCGCTGGAAGTATGATAGGTATTCACTAGGGAATATTCTGGTCATATTTCCAGAATGTTGAGTCTTTATGATGATCTATTAATAACATATATGTTACTTGTGAACAGTGACCATGAAAGGCGGGAGTTCCGGGAGAACGGAATGGGTAAAACATGAGATGCTTGAGCATTACAAAGGGGGGGTTGACTGAGCAGCTACGAGCTTTGCTTCGAGCTTTCGAGTTTGACACCAACCTCAAAGTCAACACCTACACTTACAAGGATGGGGAGATGGTTTTGAAATACCGGGTATTAATTCTAATACCCCGGGAATTAACACCACACATGACCACACCTAGTGGTGAAGGAAGAAGTCAGATGGCGGCGTACCAACAGGCTTTAGTACAAGCCTTAGCAACCATTAGAGAGCATATGGCTAATCAGCTGTCAGGTACTAGCTTCACAGCCATTCCACATGACCGCCTAAGCACAGAGTTGGCACTTGACCATTCTGTGCTGATAAAAACCAAGCCTAAGCTAGCCACTAGTCTGTTACATCGATACAGGAAGTTGGTAGGATCTTTCTACAGAACACATCTGGTCATTGTTGATGACAAAGATGGTATGTTTAAAGATCTGACCAAACCACCTAGCCCAGAACAAAAGGGGAAGCAGAAGGCTCAGGAGAGGGATGAACCGTATTATACCCTAGGAGCGGAGTCATCTAAGAAACCAAATCAAGATAGGCAGACCAGGTATTCCACTACCCCAGAACCTATCCATTATCCTGTTATACCACCTAGCGAGCCGGAACCATATGATCCATATGACATTTCGAATGTACCCAGTGACATAAAGCCAAATAACTTTGGTGGGGGTCCCAGAATCAGATTCTTTTATGGAGAACTCTGATGGCTGGAGGTTTGACTGGTATCCTGGTACTAGTCAACATCCTATCCCATGCAACGATATGTGAGAGGATGAGGATCAGGATAGTGTGGAGGAAGTCGCAGCTGAGGAAGCGGACATTGTTGTCATGAATATATCATCTGATGAGGAGGAGCAGGTAGAGACCCAACCGATGCAGGAGGTACCATTTGATCACAGCTACTGCACTAGTACCACTTGTTTCGCTGAAGGGGAAGCCTCACAGTACACCAGTACTGAGGAGTTTGTGTCTTACCTTGATGATTATCTGGACATGGACGGGCTTTCTTTGAGCGATACCGAGTCTATGGACACTTCTGACACAGACTATGTTCCATCTGGGAGGTCGTTTATTCCTGAGGTGGTGCGCAGGACTTCACGCTACACAGGGTGGACTCCTGGTATGTACTCTGAGTAGTACAGTGACATCCATGGAGATGGAGTGAGGGCTCGAGTGAGGTAGTAGTTTAGGAGTTTCGAGCCATGTACCATAAATAAGGGTCGGAGTGTGTGAGCGACCCAGTGGTGCTTTGTACTGCTTTACTTTCTGTAATTCATACGGTGAAGGATTGTAACCAACTTATATGTATCTGTATATTATGTGAAGTTGTTTGTATCTGGATTTGGATTTTGTTCTCTTGTGTGACTAGTGTTGCATGTGAAGTGAGGCTAAGAAAGCATGAGCATGATGTAACTATGAGTTTGTTCGCTTCACATTGCAAGACTAGGGGAATATGGAGAGTGGCGAAACCAGTGAGGCTGACGCATAGCGTCTGGAGCGAGAAAACAAGGCGAAGGCCGATGAGGATGCTGCAAGAGCAAAGTTACCACCACCACCACCACTCAGGCCACTAGCAGAGCAGAATTTCATGGAATACATGAAGTTTGTACAAGAAAATCAAAATAAGTTCATGCAGGAATTGCTTAACCAGGCGGGGCCTGGGAGAGCACCTGAACCAAGGATGTTAACAATGTCGGATTTCCTGAAGACTAAACCAGCACCATTTGCCATGGCCAGAGATCCTATGGATGCTGAAGACTGGTTAGTCGATACTGAAAGAAATCTCAAGGCTATCAATGCGAATAATGCAGAGAAGGTGCGCTTTGCTACACATCTTCTGAATGGTCCAGCAGCAGCATGGTGGGATAATCAGATTATCCTGAAGCCACCCGAGAAGGTATTTACATGGGATGAATTCAAGGAAATATTCAGGGAGTATCATGTCCCTGACAGTGTCATGGAGCTCAAGAGGAGGGAGTTCGAGGATCTTCAGCAGGGGACACACCATATGATATGGTATGTCAATGAGTTCAGCAGACTTTCTCGTTATGCTGCTGATGAAGTTGACACTGACAAGAAGAGGATCAAGAGGTTCTTGAGAGAGCTACATCCCTATGCTGCTATGCAGTTAAGGACGTCCAAACCATCTAACTTCCAACAGTTGATGAACTTTTCAGTTACCTGGGAGAATGACTACAAGTTGGTTCAGCAGAACCGACAGAAGAAGGCCAAATTTGAGCCTAAAAGGTTTCAGCCAAGTAGACCTACTTCAACTTTGAGTTTCAAGCCTAGAACAAAGTCAGGAGGAGCCCTGATCAACCGTGGACCGTTTAATCCGAGGAATAAGATCATCTGTCACAACTGTGGACTTCCTGGACACTTTAAGAATGAGTGTAAACAGCCCAAAGTTGTATGCTTCGGGTGCGGAAAAGAAGGACACATTAAGCCAGACTGCCCTAACAACACAACTGGAGGTGGTTTCAACAAAGGTGGAGCAAGGCCCGGATGAGCAAGTGGATTCTTGGATGGAAGTGGCAGCAGCGGGAAGAACAATAATGGCAAACGAGCAAAACCCTTCGGAAACTGAAGTGCACATCTCTGGAGGAGGCTGACAACTCGGACACAACCGTATTAGGTACGCTCTGTCTTCTTACACAATATGGCAAAGTTTTATTTGATACCGGTGCCACCACATCGTTCATCTCCAGTTATTTTGTGGATAAGTATTGGGTAAGGTGTTCACGTTTAGAATGTCCTCTTACCGTTATGACGGCGGGAGGTACGCTCTTAGTTACGCGTGCCAGGACATATCAAGTCATCATGATCTGTGGTTGCACATATTACGCGGATCTATTTGTTATTCCTTTGAAGAACATTGATGTCGTTCTGGGAATGGACTGGATGACGGAGAATGGAGCTTTAATTGACTGTGAGGAGAAGACAGTTTCTCTTAGGCGGCCTAGAGGAGGAAGAGTTACTTATCAAGCAGATAAGCATACTCATGTGGAGGCTGAACTCCAACTCAATTCACTCAATGAAGCTAAGTTTGAAGATATACCAGTAGTCAATGAGTTTCTGGGTGTTTTTCCAGCAGAATTACCAGGAATGCCACCAGATAGGGAGATCGAGTTTACCATTGACTTGATACCAGGTACATCACCTATTGCTCAGGCACCATACAAGATGGGTCCTAAGGAATTAAAGGAACTTAAAGAACAGTTAGATGAACTGGAAAGCAAGGGATTCATCTGAGAAAGTGTATCACCGTGGAGATCACCAGTGATATTCGTGGACAAGAGATATGGAGGTAGAAGAATGTGTCGTGATTTCAGAAATCTGAACAATGTCACTATCAAGAACAAGTATCCATTACCAAGAATTCAAGATTTGTTTGATCAAGTCCATGGAGCTGGAGTGTTCTCCAAAATTGATCTCAGATCAGGGTACCATCAGATCAAAATTAAACCAGAAGATGTACCCAAAACAACTTTTGTTTCAAGGTATGGACATCATGAATATTTGGTTGTGCCTTTTGGACTGACCAATGCACCAGCTATTTTCATGAATTTGATGAACAAGATCTTCATGCCATACTTGGATAAGTTCGTGATTGTGTTCATCGATGATATTCTGATATATTTGAAGAACAAAGAAGATCATGCCAAGCACTTAAGGATAGCATTACAAGTTCTAAGGGAACATCAGATATATGCCAAATTCAGTAAGTGTGAGTTTTGGTTAGACCAATTAGAATTTCTTGGACATGTTATTAGCAAAGAAGGTATTGCAGTAAATCCTGACAAAGTACAGTCAGTTCTGGATTGGAAGGCACCAACCAATGTCAAGGAAGTTCGAAGATTCCTTGGAATGGCAGGGTATTACAGAAGATTCATTGAAGGATTTTCTAAAATAGATGGGCCAATGAACAATTTGTTAAGGAAGAATACTCCTTTCGTATGGTCAGATAAGTGTGAAGCCAGTTTTCAGGAGTTAAAGAAACGATTAACAACAGCTCCAATCCTAGCAGTACCTGAACCAGGCAAGGATTACATCGTATATTGTGATGCATCCAAGAATGGATTGGGATGTGTACTCATGCAGGATCGGAAGGTAATAGCTTATGGTTCGAGACATCTCAAACCACATGGAGTTAACTACCCAACTCATGATCTGGAATTGGCAGCTGTAGTGTTTGCTTTGAAAAGATGGAGGTCATTCCTTTATGGAGAAAAGTGTGAGCTTTACACGGATCATAAGAGTCTCAAATATTTCTTCACTCAGAAAGAATTGAATCTGAGGCAAATAAGATGGTTAGAATTGATCAAAGATTACGATCTTACCATCAACTATACACCGGGAAAAGCCAATGTGGTAGCTGATGCTTTAAGCCGGAAGAGTATTGACAGTCAACCAATTCAATGTGAATTGCCAAAAGAGTTGAAGAGAGAAATAGAACAAGAAAAGATTGAAATACTGGAGGTACAGTCTTTGGGAGGCTTGTATACCATGAAGGTCATGGAAGAAAGAAAAAGTGATCTCAGAAATGAGATAATTCAGCGGCAAGACGAAGATCCTTTCATAAAAGAAGAACTCCAAAGAATTAATGAGGGAAGACCTTCCGTATTTCATTTAGGTGAATATAGCTCATTATGGTTCAACAAGAGGCTTTGTGTACCTGATATTCCGGAAATCAAAAAGTTGATACTTCGGGAGGCACATGAGACACCGTACTCTATTCACCCGGGAGTACCAAGATGTACATGGATCTCAGAGACATATTTTGGTGGAACAATATGAAGAGAGATATTGCCAAGTATGTTTCTGAATGTCAGACATGTCATAGAGTAAAGGCTGAACATCAAAGTCCAGCATGACCATTACAACCCTTAGATATTCCAGAATGGAAGTGGGAGGAGGTTAGTATGGATTTCATTACTGGTCTACCAATGACGAAAACAAATAAAGATATGATCTGGGTTATTGTGGATAGATTGACCAAAAGTGCACATTTTCTAGCAGTAAATCAGAAGGATAACGCTGAGAAACTGGTGGATATATATGTCAAGGAGATAGTCAGTAAACATGGAGTATCAAAAAGAATAGTTTCAGATCGAGGATATGTGTTTACTTCAGTATTCTGGAGAAAACTACAAGAAGCTTTAGGTTCACAATTGGATTTCAGTACTGCTTACCATCCTCAGACCGAAGGGCAAACTGAAAGAACTAATCAGATCTTGGAAGACATGCTTCGAGCATGTGCTCTTGATTTTGGTGGATCATGGGATGAACATCTACCATTAGCAAAATTCTCATACAATAACAGTTATCAAAGTAGTTTGAAAGCTGCACCCTTTGAAGTACTTTATGGACGAAAGCGTAGATCACCAATATGTTGGTTCGAGACCGGACGCAAGTCTGAGTTTGAACCAGACTATGTCAAGGATCAACAAAACATTGTTGATATCATCAGAGACCGTCTGAAAATAGCCCAAAGTCGTCAGAAAAGTTATGCTGATCAGAAGAGAAGAACATGAGAACCAAAAAATGGGGATATGGTCTATCTCCGAGTTAGTCCGATGAAAGGTTTTATGAGGTTCGGAGTTAAAGGAAAGTTAAGTCCTCGATACATAGGACCTTACAAGATTCTGGCACAGAATAGGAATGTAGCTTATACTCTATAGCTACCCGAGAGATTGAAGCAAGTCCATAATGTTTTCCACGTATCACAACTCTGGAAGTGTTTGAAGGGATCAGAAGTTTCCGTTAATCAGGAGGAGCTAGAATTGGAATCACACCTCACATATGTGGAGGAACAAGAAAAGATTCTAATAGAAGACTGGAGAGACTCCGGAACCTAGCAATAAAGTATTGCAAAGTACAATGGAAACATCAACCTGAACGTGAAGCTACCTGGGAGAAGGAAGAGGAGTTACAACAAAACTACCCCGAGCTCTTCAGGTATTGTTGTTACAACTTCGGGACAAAGTTCTCGTTAAGGAGGGAAGACTGTAATGTCCCAGCATTTAGGAACTCACGGGGGGTAGAATATTAATTTGTGCATCTGCATGAATGTGTCTGCAAAACCTGAATAAATTTTTCGCAAAACCAAAACCCTGGAGTGATTGGGTTTTCATAAATATTCTGATTCTTAGATAGAGGTAGAAACTGGAAGTTGATGGAATTTCGACATGACCTTTAGGTTATATTTTGAATTTAGGAGTTAAAATTTTGAATTATTTAAATTTAGGAATGTTGGAGTTTAAAATTGAGTTGTATTTGAATTCCAATTATAATTCAATGGACACATACATGAGATAACAAATATTGAATACTTCCAATATCAATAAGTATAGAAAAAGGAAAACAATTAAGTTTTATTAATAATAACACAAGATACAAAGTCTTTACAATTTATTCCCATAATAGAAATATTACAACAATCTTACATGAGTCTCATTACAGGAATTTGTTCCTAAAACTAAGACCTATCTAATCCTTAGTATCTGATATCTTCTTCACCTTCAAAATAAAACACAAAACCAAAGCACAAAGATTAGGAGGGATTAGTACCCTCAGTTTGTCAGTGTGTTGCACTGATGAACTCATCATTGGGTTAATAAACATGTACAATATCTGTTCTAATAGAGATAGCCTCAGACCAGCATCACAGGCAGGGACAGGAAATACAACTGGCAGCACAAGAAACATAGAAGGCTAGGATAAAACCAGCCGCACTGCCTAGTCAAAAGATCTTCTCAGCCTAGCACACAAGCAAACGACACACTCACTAGCACACTTTGGTGCTATCAAGACCACTGTTGTGGTATAAATACCACATCAGCCGCAAGGGGAGGGGATCACATCACACTTTCCCCTGTTACTTCTCGGGTTGTGAAAGCAACCAAGAACAAGAAGGAGAAACACCACCAAATCATCCACCCATAAGATCCCATAGGTACTGGAGCATCTGATTACAAACCAGCAAACGAGATCACAAGGCCAAGGCACAGGGAAGCAGCATGAGTAAATCAAGCAAGCCGCAAGCACCAAAAGCCACCAACCTTTTGCTCATCACATAAGGTGAATATTTATGTACCATCTAAGCCATTTACTAGCTAGTTGCACACAGGCATGGGTTGGGGGTTTAGTACCCTCAGAGAGGCATAGAAGTGTTATGCTATAACTCATCATAGGGGATAAAAGCATCAAGTTAGGCATCTGTTCTTATTAAAGAGGGGCCTCAGGCTGTGCATCATAGGCTTAGGGGCAAAAGAAGCAAGTGCAAGCAATTTGTTATTAGTAAGTAAATTTCAGAGAAATAAAACCATCAAGTGTAACAATCTTTTCTTATAAAGTGATGCACAAGGACAGCAGATCAATAGAGCATAGATCTTATCAGTAAATAGGATCTTGAATCAAGCTTTAAGCCAAAGAGCTACTGTATCACATCACACATCCTCAATATAGTTGCTGGGCATCAGATCCAAGGATCTGATACCTCAACACAACTTCATAAGGGCATGTAAGCAGAAAAAGGAAATTAGGGATGATAGCATATTCTCTGAACTTATGATTCAGAGTAACACCTACCAAAATAAAATACACCCATAGAAATTATTGAAGCAGCACATATTGGTGAGCTTTGTCCAACTAACAGCAAGCCACAGTGTCTAACCACAGGGAGATATCCTAAGGGATCTCTTCTTTGCCTCTTCGTTTTTGGGATGAAGCGTTCCTCACTACTTGCTATCTTATTAATAGGATGCCCACACCTGTGTTACAAAACACTACACCTGTTGTGAAGCTTCTCCAGTCACCTCCGGACTACTCGTTCCTTCGCACTTTTGGATGCGCTTGTTGTCCTAGTTTACGGAAGTACAACTCACGTAAGCTAGAATTTCACTCCAAAATGTGTGTTTTCTTGGGATATATCCCTATGCACAAAGGGTACAAGTGCTTGGATCGTTCTACGGGGTGGATTTTCATCTCACGCGACGTTATTTTTGACGAACGCGTATTTCCGTATGCCACTCCTGGTGTCGTCATTGATGTTTCACAATTACATCTTGTGTCTTTTCCTATGCATGAACCAGCTATTCAGGATGTTCACTTGCGTAAATATGACATGTCCTTGTTGCCGTGTGATCCGCTTGTTCCTTTGGCTCCTGTTTCTGTGCAGGGTCCAGTGCCGATCGACGTGCCTGTTTTGACGTTGCTGCATGGGGCGGGCGCCTCACCCGAGATGGCCTCGTCGGGTCCTTCCTCTACTGCTGCAGTTTCGGACACGCAGGCCGAGCAACGTCCGTCGTCACCGCTGTGTTCCTCGGCTGGGTCACATAGAGCCCGTCATCGCCTGCTGGTTCGGCCTCACGGTCGCCTGATCTGGCATTGTTGGCTCACGATGCAAGTGTTGCGTCTGACTCCTCGAACGTGTCGTCCTCGCCAGGCAGTTCCACTGTCTTGCCAGCACATGTGCCTCCACCGCCTCTCTATCCTACGGTTACTCGCTTGAAGAACAACGTGTTTTGTCCTCGGAAGCTCACAGATGGAACTGTTCGACATGATCCGTATCGTCGACGTGCATTCTTTGCTACTCCTGATTCCCATCGCTCCGCTCTCACTGATCCAGCTTGGCAGACTGTTATGGAGGATGAGTTTTCAGCTCTTCAGCGTAATCAAACATGGATATTGGTTCCTCGACCGTCAGCTACTAACATTATTGGCAGTAAATGGGTCTTCAAGACAAAAATCCGTCCTGATGGTTCGGTTGACAAGCTCAAGGCACGTCTCGCTCCTCGCGGTTTCACTCAGCAACACGATATTGACTATCACGACACTTTCAGTCCTGTTGTGAAGCCTGTCACTGTGCGCCTGATTTTGTCCCTTGCAGTTTCTCGCGGTTGGCGTCTCCGTCAGATTGATGTTAGCAATGCGTTTCTCCATGGTTTTCTTGATGAGACTGTCTATATGCAGCAACCTCCAGGTTTTGAGGATCCTCAGCATCCGCAGTGTCGCACCCGGACTTCTAGGGGATACTCATAGTCCGTTAAACAGTAGATAAATGGCTTACGGGGCATACCGGCACCCGCATCTCAATATGAGCAGGCCAACACGTGAACGTGTGACAACCATTATCTTACTATTCATCGTCTGCGCAAACCATCCCATAGAAATCCAGATACTTCCATTGACGTACTTCAAAACATACACACATGGTACGTCAACGGTATTGGAACAAGTGATATCACAACAGATCTCTACGACACAAAAGATGGAAATAAGTTGCAAATTGCTCTCATTAGAGCAGAGATAGCAAATACAATCATCCAGAGGACACATGTCCCAACAACTCATCATTACATCACAGTGGAAGCATTCAACAGGTCTGAGTACAGACAAGATCCAAATAGGCCTAAGAGGCCGGAAACGAAAAGACGGAGCCCATCCACGAAGTCTCGGATCCTGCCCGGGTCCGCTATCTACTCGTCAGCAGCCTCGTCATACTCCACGTAGTAGCCACCATGGGGATCCTCGGAAACGTAGTCTGCGGAAACCACAGCCCCAAAGGGGTCAGTACATAAACGTACTGGCAAGCAAGACTCACAGTTCACCAAAGTGTAACCCGTCAACACCAAGCACAGATGCTTTGGGTTCAACGGAAGGAAGGGGATACAACAGATGCTGCAACTGGCTGCACTAACCAACTACAGAGTTTCTACCACTTCCGGCTAAACAGAAAGAAGATAAGATAGCGTATCGTAACCAACTAATAACTAACTCCAAACAAACCCATCCTGGATCTCGCCCCTTATCCAAAGAAGCAATCCGAGGATAACTCACACAGTTGGATTAATGATGGTTCAAGTTATTGTGTCAATAAGACTATTACTAGTCAAGTTATCATTAGTTAGGTGTAAGTTGTTCTGAGTACTTGTTAGCCAGTACTTTCACCAAGTCATCCATAACCGCGGACAACACGGCTTCTCGAGAAGATTTAACCCTGCAGGGATGCACCAATTTGGCCGAACACGTAAGAATGACCCACCAGATGGAAATGCACTTCCACCAAGCGAGGCACTCAGCACAACCCAACTCTTCTTCGCATCAAGCCCAAAGAACCCCGTGCAATTGAGCGCATGGCTAATCAAGCCCCACGAAGAAAAGGGGACCCTCATAGCACTCTAAGAACGTGTCTCCCTAAATGCCGACTACAAAAGTTCCACCCTGGCGCCGAGGGTTCGCACCTGCAATATGCATGCGGCAAATGGAAAACCCGAACTAAATGAGGCGATTTGGACGAGATGCGAATCGAATAAAATTGAGGGGGGCGCCCATACTCGCTTCCCACATGCGGTTAGTGTGCTCATCATGGATCAGTAGACAAGACCCTTTTCCTAATTAGGGTCGACACTAGCAGGCCTCAAAACCACGCCGGGCCTCCTGCCGGTGCCTTATCAGAAAATTATTATTACCTCAAACATTAACAGGTTGATTGTTTAACATCGAGCCCCAGAACATAATAGAAATAGTAACAGAAAGTAACAGGTAACAGACTCGAGCAAAACAACCCTAAGCATGCTAGTAAGACACAGGCTCAAACAACGGGGTTATGGGAGTGGAGGTGAGGCAATATCAGGGTTAAAGGATACATGTGATAGGTTCGTAACAGAAGCAACGATTCATAGGGCTAGCAGAATAGACAACGGAAAGTATCGGTATCCAATGTTGAAAGGAACACAGTGGTTCATGTGAGTGAATACTTGCCTGCAAACCCAGTAGCCTGGTACTGAGCTAACTCCTTAGAAGGGGTGTCGTAAGTATCGTCGGTCTCAACGTCGTCGTGTATCCGAGAAGAAGCAAACAAACAACGCAGAGAGACAAACAATCAATAACATGGCATAGTGCACAAACATGGGATGATGCATGACCATTTAATTGATGCATAGAATTAAACTAGTTGGCATGGTAATATAACATGATTAAATGGACCCACATGCAATTTGAGTTGCATATGGAAAGCCCATGAATTATGGTTGAATTAATTGTTCTACAACTAATCATCATGTGTAAGTGAATTAGCATGATGCATGAATGAGGAAAACAGCAAAATAACAACAATAGAAGCAATTTGAAATAAGGTTTACCAAGTTTGAAAATTTGTTTATTAAGTTAAGAAATTTTGGTTTCTTAAAGGTGTCACACAAGCATTTGTTTTTTTCACCACTTTTAATTGTTCAAAATAGATAGCAAAGTTCATATTTGGAAAGAACACACAATTTTGGGTGGAATACATGTTTCACTTGTTGAAAAAGGATTTCAAATAAATTATTTATGAATTAAACAAGTTTAAGCAAGAATTAAATGAATTTAATTCAAACATGAACTTATTTGAATTTTTATTTGTGCAAAACATTAAGTGAGATTCATATTTGAAAAGCTTATACTTTTATGGTTGGAAAACATATTTTATAAGTTCAAAAAGAATTCAATTTGATCAAGTTATGAATTTAACAATATTAAATGATTTAAACAAGATTTAAATCATTTAACCAATTTTAATTATTCAAAACATGGAAAACAAATTATATTTGGAAAGGTGGTTTAATTTTGCATGGAAAACATATTTCATTTGTTGAAATTGGATTTAAAATGAGCAAGTTATTATTTTGGCAAATTTAAATGCATTAATTAAGAAACAGTTGTTTTCAGCAATTTAAATTATTCAAAATAGCAAACAAAATTGATATTTGGAAAGTACATGAAAAATTGATTGGAAAACATATTAAGTTTGTTGAATTTGGAATTTTTATGCCCAAGTTATGATTTTTGCAAAATTAAGGGTTTAATTAAAGCATTGGATTATTGCACCACTTTTAAGTAGGGAAAACAATAAACAAATTGCATGGAAAAGGTTGAAAACATGTAGCAAATGTTTCACTGAACATTTTGAGCTATTAAACATAATTTTTGGGTGATTATTGAATTTATTATGCAATTTTCCATAATCATTCTTATTCTGCCATTTTTAGTAAACAGAGGGAAACATGCTCAAACTTAATTCAATTGTGACCAAATAAAATACCAATGTGTAGAGTTTGTTAAGACAAATTTTTAGAGCCCAAGTTTGCTTAAATTGGATGAACCAAACTCAAGTTATGAAATTCCAAAGTTTCCAATTTTTATTGCATTTTCAGTAATTAATTATTTAGTGCAAAAAGTATTACAGAAACATGTTGCAAACTTGACATTAATAGAAGGAGCACAAAATTATGAATCCACAGGATTTTGAATCATTCAAATTGGAGTGATATTCAATTTTATATTGATTTTAGAGTTAATGCCTCAGATCTCTGTTTCTGAAATTCGGGCAGAAAAAGAAAAACAGAAATAAAAGGGTGTGGCTTTGGGGGTTTGAACCCTGGACCTGAGGCTTGCTCGCAAGGGGGTTAACCAGTGGGGTGAGCTTTGATTCGTGATAGGAAGGGGACACTCGGGAGGTTAAGGTGCAGGTGGCGCGGATTTTAACTGAACTTGCAGTTCGCTGCAACATCGACGGAGAGAAGGTAACGGCTGCCGGCGGGCTGCTGCGCCTCGACGTGGATGCGCGCGGTCCGTGGACGTGCTGTGGGCGTGCGATAGGGAGGAGGGGAGGGGAGCGAGAGGGGAAGCGGTGCTCTCACCTCGAGGACATACAGGAGGAGGCGCACGGACAGGGAGGCGACGGCGACATGCCCTTGACGGCGGCGGCGCTCCGAGGCTCCCCGGTGCCCACCGAGGGGTGGAGGACGGAGAGGGCGCCGGGGAGGTTCCATTCCCGGCCTCGCCCTGGCCGGGGGATGGCCCAAACGCCGGCGATCACCGGAGGAGGAGGAGGATTTCGGTAGGGTGTGATACAGGTTCAGTTACAGAAAGAAAATAGACAGAGAGAAAAGAGATGGAGGTGGGAAGGAGAGATGGAGGGAGAAGGAGAGTAGGGTTAGGGTTAGGGCAGGGGCTAGGTTTATAGGAGGAGGGGAGTATGCTGCACCGTTGCTTGCTCTGCTCTGCATACGTGGTGTGCCTGGATGGAGACCGTACAGAGGAAGAAGAAAACGCTCGAAGGGGTATGGGCCAAGGAGAAATTGGGCTGGGCCTCTCTCTCTCTCCCTGTGCTCTGCTTTTATTTATTTTTGCTCTCTTGTTTTATTTTTGCTGATTGGAAAAGGAAGAAAAAGGAGATACTTTTGGGGTAGAATATTTTAGGGAAAATTTGTAAAATCTCTTTATTGTAATAGCAACACTTGCCAAGTTTTGGTTTTCCCAAAAATTCAAAATATAAGTGCTGTTTGTAAATGGGTTCTAATTTGAATGATTTTTGGATTAAGTGACATTATTGAAACAAGAATTTAAATAGGGTGAACATATAATTTCAATTGGAAGCAAAAGATTATAATTGTTGTGTAATTTTTCATAAGTTTAACACGGTGGTTGTTTTGGACAATGTGATTTGAATTTTGAATGAGAATTGAGTTATTAAATAAAATAACAAGTTAATAGTTCTATTTAAATAGAAACAACTAGTTGTTTTAATTGAACCTTTTATTTGGAAAAATGTAACATAACAAGTATGAAACAAAGCATTTGAAATAATGTTTGAATTTGAGATAGAAGCAATTTGAAAACAGATGCAAAACAAAAGGGAAACAAATGCAATGATTAAGATGCCATGATGCAAAACAATAATTAAACAAGAAGCAAACATTCTAGGGATGTTTTCATACTTGGGATGTTACAAAACGCCCCCCCCTTGAAGGAATCGCGCCCCGAGATTCCTACCGAGAAAAGAAAAGGTCCGAATACTTCTTGCGAAGATCCTCTTGAGATATGACATGTGAAACACAACGTGCACCTTGGATAGTTTGTCTGGAAGTTCAAAACGATAGGCATTCCTGGCAACTCTTCTAGAAAGACGTCAGGGAATTTGCAAACCACCGGAACATTTTCGAGTAAAGGGAGAGGTTTTATATCGAGGGTGTATAGCTGGATAGAACTTGATTCATTTGTAGAATAGACTATTTGGCCAGAAGGGTGGAACAGAGTTATTGATTAGACGCCGGTAGAAGAATTTAAGTGGAAAGCAACAACAAGGTTTCAACGGACGAAAAGGATGTTGAGAAGAACAGGATATCAACATCGGGAAAACACGAGATCAAAACACTCCTGAGGTACTACGGAAAACCCATCCGGGCTTCTAAAGGATCAATATCTACTGCTTAAGGAATAGAGGATCTGCTTCCGGGGCTTACACGCCTCCGTTCTCAATCGTGAGTAGGCAACATGATAAATCACGTCACAACCACCTCCATTCCTATGGTCTAGTAGATATAACTATCCTAGAGAAACCAGGATACGTGAAATCCTAACTTGAAAGTTTAGATGAGAAGGGAAAACAACGTTGCACTTCCTTACCAGAAAAGGGAGGGTGGGTGGGGAAAGAAATAAAAGAACAGAATTCCTACTCTCACGTTTCATTTTTCCTATATAGCTACAAAATAGTTTCTAGACTCAACTGCGACCAGTAAAAAGGGATCCTACAGGCAGACAGGCTCTGATACCATTTGTCGCACCCGGACTTCTAGGGGATACTCACAGTCCGTTAAACAGTAGATAAATGGCTTACGGGGCATACCGGCACCCGCATCTCAATATGAGCAGGCCAACACGTAAACGTGTGACAACCATTATCTTACTATTCATCGTCTGCGCAAACCATCCCATAGAAATCCAGATACTTCCATTGACGTACTTCAAAACATACACACATGGTACGTCAACGGCATTGGAACAAGTGATATCACAACAGATCTCTACGACACAAAAGATGGAAATAAGTTGCAAATAGCTCTCATTAGAGCAGAGATAGCAAATACAATCATCCAGAGGACACATGTCCCAACAACTCATCATTACATCACAGCGGAAGCATTCAACAGGTCTGAGTACAGAAAAGATCCAAATAGGCCTAAGAGGCCGGAAACGAAAAGACGGAGCCCATCCACAAAGTCTCGGATCCTGCCCGGGTCCGCTATCTACTCGTCAGCAGCCTCGTCATACTCCACGTAGTAGCCACCATGGAGATCCTCGGAAACGTAGTCTGCGGAAACCACAGCCCCAAAGGGGTCAGTACATAAACGTACTGGCAAGCAAGACTCACAGTTCACCAAAGTGTAACCCGTCAACACCAAGCACAGATGCTTTGGGTTCAACGGAAGGAAGGGGATACAAAAGATGCTGCAACTGGCTGCTCTAACCAACTACAGAGTTTCTACCACTTCCGGCTAAACAGAAAGAAGATAAGATAGCGTATCGTAACCAACTAATAACTAACTCCAAACAAACCCATCCTGGATCTCGCCCCTTATCCAAAGAAGCAATCCGAGGATAACTCACACAGTTGGATTAATGATGGTTCAAGTTATTGTGTCAATAAGACTATTACTAGTCAAGTTATCATTAGTTAGGTGTAAGTTGTTCTGAGTACTTGTTAGCCAGTACTTTCACCAAGTCATCCATAACCGCGGACAACACGGCTTCTCGAGAAGATTTAACCCTGCAGGGATGCACCAATTTGGCCGAACACGTAAGAATGACCCGCCAGATGGAAATGCACTTCCACCAAGCGAGGCACTCAGCACAACCCAACTCTTCTTCGCATCAAGCCCAAAGAACCCCGTGCAATTGAGCGCACGGCTAATCAAGCCCCACGAAGAAAAGGGGACCCTCATAGCACTCTAAGAACGTGTCTCCCTAAATGCCGACTACAAAAGTTCCACCCTGGCGCCAAGGGTTCGCACCTGCAATATGCATGCGGCAAATGGAAAACCCGAACTAAATGAGGCGATTTGGACGAGATGCGAATCGAATCAAATTGAGGGGGGCGCCCATACTCGCTTCCCACATGCGGTTAGTGCGCTCATCATGGATCAGTAGACAAGAACCTTTTCCTAATTAGGGTCGACACTAGCAGGCCTCAAAACCACGCCGGGCCTCCTGCCGGTGCCTTATCAGCAAATTATTATTACCTCAAACATTAACAGGTTGATTGTTTAACATCGAGCCCCAGAACATAATAGAAAGTAACAGGTAACAGACTCGAGCAAAACAACCCTAAGCATGCTAGTAAGACACAGGCTCAAACAACGGGGTTATGGGAGTGGAGGTGAGGCAATATCAGGGTTAAAGGATACATGTGATAGGTTCGTAACAGAAGCAACGATTCATAGGGCTAGCAGAATAGACAACGGAAAGTATCGGTATCCAATGTTGAAAGGAACACAGTGGTTCATGTGAGTGAATACTTGCCTGCAAACCCAGTAGCCTGGTACTGAGCTAACTCCTTAGAAGGGGTGTCGTAAGTATCGTCGGTCTCAACGTCGTAGTGTATCCGAGAAGAAGCAAACAAACAACGCAGAGAGACAAACAATCAATAACATGGCATAGTGCACAAACATGGGATGATGCATGACCATTTAATTGATGCATAGAATTAAACTAGTTGGCATGGTAATATAACATGATTAAATGGACCCACATGCAATTTGAGTTGCATATGGAAAGCCCATGAATTATGGTTGAATTAATTGTTCTACAACTAATCATCATGTGTAAGTGAATTAGCATGATGCATGAATTAGGAAAACAGCAAAATAACAACAATAGAAGCAATTTGAAATAAGGTTTACCAAGTTTGAAAATTTGTTTATTAAGTTAAGAAATTTTGGTTTCTTAAAGGTGTCACACAAGCATTTGTTGTTTTCACCACTTTTAATTGTTCAAAATAGATAGCAAAGTTCATATTTGGAAAGAACACACAATTTTGGGTGGAATACATGTTTCACTTGTTGAAAAAGGATTTCAAATAAATTATCTATGAATTAAACAAGTTTAAGCAAGAATTAAATGAATTTAATTCAAACATGAACTTATTTGAATTTTTATTTGTGCAAAACATTAAGTGAGATTCATATTTGAAAAGCTTATACTTTATGGTTGGAAAACATATTTTATAAGTTCAAAAAGAATTCAATTTGATCAAGTTATGAATTTAACAATATTAAATGATTTAAACAAGATTTAAATCATTTAACCAATTTTAATTATTCAAAACATGGAACAAATTTTATATTTGGAAAGGTGGTTTAATTTTGCATGGAAAACATATTTCATTTGTTGAAATTGGATTTAAAATGAGCAAGTTATTATTTTGGCAAATTTAAATGCATTAATTAAGAAACAGTTGTTTTCAGCAATTTAAATTATTCAAAATAGCAAACAAAATTGATATTTGGAAAGTACATGAAAAATTGATTGGAAAACATATTAAGTTTGTTGAATTTGGAATTTTTATGCCCAAGTTATGATTTTTGCAAAATTAAGGGTTTAATTAAAGCATTGGATTATTGCACCACTTTTAAGTAGGGAAAACAATAAACAAATTGCATGGAAAAGGTTGAAAACATGTAGCAAATGTTTCACTGAACATTTTGAGCTATTAAACATAATTTTTGGGTGATTATTGAATTTATTATGCAATTTTCCATAATCATTCTTATTCTGCCATTTTTAGTAAACAGAGGGAAACATGCTCAAAATTAATTCAATTGTGACCAAATAAAATACCAATGTGTAGAGTTTGTTAAGACAAATTTTTAGAGCCCAAGTTTGCTTAAATTGGATGAACCAAACTCAAGTTATGAAATTCCAAAGTTTCCAATTTTTAATGCATTTTCAGTAATTAATTATTTAGTGCAAAAAGTATTACAGAAACATGTTGCAAACTTGACATTAATAGAAGGAGCACAAAATTATGAATCCACAGGATTTTGAATCATTCAAATTGGAGTGATATTCAATTTTATATTGATTTTAGAGTTAATGCCTCAGATCTCTGTTTCTGAAATTCGGGCAGAAAAAGAAAAACAGAAATAAAAGGGTGTGGCTTTGGGGGTTCGAACCCTGGACCTGAGTCTTGCTCGCAAGGGGGTTAACCAGTGGGGTGAGCTTTGATTCGTGATAGGAAGGGGACACTCGGGAGGTTAAGGTGCAGGTGGCGCGGATTTTAACTGAACTTGCAGTTCGCTGCAACATCGACGGAGGGAAGGTAACGGCCGCCGGCGGGCTGCTGCGCCTCGACGTGGATGCGCGCGGTCTGTGGGCGTGCGCTAGGGAGGAGGGGAGGGGAGCGAGAGGGGAAGCGGTGCTCTCACCTCGAGGACGTACAGGAGGAGGCGCACGGACAGGGAGGCGACGACGACATGCCCTTGACGGTGGCGGCGCTCCGAGGCTCCCCGGTGCCCACCAAGGGGTGGAGGAGGGAGAGGGCGCCGGGGAGGTTCCATTCCCGGCCTCGCCCTGGCCGGGGGATGGCCCAAACGCCGGCGATCACCGGAGGAGGAGGAGGATTTCGGTAGGGTGTGATACAGGTTCAGTTACAGAAAGAAAATAGACAGAGAGAAAAGAGATGGAGGTGGGAAGGAGAGATGGAGGGAGAAGGAGAGTAGGGTTAGGGTTAGGGCAGGGGCTAGGTTTATAGGAGGAGGGGAGGATGCTGCACCGTTGCTTGCTCTGCTCTGCATACGTGGTGTGCCTGGTTGGAGACAGTACAGAGGAAGAAGAAAGCGCTCGAAGGGGTATGGGCCAAGGAGAAATTGGGCTGGGCCTCTCTCTCTCCCTGTGCTCTGCTTTTATTTTTTTTGCTCTATTGTTTTTTTTTTTTTTTGCTGATTGGAAAAGGAAGAAAAAGAAGATAGTTTTGGGGTAGAATATTTTAGGGAAAATTTGTAAAATCTCTTTATTGTAATAGCAACACTTGCCAAGTTTTGGTTTTCCCAAAAATTCAAAATATAAGTGTTGTTTGTAAATGGGTTCTAATTTGAATGATTTTTGGATTAAGTGACATTATTGAAACAAGAATTCAAATAGGGTGAACATATAATTTCAACTGGAAGCAAAAGATTATAATTGTTGTGTAATTTTTCATAAGTTTAACATGGTTGTTGTTTTGGACAATGTGATTTGAATTTTGAATGAGAATTGAGTTAAATGAGTTATTAAATAAAATAACAAGTTAATAGTTCTATTTAAATAGAAACAACTAGTTGTTTTAATTAAACCTTTTATTTGGAAAAATGTAACATAACAAGTATGAAACAAAGCATTTGAAATAATGTTTGAATTTGAGATAGAAGCAATTTGAAAACAGATGCAAAACAAAAGGGAAACAAATGCAATGATTAAGATGCCATGATGCAAAACAATAATTAAAGAAGCAAACATTCTAGGGATGTTTTCATACTTGGGATGTTACACGCAGCATGTGTGCAAACTTCAGCGTGCTTTATATGGTCTAAAACAGTCCCCTCGAGCCTGGTATGCGCGATTGAGTGATAAACTGCATGAGCTCGGTTTTCTCTCCAGTAAGGCTGATACACCACTCTTCATTTTCTGTCACGCTGGTGTTTCTTTGTATATGCTGGTATACGTCGATGATATTGTGATTGCACTCTCCTCCACTGCCGCGGTTGATCGTTTGGTTTAGACTCTTGCCGGCACGTTTCCTATTAAGGATTTGGACGCCTTGAGTATTTTCTTGGCATTGAGGCTGCCTACAATTCAGGGGGAATGATGCTTACTTAGCGTAAATATGCACTTGATCTTTTACACCGTGCAAATATGGAGAATTGTCGGGCTGTCTCAACGCCCATGTCCACCACCGACAAGCTGTCCAAGGATGTCGGACAACAACTTGATAGTGGTGATGTATTTCGATACATGAGTTGAGTTGGAGGGCTCCAATACCTAACACTGACCAGACCGGATTTGTCTTTTGCTGTGAATAAGGTGTGCCAGTACTTGTCGCAGCCCACTACGGTGCATTATGAGGCAGTCAAGCGAATCCTTCGGTATATGAAGGGAACAATGTCTACAGGATTGCGAATTCAGAAATGGTCATCTACTTTACTGAATATTTATACTGATGCAGACTGGGCAGGATGCCCTGATGATCGACGGTTTACCGGTGGCTTCGCCATATTTCTTGGACCAAATCTCGTATCGTGGAGCTCCCGCAAGCAACCCACGGTATCAAGGTCAAGCACCGAGGCAGAGTACAAAGCTCTTGCCAATGGCACGGCTGAGCCGATGTGGATTCAGTCAGTGCTAAAGGAGCTTGGAGTTCATCGGTCCAAACCACTTGTGCTATGGTGTGATAATCTTTTTGTCTGCCAATCCTGTGTTTCATGCTCGCACGAAGCATATCGAGATCGATTTCCATTTTGTGCGAGAGAAGGTTGCCTGTATCAGTACAGGAGATCAGCTAGCTGGCGTCTTCACCAAGCCTTCGCAGATTTCGCTCCAATCTCAACCTCAACCTCGTAAACGACGGTTTAGATTGAGGGGGTATTAGAGTTGGTAGCTTGTACTCAACCTCGTAAATGACGGTTTAGATTGAGGGGGTATTAGAGTTGGTAGCTTGTACGTGTTGTAGTATGTTTGTACCTGTACCGGTTTGGTGATCAAACCGATTCTCCCTGTACCTTCCTACTCCTATATAATGCAAAGCCCCACGTTGGGTTTGGCACGGCAAAATATTTTTCTCAAACTATTACCAAACAAGTAGCCGCCACCCTTACCCCGATGTGTTTTCCAGCAGCGCTTCACTTTTATTACACCAGCTAACAGATGCATTTTTATTGATGGTTTATGTACCACAAATTGAGGAAACAAGGCCCCGTCACCAAAACAGCAACGAAACGAAACATGTCCGAAACTGTCCATCAACATGTACAACAACCACGTCCGGGAACCCGACGATCAAATACCAAATCACCGCGGGAAACATCTACGCGAGGGGAATCATAAAGCAACATACGGGGACTGGAATGGGTAGAGATGTTCTAGAAAATCATGGTGATGAGTGCCCAGACTGGGTAGATGAAGAGGAGAGCGATGCCGATGCTGTTGGACACGCCATTGGCCCTGCTGAAGGCCGGCTTGAAGCCGCCGGACGCCCTGATGTGCTCCTGGAGCAGGTAGCAGCCGATGACGAGGCAGATGCCGACGCCGACGAAGTCGTTCCTGAAGGTGTCCGCGACGAGGCTGGGGGCGACCACCGTGAGCAGGATCAGAGCGGCCGGCATCTCCGCCCAGTCTGACGCAAGAGGACGAAAACCATCGTCAGATCCGTGTCGCAGTAACATTTTAACCGGCGCGCGCCATATATGGGTGCGTTATAGAAAAACAATAGTAATACCTCTGAAGTGTTGTGGGAAGAAGAGCTGCAGGATGACCGCGACGAATGCGATCCAGGCACCGATGTCTCCCCTGCAATGAAACTGCCGACAGTGAGACACCTTGGCATATAAACGCAGTATTTGGGGTTTTTTGTCAGCTCGTTCTTCAGATTGTTATGCTTCCAGTTCCAGGGGTAAATTTTAAAACATGAATGGCTGCCGCAGTGGAGAATTTGCGACGATAGTCACCTGATGATATTGAAGAGCACGGTGGGCAGGGTGAAGAAAATGTACGGGACCAGGAGGCCCGTCAGCATGCTGGTCTTCCAGTTTGTTCGGTCCAATACCAGGAGGTATCTGCAGTAGAAGAAAACAGGGGAGGTTCAGTCAAAGGCATTTTGCGGTGATAACAAGCTTCGACGAGTACTAATGGTGTTAAAAAATACTGATGGCAGGCGAGCTGGATAGTACTGGACACATAAATCTCCTCGGTATCAGTTTAACTTCAGCAAAACTATAGATGTTGTAACAACTTCCGGATAACTTGACAGCATACAAGGAAATTCGGCAGAGGGGGAAGTGAGCAACCCATACCTAACCTTGTAAAGTACTAACGATTACCCAAAATAGCCCGGGATACTTCTCCAGTATACTACTCCTACTAAACATTTCCTCCACAGTCCAGATCGTTAGTTTTCAGTTTACAGGCATTTTTTACCCAAATCGACTTCTGAATTCTGATGGCGCCTCTGCCAAGAACACCACAGCCAAAATTACTTCTAAGCTAAGCTAGCGATCCTAGTTGACCATCCTAATATCTCCAAGGTAGCCAAAAATCTAACTACTCCAACCCCACGTCCCCACGTGACCTGATTGATTTTGACTCTCCAACGGCGAGAGCAGGATCCTGCTGCACTGTGGCCTTTCTTGTATTCCCTCGTTGGAGGAACAAAATTAGCAACGGAAAACTAACGATAAGTGAGGGTGGCACTCACACGGCGGCGGCGAAGGCGAGCCACTTGAAGACGGAGCCGAGGATGCCGAGGCCGAGGGTGTCGCTGAGGATGATCACGTTCGCGTGGCCGGCGAGCTTCCGCGCCGCCATGCCCAGCTCGCTCAGGTCCGACTGCAGCAGCGCCTGCGCCGCCTCCGACGTGCCCGTCTTCATCGCCAGGTACGACGGCATCTTCCCTATCGCCGAGCAGCTGCGGATCGAGCTCTGCTTAGGAGGGACTGTAGTGTTTGGGTTTGGGTTTGCTTTGCGCTTTGGATGTGAGGATATTTATCTGGTTATGTACAGGCAGCTCATCTGGACAGCCTGGACTGCCGGGGCGTCGACGGAACAGGCGGCCTTCGATCTGGACGATTCCGGGGGCAACGTCTGCGGCCCCACGGGACACGTGGGGAACTACGGTCTACGGAGTAGTACTAGACTTGTGGCGCATTATTGGATGCAGTGAAAGTTTAAGCTTACTCCATATCAAGGCATTGACCACGACTTGTTTCCTTCAAATTAGGTGTACAGCTTACGCATGGACAAACACGTCGTTACGTATCTACCATAGCACATAACACTCACACGTCATTTACTGCTTCCTCCGCCAAACGTAAACCTTTTTAGAACACTGATTTAGCTCGCTAAAAAGGATTACATTTTGGAGCGAAAGAAATACTAAAGATCATAGTCGCAACATTAAGTTTAGAATTGACGAAGTAACCGAGCAGATCGTCTCCGAGTACTAAAATTTGTGGTTTGATTCTTGATGAACTAACTAGGTAGTTCCTGTCAAACACAATGACGGAACGGTATTTGAGTCCATACCGGTTGCATGTTGATATATGTGGGTCTAGACCGAGTTGTACAAGGAGAATATAAGAGAAGGGGTATCTGTATACAAACCATACATAATACACTAAAATACTACAAATTACATTTAACACGCTCTCTTAATCTTTTCTTGAAACAAACCTGATATTGAGTAGATTTTTAGCAACCCTTTCTCTCACAAAATGAAAGTCTATCTCAATATGTTTAGTGCGAGCATGAAACACTGGGTTTACAGACAAATAGGTAGCACCTAAATTATCACACCAAAGATATGATTTTCCCTTTAATTTAACTCCAAATTCACCAAGAAGAGTTTCAACCCAAATTAATTCTGCTGTAGCATTTGCTAAGGCTTTGTATTCAGCCTCAGTGCTAGATCTGAACACTGTAGCTTGTTTCCTAGCATCATCAGAGGAACTTGTTACTATGATATCATCAACATAGATCAATAAGTAAATTATAATACTTTGACTTGTTGAAAAGAAATTATGAGGTGTCAGCCTTTGAAGATATAAAGCCTATGTCACTCAATTTGGCACTAAGCTGAGAATACCAGGCTCTAGGTGCCTTTTTTAGTCCATAAAGAGATTTATCAAGTTTGCAGATATGACGCTGAGCGTGAGGATTTTCAAAACCTGGGGGTTGTCTCATATATACCTCCTCTTCCAGAACACCATGAAGAAACACGTTCTTGACATCTAGTTGCCGTAAACTCCATCCTCGAGAGATAAAAATAGACAAGATAGCTCTAATGGTAGCTATCTTAAGCACATGACTGAAAGTATCCTCATAATCAATGCCATACCTATGTTTAAATCCCTTTTTAACCAACCTTGCTTTGTATCTGTCAACAGACCCATTAGCTTTCTTTTTGATACGATATACCCATTTACAATCAATTAAATTCACATTGTTGCTTGGAGGAACAAGATGCCATGTCTTATTTTCAATCAATGCATCATATTCTTCTTGCATTGCTTGACGCCAACTTGGGTCATTTAATGCCTCCAAAAGTGTGCATGGTTCACCTGTCGAAGAAAACATTCCATATCGAACAGTGTTGTCAGTATATTTCTTTGATTTTTGTAGACCTCGTGTACGAACTCCAATGTCATACGGAACATTGCCATCAGTAAATTTTCTTGGTTTCCGTATGCCTTTCTGAAGACGTGTGCGAACCCCAACATCAGGTATAGGAGGTGGTTGTGGTGCATCAACCTCTAAATCCGAATCATTTTCACCATCATTTGCATCATTTTCTGATTCTACAGCATGTCCCCCCCTCCCAACAGCTGTGGCCACAGAAGATCTACCGGGATCTGCAGTCGACAGCGCAGGTGTGGGGATCAGTGATGTCAAGGGCGAGGCTCCCCATCCGCCAGGTGGAGAGCTTGGGTTGGTTGACACGAGCGACGAGGACCGCGACGTGTGGCGACCATGCGCTTCCTTAGGCGGGACACCACGACCACGCGCCTCCTCGGGCGGAACACCACGGTCGTTGTCGTTGTCCTCGCCTGTTCTGGCAGTCGCGTCGCTGTGGGATTGGGAAAACTCAGACGCGGGAAAAACCTCCTCGGGATCGCGCGCTTCAGAGTCAGCGCCTACAGGAGAATGTTCAATACAATCATCTCCGTTTTCAGCGCCCGTTCTGTCTTTTTCTGCCGGATTTTCAAATGCACTTTCCGAGCTATTGGAATCATCATTTGGACTGGATTTTTTTTTTCTGAGGCCTCTTCCACCTGTTGCACATCAGTAATAGGCACAATGGGAAACACATAGTAATCAATATTAGGTACATCCTCATTAGAAGAAGTGGAAGATGGAAGAAGTAGAATTTGTTGTTTTAGGATGGCACCGACATGGGATGAAGAGAAGCAAAAGGGAACACGCTCTCACAAAAAAAAAACATCACGTGATATATAAATTCTGCCGGTGGAAACATCAAGACATTTGACACCCTTGTGATGAGGACTATAGCCAAGGAAAACACACCGTGTGGACCGGAAGGCAAGCTTGCGCGCTTGTTATAGGGACGTAAGTTTGGCCAACAGGCACATCCAAAGGTTCTAAGGTCATCACAGTTTGGTGTGACATGAAGTTCGGTAGGGGTGTCAAAAGCTAGGACTTTGCTAGGAAGCAAGTTTATGAGAAAATTAGCAGTAATAAACGCTTCATCCCAATATTTTAAAGGTATAGAAGCATTGGCAAGTAATGCTAGATCCACCTCAACTATGTGACGGTGTTTTCTCTCAGCCAAACCATTTTGTTGATGGGCATGAGGACATGAAACATGGGGGAGTAATGCCAACCTTTTGAAAGAAACCATTTAGTTTCTCATACTCGCCTCCCCAATCAGTTTGCATAGTTATAATTTTCCTACCAAATTTGCGCTCAACATATTGTTCATAATTAAGGAAGGCTTGATAAACATCAGAATACTTCTTAAGCAAATATATCCAAGTGAATTTACTGAAATCATTGATAAAGCTTACATAATAGGCATGTTTTCCCACAGAGAGAGGGGCAGGACCCCATACATCAGAGAACACTTGTTCTAAAGGACCAGTGGAAACACTAGATGACGCAGCATATGACAACTGGTGACTCTTAGCTAACTGACAAGAATCACAAACATATGGAGCACTCTCTGGGATGTAAACTATTTTATTTCTTCTAAGAACTTGCTGAACCACAAACGAAGAAGAATGTCCTAAACGACGATGCCACGTAGAGGAAGATGGCTTTATTGTGAGGAAGGCATGCTTGGAGGTCATGAAACATGGGCACCATGGGATCGAGACCATCATAGAGAGGGCCTATAAACAGAACTCTTTGAGTTGCTTGGTCCTTGATTAAAAAGAAGAAATGATAGAATTCAATAAAGACATGATTATCAAGAGTAAATCGATGAATAGATAAAAGATTCTTAGACGCATTTGGAATATGAAGAATATTTTTAAGATCAAAAGAACCACGAGGAGTACGTAATATTGAGTCACCAATGTGGCTTATATTCATACCTGTGCCTTCAGCAAAGCGAACCTTGTCTTTCCCATAGTACTTGTTGGCAATGAGAAGTTTACTTAGCTCACTAGTGATGTGGTTGGTGGCTTCAGAATCAACATACCAATTTGTGTCAACACCATATGGGGCAGCAGCAAGGTGTGCCTCCTTTTCTGCCTCTTCTCTCTTTTTCTTATCATCAGCATAACGCCACCAACAATCACTAGAGGGGTGTCCATGTTTCTTGCAAATCTGACAGTCAGTGTCAACATACTTGGTGGGTGTACGATCAAGGCGCCTTCCACCACCATCATTACGCCTATCACGACGATCATCACGCAAGGTCTTGACGGCGGTCATCATCTCTACGCTCATCACGGCGCCAGTTGCGGTCATCATCACGGTAGCGATCAGTGCTAGCCCCTCCACGGTAATAACCACCACTGTCAGGACTGCGTAGGCGCCAGGTGCGGTCATCACGGTAGCGATCAGCACTAGCCCCTCCACGGTAGGATCCACCACGGTCAGGACTGCGGCCATGCATAGGAGGTGAGTACCCGCGTGGGGGTAGGGTGAGGCCACATGGGCGTTCATAGCCTCGACGAGCCAAGTGTGCCGAGGAACTAAATGACCCATTGTCTTCAACTCCATTGCGCATATCATAGCCACATAGTTGCTCATAAAACTCATCTAGAGTAGTGCTTGGATTTCCATTAACCGAAGTAATAAGAGGCTTGTATTCTCCTTTGTCCAAACCATGCAAGAGATAGCTGAGGAGTTCATCATCTCTAATCGGTTTCCCAAGTGCAGAGAGCTCCGAAGAGAACCCCTTCATCTTGGTGTAGTACTCATCAGCAATCATTGTGAGTTTCTTGGTGTCATTGAGCTTTTCACGAAGGTGTTGAGCCTTGGTGCAAGAGGCCGTCTTGAACATGGCATTGATGGCAATCGATGCAGCAGTCGTACTATCCATGCCAAGCACATGTGACAAAATCTCTGGAGAGAGCCAATTCAACAGAAAACGCAACACTTGTTGATCACGAGCAATCCAGGCCACATACGCAGGATTCTCAACTTGGATTTTCTTGTTCTCAGCGTCCACACCCTCGACGGTCTTGACAGGAGCACGGTTGGAACCATCAAGAAGACCCATGACGTTGGCACCACAGAACGCGGGGATAATGAGAGCTTGCCATAGGAGGAAATTACCCCACGCCGGCTGCTCGGACGGAGGGTTACCGAGAGCAGCGGCCAGGGAAGAGCTTATCATAGAGGAACTCATGATGGGATTAGGGTTTTGATGGGAATTGGGATTGGGTGTGGGTTTGTGGTTTTTGGCTGGTGATCGGGTGTAGTTTTTGGGGCAGCAGCGGCAGATCAACTACGGCGGCCGCGATTGTTTTCTCGGATGTTGATGTTGCGGCGGCGGCTTGAAGGAAGCGGCACGGTGGCAGGGTTTTTTCTTGGTCTTGGGTTGTTTGGTTGTAGGTTGTTGTGACGATGGCGACATAGATCTTCTCTGCGGCGATGATCGTTGATCTTCAGGTGCTATGCAGCGGCGATAGCGGCTTGGAGAGCAGCAATGGCGGCGGCAGCTAGGTCATCGGAGGAGGAGCTCTGATACCATGTCAAACACAATGACGAAACGGTACTTGAGTCCATACCGGTTGCATGTTGATATATGTGGCTCTAGGCCGAGTTGTACAGGGAAAATACAAGGGAAGGGGTATCCGTATACAAACCATACGGAATACCCTAAAATACTACGAATTACATTTAACAGTTCCAACTGGGTTTTGAAATCCAAATATATATGTAACAAATAACAAAACACGACTTGTGTCAATTCTTGTTTCTCACAGTGAAGTCCCCTGAATTCATCGATCGAGGTTTTGTACTTTTAAAGGATGGTTCTGCTGACGTTTTAACCATAAAAACGTGAGATTTAAACAATATCGCGTGTTTAATCCTACAAAAACAAAAAAACATAAACATAGATACAGTTTAGAGATAAAGTTGTTGATTACATAAAAAAATCATACGAGTTCAAATTCCTCCTTTTACAGAAGACCTCGCAGACCGCCCTACGTGGCTACGTGAAAACTGAGCTTTTTCTTGTTAGATGTTCTTGCTCCGGACAAAGTCTAGGTCCGATATTATCTCCCTTTTACGCACAAGCAGAGCACGTGTTTGGTGGTAGCGTGCGTATCTTCGTCTAGTTTTACCAACAAGTGACAGCTTCTCTAATCGCAAGCCACCGCTCAGATCCTGATTGAGCAAACCCAGTACGTAGGGGCAGTATTTTTAGGCAGAGCAGGTGTAGCAACTAGTCAACTACTAGCATCGTACGTACGTGTCTGCCGTGTCATCCACACAAGCCACGCATTTGCAGGATATTATTCGGCATCCAATGTATATCCGGCAACTGCACAGGCATCTCGATAAACAGTGACGCGCCGGGGTTGCTCTCAAGATCGTTGTCGACGTGGGCGCACTACGTCGACGCGTGGCCAGCTGCAGCGGCGGATATTATCGGCCAGCTAACCCCCAATTAAGCCCCTCCGTCGACCACAGTAACCAACATCTTTTAGCATCTGTCGCGGTCGACTTGGTCATCATCGTGTCGACTGATGTGAGAGGCGACTGTGTATCGCTCCATTTTTTTCCTTTGAAGGCTATGTTTATCTGGTTGCGTCCGGTGACTCAGCCGGCAACTTGAAGCCGCGCGGTGATCAGGTCGTCAGGTCGGCAGGAGGGGCGAGCGCGAGTATCACGTGGCCACGTGGATGGAACCCCGCGCGCGCTGGGCATCCTTGCTGTGACCGTACGAATGTAATCCGAAGCTTTACCAAGGAGATGCTGTCTGGCGCAAATGCAAAGCCAAGGCCGTCTCATCAGTTTCTTTTTTCCTCAAACGAGCAAAGATTTACCTTTTCCGCCAATTAATAAGGGCATGTGCAGTGGTTTAGTCAGACGACGTCTCTAGCACGGCTCCATGTCACCTACAGTCGGTATTGTAGACAACATGTACAACAGACTGACTATTTGACCGTCGGTAAAGCCTCCAACCACCCGTAAATTATGCTAATGAAAAGAGAAGTTTTCAGCCCACGATTAGCGACGGCCCTCCGTACAACGGGTAAAGCCCTGTCTATAAGCAGCGATTTCAACGCAAACCGACCGTCTTTATTTTAGCAGACGGACTTTGTCAGTTTCCATTTCTCTTCCTTCCACGTTATTTATTTTGCTACGTGGCTGAAGTTACAGACGGCTGACTGTATATTATTGTACATGCCCTAAGGAGTTGTTCCGTTTAACCAGGAAAAAATATGTGCAACAAGGGAAATCAACTAAACAGGGTGAGATTAATATCCGAAGTACACCTTGATAATATGGATTATATCCGAAGTACACTATATTCTATGTATAGATATATCCTTCAAGGTGTAAAAATTGAATGTTATTTAATATTAAATTATGTTTCGAAAATTTGGGTAGTAAAAATACGATCTCTATGTACATTTATGTTTTTTAAGTCTAAAGTGAACCGGAAAAGAGAGAGGATTTGCTAGTCCTAGTGGTAGCTACAAACGATGGCATTATACGTCGATGCGAGCCGTATATATCTGATTTAGCTTGCTTTCCTAGTAGAGCTTGGATTTTTTGTCCACAAAATAGATTTCATTATTGTTGAATATATGTATTTTGTTAGTCATTTTTTGTTGACTCTTGTGTTGACTTTAAGAAATAATCATAACAAATGGGATCTAACTTTCAAAAAATCAAAATACTTTTTAATAATGATATCAACTCTAACCGTGACTTCCCCGGTGCACCTGGGAAGAGTGTGTAACTACCACCACGAACATCGGTCTTTTCCGACCGAGAAAAAGAATCAGTAGACAATTGATCAAAATATCTAACATGATGATGAATTACATGCATTTCAGAAAAAAAAATCTACGTAGAACGATCAGATAAGAAGGTAAAAAAAAGATGTATATTAAATTAAAAAATGTACTCCCTCCGTTCCATATTAATAGGTGGTGAAGTGGATGTATCTAGCAATAAAACATGTCTAAATACATCCACTTCAACACCTATTAATATGGATCGGAGGGAGTACTACTATATGGAATTATATTTCTCTATCAAGCTAACACGTGAATCACACAGTTTAAAGAGCATACACGTTTGTACTGTGTGTACAACACTATTATTGTAACTCTCCAATCAATTAAATATCATTCTTTTGGTCTCATAACTTTTAATACCTCTGGTTCTCTAAAGTTTACCACTTTGAACATCAACCGATAAAAAGTGCATATGTGTTACATGTGCAAGTCGAGGTCAATCCAAAAAATGAAATCACTTCCGAAGTGATAGTTTTGCGCTGTAGCCTAAGGTTCAAACATATGTGCACTTACCCTCTATTCACATGCCGATCATCTACGAATGTATACCGCTATCACACAATCAATTCAATCACCACAGTTGATTTTCTTTTCATGCATTCATGTACATTGGTTGTTTCAAAAAAGTTGTTCATCTTTAGTTCGAGGGGAAAAGAATTAATATATATATATATACATACTACTTTTGTATACTCCTCGATGTACATACTCACATACTCAACATACCACACATATGAGGGAATCACACCTCTTTATTATTTTTCATATACCTCATTAATTATTCTAAGATACTTAAATACAATCTGTATGAAAAATATATCTCCAGAGACCTAGTTTTTTTTAATATACCATTTGTACGTACATAAAAGCAGTATATGCACAAAATAATATAAAATATGTAGAATCAAATGAAAATTTTCACAAAATTCATTTTCGGGTATCTAGTATTAAATAATAGAGTATATTGAAAATAATAAAGAGATATAAACAGTTCATTTATGTGGTATTTGCACGTGAGAGTACATATATCCAGGTGTACAGAACCATTTTCATATATATATATATATATATATATATATATATATATATATATATATATATATATATTAGTTTAAGCTATAATCTTCATGGACAGTGGCTCCTCTCAGGCCATCTGCCGCGTGTTGTCTAGCTGGATGTGGGCCTTTGCCGTTTGGTCACACGTCTTTTTTTGCTAGACTCTTGGGCTGTTGGGCATATGTTGGCTCAGAGAGACAGAACGACAAACAGACGGGCGGGGCGCCGCCGGGTTGTGGAGGAGCAGCGGAGGGCGGTGACCGAGTTCCGGGCGCCGGCAGCGAGCCGAGGCCTAGCGCCGGCCGCCGGGGCTCCTCTCAGGCCATCTGCCGCGTGTTGTCTAGCTGGATGTGGGCCTTTGCCTCTTGGTCACACGTTTTTTTTGCTAGACTCTTGGGTTGTTGGGCACATGTTGGCTCGGAGAGACAGAACGACAAACACACGGGCGGGGCGCTGCCGGGTTGTGGAGGAGCAGCGGAGGGCGGTGACCGAGTTCCGGGCGCCGGCAGCGAGCGGGGGCCTAGCGCCGGCCGCCGGCGGCGGGGAGGTCAAGCATCGGGCCCTAGGGACGGGCGGAGGTCGGGCGAGGCAGATCGAGCGCCGGCGGAAGGAGGTCGAGCTGGGCCCCAGCGACGGGCGGAGGTTGAGCTCAGGCCGAGGGTGGGGATCAAGCGTTGGACCCCGGCAGCGGGCAGGCAGAGGTCAAGCGACGTGCGTCGCGGGAGGCAGAGGTCGAGCTCAGGTAGAGGGCGGAGATCGAGCGCTGGCGGGGAACAACCAGGACGGTGGCAGTTCAGTGGAACGTGATGGCACGACGACCTGGAGCAACCGGCGATATGACCAATCTGACGCCCACGAGCTCACTAGTGACTTGCGCGAGGCTAGCAGATGACGACTCTCGAGGGCTTGAGGCGTACATGCGCATGGTGCGGTCGGGAGCGGGGCTGAGGACGGCCACGGAATGGAGGCCGCGACCTTGAGTAGCAGCGGAAGAATGGAGATGTCAGTTGACACGAGGAGATAGTCGACGACGAGCGCCCGGAAGAACATACGAACAGACGACTGCCAGAGGCAAAATGGCAGCGGTCGAGCACGTGCGAGGGAAAAAAAATCTGAAGCTAATTGGCTCTTGATACTATGTTAGTGAAAGTAGCTTAGTATTACCGGAGGCCAAAGGGAAAAATGTAGAAAGAGAAAAGGCAACATAAATATAACTCTAACAGATATGCCCTGCATGGATTTGTGGATACTCTATTTCCATATTAAAATACTGTATTTTATAAAGTTTTTCTTTTCTTCCTTTAATTCAGGTACAGGATGTTGCTCATAGTTACACGCAAAGGTTCAAATGTTCACGGTGCTAATGTTGGTGTGCCGTAAGACTTCGTTTTTTGTGGTGGAATCTTATGCTCCACTATCCTCCCGATGAAACCTCTGGGTTAGTTGGGAGGAGATAAGTTAATGATGTGACTGTCCACATTATTCTGTTTGGTGAGATGACATTTTTGTTATTTTGTTTCTGAAGACAATGCTTTTGTGCAGATTTGTAACTACCTGGTGCTAAGTTTGGCAAATTGGTTGTCTCTACTATGTTTGGTGAGGAATATTTCAAATATGTTGAGTTTTATGTTCACATGGTTTATTGTTTAATGTGTTCGTAAGTTTACTATGTGGACAAGAGGGCGTTAGAAAACAAGATGATGTGCTGGCCGATCACATACCTCACCTGCTAATATTTTGGTTTGTTAGTTTGTTTCTAAAATATCACGAGGTTTATATCTTCTCTATTACAACCGATCAAGAAATGCTTACCGAAGGAGGCACCAAAAGGAGCGAGAAGATTGGAGCTATGCCAGAGTTGCACTCTCGATTGTTTAAAAAGAGAAGACAATGCCTTATGTTGCTAGGTGACATTTCGCAACTCCGTATTGTTTGTTTTCCGTTCATAGAAGCTGCTTGAGAGGAAACCGTCTGATACCGGAAGACAAGGAAGATGTTTGACAACAAACACTAACCGCTATTCTTTCAGGTTATATTATATTAAACCGCACATCCCTTCTGCATAGACCAAGTACCTATTTACTTCAATCTATGACATTAGAATGCAACAACAAAAACCAGACATGTAGTGTTAGAAAACAAAGGGATTGCGAGTGTGTACCCTGCCAGCCACTCTATGACACAACGTCATGCAGCCGGCGCAGCGGAGCGCGCTTTTCATATATATATATATATATATAGAGAGAGAGAGAGAGAGAGAGAGAGAGATAGAGATATTCCTAGTAGTCTCGGTTTGTTCCATCTAACATAATTTTCATACTCACTCAATCAAGTTCGATCATTTTCTTAGAAAGATAAGACGAAATGCGCAATCTAGCACACGCCACAAACACTATAATTTTCTGTATATGGACCTTTAAGAAGATATATAATAGAATCATTTACTCCCAAGAGATTTCTATTAAGATATATCAACATACTAAATTTTAAAATTTTAAATAAAACAGCTAATGTAATACATTGAAATCATGATTTTCTTACCACTCCCTCAAACAAAAACTTTAGATAGAAGAAACATAACATTTGGTGCAAACTACAATTGTAACTGTGCGCCTCTGAGTTGTAAACATATATCAGAATAATAACAACGTTGCACGAGACATTGTGTATTAAAACTAGCGGCAAAATTATATGGACAATTGTTCTATACATAATATAATATGTACTAGTTATGAACCCCCATAAAAAATTGGAGCTAAAAAAGTTTAATATAAATGCAAAGTACGTAAAATGAAGAATGTATAGCGCAAGGAACTAAAGTGAGGCTTCTTACATCACAAGATACATAGAGAAATCATCTTTAACCCAGCTAAGTTTCTCGGAACGAATGCGTGTAAGATGCTTAAGTTTATAAGGCTCGCGAATTTTCTCAATAGGAAGCGCCCAGATCGGGACATTTGGGCTTTCTCTTGGTCCTGGGCTAGGACTCTGTCTTTGGCTGGAAGAATAGCTACCTAGGTGTCGTTGAAGCCAATATTTCCTTTTGGTCATGGAGTGAACCATGTGAGTGTCTCCCTCCTCAACAGAGCGCTGAGAATCCACATCCACCATCTGAGTGGACACGTCCGGATCCGCGGCGTGACTGTTCGAATACACGGCGGAGCCATCAAGATATTCGGCGGAGCCGTCCGGATCCACGCCAGGAAGAGATGACGGCCAAAGAAGATCCATAATTTTCGTCACATAGATCATAACACGATAATATTTGGCAACAATTTCATTTAAAGAAAGTTATAGTACAGTATTGATAATTTTCGGGCTTTTTCATGTAGGTGAGAAGAAAGATATTTCGTGATTTGGGTCAACAACTATATAACAGACTTATATGAAGAGTATTTTTTGGGCAGAGCGGCATGCTCGGTTAAGGACACTCAAATTGGTTATGCATTTAGTTCAAAAACAATTTTGTGGATATCAAGTGTTAAATTTGTGGATAAAATATTAGCTGTGATTTAAGACAATTTAGAAATGGATGTTACCTTTTCTAAATTTGAGGAGAAAGGGGTGGCAAGGATATATGTAAGGGTTCTAAATCTCGGTGTAAAATTTAAAATATTAATAGACAACAGTATCGAGAAAAATTTGAAAGTTGCGGTCTTGGATTTTTTTATGGGTTGAGCTTTTAGAAATTTCAAAGGAAAAAAAATATATTACGTTTTTTGTTGTATGCTTTTCGAATAAAAATATGTTGAAAATTTCTAGTAAAAGTTTGTTGGGATTTCAAGCTAGAGATGGTTGTTATGTTTCAAAAGATTGTGAAAGGGATAGATTTCAAAAGTTGGGTTATGAGTTTTCAATTAATTAATTAAATATGTTCTACAAAATATATGTTGCTAGCCCCAATAACATGAGAGGGTGACGCGATACTCGGTTCTATGCAAGAAACATGTTAGTATGTATGAAAGAAGATAGCACAAGTTGTGGCGCATATCCACACTCCTCGACCCCCCATCACCGGTGGCACCAAGAGCGAGACACTTAGCTAGGCGAGAGCTCATTATCGTATGGAACTTATGAACTTTGTTGTTGACTTTAACATTGTTCCCATTACTTTACCATTATATGATTCGTGGTCAACTCCCTCTCTTTTCCTCTTCCTCGTTCTTCCCCATATGCGGCCTTCTACACTCCTACTCTTGCACCATCAACGTCCCGTGAGTACCCTCGTCCTACATTTTTTCCCACTAAACTTTTGGCAGGAACAATATTCGACAGTTAAAATTTGCTATCAAAAGTATCTTGCGTTACACTCTCTCAGTACATACGCGGAGCTACTTTCTGATTTTCCGAATTGAAAATATTTCCCCAATACGTATAAAAGAGAAAACGCGGCAGGAAAATTTGATCTACATTGTGCATGCACACTCATCGAACGACCCAAATATGTCCGTTCTCCCCTCCCTGTTTAATTTCCCTCACATGCCTGCCACATATACGACAGGAGAAAAGAAATGCCCCTTGACCGACGCCTACCATATATACATAGAAAATATGTACTCACATGATTGACCGCCTACCATATATACACAGAAGAAGAAAATACCACGTGACTGACGCCTGCCATTTATATTTGACGCAATGGCTTCTATACCATTAAAAAACTTGTCAATGGCTTTTTTGCCATCCAACAAAGCTGCGGCGCTCATATATCAAACACAAACATATTTTAGTGGTTATATACCATTAGTCGTTAGTCTAGCTCCGGTAGAGGCCAAAATGAAGAAATAAGATTATCAAATTGTTTGCTAAACTGTTCTGTGGTAATGGCATAATCTAATATAAAATAAGGATTAGTGTTTTACTACACATATATATTGCTATTTTTTAAGATCAATGTTATGGCGAGACTTGAAACATTACGGATTTTTTCTCCAGACTTTTCGTTCAAGCACATCTTTGAATAGTGTTGTCATTGATGTAGATATATCCTAGAGACAATAATATTCAGCTATTACTCTATCTCAAGTTTGGAATTAAGTTTATGTCATCACGATACAACCGCTATAGCACTTAAAAAGTGAGTTTTTAAACGAAAATCTTTGTGCGGATGTGATGACATAAACAAACAAGAGATCCTAATCTTGTCTCTAAGATTAGCTTATGGTTTGTGAGATGATCACATTTTCCTGATCATAGACATTGTCGTGGTATCATGTAAGGCATCACCATTATGTTAGTAAAAGAGTTTACTAAGGGAACACAAGTTGCAAGCGTCGGTGCCCGTATGGGATTGGACAACAAGCGTGAAGGAGAGACATGTACCCAGGTTCGGGACCTCAACCAAGTGAGGTCCTTACGATTGCAAGGGTGAAATATACGGTGTTCTATCTGGTGTTACAGTATGCTCATGGAGCTGTCTCTAGCAAGTGAATTCATTCCTTCTAAGGGATGCCCGGACTGGCTTATATAGAGTTCGGCAGTCCGGCTGGCAGGTGGGGCCTGGATGTACGGCCAGCCGGCTGGGCCCCACCAAAAAGTCATATATAGATTATTTACTTTTCAACACGGCAGTGCCGTACATGATGTCACAAGGCGACCTGCCACTGTTCATGATGTAGGCGGCCAAAGTTTACTCGTACGTCCGCCTACTTCCTCTGGTAAATTATATTTGACATCGGGCGTGAGGTCTTGTCGCCCTTAAGCCCATGCCATCATTTTTCCATGTCGTCCTTGCGTTGGCAGGGCTGTCCGCCGAAGTCTACAGCCGCCAATGCTTCAACCGTCCGCTCCCCGCTTGGGATTACGGAGACAGCTGGCTAACCTCGTCCTCTTCATTAGCATCTTAATCTTGTAAGTGTAATTAACTTATTCATAGGTAATCCTTCCTATAGAGTTGGTAATTTTTTTAGCAGAACATGAGAGCTTATGTTAGAGTAACAATAGTACTGAACTGACCCAAGTGTATGTTATTTCTAAAAGAGACTAAACAATCATGATCTATTTTAGCAAATACATATGAAGTTGTCATTGACTATAATTTCTATACTATGAGAATATCTAGTGACCGCACGATCGGAAATTATACTTTGGATCATCAACCATCTTGCTATAACTGGGGATCATAACGGTGATATCTAGGTACGACCTAGAAAGTGTAATGGATCTGAGAATGTTCAATACTAATACATAACTCATCTAGACAATAGAGAGATATACACTCTAGAACCTCTCAGTATCACCGATGACATATCGTCTGGCTAGACACAATGTGATTTTTCACAAGGTCATCGGGGATATGGATGAGAAAACAGGGCAATAACAGTAATGATTTTTATGTGTTATGATAAAAAACTTTCATCCGATTAGATCACATAGTCTCACATCTTGATATCGTTGGTATCGTGAATTTAAGATAATAACTGTAATGAGTTACTTATAAGGTTCCCTCGTCTTTGGGAACACACATGAGCCAGCATGGGCGTCCACGGTCCCGCTGTTGGTAATTGTTCAGTAAGTTCCTAAACATGTCTATGTGTTATCGTGCCTTTATGGGTCACACACTTAAGCCATGCCAACCTTTAATTGAGATAATTTATTTATTTATTTTTGGTTTTATGAATGTTTTATGTCATTACAATATCACGGAAAAAAGTCTGGTGTCAATTGGAGTGGTTTCGAGAAAGTTACTATTAGAGGGAAATTATGCCGGTGTTAGGCAGAATTTATATGAGAGGTAACAGAGGAGATGGGATGTCCCGGTGTATTAGTAATGTGTTTCTAATATCTTTAGATAATATTGATAATATTTATGATTTTAGCAGAGCATGAGAGTTTATGGTAGAGTAACAATAATACTGAACTGACCCAAGTGTATGTTGTTGCTAAAAGAGACTAAACAATCGTGATCTATTTTAGCAAATACATATGGAGTTGTCATTGGCTATAATTCCTATACTATGAGAATATCTAGTGACCGCACGATCAAAAGTTATACTTGTATCATTAACCATCTTGCCATAACTGGGGATCATAACGGTGATATCTGGGTATGACCTAGAAAGTATATTGAATTCAGATCGTTCAAGACTAGTACTTAACTCCTCTAGAAAATAGAGAGATACACACTCTGGAACCTCTCAAAGGAGGATGTGACAAATTCCCTATGTAACCACCAAGATCACTATGAATATAATGATGCATGCCCATACAAGCATTGATCTAGTATCATGGCTCACCAGGCAGCGAAATATTGATGTAGTCATAGAAGAGTTCTAGACAATTGCAGATCCTCACAACTAGGCCTAGATGCAAGGATGTCGCTAAGATTACCTCGTCAAGGATCACACATGTAATACCTCTTATGTTGTGCATAGGTACGCTCGTGTCAACCCGCCATCACTCTGCCCTCTAGGACCTGGCCCCGACAAAAAGATACATCCTTGTGGTATTGCTAATTGGTAGCTAGTCAAATGTGATTAGAGTTGTATGATTATGGAAGTTTCTCAACACATGAGATATAATAGCAATTAGATCTAGGTCTAATCGAGAGAGGACACCACAAAACCCAATTAAAAGAAGGCTTCATCCAATTAGAGGCTCTAATTAGATAGTCTAGTTAGAGCTCTAATTCTACTAGAGAGAGAGAGAGAGGCTTGAAAGCCAATTTATGTGTTCTGCCTCAAGGTCTTGGGGTCCTTTTATAGGCGGAGGAGGGGAAATTTTCCTTGAGGAAGAGGGAGTACAAATCCCAATCCACTAGGAGGTGGTCGCACCCTCCTCCTAGCCCAACTCGGATTAGACTCCCTTTAGGAGTCCAATCTCCTTCCTCCTTCCTCCTTCCTTTTCTCCCTTTTCCTTTGCTATTTATATTTTCTCTCTTAAAACAAATAAGGAAGGGACAATAGGTGATGGATGCTCCTTCTGCGGTTCCCTGGGGCCCACTTGGCAGTCCCCAAAATTGGGTGCGGCCCTGGGGGCAAATCTTCCCCCTTCGGCAGTTCCCCTCCTTCTCGTTTTTTGCTCGAAAGTCTTCCTGAACCCCGTGACCTAAATAGATAAAATCATCGACCTTAACCACTGATGTTTGAAACATATTTCTAACATTCGGGGCATCTCATGTCCTTCATTTTCTCTCATACAAAATTTTTCCTACCACCGCCATTATTTCTCTTTGGTAGTAACTTCCCCGAAACCCCTCCGATTGACACCAGACTTGTTCCTCTAACATTGTATCGACATCTAACATTCATAAAACCATTAGTAACAAATTTATTCTCTTAATTAAAGGTTGTCACACCTTATGCGTGTGATCTTCAATGGCGCGGTAACACGCAGACATGTTTGGTAACTTACTGAATAGTAAGCAACAACGGGGCCATGGACACCCATGATAGCTCCTGTGTGTTCATGAAGAATGAGGGAACCTTTTAAGTTACTCATTGCATTTATTACCATAACTTCATGATACCAAAGATACCACGAGGTGAGACTATGTTCTCTAGTTTGATCATAACACATAATACTCGTACCGATATCGGTCTCTTTTCTCACCCATATCCCCCATGTCCTTTTGAAAAATCACACCGTGTCTAGAGAAACTATTGTTTGACATCAGTGATACTAAGAGGGCTTAGATCGTGTATCTCTCCGTTTTCAGGGAGGAGTTAAGTAGTAATCTTGAACGATCTTTGTTCCATTACATGCTCTAGATTATACCTAGATGTCAACATTATGATCCCCAGTTACGGTGGACGGTTGAAGACATCCGAATCATAATTTTCGATTGTGTGGTCACTAGATATTCTCATAGTATAGGAATTATAATCAATGATAACTCCATATGTATACATTACAATTGTTTAGTCTCTTAGAAAGATCATATAATTGGGCCGGTTTAGTACTATTATTACCCTAAAATAATCTCTTCCATGATTAGGAAAACGTGATCATCTCACAAACCATAAGATAATCTTAGAGACAAGATTAGTAACTCTTGTTTGTATACGTATTCACACCCACAAAAGATTTTCCTATGAAAACCCACTATTCAAGTGCTATAGAGGTTGTAGCATGATGCACTAAACTTAATTCTGAACTTTTGTATAGAGTAATGACATAATATTATTGTCTATATGGCATATCTACAACATTTGTTCCCTCCCAAACTTTCCTTTTTCATTTTCCTTAATTTTGGCCTTTTCCTTTTCTCTCCAAAATCAAATAACGAATTTTCTTTGAGAGGAATTTGGATCACATGCACCCACCTGGGACCACGTGGCAGCCCCCCACCCCAATATTGAGACGAAGTCCTCGGGCATTTCTGCCAACCTTGGCATTCCCCCTTTTCTCGGGTTTTCTCCGAAACTCTTCCGGAACCATATAACCCCTATAGATAAAATCATATACTCTATCCACCAGTGTTATGAACACTCTCTAACATCCCGGGAGATCTCATGCCCGCCTGCAAATGCTCCGAAAAGCGTGCAGCATTATTTTCCTCTCCAAAAACTCCAGAATAAATTTCGATAGTAATAGAAACGGTTTCTATCACTCCGAAACACTAGCGTCCTATTTATAATTTCTGTTAGATATATATAATATATCTATCACGCGGAAACACCATTCCAATGATACTCCTTGTTGTTCCGGAACTACCAATATACATGTTCAATAATAGGTGGTCATGACATTGGAAACTCTTTCCAGCTCAATGGTCAATAACGGAGCCATGGATGCCCATATTGACTCCCACTCGTCATGTGAAAGACACTCTGTTGAACCCGTTTGCCATAGTAAAATATTCCCATTACTCGTGACACAATATATTTGTCTATATAGTTTAATCAGTAATCTTCATTTTACTCGATCCCTATTATGTTATCCCATGTGATGGATCATCATCATGCATTGTATGGAGAACAAACGAACATTGATTATATTGAGTGGGGACAAGTTGTATCTCTATTTTTACAGAGGATTAATTCCCATTCTAGAACATCGAGGTCAATACATACATGGACTAGTCGGTTGACTGGCTTAAGAACTTTAGAAGTAGTAGAAGGAAATTGCTTTCGGTTGGGATAGCTGCTATTATTTGGTATTTTTGGAATATTAGGAATAATGCTTGTTTCCAAAACAAATGGCCTAATGTGCCTATATCTGGAATCTGCAGAATTTGCAAAGGAATTCCGAATTGGAGTATTTTACAGAGATCCTAGGTCACAAAGGAGGCTCTCGGGTTTTACGCTAAGATGCTAGAACGGGTAACATGTGAGGTTTTTGGAATGTACTGGGTGACATGTACGACACGACGAACAATGTGAGAAGTTTGATTTTTAAGCAGCCTCGGGAAAATTATGCTCGCTAAGATTTCATCGATTGTAATTAGTTTCTTTCGGTAGATAGAAAAAATCGAAGCCTCCGTGTTTCTCTTATGGTTATCATGTAATCTGTTTGGTTTGCTTCTTCGTGGTGGTTGTTTGAGTTTTGTGCATGATGTATAAAAAATTGGTTTCGTCAATGAAATCAGGGGGTTGCCCTTTTCCTCTAAAACCATGGGAAAAAAACAATATTTCAACACCTTCCAGAGCTACATGTATGTGATACGTTATAAACGTATCCATAATTTATGATGTTCCATGTTGTTTTCATGTCATATACTACATGTTTCCTTTACACTTTATGCCATTTTTATCGATTTCCTGTCACTAACCTATTGACAAGATGCCACAAAGCCATTTCTTGTTTTTTGCTGTTTTTAGTTTCAGAAAAGTTTTTCTGGAAATATTCTCGGAATTGAACGATTCGAAACCCGGAAGTCTTAGAAAGTTGTCGCGCACACGGAGTCCATAGAAGACCCGGAGGGGTGCCCTGGAACCCCAACACCATGGGTGGGCGCGGCCCCCCTGGCCGCGCCCATGGGCGGTGTGGCAACCTGGCCGCCCACCGACGTTGTCCTTGCGCCTATATATTCTTCTCGAAGGATTAACTCTAAATACATAAGCCTTTTCCACCAAAAACATCCATAGCACCCTGTCGGGAGGAATCATCACCAGAGGGCTCTACACCACCATGCCCACCTCCAGAATGATGTGTGAGTAGTTCATCCTTGGACTACGGGTCCATAGAAGTAGCTAAATGGTTGTTCTCTCCTCTTTATGCCTCATGTTTAGATCTTGTGAGGTTCCCTACATGATCAAGATCATCTTATTGTAATCTTACATTTTGTGTTTGCTGGGATCCGATTAATATTGAACGTTATGTCCAATGATTATCAATCTATCATGTTCTTTTCATGTGTATGTTATTTATGATCTTGCATGCTCTCCGTTCTTAGTAGATGCTCTGGCCAAGTAGGTGCTAGTAACTCCAAAAGGGAGTATTTATGCTTGATAGTGGGTTCATATCTGCCTTTCACTCACGCTCGAGTGACAGAAACGTAAACGGGTGGGGTATGTGATGTTGCCATTAGGGAGAAAACAACAATGCTCTGTCTAAGGATAATTTCATTGTTTACATTACACACTTTGCTTACTGCGATTATCTGTTACTTGCAACTTAATACCCAAGGTTTGCTCGGATGACATTCTGACAGCGAAAAAATAGCGCGCTATTTCGGCGCTAATAGCACGTCATAGCGTATTTGGAGAGGCTACGCTATATTTAGCCAAAAATGCACGCTATGGCGCTAATCGCGGTTTATACGCGCTAAATGCGTTTTATACGTGCTAAACCACGCTAAATGTGTTTTGATATAGCGGCGCTAAAAAAATCCTAGATAAGAGGAGAAAGCCCATCGTCCGAAGCCTAAAATCCAACATACGCGTCTCCTCAATCAGTTTCTCTCCACATCGAGACCTAACGAAAAATCCCCATCCGGCTGTTCATGGGAGCGAGGCGGCGGCGGCGTCTGGTCCGACCGCAATGGCGGCGGGAGCGCTTCCTCCACCAGCGCTCTGCTCCAGATCGAGCTCTTCCTCCACGGCTCCAACTCGAGTTGCAGAGGCCGCGGCTTCAGTGCGCTTCTTCAAGGTCCACTATAGGCGGCAACTAGACACGATGTCCTCCGCGCCGCCGGCAAGTCAGACACCACCGGGTAAGTTAGCGTCTTCACTATCTGGCTAATCCATTTCTCTATTCCTTGATTCCTTTATGCATCCGATGCTAGTTCAGTTCGTTGGTCCTTAGAGCAAGTACAATAAGGTGACATAAGCAGGCTATAAGGATTTAAATAATATACTTTTGCTTATGTGGAGGAGAGAGATGAGGAGAGAGAAGCAAAGCGGGCTACTAGTTAGTAGCCAGCTGCAACACGTGCTCCTAGACACTATGTGAGAGTGTCATGTGGGCCATATATTGATAAAGTAGTTCATTTATATAGCCAACTATTGTACATGTTGACTATAAGCTAGCTATATGTGACATGGCAATGGCTTATAGCCAGCAGCTGGCTGTATTATTAACCATGCTTTTAGTACCTAGATGCATCTATGCAAGTAGGAGCTAGCTACGTGCAAGTGCAACTCGCTGGTGGTGGTAATAGCCAGGTTCGAGTGTATTTCTTTGAGCAGCTAGGTGCAAGTGTCGGTCAGTTTGAGGAATATAGTGGCCAACTAGTATTTGTAAACCGATTGTTTCCTTCCCTTTTAGCAAGTGCCGTAATATCTTAATTGCTTATTTATTCTGTTTAGCGAGTGCAGTAAATTTCTAGACTGCTTGTTCATTTAGTTTTAGCACGTGCAGTAATTTGGAAACTGTAAGTATACTAATTTGTAAACTCACTTTAGTTCTAGCCAGTGCAGTGATTTGACTAATTTCTAAACTGTTTGTTCATTTAGTTTTAGCAGTTTGGAAGTTTAGTAATTTTTAAACTCGCTGAAGTTTTCTTTTAAAGTAAATTTATTGTTGTTGCAGTAATTTACAAACTTGGATGGTGATGTATCTCTATGTCTTTCTGTCCAATTTTAGGTGTTGGCGTGTCAAGCACAGTATCAACGCGACAAGGAGAAGGTGTTGTAGTGAAATCAAAAGACCCAGGATGGAAATACTGAATTTGTTTGGATGCCAACAAGAAGAATATTGTAAAAAACGCTATTTCTAATTTAGCTCGTTATATCACGCCATAACTTCTATAGCATTTTGAGAAGGGCCACGTTATTTTTCATAGCGCGCTATTTTTTTCGTTGCATTCTGAGGGTCGATTAGTCATAGATGCAGTTGGATAACGGTTTATGTATCTTGTTGTAATGGCCGTATGAATCACATAGTAATCATTATGTCATGCATATGCACTACGGTGCAGCCTTTATATCTGTTAATTTTCCAGCTGTAATTTGTTTACCCAACATGTTATCTATCTGTTTTGGTGAGACACCACTAGTGAACTTTGGACCCCGTCCATTTCTTTTATACTGATAATACAACCACTTTAATCTCTGTTTTCATACTGTTCTTACTATTTTCCTCCTGCCATCACTGCTCTCTTTTCATCTACTGCAAACAAGTACTATTTTCCACAACATGCGTTTAACCTCTTTGTTTTCAGCAAAACCGGTGAGATTGGCAATCTGACTGCTTCGCTGGGGAAAAGTGATTTGATTGTGTTGTGTAGGTTCCACATTGCAGCTGAACCGGTAGTAAAGTGATTTCATCCGGATTGCATGACTAAATATTACTAGTGATGATCCAAAGGTTGTAAATCTAGCTTACCCGAAGTTAATGGAAAACTCACTAGCCCCGCTGAAATGGGATGAGTCGGAATTTGGAGAATCTGAATGAAAAGGACGACTCAGCTCAGGCCTGATTTTTCCGACCAAGGGATGTGAAGGATTGGGTGAAACTCGAGCCATGGAAACCCGGCGGAGAGGAGTTTTCTCAGGCAAAACTGCTTCTAACTCACTTGACCCGGAACTCCGGGTCCTCCTTCTCTTGCTACCTTCTTCATCGTCCTGCGTTTTCTCTATATGTGAGGATGGTTTCAAGGGATGTTTTGACAGTCTAGAGATACGCACCTTTGCAACGGCTTGCCGGTCCTCTTTTTGCCTGCGGGGGAATCCTTCTCAGCCACCACACTGGAACCAGTGATAGGAGTGGAGGGAGTGAGATCCGGAGCGGTCTGATCCGGCGCCTCTTCACTTGCTCTTCCTTGGCCTAACCCGACGCCCTCTTGCACTGCCGGTTCATCCTGCGAGTAACCAGCGTCGGCGAATTGATTGTGCAAGTGACCAAGGGAGTCAAATTCAGAAACCTCATCCCCTTCGTCACTTTGCTCCTCTTATTCATCGTCCTCGGGAGGAGAAGCTGGTTCTTCAGTGGTAACCCCGAAGGGATTGATGACCCACAAGTATAGGGGGTGCATAGTAGTACTTTTGATAAATAAGAGTGTCGAATCCAACGAGGAGCAGAAGGTGTTGACAAGCGGTTTCGATGAAGGAATAATTGTAAATACTGGAAAATAGATTTGTAGGTTTTTTTGATATTGCAGATAAATAAAGTGCGAGTAAATAAAATGCAGTAGTAATAATTGCAGCAAGTGGCCAATCCTTTCTTCAGCAAAGGACAAACCGGTGAGTTTACTTATGATTAACAAACGTTCTCGAGGACACACGGGGGTTTTTTGTCAAGTGCTTTTGTTCCATGCAGCTGAATAATTTTGGTGTTTTGATAAGTGTTGTGTGGGTGAATCTATGCTAATGTATCGTCCCATCCAATACTAATACATACTTGTGATTATACCCCTTGCAAGCATCCGCAACTAAAATAAAGTAATTAAGAAATAAATCTAACCACAGCTTTAAACTCCGGGATCCTACGCTCCCTCGTGTAATGGTTTCCTAATGGGGGTTTAGGTTTCTGTCACTCCGGCAACCCCACAATTAGTAGACAAATACACGATGCATTCCCCTAGGCCCATAAATGGTGAAGTATCATGTAGTCTACTTTCACATGACACCACTAGGAGAATAACACCACAACTTAAATATCAAACATTAATTATTATTCAACATTACTTCACTACTAACAACTTGACTTCTCCCATGTCCTCAAGAACAACACGAACTACTCACAAAGCATCATATGGATCATGATCAGGGGTGATATAATGGATGATAACAATCTGGTCATAACGTGTAAACACAGATAAATCTCACAGGCATCAACTACTAACAAGTAATCCACACCGGGAGAGAGATCTAACGGAAAACAACGACAGAGGCCCCTAATTGCTACAGCGGGATGAAGGTGGGTGATGAGGGTGATGGTGCTGGTGGTGGTGATGATGATGATGACGATGTTGATGATGCCCGGAGTGATGACGGTGAGGATGGCGATGATTTCCCCTCTCCAGAGAGGAATTTCCCCGGCAGATTTCTCCCTGTTAGAGAGCTTTTCTCTCTCGGGTGTTTTCCGTCCCGGGGCGGCGGAGGAATAATTCTTCGGGGATGGAATGAGGCTTAGGGTTCCCTGGGGGTAAAGCACTCCAAAGATGACCCCCAGAGGTGGGCCAGGGTGGCCACACCCCTAGGTGGCGTGGCAAGGGAGAGGGCGCGCCAGCCCTAGGTGTGGGCCCCTGGTGGCCCCTCTCTGGATCCCTTTCTGGATGTGTTCTTTCTCTGGACTTTAAGGAACCCCCGGATGTCTCCCTTCTTCTTCTGATCTTCTGAAATATGGTATCTCGACGGTGCTTTTTCCATCAGATTTCTGGTCCCGATGTTTATTCTCCCAAAATTATAGAACATGCAAAATAAGATGAAATAACATAATTGATGCATCATAACATGAAATATATCGATGAATAACACAAAACTATGATATAAAATAGTGATGCAAAATGGACGTATCAACTCCCCCAAAGCTTAGACCTCGCTTGTCCCCAAGCGAAACTGAACTCAGATAACATGACCACGGGTTTATGGAGTGAAGAGTCGATAAATAAAATACGGACAAGAAGCCTCACATTTACTTATACACCAATCATTATAGACAAAAACTTCCTATCATATAACCCAACTTGAAACGAGTAAAGGGAGTCACAAACAAAGATGCAAAAGAGAGAATCAAATTTGGTAATGGCAAACTTCATTCTTGGTCACAAAACATTTAGTGATATCCTGCTTATCTTAGGTGAAGTCTTTTTTATAATAAGGCTCAACTTGTAGAGCTCAACATGTTTAATTATAGAACTTCTTTTACAGTGATTCTAGCTTTTCAAAGTAATATTCATTCAGATAATAAAGCATGTTCTAAACAAAGAAGGATAGAAAACATGACTGAAATAAATCAACATATAGATCATGAGATCACAACAACTCAAATGCTTGCTGGAGACAGAGAGAAATGGGTTTACTGACTCAACATGAAAGTAAAAGAAAGGCCCTTCGCGGAGGGAAGCATGGATCACTCATGTGCTAGAGCTTTTATTTTATTAAACAGAGGTATTGAAAACATTTTTAAGAGAGGTGTATGCTTATGTTAACGAATGGTAAACAGACAATACAGTATGTCACAAGCCAACTAGACTTCATAAGAGCGGCTCCCATATGTGGGACGCAACTGGTGCAGAAGGTCATCCCTCATTCTCTTTGTTTACACAATTATTCTTTGAGTGATAAATCAGGGGCCAAAAATAGTGAAGAGAATTTGTGTATTAGTTTTGGGGCTGGGCACCCCGCTGCCAGCTCTTCTAGCATTCGGATAAGCGGATGAAGCCACTAGTCCAGGTGTTTGAAGTACAATCAACAAGTGAGATAAAGATTCTCTATTTACGTCCTCATGAGCTAAAACAGGGGCACAAAACAAGAATAATTTTGAAGGTTTTAAAGGTAGCACATGAGCAATTTACTTGGAGTGGCAGTTAGATACCACATGTAGGTAGGTATGGTGTACACAATGGAAAGGTTTTGGGGCTCAAGGTTTTGGATGCACGAGAAGCATTCCCTCTCAGTACGGGGTTTTTGGCTAGCAAGGTTGGGTAGCAAGCATAAGAGCTGAGAAAAACAAACAAATATACATATGATGAAACCGATCATGAAATCTTCATTGAAAGCCCAAACAATCTTAACTTGCGAATACTAAGTTTACGATCTAACAGGCAAATTCCTCTTTCTTATACTAGCATCTCAAATTATTATTTCTGCTGACCCAAGCTAAGTTTGCCAAAACCAACTAGATTAACTTGATGATCTCTTGAGTGATACCAAATACTAATAAAAAGCTCAACCATATGACAGAAATTGAAAGCTAAAATAATGTGTGCAAAAAGTAAATGATGCAACTTCTCATTAATAATTCAAACGGAAACTCACACCAACGGATACAACGATAACCAACTAGGGAGAGACACTTCCATACTGCAAACAATCCTATATGATAACATCTCTACTCATGATATGACTCTACTGAAAAAGTAAAAGATGAAAGATAGTGATGTGATACCGCGGCACGCCCCCAATCTTGGAACAAGCCGAGGGGATGCCAAACCCAATGACGAATCAATTTTTCAGTGGTGGTGATGAATCCTTCTCATCCTCGGCCTTCCAAGGTAAAGATTCTCCATCCACAAATGATGTATTGGTCTCCATCATCCTAAAACTAGCAGCAGAGTTTATACGTTTAAACATGCGCTCATACTCACAGTTCTGGTTATGCACATCATAGAGTTGTGCTTGCAGATCATTGGTGGTCTTGGTGAGTGAGAAGATCTCCTCCCAAAGCTTCAAATTTTCCCTCTTGTATTCAGCGATCTGCTCTGTCTTTATCTTGTGAATGATCTCTACTTCACGCTCCGCCATCTTCTTGTACCTAAAGACTTCATGCTCCAGCTCCTTCATCCTAGCCTCCAAACTGCCTTCTCCCTCAGGGCCCCGAACATCTTCAATCTGCACATTCCCGTCCTTAAGCAACAGTTCCTTGGGATGCATCTTCAACTCGTTCATATACGGGTTGACGACGTTCTCAAAGAAACTGTCCATGGGAGATCCAGGAGATCCAGGAGAGAACATTGTGGCCCTGGATCTGAAGATGTAACCTGGCAGAAACAGCTCTAAACAAAAACACGACGAGAAAACGATATACGGACTTCAAGGGATCCAGGGGATTATATAGCAAAAAGTTTCATAATGAAAGGTAAATCCAGGTCGAAAACGAGTCGGAGAGGGGCTCCGGGGTGCCCACACCTAGGCCTGGCGCGGCCAGGGTGGGCCCGCGCCACCCTATGGTGTGGAGCCTCCGGGCTCCGTCTCCCTCTCGTTTCCGGCTCATAATTTTTCATATTTTCTAAAAACAGTAAAAATATAAGTTGGAAAATGTTTCGCGAACATTTTCTTACCAAAACTGTTACTGATTCGAAAAATGACTCTGCAGTTTCTGAAATTTGCTTCTTAATGAACTCCTCTGGGATGATGGCTTGAATACAATCAACATTTTCATTGTAAGGATCTCCAGAGATATAATGCTTGAGTCTTTGGCCATTCACTACTTGTGAAGAGTTGTCTTCAAGGGAAACAATTTTAATTGCCCCCGAGCGATATACCTCTTCAATAACAAAAGGTCCTTCCCATCTCGAGAGTAATTTTCCTGCAAAAAATCTGAGACGGGACCTATACAATAGCACCTTTTCACCAACATGAAATTCTCTTTTAATAATTCTCTTATCGTGCCATCTTTTAAATTTCTCTTTAAAGAGCTTAGCATTTTCATATGCTTCACTCCTCCATTCATCTAAAGAACTTAAGTCAAGCAACCTTTTCTCACCAGCAAGTTTAAAATATCTATTTAGGTCTCTCACTGCCCAATAAGCTTTGTGTTCTAATTCTAAAGGCAAGTGACAACCTTTCCCTAAACCATTTTATAAGGAGACAAGCCCATGGGATTTTTGTAAGCAGTTCTATAAGCCCACAGAGCATCATTTAATTTCTTAGCCCAATTTTTTCTAGATTTGTTAACAGTCTTTTGCAAGATGGATTTGATTTCTCTATTTGATAATTCTACTTGCCCACTAGTTTGAGGATGATAGGGTGAGGAAATTCTATGATTAACATCATATTTAGTAAGGGTTTTTCTAAAACCACCATGAATAAAATGAGAACCCCCATCAGTCATAAGATATCTAGGTACACCAAACCTAGGGAAAATAATGTCTTTAAGCATTTTTAATGAGGTTTCACCATCAACACTTTTACTAAGTATAGCTTCTACCCATTTAGTAATATAATCAATAGCAACAAGAATATGAGTATAGCCTTGTGAAGGAGGGAAAGGACCCATAAAGTCAAAACCCCAACAATCAAACGGTTCAATAACAAGAGAATAATTCATAGGCATTTCATTACGTCTAGAAATATTTCCAACCCTTTGACATTGATAGCAAAATAAAATAATTTTTCTAGCATCTTTAAAGAGAGTAGGCCAATAAAAACCTGATTGTAGAAACTTATGTGCATATCTATCTCCAGCGTGATGTCCTCCATAAGCACTACAATGACATTTTCTCAATATCTCTTGGTGTTCATTTTCAGGGACACATCTTCGCATAATACCATCAACAACTTCTTTATATAAGTGTGGGTCATCCCAAAAATAATGCCTCCAATCATAGAAGAATTTTATTTGTTGTTGAGCTGTAAAGGTGGGAGGCAAATACTTGGAAACAATAAAGTTAGCATAATCAGTATACCGTGGACTCTCTTGAGAGCTCAGTTTTATTGCAGCTAACTGTTCATTAGGAAAACTATCATTAACAGGAATAGGGTCATCAGGGATATTTTCTAATCTAGACAAATTATCAGCAACAGGATTTTCAGCACCCTTCCTATCCACAATATGTAAATCAAATTCTTGTAAAATAAGAACCCATCTGATAAGCCTAGGCTTAGCATCTTTCTTTTCCATTAGGTATTTAATAGCAGCATGATCAGTATGAATAGTAACTTTAGAATCAACAATATACTGCCTAAATTTATCACAAGAAAAAACTACAACTAGGAATTCTTTTTCAGTGGTATCATAATTCTTTTGAGCAGCATCAAGAGCTTTACTAGCGTAATGAATAACATTTAACTTCTTGTCTATCTGCTGTCCAAGAACAGCACCTACAGCATAATCACTAGCATCACACATAATTTCAAACGGTAAATTCCAATCAGGTGGTAGAAAAATAGGAGTAGATATTAAAGCCTTCTTTAAAATTTCAAAAGCTTCTCTAAATCTTCATCAAAGACAAAAGGTACATCCTTTTGAAGAAGATTAGTAAGAATCTTTGATATTTTATAGAAATCTTTAATAAACCTTCTATAGAAACCAGCATGACCAAGAATACTACGAATACCTTTGACATCCCCGGGACAGGGCATTTTCTCAATGGCTTCAACTTTAGCTCTATCAACTTCAATGCGTCTTTCAGATACTTTATGTCCAAGAACAATTCCTTCATTAACCATAAAATGGCATTTCTCCCAGTTGAGAACAAGATTAGTCTCTTCACATCTCTGCAAAACTTTATCAAGATTCTGCAAACAATTATCAAAAGAAGTTCCATAGATGGAGAAATCATCCATGAAAACTTCCACAATTTCTTCACAAAAACCATGAAAGATAGCAGACATGCATCTTTGAAAAGTAGGAGGAGCATTACATAAACCAAAAGGCATACGTCTATAATCATAGGTTCCATAAGGACAAGTGAAGGTTGTTTTCCCTTGTTCAAGATTTTTAACAGCAATTGGAGAAAACCCATCATAACCATCAAGAAAACAGAAATGAGTTTTCTTAGACAACCTTTCTAACATTTGATTAATAAAAGGTAAAGGATAATGATCTTTCTTAGTGACTTTGTTAAGCTTTCTAAAATCAATGCACATCCTATAACAAACTACTACTCTTTGAGGAATGAGTTCATTATTTTCATTAGGCACAACAGTCATCCCTCCTTTCTTAGGGACACAATGCACAAGACTAACCCATCTACTATCAACAATAGGATAAATAATGCGAGCACCAAGGAGTTTAAATACATAATTTCTTACCACATTCTTCATTTTAGGATTTAAACGGCGTTGATGTTCAACAACTGGCTTTGCATCAGGTTCAATATTAATAGCATGCTGACATATAGCAGGAGAAATCCCTTTCGGATCATCAAGAGTATAACCAATAGCACCTCTATGTTTCTTCAATATCCCCAATAATCTCTCCTCTTCTTTATCAGAAATTTGAGAGCTAATAATAACAGGATATAATTTCTTATCATCAATATGAGCATATTTAAGATTATCACGCAAAGACTTTAAATCAAAAACAGGATCTTCCTTGGGTGGTAATGTTGTACCCATGTCTTCTACAGGTAAATTATGTTTCAGCATTGCTGGCTGATGTAGGAAAATCTCATCAATTTCATTCCTTTCTTCCGTAAAGACATCACTTTCGTGGTCTTCCATGTATTGCTGCAAAGGATTATTAGGAGCAAGAACAATAGCAACCAACTGTTCAACTCTATAATTTTCATTAGGTAATTCAGCTTCATAGGGTGCTTTAGCAAATTTGGAGAAATTAAATTCATAAGATTCTCCATCAAACTTTGTAAGGATTTTCTCCTTTTTACAATCTATTACAGCACCACAAGTGTTTAAGAAAGGTCTACCAAATATGATAGGACAAGTATCACTAGCAGAAGTGCCTAGTACGAGAAAATCAATTTCATGCATGATTTCTTTATAAAGCTCATAAGGAATAACACTAGAACTAGCACCAATATCACATAAACCATAATAGCAATGATCATCTATCCTAATAGATAGCACATGAACACTAGGTTTCCTAGATTTACTAGGATGAGAGACAATATTAGTAGCATCTTCTCAAAATATAATGTATCCCTCTTCTACATTTTCAGAAACAAGGTCCTTTACTATAGCTACTGTAGGTTCTACAGTTATTTGTTCCTCAGGTTCTACAAGTTTCTTTGCACTTTTATTAATCACACTAGCTAACATAGAGTGTTCTTTTACCTTAGCAGGGAAAGGCATTTTCTCAATATAAGGTTCAGGCAATCTCTAGCAGGAGCACAATTAATAGTATCTTTATAAGGTTCATGGTACTTATCCCATTCCTTTTTAGGAATATCAATGTAAGAAGCAAAAGCCTTATATATGTTTCCATCAACTTGAGAATCAAGACCATAAATAACACTAACATTACGAAAATCCTCGGATGACATAAAAGTTTTACTGCATTCATAGTCATAATTTATACCTGGATTTCTACATTTATCATTCTCCCATGCTTCAGTGTTTTCTTGAATACGGTCAATAAGATCCCTTTTAGCTTCATCCTTCATACGTGTAAATGATTCAGAACAAGAAGCATCCAATAAATCCTTATCATGAAGAGGAAGCCTTGCATAGAAATTATTAATAACAATATTACTGGGGAGCTCATGAATGGGGCATTTGAGCATTAGTAACTTCAGTATCCCCCATGCTTGGGAAATACTCTCTCCTTCATGAGGAAAAAAATTATATATATAATTCCGATCTCTATGGATTTCACTTGGAGGATAGAATTTAGAATAAAATAGGAGTACAATTTCCTCCCATTTAATAGTCTGGCTATTTTTTAGCAGTTTGAACCATTCAGAGACTCGGCCTGTCAATGATAGAGAGAATAATTTCCTCTTCACTTGACTCATTGTAATACCTACACACTTTAGCAACTCACATAATTCATGTAAAAAGAGCAAATGATCACCAGGATGGACATTTCCATCACCTGAATAGCAGTTATCAATAACATGTTTGACAATCTTTATAGGTATTTTATAAGGATCCAAATCATCAGGCGTTGGGTCACTTACTACCCTAGCAGTGGCAACAGTGCCCGCAAATAAGGACTCAATAGGAGTTCCAAACATAGCGTAATAAAGCACTAAACAGTAATAAAAACAACACTTACAGCAGAAGCTTCCTTTATCAATTCCACTTCCCAATAGCGCTTCACTCCCCGGGAACGGCGCCAGAAAATAGTCTTGATGACCCACAAGTATAGGGGGTGTATCGTAGTTATTTCGATAAATAAGAGTGTCGAACCCAACGAGGAGCAGAGGGTGTTGACAAGCGGTTTCGATGAAGTAATAACTGTAAATACTGGAAAATAGATTTGTAGGGGTTTTTGATATTGTGGATAAATAAAGTGCGAGTAAATAAAATGCAGTAATAATAATTGCAGCAATTGTCCCAATCCTTTCTTCAGCAAAGGACAAGCCGGTGAGTTTACTTATGATTAACAAACGTTCTCGAGGACACGCGGGAGGTTTCTGTCAAGTGCTTTTGTTCCATGCAACTACATAGTTTTGGTGTTTTGATAAGTGTTGTGTGGGTGAATCTATGCTAATGTACCGTCCCATCCAATACTAATACATACTTGTGATTATACCCCTTGCAAGCATCCTCAACTACAAGAAAGTAATTAAGAAACAAATCTAACCACAACTTTAAACTCCGGGATCCTATGTTTCCTCGTATAATGGTTTCCTAATGGGGGTTTAGGTTTCTGTCACTCTGGCAACCCCACAATTAGTAGCCAAATACACGATGCATTCCCCTAGGCCCATAAATGGTGAAGTATCATGTAGTCGACGTTCACATGACACCACTAGGAGAATAACACCACAACTTAAATATCAAACATTAATTATTATTCAACATTACTTCACTACTAACAACTTGACTTCTCCCATGTCCTCAAGAACAACACGAACTACTCACAACACATCATATGGATCATGATCAGATGTGATATAATGGATGATAACAATCTGTTCATAAAGTGTAAACACCGATAAATCTCACAAGCATCAACTACTAACAAGTAATCCACACCGGGCGAGAGATTTAATGCAAAACAACGATAGAGGCCCCTAATTGTTACAGCGGGATGAAGGTGGATAATGAGGGTGCTGGTGCTGGTGGTGATGATGATGATAATGACGATCTTTATGATGCCCGGAGTGATGACAGTGATGATGGCGATGATTTCCCCTCTTCGGAGAGGAATTTCCCTAGCAGATATCTCCCTGCCAGAGAGCTTTTCAATCTCGGATGTTTTTTCCCCCGAGGAGGCGGCGGAATAATTCTTCGGGGATGGAATGAGGCTTAGAGTTCCCTGGGGGTCAAGCACGCCAAAGATGACCCCCAGAGGTGTGCCGGGGTGGCCGAACCTCTAGGTGGTGCGGCCAGGGGGAGGGCGCGCCAGCCCTTTGTGTGGGACCCTGGTGGCCCCTCTCTGGCTCCCCTTCTAGCTGTGGTCTTCCTCTGGAATTTTAGGAACCCCCGGATGTCTCCCTTCTTCCTCTGGTCTTCTGAAATATGGTATCTCGACGGTGCTTTTTCCATCAGATTTCTGGTCCCGGTGTTTATTCTCCCAAAATTATAAAACATGCAAAATAAGATGAAATAACATAAGAGATGCACCATAAAATGAAATATATCGATGAATAACAGAAAATTATGATATAAAATAGTGATGCAAAATGGACGTATCAGGGATCCGTGGGTTGTGAACCGGCTAAAATCAGGGTTAATATGTGCGTAGTCTTACGGAATGCAAGTTACTTATAAAAGACAAACTTACAGGAGGAGCCGGGTTTGAGGTGCAAAAGGCAGCAAGTCCAACGTCAAAGAACCTATCTTGCTTTATTCCAACCAAGAGTTTTAATGCTGTCACCATATCAGACTTGGAAACCGGAGATTCGGAATATCCGATGGGGTCTGATAAACCGGTTTATTCATGGAGCAGCCGGTTCCTAATGCTGAGGGGTCGGATACGCCAATCCACCCAAGTCTTGGTTAGATCTAAACCAGTTAGCCCGTGAACTATCAAGGAAGTTACGCGCTTCAGGAGGGGTCTGATTTTGACTCAAGAAGTGGATTTGGCGTAAGAATTCATGGTGCTGGTGTAGACTAGACGTTCAGGGTGATAACCCGGAAGAGCCGGTTCACCTTCAGGAGAGGTGTTTTTTAAGTATAAGAAAGTTTTTTGCCATAGTTTGGGGTGACTAGTGTGGGGTACCCGGATAGGCGATGTCTTTCGGCCTCTGAAACGAGACGCCACCGCAATTGATGAGCTTGAAGGGAATATGCCCGAGAGGCAATAATAAAATGGTTATTATCTTATTCCTTGTTTATGATGAATGTTTATTTATCATGGTAGAATTGTATTAATCGGAAACGTTGATACATGTGTGCTTAGTAAAAAAACAATGGTTCCTACTAAAGCCTCTCTTTTAACTAGCTCGTTGATTAATAGATGATCAAGGTTTCCTGATCATGAACATTGGATGTTGTTAATAACGGGGTCATGTCATTAGAAGAATGATGTGATGAACATATACTCAAAGTGAATATAGCAATGCGATCAAGTCATTAAGTTCATATTGTTATATCAAACATACGAAGTAACTTATTCCTTAGACCATGAGATCATGTCAATCACTGATACCTGAAGGGTGCTTTGATGGCATCAAACATCACACCGTAACAGGGTGACTATAAAGGCGCCGTTAGGTATTCAAAAAGTATTAATTGAGGATCATGGATCAAGAGTGAGATTTGTCCATCCAAAATGACGGAGAGATATACTCTGGGCCCTCTCGGTGATATCACATCGATACCGCTTGCAAGCACGTGATATGATCACAAGGATGTTATATCATGGGAACGAGAAAAGAGTACTTGTCGGTAACGAGATTGAACAAGGTATGGTTGATACCATGATCGAATCTCGGACAAGTAAAATATCGCGAGACAAAGGGAATAGTTGTAACACCTGGGGTGTTACCTGTTTGTTTTTTTGCTTGCATCATATGCATCACATTGCATTGCACCATGTTGGCATCACAACTGAAAATTCAAAACAATTTAAACTTTCACACCTTGCTCAAAATTTCCAATTTCAAAATTGTAAACTAAACCACTCAATTGTTTTTCAATAATTTGAAATTGTTTTAATCCAATTGCTTGTTAATAAAATCTTTCCTTTTACCAAACCTCCTAATGGCAATTAAATTTCAAATCATTTTTCCTTCTTAATGGGCATGTTTCAAATTGTGGTTTAAACCTTAATTTCTTGCCAACAAATAAATTAAACAATATTTTCATAGTTGCTTGACTTTATTAAGTAAACTTTGTTATTTCCAAAAAAAACTCCAAATCAATCCCTATTTGAAAATTCAACTAACAATTTTAAAATTAAATTAACATCTCAAAATCCATGGAAATGTTGGTAACATTGCTTTGATCTACTGTTTGCAAACTAATAAAACAGTTCATAAAAATTAAAACACCCCACCCTATTTCTCTCTCTCTCTCTTTATCTCTTACAAAAAAAATAAGGAAAAATAAATAAAAAGAAAGCAAAGCAAGGAGAGAGGGAGCAGCCCATCTAACCCAGCCCACCACCCCATCTAGCCCACTCCCCTTCACCCCCAACCTCCGTACGCCCCCCCTCTCTCTGTCGTTTTCCTCTGCCAAAAAGCAGCAGCAGCACGCACCCCATGTGCCCTGCTCCCCCTCCCCTATATCTCTCCCTCGAGGCCCTTCCCGAGCCCAAACCCTAGCCACCTACCTTTCTCCCTCTCCTCTTCCTTCGCGCCGCCATCTTCCCTTCCTTTCCCTCAAAGCCTTCTGTTTCTGAACTTGGACACCCACCACGATGCCATGGCCGGAGGAGTTGGATCAGCATGGCGACGGGGAAGGAGTAGTGGTCACGGGCTGCCGATAGCGGGAATGGAATCGCCGCGTCGTGCTGCATCATCTCCAACCGGGAGCCATGCTGGGCACCGCACGGGGTGGCCGCGCCATCGCCGGAAGGACCGCCGCTGCTGCACGTCCACCTGCGCCCTCGACAGCAACGGCAGGTGCGCTCCGCATCCCTTCCTCCTCCCTATCTCTCCTGTACGTGCACGCACGCTCACGAGCGCCCGCATCCGCACGGCAGCCGCCGCACACCCAAGCGCGGCAGCAGCCACCGCGCATCGCCATCCGCCGGCGTCCGCCCTCGCTGGCCGTCTTCCGCTACTGAACCTGCAGAGAGATTCAGTAACCGATCTGAACAAGGTTCAGTTAATTTTTTCGTTAGAGGTTAACCTCCCTCCAGCACGTTTCCCTGACAAGAATTCGCACCAGCCCATCCGGTAGAGCAACCGTGCGCCCAAGCGTTAGGTTGCGGGATCGATTCCCCTTGACCGCGCGGGAGGCCACCCTTTTGCGCTATTTTCTCACCGCAAGTCTCCGGCCCCACCCGTCATACTCTCCATGTGCCACCTCAGCAGCTACCCGCGCAGCGCCAGCGCCCGCGTGGCATCGGGCCCGCCTGCCAGCGGCAGAGGCTGGGATCCTCTCCGGTGAGAAAAGGACCAGATCCAGATCTGGATCCGGATCCTTGCAGAGAGGCCCCTGCCTCCACTTTTCTTTCGCAAATCAGTCCCTGGCCTTTTGCAAATAAACCTAAAAATTCAAATGCTCCCAACTTTCAAACCACAAATCCAAATACCACAAATTTTATATGTATTCCAATCAAAATTCCATGAACTTTTCAAATATAACATTTGTTTCTATTTTTGCACAATTCAAATTGTTTCAAATTTCAAATTCAAACAATTCTTTTCCAATTTGGTTAATTCCATAATTAATTCATACTTAATTCAATTAACTCAAATAAAATATGTTTTTCAGTCCAAATTCAATGTACTTTCTGTTTATCAACTTTGTTTTGCAATTTGGGCAATTAAACTTAATGTTATTTAATAATCCTTGAAAATGATAAATTAAATGGCATAAATAATAACTTTCAAATGGTTGCTCCAAATTAAATACTCAAAACATGTTTTTCATCCAAAATCAAATGCCACACTTGAATATCAACTTTGTTTTCTGGTTTGCAACATCTAAATTGAATAATTGTTTCACCTCTTATTTAATGCAATTTAAATTGCCAAAATTCATAACCAATTTATTTTAATTCCAAATCAAACAAATAAAATATGTTTTCCAATCAGAAAACTGCAAGGAATATGTTCATGCCATCCATATCTCTGTTTGCATCTTATCTTGTGCATTTTAGATCTTGTTATGCATGTTCATCTATATGACAACATATGGAATGTGTGGGCTAATTATTTCCAACTGTTACCCCATTCCATTTAAATTGCCTAACTCATCTACTTTATTGTTTTCCATGCTAAACAACATTTAATTTGATGGTTAGATAAACAACTTGAACCCATTCCTATTTCTCCGGACTCCGGTTCCGATTAAATTGCTTAAGTTGTTTCCCCTGCTGCATCTTGCCATGTCATGCATATAAATAGGATCATGCTGGATCTTTTGCCGTAGTAGTAATTGTTGCATTCCGTTGATTGTTCGAGGTTCGTTGCTTCTTCCCGGATAGGACGTTGAGATGATGTGAGCAACGACAAGTTCTGCTACCTTGCGGGATCTCAGGCAAGTATACTCACTTGCTGCCAAATGGCTGCCTTTCATCACTTGTTACCGATGCTTTCCGTTGTTCTTATTCTAGCCTGTTGATACGATGCTTGTGTCTCGATCCCATTATATTGTTTACCTTGCAGCCATGATATAGCCTTCCTACCACTTCCTATTAACTGTTGTTTGTTTACCTTGTTGGCCTTCGTGTCGTAGTTGCATGCTTAGTGTTGTTTGCGCTCAAGTCTTGTTGTCCGTCTTATCACCTGTTTAGTTGATAGTTGGGTTTCAATTCAATCAACAACTTGTTATTGTTCTGGGTAATAATAATTTGATGATAAGGCACCGGCAGGAGGCCCGGGTTAGGGTTTTGGAGCCTGCTAGTGTCGAAACTAGGAAAAGAGTCTTGTCTACTGATCCATGATGAGCGTGCTCACCGCATCCGGGTGGTAGTATGGGACCCCCCTCGGCTTAGACCTGATCTGCAGCTTGTCCGAAGAGCCACACTTAGTTCGGGTGTTCCATTTGCTCCTTTGCATAATGGGAGGCGCCCCCATGGTTACTGGTTATGATGATGATGATGCATATAGGTCGAGGCCTGTAGTGCCGGGGTGTTGTGTCCTGCGGGAGTTTTGCACACCAGGAATTCCTATTGTTTTGAACTTCCAGTTAAACTATCCAATGTGCACGATGTGTTTCACGTGTAACAGCTCAAGAGGATCTTCCCAAGAAGTTTCCGGACCTTCTCTTTTCTCAGTAGGAATCTCGGGGCGCGATTCCTTCAAGGGGCGGCGTTTTGTAACATCCCAAGTATGAAAACCTACCAATTAGAATGTTTGATTTCTTGTTTATTTAAGTATTGCATCATGTCATCATTTTGTTCCCATGTTGTTTGCATTTGTTTCTTAATTGTTGCATTTGTTTTCCACTGTTTTCACAACTCAAATTCAAACCTTACTCAAACAATGTTTTCATACTTGTTCTGTTACAATTTTTGGAATAAAAATAACAAGTGAAAACAACCAAATTGTTCCATTTTATTCCATGTTGATCAACTAATAAAATGGTGCTTTTATTTCAATCAATTAATTCTGTTTCAATCCAATTTCAAATCAAATGTATTTCAAATCAGTACCTAAATGAAACAATGAAATTCACCTCAAAATTGTAATCCTTAAACACATTAATTCATAGGGGTAACCCTATTTAAATTGTTGTTTCAATATTGTGTTTTTAATAATGAAAATTGTTTCTATTTGGATTCAAATACAAATATCATTTTAAAACTCAACTTTTTGAAATCAGATCTTGGAATATGGTTTCTAATCACCTAACCAACCTAATCTAATTTTTCCAAAAATTTTACCACCTTAAAAACCATCCAAAGTTTCCATTTGCTTTTGCTACAAAAAAAAAGTAAAACAAACAAAAAATAACAAAAGAGGAGTGGGAGGCATGCAGCCCATCTCCTTTCTTTCTTTCCCAGCCAGCCCGTTTCCACCTGGCCCAGTAACCCCTCACCCCTGTCGCTGTCGTCTTCCTCGAACAGACGTCATCACAGTACGAACGCCTCCCTGCCACCCGATCCCTTCCCCCTCACGCCGATGCGCTGCCGTACAGGCCTCTCGCTCTCAATAAAACAACCACCGATCTCTCTGCTAGCCCGCAAACCCTAGCTCCTTTCCCTAGCGCCGCCACCTTCCATCGCTATCACCCTGATCCCCTCTGTTTCTGAACCCAGCCATCACACGCCGTCAGAGCCCCAAGCCCCACTGCCTCCTCACCGCAGCAGCGACCTGGGCACCTCGAGAAGCTTTCGAGGGTGGGAATGGAAACGCGGATGTACCCCGAGGCTCACCGTCCCCTCGCCAACTGCGGTGAGCCCCTGAGGAGCCCGCGCCGTCGCCGGCAAGTTCTTGCCGTGCCTGTACCTCGACAGCAGCCAGTGGCAGGTGCACTCCGATCATCTCCTTCTCCCTCGTATTTCTTCCTCTGTACTGACACGCTGCACGCACCACACGACCTCATGCACGCCTCCAGATCGTGGTCTCGTAAGCACAAGCACGCGCACGGTGCGATCTGGCATCAGCATCGCCGGCGTCGAGCTCTGTTCCGTCAGGTTCAGATAGCGACCTGTTCAAGTTCAGTTAACCATGTTACCTGAAGTATAACCCGCTATCTGCTTGTTACCTGACAAGCGATCGATCCCAGCTGCAGTGGCAGCGCACGCACGCCCAGCCCGGGGGGGCGCGGGTTCGATCCCCCGCGACGCCCCCTTTTTGGAATTTCTTCCCCAGCAACCAAGGCCCACCTGTAAGCCTCCCTGGTAGCCACGTGGGCACCGTGAGCCCCCGGGCCCACTGGGCAGTGGCTGGGGTAGACCCAGTGGCGGTAACAAAGGATTAAAATCAAATCTGTTTTTATTTCTAATATCTTTAATTGGCAGAATAACACACTAACTTCAAAAATCCATAACTTTTAAACTATACACCCAATGAAGAAAAGTTATATATGTTTATTGCTCCAAATTTTATAAACTTTCCAACTAGCCTATTTGTGTTCTGTTTTGAATTTTCAAAATACATTTAAAATTCAAAGTTGGATAATTCAAATATAATTTGCAATAATTCATAAGTAATTCATATTAATTCCAAATAAGTCAAATAAAATATGTTTTTCACACCTTTTTGAATATCCTATTCAAATATAAAATTTGTTTCATTGTTGGAATAATTTAAATTGCCTAAATAATTTAATACTTGTTTAATTCAATTAAAATTGATAAAATCATAACTTGCTTAATATAAAATATTTTTGAACATGCAAAATATGTTTTCAAACCATCAAAGTGTGAACTTTTCAAATGTGCATTTGAATTTATGATTTGAACAAATAAAATTCAATTAATATTCAAACTTGCTTTAAATTCAATTAAAACTTGTTAATATTGTTTAATTCATAATAAATTCATCCTAATCCAAATTTCAATATTTGAAACATGTAATCCAACTAAAATTTGATGTTCTTTTCAAATATAAACTTTGTTATTTGTTTTGCACACTTTAACTTGGTGAAAACAACAATTACTTGTGTGGCAAGTTTAAGTAACCAAACTTTCCAAACTTAATAAATGATTTTCCAAAACTTGTTGAATCCTTTTTCACTTGCATCTATCATTGTTATTTGTTGTTATTTTGTTGTTATCATCATGCATGCATCATGCTAACAACTTTCACATAATAATTAAGTGTAAATCATTTGTGTCCACTTATTTTCAATGGATCCTTTCCATATGCAATCCAAATTGCATATGGGTCCAATTAAATTGTGTTATCTTGTCAAGTAGTTATTCTGATGCATCTATTAACATGACATGCATCATCCCATGTTTATGCACCTATGCCATGATATTGATTGTCTACCTTTTCTGCATTGTCTGTTTGCTTCTTCTCGGATACACGACGACGTTGAGACCGACGATACTTACGACACCCCTTTTAAGGAGTTAGCTCAGTACCAGGCTACTGGGTTTTGCAGGCAAGTTATCACTCACATGAACCATTGTGTTCCTTTCAACCCTGGTTACCGATACTTTCCGTTGTCTATATCTTGCTAGCCTTAGTGGTAGTTGTTTCTGTTACGAACCTATCACATGAATCCCTTAAACCTGATATTGCCTCATCTCCCTTCCTACAACCCATTGTTTGAGCCAGTGTCTTACTAGCATGCTTAGGTTGTTTTGCTCGAGTCTGTTACCCGTTACTTACTGTTACTACTTCTATTACGTTGTGGGGGCTCGATGTTTAATCAATCAATCATGCTAATGTTACTATTAATAATAAATTTGATGATAAGGCACCGGCAGGAGGCCCATGAGAGGTTTTGAAGCCTGCTAGTGTCGACCCTAATAGGAAAAGGGTCTTGTCTACTGATCCATGATGAGCGCACTACCCGCATTTGGGAAGCGAGTATGGGCGCCCCCCTCAACTTGACCTGATTCGCATCTCGTCCAAATCGCCTCATTTAGTTCGTGTTTTCCATTTGCCGCATGCATGTTTTTGCGAGCCCAGGCCAGGGTGGAACTTTCGTAGTCGGCATATAGGGGGACACGGTCTTAGAGTGCTATGAGGGTCCCTTTTCTTCGGGGCTTGATTAGCCGTGCGCCCAAGGTTCTTTGGGCTTGATGCGAAGAATGGTTGGTTGTGTTGAGTGCCCCGCTTGGTGGGAGGCATCCCATCTGGCGGGATATTCATGAGTGTACGGCCAAATTGGTGCAACCCTGCAGGGATAATCTTCTCGAGAAGCCGTGTTTTCCGCGGTTATGGATTACTTGGTGAAAGTACTGGCTAACAAGTACTCAGGACAACTTAAACATAATGATCAAACATGTTACACCCAATGATTAATAACTTGACTAGTAATAGGTTGATGACACAATAACTTGATTCACCGTTAATACAACAGTGTGAGTTATCCTCGGATTGCTTCTTTGGATAAGGGGCGAGATCCAGGATGGGTTTGTTTGAAGTTATCTTTCAGTTGGTTACAATCCTCGATCTTATATCCTTTCTGTTAGCCGGAAGTGGTAGAATCTCTGTAGTTGGTTATCGCAGCCAGTTGCAGCATATTTTATATCCCCTCTCTTCCGTTGAACCCAAGGCATCTGTGCTTGGTGTTGACGGGTTACACTTTGGTGAACTGTGAGTCTTGCTTGCCAGTACGTTTATGTACTGACCCCTTTGGGGCTGTGGTTTCCGCAGACCTACGTTTCCGAGGATCTACATGGTGGCTACTACGTGGAGTATGACGAGACTGCTGACGAGTAGATAGCGGACCCGGGCAGGATCCGAGACTTCGTGGATGGGCTCCGTCTGTTTGTTTCCGGCCTCTTAGGCCTATTTGGTTCTTGTCTGTACTCAGACATGTTGAATGCTTCCGCTGTGATGTACTGATGTATTGTTGGGACATGTGTCCTCTGGATGATTGTATTTGCTATCTCTGCTCTAATGAGAGCCATTTGCAACTTATTTCCATCTTTTGTGTCGTAGAGATCTGTTGTGATATCACTTGTTAAACGCCGTTGACGTACCATGTGTGTATGGTTTGAAGTACGTCGACGGAAGTGCCTTTGATCTCTAGTGGATAGTTTACATCGACGATGGAATAGCAGGGCTTGTGTTGTCGCGCATAAGCGCAGGCCTACCAGGAAGCTGGGACGTGGGAGCAGGTATGCCCCATAATCCAAGCATCTGCTATCCAGTTCGTACGGTGAGTATCCCCTAGAAATCAGGGTGCGACAAATGGTATCAGAGCCTGTCTGCCTGTAGGATCCCTTTTTTTACTAGTCGTAGTTGAGTCTAGAAACTATTTTGTAGCTATATAGGAAAAAATGAAACGTGAGAGTAGGAATTCTGTTCTTTTTCTTCTTTCCCCACCCACCCTCCCTTTTCTGGTAAGGAAGTGCAACGTTGTTTTCCCTTCTCATCTAAACTTTCAAGTTAGGATTTCACGAATTCTGGTTTCTCTAGGATGGTTATATCTACTAAATCATAGGAATGGAGGTGGTTGTGACATGATTTATCATGTTGCCTACTCACGATTGAGAACGGAGGCGTGTAAGCCCCGGAAGCAGATCCTCTATTCCTTAAGCAGTAGATATTGATCCTTTAGAAGCCGGATGGGTTTTCCATAGTACCTCAGGAGTTTTGTTCTCGTTTTCCCCGGTGTTGCTTCGTTATCCTGTTCTTCTAAAGAACATTTCGTCCGTTGAAATCTTGTTGTTGTTGTTTCCACTTAAATTCTTCTACCGGCGTCTAATCAAAGTTTTCCCCGTTCATCTACTAAACTCTATTCCAGCTAAAGTGTTGTTTCATACCGGAGCATCACATTCCTTTGTGTCAAAGATCTTTTCCACAACAAACAAGCTAATTCTGGTTCCACTAAGCAATCAAATCACCGTTCACTCTCCGGAATCTCAAATGTTGACTTCCAAGATAAGTAAGAACAATCCAATTCTAATGAGAGGCCACATATTCATCGTTACTCTCATGTTGCTGATTCTGACATTGATATCATTCTTGGTGTTCAATTGATGTCAATAACCCTGTTCAACCATTCTAGCCAGATAATCTATTCTCCAAATGAATCAAGTTCCATTCAGCTATACACCCTCCATACAAAACCTATACCTCTACTAATATTGTTCCGGTGGTTTCCAAATTCCCTGATATCTTTCCAGAAGAGTTGCCAGGAATTCCTATTGTTTTGAACTTCCAGTTAAACTATCCAATGTGCACGATGTGTTTCACGTGTAACAGCTCAAGAGGATCTTTCCAAGAAGTTTCCGGACCTTCTCTTTTCTCAGTAGGAATCTCGGGGCGCGATTCCTTCAAGGGGGGGCGTTTTGTAACATCCCAAGTATGAAAACCTACCAATTAGAATGTTTGATTTCTTGTTTATTTAAGTATTGCATCATGTCATCATTTTGTTCCCATGTTGTTTGCATTCGTTTCTTAATTGTTGCATTTGTTTTCCACTGTTTTCACAACTCAAATTCAAACCTTACTCAAACAATGTTTTCATACTTGTTCTGTTACAATTTTTGGAATAAAAATAACAAGTGAAAACAACCAAATTGTTCCATTTTATTCCATGTTGATCAACTAATAAAATGGTGCTTTTATTTCAATCAATTAATTCTGTTTCAATCCAATTTCAAATCAAATGTATTTCAAATCAGTACCTAAATGAAACAATGAAATTCACCTCAAAATTGTAATCCTTAAACACATTAATTCATAGGGGTAACCCTATTTAAATTGTTGTTTCAATATTGTGTTTTTAATAATGAAAATTGTTTCTATTTGGATTCAAATACAAATATCATTTTAAAACTCAACTTTTTGAAATCAGATCTTGGAATATGGTTTCTAATCACCTAACCAACCTAATCTAATTTTTCCAAAAATTTTACCACCTTAAAAACCATCCAAAGTTTCCATTTGCTTTTGCTACAAAAAAAAGTAAAACAAACAAAAAATAACAAAAGAGGAGTGGGAGGCATGCAGCCCATCTCCTTTCTTTCTTTCCCAGCCAGCCCGTTTCCACCTGGCCCAGTAACCCCTCACCCCTGTCGCTGTCGTCTTCCTCGAACAGACGTCATCACAGTACGAACGCCTCCCTGCCACCCGATCCCTTCCCCCTCACGCCGATGCGCTGCCGTACAGGCCTCTCGCTCTCAATAAAACAACCACCGATCTCTCTGCTAGCCCGCAAACCCTAGCTCCTTTCCCTAGCGCCGCCACCTTCCATCGCTATCACCCTGATCCCCTCTGTTTCTGAACCCAGCCATCACACGCCGTCAGAGCCCCAAGCCCCACTGCCTCCTCACCGCAGCGGCGACCTGGGCACCTCGAGAAGCTTTCGAGGGTGGGAATGGAAACGCGGATGTACCCCGAGGCTCACCGTCCCCTCGCCAACTGCGGTGAGCCCCTGAGGAGCCCGCGCCGTCGCCGACAAGTTCTTGCCGTGCCTGTACCTCGACAGCAGCCAGTGGCAGGTGCACTCCGATCATCTCCTTCTCCCTCGTATTTCTTCCTCTGTACTGACACGCTGCACGCACCACACGACCTCATGCACGCCTCCAGATCGTGGTCTCGTAAGCACAAGCACGCGCACGGCGCGATCTGGCATCAGCATCGCCGGCGTCGAGCTCTGTTCCGTCAGGTTCAGATAGCGACCTGTTCAAGTTCAGTTAACCATGTTAACTGAAGTATAACCCGCTATCTGCTTGTTACCTGACAAGCGATCGATCCCAGCTGCAGTGGCAGCGCACGCACGCCCAGCCCGGGGGGGGCGCGGGTTCGATCCCCCGCGACGCCCCCTTTTTGGAATTTCTTCCCCAGCAACCAAGGCCCACTTGTAAGCCTCCCTGGTAGCCACGTGGGCACCGTGAGCCCCCGGGCCCACTGGGCAGTGGCTGGGGTAGACCCAGTGGCGGTAACAAAGGATTAAAATCAAATCTGTTTTTATTTCTAATATCTTTAATTGGCAGAATAACACACTAACTTCAAAAATCCATAACTTTTAAACTATACACCCAATGAAGAAAAGTTATATATGTTTATTGCTCCAAATTTTATAAACTTTCCAACTAGCCTATTTGTGTTCTGTTTTGAATTTTCAAAATACATTTAAAATTCAAAGTTGGATAATTCAAATATAATTTGCAATAATTCATAAGTAATTCATATTAATTCCAAATAAGTCAAATAAAATATGTTTTTCACACCTTTTTGAATATCCTATTCAAATATAAATTTTGTTTCATTGTTGGAATAATTTAAATTGCCTAAATAATTTAATACTTGTTTAATTCAATTAAAATTGATAAAATCATAACTTGCTTAATATAAAATATTTTTGAACATGCAAAATATGTTTTCAAACCATCAAAGTGTGAACTTTTCAAATGTGCATTTGAATTTATGATTTGAACAAATAAAATTCAATTAATATTCAAACTTGCTTTAAATTCAATTAAAACTTGTTAATATTGTTTAATTCATAATAAATTCATCCTAATCCAAATTTCAATATTTGAAACATGTAATCCAACTAAAATTTGATGTTCTTTTCAAATATAAACTTTGTTATTTGTTTTGCACACTTTAACTTGGTGAAAACAACAATTACTTGTGTGGCAAGTTTAAGTAACCGAACTTTCCAAACTTAATAAATGATTTTCCAAAACTTGTTGAATCCTTTTTCACTTGCATCTATCATTGTTATTTGTTGTTATTTTGTTGTTATCATCATGCATGCATCATGCTAACAACTTTCACATAATAATTAAGTGTAAATCATTTGTGTCCACTTATTTTCAATGGATCCTTTCCATATGCAATCCAAATTGCATATGGGTCCAATTAAATTGTGTTATCTTGTCAAGTAGTTATTCTGATGCATCTATTAACATGACATGCATCATCCCATGTTTATGCACCTATGCCATGATATTGATTGTCTACCTTTTCTGCATTGTCTGTTTGCTTCTTCTCGGATACACGACGACGTTGAGACCGACGATACTTACGACACCCCTTTTAAGGAGTTAGCTCAGTACCAGGCTACTGGGTTTTGCAGGCAAGTTATCACTCACATGAACCATTGTGTTCCTTTCAACCCTGGTTACCGATACTTTCCGTTGTCTATATCTTGCTAGCCTTAGTGGTAGTTGTTTCTGTTACGAACCTATCACATGAATCCCTTAAACCTGATATTGCCTCATCTCCCTTCCTACAACCCATTGTTTGAGCCAGTGTCTTACTAGCATGCTTAGGTTGTTTTGCTCGAGTCTGTTACCCGTTACTTACTGTTACTACTTCTATTACATTGTGGGGGCTCGATGTTTAATCAATCAATCATGCTAATGTTACTATTAATAATAAATTTGATGATAAGGCACCGGCAGGAGGCCCATGAGAGGTTTTGAAGCCTGCTAGTGTCGACCCTAATAGGAAAAGGGTCTTGTCTACTGATCCATGATGAGCGCACTACCCGCATTTGGGAAGCGAGTATGGGCGCCCCCCCTCAACTTGACCTGATTCGCATCTCGTCCAAATCGCCTCATTTAGTTCGTGTTTTCCATTTGCCGCATGCATGTTTTTGCGAGCCCAGGCCAGGGTGGAACTTTCGTAGTCGGCATATAGGGGGACACGGTCTTAGAGTGCTATGAGGGTCCCTTTTCTTCGGGGCTTGATTAGCCGTGCGCCCAAGGTTCTTTGGGCTTGATGCGAAGAATGGTTGGTTGTGTTGAGTGCCCCGCTTGGTGGGAGGCATCCCATCTGGCGGGATATTCATGAGTGTACGGCCAAATTGGTGCAACCCTGCAGGGATAATCTTCTCGAGAAGCCGTGTTTTCCGCGGTTATGGATTACTTGGTGAAAGTACTGGCTAACAAGTACTCAGGACAACTTAAACATAATGATCAAACATGTTACACCCAATGATTAATAACTTGACTAGTAATAGGTTGATGACACAATAACTTGATTCACCGTTAATACAACAGTGTGAGTTATCCTCGGATTGCTTCTTTGGATAAGGGGCGAGATCCAGGATGGGTTTGTTTGAAGTTATCTTTCAGTTGGTTACAATCATCGATCTTATCTCCTTTCTGTTAGCCGGAAGTGGTAGAATCTCTGTAGTTGGTTATCGCAGCCAGTTGCAGCATATTTTATATCCCCTCTCTTCCGTTGAAGCCAAGGCATCTGTGCTTGGTGTTGACGGGTTACACTTTGGTGAACTGTGAGTCTTGCTTGCCAGTACGTTTATGTACTCACCCCTTTGGGGCTGTGGTTTCCGCAGACCTACGTTTCCGAGGATCTACATGGTGGCTACTACGTGGAGTATGACGAGACTGCTGACGAGTAGATAGCGGACCCGGGCAGGATCCGAGACTTCGTGGATGGGCTCCGTCTGTTTGTTTCCGGCCTCTTAGGCCTATTTGGTTCTTGTCTGTACTCAGACATGTTGAATGCTTCCGCTGTGATGTACTGATGTATTGTTGGGACATGTGTCCTCTGGATGATTGTATTTGCTATCTCTGCTCTAATGAGAGCCATTTGCAACTTATTTCCATCTTTTGTGTCTTAGAGATCTGTTGTGATATCACTTGTTAAACGCCGTTGACGTACCATGTGTGTATGGTTTGAAGTACGTCGACGGAAGTGCCTTTGATCTCTAGTGGATAGTTTACATCGACGATGGAATAGCAGGGCTTGTGTTGTCGCGCATAAGCGCAGGACTACCAGGAAGCTGGGACGTGGGAGCAGTTATGCCCCATAATCCAAGCATCTGCTATCCAGTTCGTACGGTGAGTATCCCCTAGAAATCAGGGTGCGACACCTGAGTTTTAGTTGGTGGCTTGAGTGTGTACGGGTACTGGAGCACACCCTGCAGGCATAAATCTTCTCGAGAAGCCGTGTTTTCCGCGGTTATGGACTACTTGGTGAAAGTACTGGCTAACAAGTACTCAGACAACTTACACCTAATGATAATAACTTGATTAGTAATAGTCTTATTGACACAATAACTTGATCCATCATTAATCAACCGTGTGAGTTATCCTTGGGTTGCTTCCTTAGTAGGGGGTAACATTGGATGGGTTTGTTTGGTGGTTAGTTGTAGTTGGTTCCGATACGCTATCTTATCCCCCTCTTTTAGCCGGATATTGTAGTGAGTCTCTGTAGTTGGTTAGTGCAGCCCGCTGCCGCTTATTTGCAATAACCCCTTCCTTTCCGTTGAACCCAAAGTATTTGTATCTTGTGATGACTGGCTACGCCGGTATCTTGTGAGTATGGGTTATCCACTTGCCAGTACTTAACCGTACTGACCCACGAATCCTTTTTCGTGGCTGCATATTCAACATTGCAGTCAACAGGTTTGAAGTCTGACGACGTTAGCTTGGGAATCCCTCCGGCTTGGCCTGGGCAGGGATTGGACGCTCTCGGTTATCTTCAGGACTCTTAGTCCAATTTGTATCTTGTCCGTAGACGGACGCTATGTTGTTTCTTCCGCTGTATTTGGATCTTTGTATTGTATCAGTTGTATCCTGGACCCGTTTGAGTCATCTTGTATCTATCTGTTTCTGTTGTAATTGTGGAATGTTCGTGAACTGTTGTAATGTTATCATAAGTGGCAACCTGGAATCGGTTATTATGCGGATTTGGCGGGAATGCTGAAATCTGCATAGTGCCCGATCTCGGGGCGTCTCAATAGTTCACGACGTTGATGGTTCACACGATCACGAGAGTCATCGTTGAATATATAGGAGTCATCACGGATCTACAGATCCCGCTGTTGATTATTGATTGGAGAGGAGTCTCGATCATGTTTATCTTATTCGCGAACCGTAGGGTGACACACTTAAGGTTCGATGATGCGTTTGAGAGGATACGGAATATCGAAGAATATTTTGGGCAGCACCAAAATTGTTTCGGGGAAAATTGAAATAGTTCAAGGGTTTTTTCGTCGAATGGTTGTTCATAGAATTAACAAATGATTCGAGGTGCTATATGCAAATGTTTGTTAATGGAATTAACAAATATAAATAAAGAAATAATTTTATTTATTTATTTATTAAAAGAAAACTTTTGGATTTTCCAAGTGGGAAATAATGGGAGCATGAGTGGGTGTGAGTGGAGCTTCCACTCACATGAAGAGGGAAGAGGTGGGGGCACCACCATGGCTGTCCGCACCCATCCCTTGGGCTGCCACCCTCTCCCTATAAAAGGAGGGTGAGGGCTCCTCTTCATTCACACACTTGCCCATCTCAATTCCTCTCCACCCGCTGCTCAATTCCATGGTCTCCGGCTTGGCGAAGACGTGACCATGGGATTCTTCTTCACCACCACGCCGTCGTGCTGCTAGAGTTCCGAGGGATCCTCTATTTCCGCGCCCCACTGGATCGAGGGAACGGAGGTCGTCATCAACCGTACGTGTGACCGATCACGGAGGCATCGCCTGATTGCGGTGCACATCTTCTCGCTATCGAGATCGGTGTGAGTACGACTACGCCAACAACGAGATTTGATCTCGTAAAACTTTTTGTCTTCGAGGGTATGTGTTCTCCTTAACCCTCTCTTTGCCCGTTGCACTTCGTCTCCTAGATTAGATCTTGGCCTTTCAGGTGTCTCTCGCGTAGGAATTTTTTTGTTTTCTATGCAACGACCCCTTCAGTGGTATCAGAGACGGATCTATGCATAGATGTTTTATACGGGTAGAACACATAGGTGGATGTGGGCGTTGATGATCATGTTATTAACTCCTTGATTAGTTTATGATCTTAGTGGCATAGTGGGATGAAGCGGCTCAGACTAACCTTACATGTCTACGTACATGAGACTTGTTCCACAACTGACATGCAACTTGTATTGCATAAGTGGCTTGCGGGTGTCTGTTTCTTCTACTATAGTTAAGATCTTATCTACGAAGGGTTGCTTAAAAATGTGTTTATCAATGTTGTGGTTGATGTTCGTAGGTATGAACGGTTCTATCCTCGAAAGCCCGAAGCCACGTAAAATATGCAAAAATAAATTAGAAGCGTCTAACTAGTTTTTGCTGGGCATGTGAATTGATATGGTCAATGTTACAAATTTGATTATGAGATGATCTCTTTTGTAAATTATTGATATACCGGAAGGTATCCATTTGATTGTCTTATTATTTATGGACAATCAAGATTGGGGTGCCAAGGTACTTGGTACCACGCCGGTGGAATGATGGAGATCATACCATGATGCACATGATGGAGATCAAGTGTAAGAAGGACCATATCATATCACGTTATCCTTACATGTGATGTCTGTGATGTAAATCCTTTTTATGCATCTTGTTTTGCTTAGATAGCGACGGTAGCATTATAAGATGACCCCTCTCACTTAATATCAAGATAATAATGTGTTCTTCCTTAAGTATGCACCGTTAAGAAATTTCGTCGTTTCAAGACACCACGTGATGATCGGGTGTGACAGAATCAACGTTCGCATACAATAGGTGTTTTCAAGCCTAGCATGTACAAACATGGCCTTGAAACACGTGCAATACTACGGTTCTACTTGGCGAGCCTAGCATGTACAGACATGGCCTCGGAACACGTAACCGAAAGGTAAAGCATGAGTCATATGGATGATATGATGAACATGTCGATGTTAGCCTTTGAAGCTACATCATCTCACGTGATGATCGGTTTTGGTGTAGTGAATTTGGTTCGTGTAATCACTAAAGACGACTAAGAGGGATGTTGTTTTTGAGTGGGAGTTCATGGTATAATTTTGAATTGACTTGAACTTATTTATCATGAACAACCAATTAAAGTGAATTTGCACAAATTGTAGTATTCATTGGCCTCCACGTAACTACCTTACACTTAGATTGTTAATTGAGATATAACTGTTATGATATGGTAAAAATCATTTAAGATTGGTACCGTATTAGTGAAATTTAAAATTAAGTCCTATTGTAGTTTTTCGTATTTCCTACATAGCTCCATATGATTAATGATTGATTGATCTAGAGAGGAAATTATTCCTACTTTATCTTCAAAAGAATGTTTTGTTGATCAAGGTGATTTAGGAACTGAAAGGAGTTGTCTTTAAGAAACAATCAAGTGAAAGATATATTGATATCTAGAAACTTATATGTGGCAACATGACTGAGTATAATTTAGCGTGACAATGTATGCTTATATTATTTGAATATATGCAATGATTGAAGACGCTAGGCGTTTGAATATTCCAAGAAATTGGGTGCTAAACATTATCCTCTAAATTTCTTCTTTCGAGCTATAGTAGCTTAATCATAAAATTGTTATGATGGGATGGATTAAAAGTATGGGTAAAAAATTGTTTACCTTTCTTGGAGATTGCTAAGAAGGAATCTGGAAGAATACTATTAATATGGTGATATTAGTAGAACATTCAAATTTAAAGTATGACTCAATGGGTGATAGTATATGACTAACACGCCAAGGAAAATGTGCTAGTACGACTAGCATTGTTTGATGTTGAATGATTCTTTTGTAAGGAAAAGGGAATATTGAAAATAGAATTACAAAAGATATATGGCAGAAAAAGAAGATAACTGGAAAAGTCCAGCTCAGGAGTATATACTTGATATACAAGTTATAGATGTATTACTAGCTGGCAAAGTATTTTTGGGTATTTTGATACCACATTGGTTGGTATGAGTTGTCATACAAAGAAACGCAATGCAAGAAATACAAGGGCCTAAAAGACCTAGTAATAGATGTGGAATCTATTATGACAAGAATTGCGTTCATTATTGTATCGAACCAAACATTCAAGATTTATTTTAAGGACTTAATAAGTTGTTATTTTGTTATGGACTTTTGTGAGAACAAATGCGATTGTTCAAACTATGACCATATTCCATAATTGATGGATATGTTAATATATATCATGTTGGTAAAGTAAACATCTATAAAATTAAATGCTAAACGTTGCAAGACGTAAAATATTTTCACTTAAATTGTGACACCACCATCTTAGTTCATATCGGAAAGCAAAACATGAAGGAACTCCATATTGATGGACTTCCGGAGTCATTTTGTTTTGAATAAATTGACGCTTGTGAGACCTCTTCCAAAAGATTACTAAAATTCCGTTCATAGGCCAAAGTAGAATGGACGACTAATTTAGTGGAGATTATAAGCATTGATGTATATAGTCCATTATGTGCAGTCATGTATGGTGGATTAATTTTTCCTTCATAAAATTATGTCGGTGATTTGAGTAGATATGTGAGTATATCTATTTAAAGAGAACGGAGTTTGACATTTTGAATTGGTTCAAATGGTTGTTAATTTGAAGTAAAAAATCAATGTAACAAGATAATCAAGTATTTATGATTGGATCATAAAGTATAAAGTTTGAGTTAAAAGTTTAGCAAAACATCTGAGAAGTTGCAGAACTGTTCTACAACTTATACTTCTCGAATACCCCACATTAGTTTGGAGTATTCAAAAGACAAAATAAAACTTTGTTGGACATGGTGAGATTAATAAAATTGCCATTATAATTTTGTAGTTTATACATTAAGTACGACCTCTTTTACACTGAAAAGAGCACCATCATGATCCGTTGAAAATTGATAACATATAAGATATGGTTTGGGTAGTGACCCGGATTGTCATTTTCTTAAGTTTTGGTATGCATAGCATGTGCAAAATGTTTACAACTAAAATGGGATAAATATATGTTTATAAGGTTATCCTAAAGAATACATTGGGTATTCCTCCTATCACCGACCAATGACAAATGTTGTTTGTCAGAAAGGGTTGATTTCTTGAGAACGTTGTTCTTGCGAAACAAGTGAGTGGGAGCATAGTACAAACTCAACGAGATTAGAGAATCTTCATTATCATGTCAAGAGTAGCGCAGCACCGGAAGTTGTTCCGGGGTTTGCTATTTTGACAAAGTAGAAGACATTACATGTGTTGTAGATACTTCGGATGAGTTTGCGTACTGAACCACAAAAGTCCTAAAACTTTGTACTTAGACCAAGTTGTGGTTTAAGATTAAAGTGTTGTTTTGACAACAAAGGACCTGGACCTTATAAAGGAAGCCAATGATGGGCCCTGACTTCGTAAAATTGACTATGAGTCATTATATCCGCCATAGTATCCTTGTATGAATATCAAGTATGTGACTTGGTAGTCCTTTCGATAGGCATGATGCCTAACGATAACAAAAGGGTCTATATAGCGACAAAGACATGGAATTTTACATCCTTCGAAAGTTGTACTTATCGAAAAGTTGTTTTCGACGAAGTTCAAAGAGTTGACTGCTACAAGACTTTGATCTTTCGTAGTGATGCTTTAGTCTTTGCGGATAGATCTAGCAAAAGTTACATATTATGATATGGAAGTTGAATAACAAAACTAACTCTCCTCTCGAGGAAGTTTGATAGAGGATGTGTAGTTGACACAGTCTAAGAGTTTTGTAAAATTCAAAAGGTTGCTAGAAAGGAATGCACACTTCAATGGTTGAAGTGAGCATAACGAAGTTGAAATCTTTACCTTAATGAAGTTATCAAAAGAGTTTGATTCCGTCATGAACGATAAAGATGCTTGTAGAGTTACAAGAAATTAAGTGGGAGCGCTATGACATATTTCCAATACTTTATGTAGATGACATATGATTGATTAGAAAATATGTATTTTAGATTAACACGGTTAAGATTTTCATATTGATGAAAGGCTTAGAAGATATTGGGCATCGATATCTATAAGAGATGAATTGAAGCGCCTGATATGATTGAAGCCAAATTACATAGATGAAATATTGAAGTAAGTCAATATCGAAATGACAAGAAGGAGTTCTTGTCACGTGGAAAATAATTGAGCAAGATTCAAGTGTTTTGACACATGGTAAGATTCATTGAAATAGAGATTTCTAAGTCATGTTTCCATGCTATGTACACAACCAGATGAGTCATATGCTATAAAATGTTATAGCAGGATAATTCATATTATGATTAGACAACAGTGGCAGAGATCCTTGTGTCATTTTAGAAATGCTAAGGATATGTTTTCGTATGTGGTGACAAAATATTAGTTGTAATATGTTACACTAATAGTCTTGTCATTTATTCAAGTAATTTTATCTCAATTAAAATATGTGATGAAGGGTAGCACAATAGGCTGGAAGAAAGTTCCATGCTGGATTTGAAAGAGTTTCAAAATTAAAATATTATGACAGATACTACAACAAAGGCTAAAGGATATCGTTGTGTTGACAACTGATAGTAAGCGTATTTTGTGTCAAGGAGTTCTTTATTGAACTTGGTGAATTTCCAAGAATGCTGACACTATGAAGCTACATTTTCACAATCTTAGTAACATTAGTTTAAGCTGAGGAATTAAGAAATCACCGGAACTTGGTAAATTTCCAAGAATGCTAACACTATGAAGCTACATTTTCACAATGTTAGTGACATCGGTTTAAGCTGAGGAATTAAGGTTTCACCGATTGACCATATATATACAAAGCCATCTCATTAAAGAATGAGTGATGCGTTGTCGTGGTGGTATCACGGCAGATGCCATAGGATGGCTAATTGTTTGGGGTCGATGGACGTTGGAGGTGCTCGGGGAGGGATCACGCAGCGAGTAGCCGCGTGTGGGATGAATCAAGCACTGCGAACAACAAGATCTACCCAGGTTCAGGGCCCTCGTGTGGAGGTAAAACCCCTACTCCCGCCTTTCTCTTTTTGTATTTGTGTGTCACCGAGTAGCCACAGTACAAGTTTGGCCTACATCCGAGTAGCCACTCTTCTCTCTACGTGATGATCTAGGTCAAGAATGTGAACCTAGGGAGTCGACCCTCTCACTGGAGGGGGCAGGGCACCTTATATACTGGTGCCCAGCCGGATACAGCCAAGAGGGAAAAGTACAAACATATGTCGACATAGTGTGCACACTGCACACTTCCAGCTTCTCGCTGACAGCTTTGGCTTCCTAGTTTGTCTTGTGTGGAAAGTCGTTGTGCAAAACCAAGATGACGATCTGTTATCACTGTCACAGCCACAGGGTAGGCCCCCTAACATGCACCGCCCTGCTGACACCCTGGCGCGGATAAGCACGCGCTCTGCAGATGAACAATGCACCAGTATGGACCCAGGATACGCGGGATCCTGTGTCAGAACGGCTCCTTTGACTTCTGGCCCGAGTAGGAAACCGCCACCTCTACTCGGACCACTTCCTCTACTCGGAGGAGAATAACGTGCTTGATTCTTTCTCCTGGCCATCAGCGTGTATGGCCGAATAGCAGTCGACCGGGTAGCGTGTACCGGGTAGCCAGCTACTCAGCCAAACCTCTCCTTTGATCTTGCCTTTATCACTTGCCTTACCCCTACTCGGGGGTAACACCCCGACATTAGTCCCCGAAGCTGGTAGAGTTCTACAAACTTGTTCACTGGGCTCTTCCAGCTTAAAACAAATCTTCACCTTTGAACCGTAAGATGCCGAGTAGCACCTCCGAGTAGCCTCCACTTCTTGCTTGAGTCTCTTATTTTCCGAGTAGTAGCATTTCTCTTCTCTCTCGCCGAGTAAAATGACTTTGTGAAATCCTGAACAGAATCTCAGCGCGGCAGAGCAAATCCATCTTTCCTCATCACAACTGGGTACGTGTCACGCCCTCGTACCCCCGACGCCTCGGTGCCCGGGATATGACAGGCCACGAGCCCATCACTGTGACCTGGGCCCACCGGCCCGTTAGGTCACTTCAACTGCAGTTATTAGCCCACGATCTCGACGTGGGATCAATTGCGCCCGTTACGCGCGCAACCTGCGCTGTGTGCGTTTCTAACCGGCTCGCATCCCACGTCGCACGATCCCCACGCACAACTGATCCCACTAACTCCGCTGGTAACGGCAACCCGAGGGGAGAGATAAATACCCCCTCGGTAACTCCTCCTTCTCTTTCATGCTCGCATTCACCTCTTGCCTCTTCGCCTTTCCGGCGCCGCAGAGCACTCCGTCGCCGCGCACCCTCGACGTGCCGCTGCTCCGTGCGACGCCGGAAAGCTAGCAATTCCTCCACCAAATCTCCATGAAGCTTCCACCAAATCATCTCTTCTCCATGGCTCGCGATGACGACGCCCGCGCCGGATGGGCAGGATCTGAGGTCACGGCGGAGGATTGCCAATGGTTGGTAAATACCCGCCGTGTCCCCCCCCCCCGGCGTGCGATGTAGGCCCGCGGACGGCGAAATCGTCCCCGCACCGCAGGAGGGCGAGTTCGTCGTGTTCCTCGCCCACTTCAAGCGAGGATTCGGCCTGCCCGTCTCGGATTTCTTCAAGGAATTCTTGAACAACTTCGGGTTGCAGCCGCACCACCTGCCTCCCAACGCCATGGTGATGCTCGCGTACCACGCCGTGGTCTGCGAGGCGTTCCTGGGTGTGCGCCCAACGGTGCATACCTGGGCGCACTACTTCTTCTTCCGGAAGCAGAGCGTCCCCAAGCCCGGAAGCACGGAGAGCTCCCGCAGCATGACGAAGACGGGAAGCGCAATGATACTGCAGCGCAGCTCCGTCAACCACCAGCGCATCAAGGGGCTCGATACGGTGCGCAAGTGGCAGCGCACCTTCTTCTACGTCAAGAACGTTCCTGTTGAAGAAGGAGCGCCGGTCACGGACCAGATAGGGCTCCCCAAGTGGACGAACACGCCGCCCACCCAGCAGAATTGGGGATACAAGCCGAAGCTGGAGGGCGATATTCTTCAGGTCGAGAAGCGCCTCGCCGAGCTGCGGGAGTTGGGATTCAAACACGATGATCCCATCACGTGTTGGATCTCGAGGCGGGTGCTCCCGCTTCAGCGCCGCTCCCACCTCATGTGCTACATGGGAGGCAGCAGGGACTGCACAAGGACCACCACATTTGAGCTGAGTACAGCGGATGTGGCCGTGTGGGCGCGCTCCATCATGAAGACCGGCCTCACCGACAACTGGCAATACGGCTTCGTGCCGTATAGCCGCGACAAGCCAATCGGACAGGTTAGCACTCTATGCTTTATTTCTGCATTCTGATACCGAGTAGGTGGCTTTCCAGCTTTGTATGCTTAGTCTTTGCATGCTGCGCCGAGTAGGACACCACTAGCATCCCATTGGCTCCATGTGCTTTGTGTTTGCACGCCATGCTGAGTAGAGAACCTTAGCCAAATATGCCAAATATGCTTTGTGTTTGCATGCTACTCCGAATAGGAGCTTCTGGACTCATATGCTTTGTGTTTGCATTCCGTACCGGGTAGGATCCCTTAGCCTTTTTCCCAACTGACTTGTATTGCCTGCCTTTCTTTCCAGCACATTGACCGCCAGCTCGCTGAGAATGAGGAGCACTTGGAGGGCAACTGGAGCAAAGACCGGGAAGAGGATGACGAGACCGCCTACGACACCCAGGCCACCCTCTGCGTTCCTCACACCGAACAGCAGGGTAAGCACCATGTTGATGCGTCCATTCGGGACTGGTCCGAGGACGACGAAGAAGGTGACTGAGTTCGCCTCTCTAGTTGCGAGTAGCGCAATCCCATTTCCTTTCCGCTTCTCAACTCCTTCTTCTCCTCTACTCTGCAGATGACCTCGATGCGGACGAGGAAGACGAGGATGTCCTTGACGTCGATCCCGTCGCTGTGGCTGCCCCTACCACTCGGAAGAGGGCAGGTAGCGGTGCCCAGGAACCCGCTGCCAAGAAGGCCAAGAAACCCGAGAAGAAGAAGAAGGTTTCAAGCAGAAGGCCACACCCTACCCGCAAAGGGTAAGTAATTTCCTTCTATGTTATATTCTGCTGCTGCTTCTCGGTGTTCTCTTCCCCTCCTCTTTTTCTGAATTCCCTTTATCCTTCAGTGATCCTTTGAATGTCGATGCTGCTGCGGCTCCCGCCACCTCCAAGAGAAAATCACCCATCGACCTCGAGTCGCTCATTGATCTCTCCGAGGAAGATGACGAGCCAGCAGCACGGGATAGGACGCGTGCGCCCTCTCCCGTGAAGGAAGAAGAAGAAGGCACCAACGCCGAGGACATGGGCGCTGCTGGTCGAGCTGCGCCTTCATGGTCATGAGCTCGAGATCGGTGGGAGGCGGCATGCCCACCCGCACGGCAGACGCCGGTATCGTCGATGTCGTGGAAGGAGGGATGTAGCTCGGGATGTTGTGAGGCGCGTCGTAGGGCTTGTGGGTCCTTCCGCCAGCACTCGCGCTGGCAAGATCCTCGATGACTCCCGCAGCAGCAGCCGCGCCCTTCCCGGCATCGACGGCAGGGCCGGTCATCATCACCTCCACGTTGTCCGCAGAACAGCCAGTTGGCTTTCCGCGGGCAGCGATGACAGCAGGGGGATCTTCCGCAATGTGCACCTGCTCGGGGTACTCGCGGATGATGGTGGTGGCGACGTAGCGAGCCGAAGGAGAGCACCGTGCCGCCCTCTAGCATAGCCCTGCCGCCGAAATCGCCGGCGTTGTCGATGACGAAGTCGAAGGAGCCGAATCTGTGGACAAGGCTACAGACCACGCGCTCCCCAGTAGCAGAAATGGATCTCGTCCGAACGTGAACTCCAGCCAGCGCCGCTGGTTGCCCCACGGTGGGCGCCAACTGTCGTGGTGGTATCACGGCAGATGCCATAGGATGGCTAATTGTTTGGGGTCGATGGACGCTCGAGGTGCTCGGGGAGGGATCACGCAGCGAGTAGCCGCGTGTGGGATGAATCAAGCACTGCAAACAACAAGATCTACCCAGGTTCAGGGCCCTCGTGTGGAGGTAAAACCCCTACTCCTGCCTTTCTCTCTTTGTATTTGTGTGTCACCGAGTAGCCACAGTACAAGTTTGGCCTACAGCCGAGTAGCCACTCTTCTCTCTACGTGATGATCTAGGTCAAGAATGTGAACCTAGGGAGTCGACCCTCTCACTGGAGGGGGCGGGGCACCTTATATACTGGTGCCCAGCCGGATACAGCCAAGAGGGAAAAGTACAAACAGATGTCGACATAGTGTGCACACTGCACACTTCCAGCTTCTCGCTGACAGCTTTGGCTTCCAGGTTTGTCTTGTGTGGAAAGTCGTTGTGCAAAACCAAGATGACGATCTGTTATCACTGTCACGGCCACAGGGTAGGCCCCCTAACCTGCACCGCCCTGCTGACACCCTGGCGCGGATAAGCACGCGCTCTGCAGATGAACAGTGCACTAGTACGGACCCAGGATACGCGGGATCCTGTGTCAGAACGGCTCCTTTGACTTCTGGCCCGAGTAGGAAACCGCCACCTCTACTCGGACCACTTCCTCTACTCGGAGGAGAATAACTTCCTTGATTCTTTCTCCTGGCCATCAGCGTGTATGGCCGAATAGCAGTTGACCGGGTAGCGTGTACCGGGTAGCCAGCTACTCAGCCAAACCTCTCCTTTGATCTTGCCTTTATCACTTGCCTTACCCCTACTCGGGGGTAACCCCCCGACATGCGTGTAAATGCAAAGAACATGCAAATACAATAGGACCTGAACAGTTCAGATCTTTTTGATGATGTTTACCACATGCTAAGCATGGTAATAACACTGAAACGCCATATGTGTTAAGTGCTTATAGACTAGATTATTGACTCTAGTGCAAGTGGGAGACTGAAGGGAATATGCCCGAGAGGCAATAGTAAAATGGTTATTATCTTATTCCTTATTTATGACGAATGTTTATTTCTCATGCTAGAATTGTATTAATCGGAAACGTTGATACATGTATGCTTAATAAACAAACAATGGTTCCTAGTAAAGCATCTCTTTTAACTAGCTTGTTGATTAATAGATGATCAAGGTTTCCTGATCATGAACATTGGATGTTGTTAATAACGGGGTCATGTCATTAGAAGAATGATGTGATGAACATATACCCAAAGTGAATATAGCAATGCGATCAAGTCATTAAGTTAACATTGTTATAACAAACATATGAAGTAACTTATTCCTTAGACCATGAGATCATGTCAATCACTGATACCGGAAGGGTGCTTTGATGGCATCAAACATCACACCGTAACAGGGTGACTATAAAGGTTCCGTTAGGTATTCAAAAAGTATTAATTGAGGATCATGGATCAAGAGTGGGATTTGTCCATCCAAATGATGGAGAGATATACTCTGGGCCCTCTCGGTGATATCACATCGATACCGCTTGCAAGCACGTGATATGATCACAAGGATGTTATATCATGGGAACAAGAAAAGAGTACTTGTCGATAACGAGATTGAACAAGGTATGGTTGATACCAATGATCGAATTTCGGACAAGTAAAATATCGCAAGACAAAGAGAATAGTTCACGACGTTGATGGTTCACACGATCACGAGAGTCATCGTTGAATATATAGGAGTCATCACGGATCTCCAGATCCCGCTATTGATTATTGATCGGAGAGGAGTCTCGATCATGTCTATCTTATTTGCGAACCATAGGGTGACACACTTAAGGTTCGATGACACGTTTGAGAGGATACGGAATATCGAAGAATATTTTGGGCAGCACCGAATTTTTTTTCGGGAAAATTGAAATAATTCAAGGGGTTTTTCATCGAATGGTTGTTAGTAGAATTAACAAATGATTCGAGGTGCTATATGCAAATGTTTGTTGATGGAATTAACAAATATAAATAAGAAATAAAAATGTTTATTTATTTATTAAAAGAACTTTTTTGGATTTCCAAGTGGGAAATAATGGGAGCATGAGTGGGTGTGAGTGGAGCTTCCACTCACATGAAGAGGGAAGAGGTGGGGGCACCACCATGGCTGTCCGCACCCCACCCTTGGGCTGCCTCCCTCTCCCTATAAAAGGAGGGTGAGGGCTCCTCTTCATTCACACACTTTCCCATCTCAATTCCTCTCCACCCGCTGCTCAATTCCATGGTCTCTGGCTTGACGAAGCCCTTACCGTGCGATTCTTCTTCACCACCACGCCGTCGTGTTGCTGGAGTTCCGAGGGATCCTCTATTTCCGCGCCCCGCTGGATCGAGGGAACGGAGGTCGTCATCAACCGTACGTGTGACCGATCACGGAGGCACCGCTGGATTGCGGTGCACATCTTCTCGCTATCGGGATCGGTGTGAGTACGACTACGCCAACAACGAGATTTGATCTCGTAACGCTTTGTGTCTTCGAGGGTATGTATTCTCCTTAACCCTCTCTTTTCCCGTTGCACTTCGTCTCCTAGATTAGATCTTGGCCTTTCGGGTGTCTCTCGCGTTGGAAATTTTTTGTTTTCTATACAACGACCCCTTCAGAGCTCACCCCCGGCTACTTCCGGGTGTTTGTTGCAGTAAAAGTACTCAAGAAAGAGATCTAAATTGGGCTCTACTTGGAGACAATCTTCACATAGAACTACGAAGTTACTAACATTAAGAATGGAATTTGGGGGAAGATCCTGAAGGTGGAGACCGTAATAGCTTAAGAGGCGGTGGAAAAAATGTGATCCGAGAGGACTAAACCCACGGAGAATGTGGGCCTCGAAGACTATTACCTCGCCCGACCCAGGTTCAGGCCAGGTCTCATTTCTCGGGGCTCTCCAGGATATGTTATCCGGAAGTAAACAGGCGTCCTCCATCTCGGTCAGCCGGCCCTGGATCATCTCTGATTTGCACCAATTCACCTGCATCATCGCCCGACCACACTTAGCCACAGCAGAACCGGAAGCGCCACCGGCCTTGTTCTTCTTTCCAGTTCCTCCAGGCTTGGATGCTAGGTTCTTCTCCTTCACCATCTTGTGGCAAACGCTGGCGAAGCTCCGGCCGCGGCGGCACGAGGAAGAAACGGAGCTCTCGAGCTCTGTTAGAGGAAGAAGAAGAAGTGGGGATCGCGGGGTGCGAATGACCCAGGGGCCGTACCATGAGGCTATTTATAGGAGGAGGCCTAAACCCTAGGTTAAAGGGGTAATTTTACACAAAGTACCCTCAGGATTAACCTTTTTAGGGGAAAATACGACGAGATTGGATCTACGAATGAAGACTTTTTCTGAGGAAAATACGCGGAGAAAAATCTGGGATAAACCAAAATCTTTTTGGTTCATGAGATCTTGGTGATAATATGTGGAGTTATCTTTCTAGAAAAATGGAAAGATACTAGCGATAATAATCTTCACAGAGAACTACAAAGTTACTAACATTAAGAATGGAATTTGGGGGAAGATCCTGAAGGTGGAGACCGTAATAGCTTAAGAGGCGGTGGAAAAAATGTGATCCGAGAGGACGAAACCCACGGAGAATGTGGGCCTCCGGATCAGAAATTCTGGGAGATTATGTCTTGAACTAACAGATTCGCGTCTAAGTTTTTCCTGGAAAGCTTAACGTGAACAGCGTAAGTTTGAACTTAAGTGTTCATGTTAACCTGTTGGATAATGGTGGGGGAATAGGTAAGGGGGAGACTTACCTACCGCCCACATAAACCGGAGAATGCTCCGGCCGTTCCCAGTATTACTGTCCGGTTTATAATTAAAGGAAGCTGGCTATGATATAGCCAGCTGGCATGAGAAGACCCGGATCACCCTAAGCATGACCCGGATTATTGGAGGAGCCGGCCCGTGTGCCGGGTTTGAAGACCTGGGGGCCCAAGACCTGAGGAGTGGCCCAAGGCCGGATGGAGCGCCAGGGCTTTGGGATAAACGGTATGAAGCTTCAAGGAACCGGAGAGATCTAGAACTCCGATCAAGGGAATAACCCGGATCCCCTTGTCACCCGGGGACCTCGTCCACTATATAAGGCGAGGTCCTGGGGCGTAGAGAGACAAGTTCTAAGTTGATAGCAAGGTAGCTCGCGACATAGAGAGCCTGAATCTCCCTTTGTAATCGAGACCTTGTTCCCCAATAGTAAGAAGGCAGGAGTAGATTTTTCCCTCAATTGAGGGGCCGAACCTGGGTAACTCGCGTCTCTCGTTTACGCCTTAACCCTTTCAAAGTTTCTCTTAGAAGCAATGTCCTCGCAATCTAGTTCTCGCATGAGGACACTTGCCGTGACAATACCACGACAGGTTCACTGCCGGAGCCGTGGGAGCCACCTTAATACCATTGAGTGCTGATGACTGATCACAAGATTTTAAAAGGCACGAAAGGCCCTCTGCTGCCAACAAAAACAAATAAGGAGAGATAGGGTCACCTTGATGAATCCCCCTTGTGGGTATGAACTCCTCCAATGGTACTCCGTTAAAAATCACAGAGAAGGATACTATCATGACGAGGCACATTATAGTCTCCACCACCGATCTGCTGAAACCAAGATTCACCATGATAGCTGCCAAATACCTCCATTCCACACAATCATAAGCCTTCCGCATATCGAGTTTCAACGTACCAAACCGGTTCTTCTTCGCCTTGTCGCGCTTCATAAAATATAGGCATTCGTATGCAACAATGATGTTATCCGTAATCAAACGTCCTCGGACAAAAGATGATTGTTCCTATGACACAATCGCCGACAAAACAATCTTAGGTCTATTTGCCACATCCTTCGATGCTATCTTGTAAATCACATTACAAAGACTGATCGGCTGGAACTGACCAAGTTCTCGCGGGCTTTCCACCTTGGGAATTAACACAATCAAAGTTTTGTTGGTGCTGACCGAGCTCTCCTCTCCCTTGAGAACTTTTAAAACTGTCGTGGTTACCTCCTCCCCGCAGACTTCCCAATGGCGCTTAAAGAAGTGTGCAGGGAAGCTGTGAGGACCAGGCGACTTTGTTGCATACATTTCAAATAATGCCCTCTTAATCTCCTTGTCTTCAAAAGGTGCATCGAGTTGACGATTCATCGAGCTCGTCACCCTCTCTGGAACACAGTCCAACACCTCGTCCATGCCGCTTACCCCTTTGGATGCATAGAGGCTCGCCAACATATGCTTTGCCATTTGTCCCAATTCTTCCTCTTGTGTTACGAGATTACCATCATGTTTCATCAACTTTGGAATTCGGTTTTTCTTTTTCCGCTGGCTCACACGCAGGTGAAAAAATTCGGTATTTCTGTCCCCCTCCGCAGGACATTTTATACGAGATCTCTGTCTCCACATCACTTCCTCCCTATGCATCACTTCAGATAGCCGTTCCACTAGTTTGAGTTCCCCTTGGGAAGGGCCGATCCTGCCCGGCCTGCCCCGCAGCTCACCTAGTTCTCGTTGGAGCGTGCGTATTTGGATGCGAACACTTCCAAAAGTCTCGTCGCCCCACCCTGACAGAGATCTTGCGATGTACGATAGCTTTCTCTCTAACTCCTGCATAGAGGTACTTCTGTCTCCCGGTTCCACGCCTGCGCAAGGAAGCCCGAGAAGCTCTCGTGGGATTCCCACATAACCTCGTAGCAGAATGGACGGTCTCCTCGTCTTAATTTTTCGCCTCTGAGGAGCATATCTTAGCAACATCGTTAGGTGGTCCGATGTCGCATACGAGGGCCGATGATGCACCTCAGCTCCTGGAAACCACACCTGCCAGGAGGCAGATGCGAGCGCACGGTCTAATCTTGCCTTGCAGAAGGTTCCTCCCTCCACATTCTTTTCAGAAGTCCACGGTACTCCTTTGTAACCAAGATCACCAAGGCCACAAATATCAACTGCATCTAGGAACCCGTCCATCTGGCTCCAACTCCGCTCATTTACCCCTTCATGCTCATCTATTCGAAGGACGTCACCGATGCAAAGCCAAGAAAGATCGTTCGATGAGCGTATGTATTGAAGCATGTCCCATGCCTTGTGTCTTTCGTTAACCCGGGCCTCACCATACACAACTGTGAGCCACCATGGGTCATACCCCTGCTCCGTGATAACCACATCTAGGTGATACTGGGAATAGGGTAAAATCTCAATATTTATTGAATCATTCCAAAAAAATTCCAATTCCACCACTGCGGCCGGAGCTACTAACAACAAAGCTTTTATTAAAACCTAAAGAATGGGATAAACTCTCCACACGTGTTTCTACTGCACCCAAAACAGATGAGGCATACTTCTCTGCCACCAGGCGTAGATCTCTCACTGCCGCAGCACTACCCAATCCACGGCAGTTTACACTTAGAGCACGCATTGGCGCGGGCAGTCCTCCACACTGGAGGCCGCAAAATCATAGGCTGTGCCAAATCTTCAGTGTTGTCTGTTCTTGGGGCGTTTCACTTCTCTAGTTGAGGGAGGTGGTCGTGGAAAACCCGAAGGGGCACACACATTTTGTTAGAGCTGTCCTCTTCAAAGACAAGATGATGTTTTCCCTTTCAGACCTCTCTATTTCAACCGCATCCGTCTCGTTCCAAGTCAGCATAAGTGGCGCAATGGCCATGTTTTCCTTCGCTGGGCTACTCTCAAGCCTCGCCTCAGCTGAAGTACGTTTGCGTTTTTTCGTCGCTGCCAGGTTAGCCCCACGATCGTGCCCTCCATCTCGAGTACCCCGACCTGCACATGTGCGGCCGGTACCACCAGCAGCTCTCCCTCCCCTGAACTCTTGCCTTGGACCTTGGTAGGCACATCCTGCTGCCCTACTAGGCTGGCGATGAGAAGCCTCCTGTAACTACGCCCGGTTCCAAGAGGTATCTGCAAGCAACCATTTTCCAAATCTATCTTCATCTGGAGCGTGTTCCCCGGAGCCACACTCCTCCCGCTCATGGCCAAGAGGATTCCCCTTTAGGATTGAAAGAGACAAACCGGGTTAGACTCTCCCTAACATCTAGCCAAACTCGTACACGAACGAAATCTCCTCCCTCTGTCGCTGAGCTACTCATGTCCACCGACACCACTTCGCCTATGCTCCCAGCAAGCCCATTGACCTGGGACTTTTTCCGGTACAACTCTGGAATATCATGAATTTGTATCCACGCATGGATTCGGTTTGGTTACAGCCCCAGCTCTACAACTCCCATCAAACTTCTCGACCCAGCAGCCCGTGATCACGGAAGATCCAGGGGCCCTGTTGTGTAATGCGTCGCCAATCGCCCAGACAATTTGCCTGGACGAGAAACCTCTTGTCCTCAAGGTCACGGAAAGTGACTTCCTACGCCGGAGCCGAGGCAATCATCGTTTTCTGGAGGGATGCTTCACTGAATGTTTTTGACGACGGCAATCTCATCACCGCCATCCACTTGGTGCCTTCCTTCAGAGCTTCCACCTCATCCCGAGGCACAAACAGACCTTCCATCTTGTCTCCTTTCAGGTTCAGAATTTTCAGAAGCTCCTAAAGCGATGCCTCGGCTCCCACAGCGGTGCCACCGATCCGCCAACGTCCCCGCTTTCCTTTGCCTCCGCCATGCCCACTCAGATCGCTCGAAACCCTGGGCGATCGCCCACCGAGGCCTGGTAGCTGATTAGGTCAGCTCCGTAGTTAGCCCGAGTAGATAACACGCACACGGGGAACGAGCGGATCCGGACGTTGGGCTATGGAGAAAATCTCTCCCTAGCGGCCGTGGTCGTCGGAGATATAGGCGAAACCGTAGCGCAAGACTAGGTATTCTAGGGTATAATACGGCTAAGGATGGGTACGACTAGCAGGAGGGAAGCCTCTCGCAGGCTTGCTGAAGGGCTGATTAGTCATCTGGCACGTGACACGCTGGTGAAAAGGGGAGTGGAGTGCACACGCAGGAGGTTACGTATGTGAGTAGGACTTCTTTATTTTCTCGAGCCAGCTAGCCCAAACGGAGCATGTGGGACTTGGTTTTTATTATATGTCGCACGTGGATTTCTTCTCCTGTGTATCGAACGGGCTGCGCGCGAGGACGTACTCGAGAGCCAGCTCCGCGTGAAAGTCTTGTACGACGCGCGAAAAGCACGTGACAACATTTTCTCCTTTTTGCTTTTCCTCCCACGCAGAGTACAAAAAGTACACACAACTTGTATCTGAAAGTATACAAAAATTGATGCTAAGAGTATATACACGCTGTACCTGAAAATCCAAATACGGCGTACCTGAAAGTACACCAACGCTAGTACTGAAAGTACACGCACGTTTCTGTACACCGACGCTAGTACACTATATACACACGCGTTGCTTCTGGGTGTACACTCATGTTGCTACTAAAAATACACGGTGTATAAACACGCAACTACTGGATGTACATAATGTACATGGTGCACATCCACGCGTCTGCTACAGGATGTACATCCATGTTGCTACTGAAAGTACACAGTATACAAGCACGCTGCTACTGTATGTACACAGGTGCACGGTGTATACTCACGTGCATGTTTCTGGGTGTACACCCACGTTGCTACTGGAAGTATAAAATATATAGAATAGGGAGTACAAAAGTTCGAAAAAAAAAAGTTTCTCGAAACCTATCAACATATGATCTAGTTTTAAAGATCTCAACGCGAGGAGCTCAAATATGAAAACGGTTCATAATTCCAAATTACGATTCTGGAGATATTTCTATTTAAAAAAACGGATTGAAAAATAAATGCGTGCACACCTCTACGTCTCGTGGAAAGGAGAAATACCCGAGAGAATTCTCTCGTGCTGACACTTGTCACGCATGCAAGCACCCGTGGAAGGGCGCGAGGAAGGAGAACGCGACATTTGTCACGAGGAGAGTGCACGAGAAAGAAAAATGCGACACTTTTCAAGCACCTCCGAAAGGTTTTCCTTTTTCCAGTAGTGCTGCCTAAGACCAGCCACAGTGTGGTCGAAAAGCGGTTCGAAGCAAGGTTTGAGCCGATTCGATACATTTTTTGACATCGCTTCTACTTTTCAAGCACCTCCGAAAGGTTTTCCTTTTTCCAGTAGTGCTGCCTAAGACCAGCCACAGTGTGGTCGAAAAGCGGTTCGAAGCAAGGTTTGAGCCGATTCGATACATTTTTTTGACATCGCTTCTACATTTCATAGCAGAGAAGCGAATCATACAGATGATGCGGGTCCTAGCGATTAAATACCAATATAGCTCCTGACACAACACCAGCACATGAATGCTCGTGAGGTAAAACAGTGGACATGCAAGAGAAAGATAGAGTTGTTTATTTCGTTGTAGGCCCCACACTGATTTTTGAAGCGGTTCTATACACTGCAGCATTACCGTAGCGATTCACAATTCTGACAGCTTTTTGTTTGAACCGAATACACAGTGTGGTTGGTCTAAGGCCTAGTTTTAGAAACCGAACCGGACCGGCGGTCCGACCGGAAAAACCGAGAACCGAAGCCTTGTCCGGTTTTTTAACAAGCATTGGTCTTTTAGTAAAAAACCAGAAAAATATATTGAAAATGGTGCATAAAAAAGGAATTGGACCCTTGACCTTGACTCAAGGTCCACTACAAGCTCAGCAACCTATGCTAGCGCCAATTTATGATAATTTAGTGCATTGCATAAAAAATTATGTGTATTCTGGTTTTTGTCACAATTGAACCGATGAACCGACGGTCCGACCGGTGAAAAACTGAACCGACAGCCACGCCGGTTCGATTACCGGTTTGGTTTTTTAAACTATGGTCTAAGGATACATAGTGTGTAGCTTAAAACAAGGCTCGGCCTTATAAAAAACTATGGCCCTATTTGAGTTGGCGTTTATCGGCCCAAGAAAAGCACCGGCCCGCGACCTCGTCGTCGTTCTCACTCGCTCGCATCTCTGCTTCCTATCCATCGATACACTTCCACCGTTCCACGCTGTCCCCCTCCGCTCGCGGCTTGCGTCACCAGCAGATATGCTAATCTGTCCGAGGCTCGCAGCACCGGCGCCCTCTCACCCTTCCCCTTCTCTCACCGCCGCCGGCCTCAGCGGCCGCGGCCTAGGCAGCCCCATCCAACCAATCCCCACCACGTCGACGACCCACTACCGCTGTCCTCGTAGCCGCCCGCTGCTCCACTCAGCTCCTTCTCAAGCCGCTTCCATCACGACTAGCGTACCTACAAGACACACCGAGCTGCCGCCTCGACCGCGACGACCTTCGGATGGTGTGTCAAGAACCCGACCTAGAGGGCGCCGTTAACCTGCTCGACGAAATGCTCCGCCAGAGAGGCGGCGCCGGCGCGTCGGGCCAACTCGCGCCGGAAGAGCAGGCCGCGGTACTCCAGTGCTACGCCGACGCGCTCTCGCTAGCCTCTCTCAGACGAGGCCACCGCCTTCTCTCCAAGTCCATGTCCCGGTCCCAGCAGTCGGGAATCGCCACACCCATCCTGCACAGGATCGCCACGCTGTACTGCAAGCTCGGCGCCCCCGGCGACGCGCGGCGCGTCCTCGAGGGAGCGTCGAGGCCGCCGCCGGTTCCGCCGGGAAAGGCTGACGGGGCGCAGGCGAAGCGGCAGGAGGCCTACGAGAAGGTGCGCCAGCTGCACGATGAGATACGCGCGGTTGGGTATGTGCCGGACACCCGGTTCGTGCTGCACGACATCGACGAGGGCGCCAAGGAACGCGCGCTCATGTACCACAGCGAGCGCCTGGCCATCGCGTTCGGGCTGGTGAGCACGCCGCCCGGCACGCCGCTGCGGGTCATGAAGAACCTCGCATCTGCGGGGACTGCCACAACGCCGTCAAGCTCATCGCCAAGGTGACCAGCCGCGAGATCATCGTCAGGGACAACAAGCGCTTCCACCATTTCAAGGACGGCGCCTGCTCCTGCGGGGATTACTGGTGAGACGCATCCACCACAGCTGCCATTGGCATCCATCCCTCTCTTAGTATAGTTCACTGTCTCGACCAGGCCTGTAAATTTTAGCCAAGGCTTCTGTGGCCTTTGTGTAAGTGAAGAGAGAGCAATGAAGCACTATGTCTAGCCATCATGTGATCTGATGCATTAGCCAGCACAATGACAACGAGCAATTGTGCATTGCTACAATGAAATTTGATAGATCAAATATGATGAAGCTCACAGTTCCTGGCTAGGAGAACCCCTCATATTTTCACAAATCGAAGTAAAGAATCAAGAGAACAAAAGAAGGAAATCAAATCTATCATGTGCAGTGGGAAGGAGGGAGGGTATCAGGGGCTCTGCTCAACCCGTGCTCGGCGTGGCCGCGCCACCACGGAACGTGGCTGTGACTGGCAGACCTGTGCTGGGAACTTGCATCCAAACCTCTTGGTCACCATTGAACCCCACCTGCCCTCTGCTGCCGGGGCTGCTCCAGCAGCGCCGCCTCGACGGTCTATCTTCTGGATGGCTTTCCTCATCGTCGTGCACTCGCGCTCGAGCTCCTGCACACGGTTCCGCATGCTGTCCATGTCCAGCCTAAGCATCTGGTTTCCCCTATTGGCCACCCGCCATGTTCGACCGCCATCACTGTCTCCGTCTTCCTCTCCTTGGCCTGGCATGCCACCTTCATTTGCCACGATGGTCCGTGCGATGGCGCGGCGTAGCTGGAGTTGCTCGAAGAAGAGCACCTGAACGACTGTCCGCAGTGGCAGCCGCTCGTTTTGCGCCGCGTGGGTGCACGCCTCTAGCGTCAGCTTGCGCCCGTCTACTACGCCGCTGACCTTCTCCTTCTCCTCTTCCCTCAGGGCTGGATGAGCCTGCACAAAGTACATCAACTTGTCAGCACCGGCATTGGGCAGTAACAACATCAAGATGACATTCAAAATCTGTTCCTATATTGCCTTGATATAGATGTCGACGGCACGGTAAAGACCATCATCGTAGACGCGGGCGCTGTCTGGCAATGCCCAGGCGAGGTCGCAGAACTTGTCAGTCTTCAGGTTGACATCCGTCGCGATCTCTCCCAAGTAGGCGTCCATCAACCTGCCCACGGCCAGCATTGCTCGTCTGCTAGCCTCTCTGCCCGGGCGTCTCCGCCTCGCTGCACTCCTCGTCGACCTCGTCGGCGCCTCGGCCTTCGAGGAAGTAGCGCAGGATGCGCTCGACGCAGTCCACGTCGTAGAGCGTCTCGACGAGGTAGGAGTAGCTCGGGATGAGCAGGTCGTCGACGGCGGCGTCGGGCAGCCTGGAGGCAATGCGGTGCTCCAGCATGTCACGGGAAGCCTCCGATGCCTGGAGAATGTTTGCCGTGCGCAAAAGGCCAAACAGGACACGGGCGGTGGTGGCGCCCACTGCCGTGCCGGTGTGGGCAGTGCTCTTGATGGTCTCTTCGGGCAGGTTGGCAATGACGGTCTCGAGAAGCGCCTTCTGGTCGCCATCCGCGGACCGTGGAATGGCGGCCGCAGCCGCGCCGCCACCGCCGGCATGACGGTCGGAGCGTGACAGCCCGGGGATGGACCGCTTGGCGTAGGTAATGAGAGCCCCCTCGATGACCTCAGGGCCGACGCCTCGGTCCTTCATTGCGGCAATGACGCGCGTGAACGTAACCAAGGACAGGTCAGCGAGGTCGTCGAGCAACGTGGACGTGGCCGCGGCGCCGGCCTTGTTCTTGCGGCGCGGACGGTCGCCGCCGCCTACGGCCGCATCGGCGACGGGCCAGCCGAAGAGCGCGGTGGGCGCGGACGCGGCGGCCTTGGCCGCGACGGCGTCGACGCAGCGGGCGACGAGGCCGAGGTCGTCGGCGAGCGGGAGGAGGCCCTCGCAGGACCTGAGGGCGCGGATGGCGTCCCTGGGGTTCCGCAGCACGGTGTGCGCGATGAACTTGTCGGCGCGGGAGACGAGGTTGTCCTCGCAGTGGTCGTCGGACATGTCGAGGCGGTCGGCGGCGCAGCGCAGCGGGGCCGCGGTGGCCGGCGTGAGGTCGAGCTTGACGCCGTAGCAGAACTTGGCGGCCAGCTCGAACGCCTCGGCGCCGCCGGGGAAGTCCGGGAGGCGGATGCGGTGCGCGTCGGCCTCCTCGTCCGCCTCCAGCACCACTTCCTCCTCCGTGATCTCCTCCTCCTCCTCTGCTTCTTCCCCGCCCCCACCTGCCTGTTTGACCAGGCTCGACTCCCTGTTGGTGATGAGGTCGTGAATCTTCTTGCTCTTCGACATTAGCGGGAACTGCAAGGAACGCATCGAATTCAGATCACGAATCGCCAGCTAAATTTCTCACTCTATGCAACGCGGCGGGTCGAGACAGAGGTACGCGTAGGTGGATTGGCAAGCAAACAGAGATCAAGGCAACAGAAATGTGCACGCCCTACTCCTGGTACGGGAGAGAAATGGGGAAAAGTTGGAGTGGAGACAAGAACCGACCTTGTGGAGATGGAATGTCATGTCGCCGACCTCGATCACGACGTCGCTGGGCAGTCCCGTGGTGCAGAACCTGACGACGAACACAACAAAGCGCAAAGACATCAGAGATCGTCACGAGGAACAGCGCGAATCGCCCGCGTAGATAGGCCGGCGGAAGAGACAAGGAGGCAGCTCAGTTGCTTACCATGCTTGGCCTTTGGGGCTGGGCTGCTGCGGCCGCTCCTCCTCCTGAGGAGCAGGCCATCTCCCTCTTGCCCTTCGTCTTCCTGCTCCCTTGCATCCTCTCAGTCGCAGACGGCCAAGCAATGGCGAGAGATTCTACCACTCTCTGCTAGGCATTTCCAGAGCGTGGAGGGCTGGGAAACAGAGGAAATGGGGGCAGGGAGCTCGCTCGCTCGCTCGCCCGCAATAATGGTGCGCTATTCCGGTGTTCGTATTAGGTGGAGAGTTAAATGATTCCAAATGGGGAGAGAGACAAGATGGCGTTCTGGGTTTTCTTTGAACATTCAGCTTTGCCTCGAAAGCACGTATCCTCCTCACTCCATTAGCGAGCGACCGCCATTAGTTTATTCGACCATCCCTCCGTACCCGCTTTCTCGTTAACTATAGTGTTTTTAGGCAACCTTGCCCTGCAGGACTGCTGTCCACTCTACTCACCAGAATACATAAACGGTTTTAACATTAAGTATCGCCATCGAAACGACTCGTAGAAAGAGTAAAATTCACGTAGAGTAGTGAGGCGTTCACGTGTTCGGTATGCTTCGAGCTGGCCCTTTCAACCACCCCCGCAGAGAACCTGTACTGTAACTGTAGTAGTACTCACTTTCCAGCCCGCGTATCGGTTTCCCTCCCGGGAATTTTGTAGAAACGCATCGGTTCTGAAACGGTTGCCACATACACAGAACGAGATAGCTCGTCAGGAAACCCTCCATTTGTAAGCCAGCTCCAGCACGCCATATTTATCTTCTCTTGTCTGGATCACGCGGGGCCAAAAAGCGGGATTGATTAGTTTAACCCAACTGGCGCAAGCCGGGTTAACAGTGCTCACAACGAGAAGAATGGAGGAATCTGGCGGCACGAGACCAGGTAAAGACTCTTCTTTTCCCTGAAACCAACATTAGCGTCCATAGAATATGATCCGGCCATCTTTCCTTGCCAGGTCAAGAGACCAAAGACCAGGCAGCAAGTGCTCTGAACCAGTTAATTTGAACTTTGAACTCGCGCTGCTGCCTTAGATTTTTTTTTATAAATTGAACCATACCGAGGGAGGAGGGGACATCATCGTCTGACCGGCTGACCGGGCAGTAATGAATGAGGAGGCGTGATCCGGCCATGAATACTGGCGGAGGTGTTGGTGACCCGCCATTTATTGTGTAGAGAGAGAGAGGTGTGCATCGCAGGTTTACTGTGGTAGGTAGATCACGACGTACAAACCGCCCCAGGTACTCCGGTCGCCTGCTCCCTCGCCGCCTGGAGAAAAAGAGGCTTCTGTCATCAGCACTCGTGTCGTGCCGGTGGGGGCGTGTCAGCCGGCCGGCGTGCCTGCGCCGTGTGCTGGGGACGGACCTGGTCACCTGGCGGTGTGTGGTGTGCCATGGCATGGAATGGGCCCTCGGCACCTGGCAGCGTGCCACGGCATGGCACGGCGGGGTCGAAGGGCACACAAAATGCACAACCTTAACCCGGCCGCATTTGCTAGCACAGCCACTCCAGATCGTGGAGGCTTGTCATGGATGACCCATGACACGACGATCGATCCGGGTGCGCGCGTGTGTGTGATCACTTTTGGCCTGGTTATGGGCAATATTGGCATGGCCGATCTGTCCCTCGATTTGTAGCGTAAAAAGCATCACCATCACCAGTTGTCCTACAGTAGAACTTGTGTGCGTTGTGCGTTGTGGCTGGTCAGGTTGCAGAAACCCAGGGAATCCATCCAGTAGCCCAACGGGATGCGAAAGCAAGCGGCAGGCGAGTGCGTGGCTTTGAGCAAAGCCTAGCTAGCTTGCTTCAGCTTTTGTGAAAGCGTTGGATGGATGCAGTTCGAGAAAAAAGGGTACGGTCAAGCAAGGGTAGCTTAGCTTGAGTGCTTTTTTGTTCTGCCTTTGGAGGTTTTCGATGGGTTCACGCCAGGTGGAGGAGTTGCTTCCGTCTTGAGCTGAGCCTTGAGAGTTGAGAGTCGTTGAGGTGATCGATATTCGAGACTGGTGATCGGTGCCGCTTCGCATCATCAAACTTACAACCCACAATCTGCTGTTGGTTAGGGCATCTCCAGCCGTCTCCCCCAGAGCCCCCGCAGGGGGCTTTTTTCGCGCGGAAGCGGCGAATAGCATCGCTTCTTCACCACTCGGACCCCCCAGAGGCCCAAATAGCGCTATTTCGCGCCGCGGCACCCAGGCCGAATCCAGCGGGTGCGGCCGCGCGCGTGGGCCAGCGCAGTCAGCGACGCGACGAGAAACCGCGGGAACAGAACCGCCCCGTGATCATCTTCTCGGCTTCCGCGCGGTCAAAGGCTGCCGCCGTTTATGGCGTGGCGGCCGCCCAGTGCATGCGCCCCGCCCAAAGGCTGCCGGCGTAATGGCATGGCGGGCGGCAGCGGGGGGGCGCGCGCGCGCAGTAAATGCCCGGTCGCTCGCCACGCTATAACCCCCCCGCCGCGCGCCGCGCCCCGCCATTCTTCCACCGGCGAGCTCTCTCCTCTCTTCTTCCTCTCGACGCTCTCCTCCCCTCTTCTCTCCACGAAAATGGCCGCCTACAAGGACGGGGCTGCGGCCAACGGGTTCCCGCGCCATAACCTACGTCGGTGCGAGGCGATGGCGCTCTACCGCGCGGGCTACCCTTGCCCGCCGGACGTGCGCCTCCCTAGCTCCGCCGCGGGGGCGAGCCGCTGGGTGCTCAGCGCCGGCGGGGTTCCCGTCCCTCCCCTGCCCAACTCTGACCCCGAATTCCGGCGCGCCATCCGCGAGATGCGCGCCGGAATGGAGAACCCCGAGAACTTCCCCGAGCTGGGGGTGGACTAGTTCTGGTGGGGGCAGCTCGCCGCTCGCCGCGACCAGGAGATCGCCTCCAACAATGGCGTGGTGGAGTCACGGCAGATGCCATGGGATGGCTAAAGATGTGGGGACGAAGGACGCTGGAGGTGCTCGGGGAGGGATCACGCGACGAGTAGCCGCGTGAGGTACGAAGTAAACACTGCAAACAACACGATCTACCCAGGTTCAGGGCCCTCGTGAGGAGGTAAAACCCCTACTCCTGCCTTTCTTTGTGTATTCTGGTGTCTCACCGAGTAGCCACAGTACAATGTTCTTGCTACCGAGTAGCCACTCTCCTCTCTAGGTGATGAACTAGGTCAAGAATTAGGTCACCCAGTGTTCCTCTCGATCGGATCCCTCACGCAGGAGGCGGCGGGGCACCTTATATACCCGGTGCCCAGCCGGATACGTCCAAACATGGACAAGTGTCGACATAGTGTGCACATCGTCCTTCTTCCGGGCTCCCGCTGACAGCTTTGGTTCCTAATCTTGGCTGCATCTGGAAAGTCGTTGGGCAAAACAAGGGGACAGACTGGTATCACTGTGCCAAACACAGAGTAGGGCCCCCTTATCCTGCGACGGCCTGCTTCCATGCTGTCACTGTCAGGCAGGCCGGTCCCAGATGAACAGTAGTTCGAATACTGCCAAGTACGGACCCAGGATACGCGGGATCCTGTGTCAGAACGGCTCCTTTGACTTTCTGGCCCGAGTAGGTTCCCGCCAATTTTACTCGGGCCAACTCTTCTACTCGAACGGACAGAACCTGATTGATTCTTCCTTCTGGTCATCTTGAGGTGAGACCGAGTAGCGGTCAACCGGGTAGCAAGTACCGGGTAGGCGGCTACTCGACCAAACCTCTCTTCTGACAGTCGTCTTTACCACGTGCCTTTACCCTACTCGGGGGTAACCCCCCGACAGCAGTCCCCGAAGCTGGTTGAGTCTTGCGAACTCGTTCACTAGGCTCTGCCAGCTTAAAACCAATCTTTGCAACATAGCCCTTGAACCTCAAGATGCCGAGTAAAAGACCTCCGAGTAGTACTCTAGAAAGCACCTTGAGTTTCCTGTCTTCCGAATAGCACCTGCTTTCTACTCTGTAACCGAGTAAAAAGACTTGGAGAATTTCTCCTCTAGCGTCTCTGCAGCGCAGAGCACAATCCAGCCTTCCGTGTCGCAACTGGACACGTGCCAAGCATCCGCGACCCCGACGTCTCGTTGCCCAGGACACGACGTGCCACGCGCCCAGTTTTCACGGAGCGGGCCCACAGGCTCGTCATGTCCCATCAAGCGCAGTAATATCCCACGATCTGGTCGTGGGATCAACTGTGGCCGTTACGCGCGCGTTCCGCGCTTGCGTGCGTTTCTATCTGGCCACAGGCCCCACCACACGGGAATCATGGCCACGATTGATCCCACTACCCCGATGGTAACGGTAGCCTGAGGCGAGGGTATAAATACCCCCACCGGTAACTTCCTCTTCTTCCTCCTCCGTACTTGCCCTTTTCTCTGCCCTGGTTTCTCTCCGCCGTTGAGCTCTCCGCCGCCGCGCAACTCCTTGCGCCGCTGCGGATTCGTTTCCTCCACCCAATCTCTTCCACTCTCCACCATTCGCTCATCCCTTGCCATGGCTGCTCGCGCCGGCTGGGCTGGTTCGCACGTCACCGTCGATGACTGCGCCTGGCTCGTGAACACCCGGAGGGTTCCTCCCGGTGTTCAGTGCCGGCCGTCCGACGGCGAGCTCGTTCCGGCCCCGCGGGAGGGCGAGCGTGTCGTTTTCCTCGCGCACTTCGCGCGAGGATTCGGCTTGCCGGCATCGGACTTCCTGCGCTCGTTCCTGGATCACTTCGGTGTCCAGATGCACCATCTTCCACCAAACGCCATTGTCTTCCTAGCCTATCACACCGTGGTGTGCGAGGCCTTTCTAGGCGTCCGCCCCACGGTGGAGACTTGGCTGAAATATTTTCACCTCCGTCAGCAGAGTAAGGGGAAAAAGGACGGCGCGGCCGGTAGCAGTCGGGTAACCGACACCGGCAGCGCCATGATGCTGCAGCGGGCGGGAACCAACCATCCTCGCATCAAGGGGTTGGATTCCGTCCGCATGTGGCAGAAATCCTTTCTGTGTGTCAAGAACATCCCCGCCACGGAAGGGGGACCGATAGTGGATCGCATCAATCTGCCCGCGTGGAGCAATCGAGCTCCAACCGGGCAGAATTGGAAGACGAAGCCCTCCAACGACCGCAACGCGATACAGATGGAGGAGCAGCTCGCCTACCTCATCGGCCAAGGGCTCAGGAGCGACGATCCCGTCGCTTGCTGGATCAAGAATCGTGTGCTGCCGCTGCAGCGGCGCTCCCATCCAATGTGCTATTTGGGAGGCCCTCGCGACTGCACCCGCACGACCACACTCGAGCTCAGCGACGCAGATGTCGCCGACCACGCGAGGTCGATTCTGACCACGAGCCTCCCCGACGACTGGGAGTATGGCTTCACCCCTTTCAGTCGCACGAAGCCGATCCCCCGGGTACGTTCTCCTTATTCAGCTCTCAACATATGCCATCCGACTAGAAAATCTTCTCTCTTGGCTGCGACTAGCAATTGCCTTCTGCACCGAGTAGATTATTCTATCGAACTGCCTAGGCTTAGTATGCTTGATGTTTGCACGCCTTGTCGAGTAGAATACTTAGGAGAAATACTTAGGCTCAATATGCTTGTTGCTTGCACGCCTTGCCGAGTAGGATACTTAGCGAATTTCCCTAGGCTTAGTGTGCTTTGTGTTTGCACGCCCATCCGAGTAGAATGCTTCCTCGCTACTCGGCTAATCTTGCCATGTTTCTCTCTTTCTCCAGATCCTTGACCGCCAGCTAGCTGAAAGCTTTGCGTGCTTTGAGGCTAATTGGTCAGATGACCGAGAAGAAGATGACCAGGCCTCCCTCGAGACCGTGGACCAGATCAATCTTCCTCATTCCCCCTCGACCGAGAAGCAGCCTGCCGAAACGTCTCAAGAAGTTTGTTTTAGAGCATCAAGATTGCCTCAAACCTGAAGAGGTGCAGCAGCAGTTGTCCAGCCAGGCCGTTGAACTGGTGAGGGAGCACACTACGGAGACGGAGAAACTCCAACTCCAGCTGCAGAAGGCACTCCAGGATGCTCTCGACCTTGGCGCCGAGAGGGACAGAGTTATCGCCGAGAAGGCCAAGGCTGAGACAACTTTCAATGCCAAGATAAAAGGCCTCGAGCAGGAGTGCGAAGTGCTGACAAAGGCCAATGCTGGGCTCTTTTCTCAGCTGGATGGTCTCCGCTTTCTTGAGGAGAAGCATGTGTCCAATGAAGAAACCTGGAAGATCCAGCTGCAGCAGCTGCGCCACGAGCTGAATAGTAAGTTCTTTCCTTTCTGCATCTCTTCTTCTCGGTCATACTTCTTCTCTGATTCTGTTACTGAACTTGTCGCTTGCTTCTTGCAGAAATCTTTCCTGACATCGTGTCCGCTTGCGCCCCTGCTCTGGCCAAGGCCCAAGCAGCTCGTGTTGAGAAGGGCGAGGCTGCGGACACCAGAGCCGAGATCGAGGACAGCCTGCTGGTGATGCGAGGGCATTTCGAACGCCTAGCCGGCGTGGGCACCGACCTGGTGCGTGTCGGCTTCGAGCTCCATAAGCTATTCTGGCCTGAAGATCCCGCGCCGACAACCATTGGTGGCCTTGCTCTGAAGCTGCGCAATGTGAAGGCCGAATTGAAGAAGTGGCGCGCCTCGGGAGCTCGGGCAGGCGCTGATCTGATGCTGCTCTGCGTCGCCTCCTGGTACGAGAATCTGAACATGCAGGTCATCCGCGGGAAGCGCGCCAATTCCAAGTGGGAGATGGATCCCAGCTGCGTGACCACACGCAAACTGATTGCGCATGAGGTTGCGGAGTGCGCGGATACGGCCACCTTCATCGATGGCCTCCCTGAGCCCGACACCGAGATGGAGGAGGACGAGGAGGAGGATGAAGAAACAGATCCCGAGTTGGGCTTCTTCGATTCTCCCCAGGGCAAGGGGAAGGCCGCGGTCGTCGCGAGTAGCGATGAAGAGGCCGAGGAGATCGACACAGCTGCCCTCGAGTTCGGCACCTCCTCAGGAGCCGCACTCGACGACACGGTGCGCACCCACGCCCCCGAGACCGGCTCTGCTTCCGCGACAACGCCCATCTCGGTGGCCACTGCAACTTCTGAGCAGCTCGCCACCGAACCTGACGCCGAGCAAGCGAGGACTGTCGATGCCAACGCAGAGGCGGACGCCACCATGGCCACTGAGGAAGACGAAGCAACCAAGGCGAGCACCGAGAACGCCCCGTCGACCTGAATTTGATTTCTTCCTGCAAACTTTTTACTCAAACACTTATCAGATCCCCGGGATGCCGGGAGCAAATGTATCAGACTATTTTATTCCGTTGCTACTCAATTTTATTCCCACTTTGTTATTTTCAACTTAATCAATTTGTTCAGCCTGGGCTGGATGCCGAGTTGCGTTATCATGCGAGTCCCCGAGTTGCATTTCTTATTCACTCTCCCTTTTCGTCTCAGCTCTACCCGCAACTTGTTGCTTTTTTGGTATTCGAGTCACAAGAGTTAAAGAGTAGAGCTGCAAATACTTAGCCGCTTAGAAACAATCATAGTAACGCAGCTCACCACTTAGCCGAAAAAACAAGTCACAGAACAGTAATAAAAACACCCTACTCGGTTCCTGCACTCTTCTTTTCCTTAGTAATTTTTCTTGTGCTCATGGACCTTTTGCTTGTTCTCTTGCTTGCCATGAAGCCGGGTTTCGGACAGCAGCAAAGTCGAAGAGTTGGCATGTAGGTTTAAACACAGTACTCAATGTACCTTTGAATTTTGAAGTAGAGCAACCGAATAGGCAAAAGGTAAAGCCGAGTAAAAACACTTAGAGCAATTTTGGCCGAGGGCAGTCCCCGAGAACAATTTCAGATTGCAGAGTAGATTTTCAACTCGGATAAGAGGATACATACACATCTTTGCTCACGAATGAAAACGACGGAGTAGAGCTACATTCCAAGGGCGCTTGGTTTCCTCTCCAGATTTATCTGCCCTGTTCGCCTGTGGTGGGCGCACATCTACAAGATAGTAAGCATCGTTGTGCAGCGCTTTGCTCACAATGAAAGGTCCTTCCCATGGAGGAGACAACTTGTGCATCCCGGCTGTGCGCTGCACAAGCCTAAGGACCATGTCTCCTTCTCGGAAAACCCTTGGGTTCACCTTTCGGCTATGATAACGCCGCAGGTTTTGCTGGTAGATAGCCGAACGTGACAGAGTCAGCTCTCTTGCTTCTTCAAGCAGGTCAACGTCGTCTTCTCGAGCTTCTCTCGCCTCCACCTCAGTGTAGAGGGTTACTCGGGGGGAGTCATGCTCTAAGTCTATTGGCAACACGGCCTCAGCCCCGTATACCAAGAAGAATGGCGTGTAGCCGGTTGACCGGTTAGGGGTAGTCCTTAGACTCCACAACACCGCTGGCAACTCGTCTAACCAACACCCAGGTGTTTTCAGCAGTGGCTCCATCAGCCTTGGCTTTATGCCTGCCAGTACCATTCCATTTGCTCTTTCAACTTGCCCATTGGAAGCGGGATGCGCGACTGACGCAACGTCTAGTCGGATATGCTTATCTCTGCAGAACCGCACCATTGCTCCCTCAGCAAAGTTTGTGCCGTTGTCGGTGATAATGCTGTGCGGGTAGCCATATCTCAGGATCACATCCTTCACGAATTTCACAGTTGTGGCCCCATCGCACCTCCGAATAGGTTTCACTTCAATCCACTTGGTGAACTTGTCCACCATGACCAAGATGTGAGTCATGTTGCCTCTAGCCGGCTGGAAGGGCCCAACCATGTCCAAACACCAAACAGCAAATGGCCAGGTGATAGGAATTGTTTTCAACTCGGAAGCAGGCATGTGGATCTTACTTGCGAACATCTGGCAGTCATTGCACTTCCTCACGATGTCCTCAGCTTGCTGCAGTGCTGTGAGCCAGTAGAAGCCATGCCGGAAAGCTTTCTGGACTAGCGCCCGAGAAGAGGCATGGTGCCCGCATTCTCCTTGGTGTATCTCTACCAGGATCTCTTCTCCTTCTGATGGGTCCACACAACGTTGCAGCACGCCAGTGGTACTTCTCTTGTGCAGCACATCTCGGACTATAGTGTAGCCCTTGGATCTTCTCTGAATCTGTCTTGCAGCCACCTCATCTTCTGGTAGAGTGCCGTCCCTTAGAAAGGATAATATGGGCATAGCCCAACTCGGTGTCTCCCGTGCGGGAAACACTGGTTCGTCCACTTCCATTGGGACGGGTGCCTCTGGTTGCTCTTTAGGGATGGGAGCACTTCTCTGAAGCCCAGACCGATTGGCAAGGACTTCCTCAATGAATGCGACAGTCCCCGGGTTAAGGACAGCAGTCCCCGAGTAAGGAGTGGCAGTCCCCGAGTAAGGAATGGCAGTCCCTGGGTAAGGAATGGTGGTCCCCGAATAAGGAGTGGCAGTCCCCGAGTAGGGAGTGGCAGTCCCCGGGTAAGGAATGGCAGTCCCCGAGTAAGGAGTGGCAGTCCCCGAGTAGGGAGTGACAGTCCCCGAGTAAGGAGTGGCAGTCCCCGAGTAGGGAGTGGCAGTCCCCGGGTTTCCTGTAGCATTCTCCCAGTCAATCTCCATGGGATCAGATTCCTCACTTGGCAGAGAAGGAACGAATATGGATTCCGAGTTGGGAGAAGGCTTGATGGATGGCTTCCTCAAATGCTCCAAGGCGATTCCCGCCGGGATGGATTGCCGAGAAGATCCCAACTTGGATAACTCATCTGCTGCTTCGTTCTCTGCTCGGTGAATGTGCTGGAACTCACAACCTTCGAAGAACCCAGTCATAGACTGCACCAGGAAGCGATATGATGCCATGTTGGCATCTAGAGCATCCCATGTACCAGAGACTTGCTGCACCACCATATCTGAATCACCATAGCATATAATGCGCTGCACTCCAACTTCCTTGGCTACTCGCAAGCCATGCACTACTGCCTCATACTCTGCTACATTGTTGGACGCCTTGAAGTGAATCTGCAACACATACTTGAGCTGATCTCGCTTAGGTGATGTAAGCACTACGCCAGCACCAAGGCCTTCCTTCACCTTTGAGCCATCAAAGTGCATCTTCCAGTAGTTAGAAACTGGAGCAGGAGGCTCATACTGCACCTCGGCCCAGTCCACCAGGAATTCTGCCAAAATCTGAGACTTGATGGCTTCTCTTCTCGCGTACCCGGGTGCATACGCGGCTAGCTCAATCGCCCACTTGGCTACTCTGCCACTCGCCTCCTTGTTACCCATGATGTCTGAGATGGGAGCAGAGCTCACAACCGTGATAGGATGCTCTTGGAAATAATGCTTTAGCTTCTTGGCGCCCAGATACACGCCATAGGTCATCTTCTGGTAGTGCGGGTAGTTCTGCTTGGAGCTGGATAGCACTTCACTGAGGTAATATACTGGGCGCTGCACACTCTTGCCTTCTTCTTCTCGTTCCACCACAATCACCACACTGACTACTCGGTTAGTCGCAGCAATGTACAGCAGCATTGGCTCCTTGGGTAGCGGACTAGCCAAGATGGGAGCACTAGCCAGCATTGCTTTCAGCTCATTGAACGCCACATCCGCTTGCGGAGTCTAGACAAACTTGTCACTTTTCTTCATCAATTGGTACAGAGGCAGCGCCTTCTCGCCCATTCGGCCCAGAAAACGGCTCAGAGATGCCAAGCAACCAGTGAATTTCTGCACATCCTTCAAGGATCTCGGCAAAGACATGCTCTCAATAGCTTTTATCTTTGAAGGATTGGCCTCAATGCCCCGACTAGACACCAGGAAGCCGAGTAGCTTGCCAGCCGGGACACCAAAGGTGCATTTACTCGGATTCAGCTTCATTTTGTACTTGCGTAGGTTAGCAAAGGTTTCCTCCAGGTCGGCAAGCAGAGTATGTGTTTTATTCGTTTTGATGACAATGTCATCTACGTACACCTGCACATTCTTGCCGAGCTGGTCGTGCAAGCATTTCTGCATGCATCTCTGATAGGTTGCACCCGCATTCCTCAAGCCAAAACACATGACACGATAGCAATAAGCCCCGTACGGGGTAATGAAAGCAGTCTTTATTTGATCAGCATGATTGAGTGCAATCTGGTGGAAACAAGAGTAGGCATCTATGAAAGACAGCAGTTCACAACCAGCAGTGGAATCGATCACCTGATCGATGCGAGGTAGCAGGAAAGGATCCTTGGGGCATGCCTTGTTCAAGTCGGTGTAGTCGACACACATGCGCCATGCAGTGGCAGCCTTGGGATCCTCCTTCTTCTTCTCGACCATGACCGGGTTGGCTAGCCAATCCGGATGCAGCACTTCCATGATAAAATTGCTTATCAGTAACTTGGTGATCTGGTCACCAATGGCCTTCCTTCTCTCATCTCCGAAGCGGCGCATAGCCTGCTTCACTGGCTTGGCGTCAGGACGCACATGTAATGAGTGCTCAACCAACTCCCTCGGGACTCCTGGTAGATCTTCATTGGACCAGGCGAATACATACTGATTCTCACGGAGGAAGTGGATGAGCTCGCTTTCCTATTTCTCCGCCAACCCGGAGCCAATGATGGCTACGCGGTCGGGGAACTCGGGGTCGACCTGGACCTTCTTGGTCTCCTGAGATGCCTGGAATGCAGTCCCATGCTGGGTACTCGGTACGCCTTGCGCGCTAGCTTGCGCGGATTGCGCCATGGCCACCACCTCATACATCTTCTTCTTCTCGGCAGCAATGACCATCGACTCCGCTAACTGGGAGCTAGCAGAGGCACACTCCATGGACTTCTTGTAATCACCAGAGATAGTAATTATGCCATTGGGACCAGGGATCTTCATCTTCAGATATGCAACATGGGTAGAGGCCATGAACTTGCTCAGAGCAGGCCTGCCGAGTAGAGCCTGGTAAGGACTCTGATGATCCACCACCTCGAACTGCAGGCGCTCTGTGCGGCAGTTATCCCTGGTGCCGAATAGCACATCGATCCACACTCGGCCAATCGGGTTGCACGAGATCCCGGGCACAATACCATGGAAGGTGGTCTTGCTGGGCAGCATCATGTTATCGGCCAGGCCAAGCTTCTCGAGTGTGTCCTTGTACACAATGTTGATGCTGTTGCCGTTGTCGATTAGCACCTTGCTGAACCTCACATTCTTCTCGGGACCCAGGAAAGTAGGATCCAGCACCAAGGCATAGCTACCCGGGTTGGGCATCACCTTGGGATGATCTGCTCGGGACCACCTGATCTCCTGGTCACACCAATACATGTAGTGAGGGACAGCAGGAATCACTGCATTGACCTCCATGGCACGCATGTGCTGTGATTGCTTGTCGAATGGCTCAGAAGTGAAGATCATGTAACTCTCATGGTGCTCTTGGTACTGATTGGAGCCTCCGCCCCCATTGTTGCCGTTGTTGTTGTTGTTGCCCTGGTAGTTGTTGTTGCCTCTGTTGTTGTTGTTGCGGTTGTAGTTGTTGTTGTTGTTGTTGCGGTAGCCCTCATTGTTGAAGTTGCGGTTGGCTGCTAAAGCCACTTGGTTCACATTCTCTCTTCTCGGGTACACTGGCGGCCGAGCTGCGGGTGCGCGAGTAGGCTGCACATTGGCATTGGCTGTTGGCAGAGGAGGAGGAGGAGGCAAGCCATCACTCTTGATCACATCCCACCACTCGCACTGCCGAGTAGTGTGGTTAGCAGGTCTCGAAGGGTGGTGAGTGTGAAAACTGCATGGACCATCCTTCATGTCATCAAAGACAAACTTCTTCGGCTGCTCGGAGTTCCCGCTACCCGACTGAGAGGTGCGAAATGGCTTCTTGTTGCCTTGGCCCTGGTTCTGGTTCTGCCCGTAGGCTCCAGCAGGTTTCTGCCTTTGGCTGCCACCAGCTCCAACAGTCACTGCATTCACCTCCTCAGGATCATACCGAGTATCTACTCGGCCCTTGTTGCGGAACTCGTTGCGCTTGCTGTTGCTGAAGTTTCTTCTCGGCTCAGAGGAGTCCATCAGTGGCTGAGTGGGATCACCAAGTGCGTACTGATCCGCAATCTTGATGGTCTCCGCCAGAGTGTTCGGCATCTCCCTCTGCAATCTCTGCCACAACATACTGCCATGTCTGCATCCCTGCGCAAACCAAGTAATGGCCTGTGCTTCATTCACACCCTCCCAGGTGTTCCTCAATGTACTCCACCGAGTAAGATACTCTCGGTTTGTCTCGTCTTCTCGCTGCCTGCAAGCGGACAGCTGCTGTGGCCTATTCGGCCTCTTGTATGTGCTGGTGAAGTTGCTGATGAAGGCATCCGAGAAGTCCAGCCAGCAGCTAATGCTGTTCTTGGGCAAATTGTTGAGCCAAGTGCGGGCTGGACCCTCTAGCATCTGCGGGACATAGCGCACCGCCCATCTTCTGTTGCCGTTCGCGATATGGACCGCGGTGACATAGTCATTGAGCCAATCTTCAGGCTTGGTGCTGCCATTGTAGCTCTTGGTGCCCCTTGCGAGCTGGAAGTTCTTCACGGACGGCTCGTTCATGATGCGTGGGCCAAAGCACTCGGGGCCTGGAGGACCCGTGTTCTCCAACCGCGCCGACAAGCTGATCCGGTCCAACTGATGCCTCGCATCTCCAGGCGCCAGCATGCGCTCGCCAACACGATCATGTACATCATAGCCAGCCATCTCCATGGCCGAGTAGCCATCATCATACCTGTCCACCTGCACAGCTGCAGGCTGCTCCACCGGGTTGGCGACTGGTGCCACTGCGCGCGGCTGCTGCCTCTGCCGAGTAGGCGGAGCAGCGGGACGCCGAGAAGGACCTGGGCGCGCGTCATCTCGGGCTCGGCTTTGAGCTTGATGGGCTTGAGAGCCTGCTTTTGCAGCGTTGTGTTCCTGCCCGGGCTGCTGCGGCACAGCAAGCTGTCTCGCGGCAGCAGCCGGGTCATACACCTGCATTTGCCTATCTCTGCCCGAACGCCCGCTGCGGCTCTTCTCGCGGCTGGGATGCGGAGACGAGGCCTGATCGTTAGATCTAGCCGCGTGTGAGTGAACCACCTGCGAAGCCCCAGCACCCGGGTTGGCCTTCCGGAACTTCTCGTTCTGCCTAGCAGCCTCCAACACCAACTCGTTGAGTCTTTCTTGCTGCCTAACACGCGCATCGCCATCTAGGCGAGGCAACTCGGCAGCTACAGCCTCTGCAGCTCTGAGTGTCTTGGCAGGTGTGCTATATCTGGGCCTGGTGGAGGTGTTTGCGGTGGCGGACTGAGCAGGAGCTTCTACAACCGTCGCCATCTCGGCACCAAGGTTGCGCCGAGTGGCACCTACTCTGCTAGCCCTCCTAGCGACTGGCGTGAAGCCGTGAGCCTTGTTGTACTCGAGCTGATCTAGACTCAACTCCAACCTCACCTTATCCAACTCCGCCTGCTCGGCAAGCAGCTCCAGGCGTTGCCGCTCGAGCTGCTCCCTCATGGCCAGGAGCTCGATGTCGGTGGGAGTTGGCATGCCAGGTCGCGTAGCCGACGCGGGAATAACCGTAGACGTGGAAGGCGGCAAGTTGCTCTCCTTCTCGTAGGGCCGGTGAACCCTGCCACCAGTGCTTGGTGCAGCAAGATCCTCGACAACTGCCGCAGCGCCAGTAGCGGCTGCGCCAGTGTTTGCCGCCAAGCCGGTCACCATCACCTCAGCGCAGTTCGCAGAGCGGCACGCGGGCCTTCCGCGAGCAGCGATCACCGCGGGAGGATCCTCCGCGTCATGCACCAGCTCGGGGTACTCGCGGTTGGCGACGGTGGCGATGTAGACGAGGTGAGAGCCGAAGGAGATCACCGAGCCGCCCTCCGGCATGGCCCTGCCGCCGAAATCGCCGGCGTTGTCGGTGACGAAGTCGAAGGAGCCGAATCTGTGGACAAGGCCACAGACCACACGCTCCGCTGAAGAAGATCTCGTCCGAACAGAAACTCCAACCAGCGCCGCTGGTTGCCCCACGGTGGGCGCCAACTGTCGTGGTGGAGTCACGGCAGATGTCATGGGATGGCTAAAGATGTGGGGATGAAGGACGCTGGAGGTGCTCGGGGAGGGATCACGCGACGAGTAGCCGCGTGAGGTACGAAGTAAACACTGCAAACAACACGATCTACCCAGGTTTAGGGCCCTCGTGAGGAGGTAAAACCCCTACTCTTGCCTTTCTTTGTGTATTCTGGTGTCTCACCGAGTAGCCACAGTACAATGTTCTTGCTACCGAGTAGCCACTCTCCTCTCTAGGTGATGAACTAGGTCAAGAATTAGGTCACCCAGTGTTCCTCTCGATCGGATCCCTCACGCAGGAGGCGGCGGGGCACCTTATATACCCGGTGCCCAGCCGGATACGTCCAAACATGGACAAGTGTCGACATAGTGTGCACATCGTCCTTCTTCCGGGCTCCCGCTGACAGCTTTGGTTCCTAATCTTGGCTGCATCTGGAAAGTCGTTGGGCAAAACAAGGGGACAGACTGGTATCACTGTGCCAAACACAGAGTAGGGCCCCCTTATCCTGCGACGGCCTGCTTCCATGCTGTCACTGTCAGGCAGACCGGTCCCAGATGAACAGTAGTTCGAATACTGCCAAGTACGGACCCAGGATACGCGGGATCCTGTGTTAGAACGGCTCCTTTGACTTTCTGACCCGAGTAGGTTCCCGCCAATTTTACTCGGGCCAACTCTTCTACTCGAACGGACAGAACCTGATTGATTCTTCCTTCTGGTCATCTTGAGGTGAGACCGAGTAGCGGTCAACCGGGTAGCAAGTACCGGGTAGGCGGCTACTCGACCAAACCTCTCTTCTGACAGTCGTCTTTACCACGTGCCTTTACCCTACTCGGGGGTAACCCCCCGACAAAAAACGACAATGGAGCGGTCGACGGGCGCTTCAACGCCAACGGGCGGCGCCGCTGGTGGAGCGCCCCCAACAGGACCCTGGAGGCGGTCCTCGACCACATCCAAGCCGGCGACCAGCCGCGTCTGGAGATGCCGCCACGGCAGGCCCAGCCGTGGGCGGCACGGCGGACCGGCGCCTCCTCGTCGTCCGCGACGTCCAGCTCCTCCGCTGGGCAGTCCATCTCCACCTCCCCCCTTTCTGAACGCCGGCGCGCCTGCCCGCAGGCGCAGCGGCGAGCCACGCTTCGAACGCGTGGTTCGCCCGAAGACGGAGGACGGCGGCGACGAGGAGGACGAGTGGCCCGACCAGAAGGTCGTGGAGCAGCTGTCCTTGGACACGCTGCAGCCACTCGACGACGACACCGCCTCGACGTGGAGTCTGCGGGACACCACCGAGGCGGAGCTCGAGCTCCAGCGCCGCCTGCTGGCGGAGGCCGAGCAGCGCAAGGCGGCGCGCGACCGTGAGGCCGCCGCCAACGCGGCCCGCCTCCGCGTCCCTCCCCCGCCGCCGCAGAAGGAGAACGTCTACATCGTCCTCGATCCGGACTCCGACGACGAGGGCGTGATCCAGCAAGCCCTCGAGGCGAGCAGGTGGGAAGACGGCGGCGACCCGGGACAGGGGCCGAGCACGCGCCCCGGCGACGGCCCCGGCGACGACGACGACGACGACGACGGCGACTACAGCCAGGCTATCGCCGCCAGCCTCGGCCTTAAGTAGTTTAGTTTAGATTTCTATTTAAATTTGCAGTTCTAGTTTAAATTCGCGCCCAATATGTACGCACTTCGCAAATTTCAATAAAAATCGACTAGATTTCAAATTGCGTTTGTTTTGGGCCGATTCTTGGGCTCGGGGAGCGACTGGGAACGATGCCCCCCAGGTTTCAGAATAGCGCCGTTTAGCGCCGTGGCGGCCCCAAAACGACGGCGTTTTGGATCCTGGGGGGCGCAACGACTGGAGATGCCCTTGCAGTGTTCCTTTTGTTCATATCCTCCTCCAAGTTCTGATCACGGCACCCTATATGATCGATCCGTCCAGCGAGATGAATCATGAATGCGTAGGTCGATGCGCGGTGAGAGCGTGATGGCAAAATTTTGAAGACATCCATGCGGATGCTGGCGATCTGGCTTGGCAGATGCTGAGCATGCATGGGGCTATGGGAGTACTATGCGGTGGTGGCAAGCAACCGGTGGTGTGTTTTCAGCTTTGTTCAAATTTGACCTTTACAGAACGAGCGACGGCGGCAAGGGTCGTTTCATGCGGTCCTAGCTAGCTAGCCAAACCTTTTCACCGAGCCTTTCGTCGTGTCGGTCCACTGCCTTTTCCTAATCTTCATGCAATGAGTGTGCATGCTATCACAAGTTGATAACCGGTCCGGAGTGGCGCCCTTTTGCATGCGTTCCTGATATCAAGATTGAGGGGAAAGTATGTCGTTGGTAGCTCGGAGCAGCTTGCAATTGTGTGTGCAAATATTACGGCTCGACGTGATGTCCGGATGCCGGGGCGGTGACCCCGGACGGCAGTTTCTTTCTGTTGGAATAAATTGAGAGCAAGCTAGAGAGGCAACAAATGAATCGAACTGTTCTTCCATTGATCATCAACATGGGTATTTATACATGGGTTCCCGTCTGTTCGGGATGGCAGTTACAAGTAGAGGCGTCTCTAGGATATGTCGGTTTCCATCGGGAGGCGTCTGTACAGCGAAGGAGTCCGTAAGGACAGTGGTGCTTTGGGCATACTAACAACCGTCATAAACGGTTGTGTCTATTCTTAACACTTTCTTCGCCCCGAGCTAGGAGGTGGCTTTGTAGGAGGAGGCGGAACTGGCCCGACGCTAAGTTTCAGTGTGGCCTCAAATCGTCGACCGCGTGGGGGTAACGATTTGCATGCGGGGTGGCGGTGACGGTTCGATCAGTCCGAGACAAGCGGGTATGTGGTTTGCGACACATCGCCTGGAAGGTCATGTCTTTGCTTTTGGCCGGGACCAACAACGGCGACACCCTTTGGCGTCAGATCCTTGTTGAAGGCGTTGTGTGGTAGTGCTCTCGCTCCAACGCCCGTGTTTTCCGGGGGGGGGGGGGGGGGGGGGGGGGGGGAGGGGGGGAACCCAGATTCTTTTCAGGACCAGGTGAGGGCGGCGCTCTTGCGTCGCTTTCCTCTTGGGGTCTTCCCTTGGATCTCCCGCCGGCTGAAGGGATCGGTGGAGGGAGTTGGTGGTTGGCGACGACGAGCTCTTTCGTCATCGGCTAGGTTGTGCGCGGCCCCGGAGCCGATGTGGATGTCGGAGCCGGTTGTTCGGCTCCGCCGTCTTGCATTGAGGTGTTTGAGTTGCGGTCTTGGTCACTCGGGTTACTTTGTCGTTGATTCGTGTGGTGGCGCGGCTTTGGGGCCGGCGTGAATGTCAGAGCGGCGGCTCCGGATATTCGACTCCGCTATGTTGTGTCGAGGTGTTTTAGGTGTCGGGCTTCATTGATTGAGCAACGTGGTCGTGACCCGTGGGGGGGCGTGGTGTGTTTCATGTTGTATCGATTTTCGGCTAGTTTCCCATATAAAACTAGCCAACTCTTTTATAGGCAATTATTTTGACTCGTTTCAAAAAAGAAATAAAAAAAAACTCCTTTATCTAGGCTGGACCGAAGAAGAAAAAGAAACTACTTACGTTTCACTCAGTCTGCTGAACAAACATGATGCCGGCGCTAGTCTTGAATTCGGTCTTTTGTCTCTTTGGGTTCACCTATGGTCGAACAGTACGCGGGGTCAGCACAGCTCTGAACTATTTTTATGCCCGCAGGCCTGCAGTACGTGGTGGCCGGGACGAAGAATCGCAAGTCACAGCGGAACAGTGCGGACCAAAGGACAAATTAGCCTTGCCGTGCTTAAACAAAAACGTCTGCGCTTACATTCCCTCCGATCGATCCGCATCTGGCTATCAGAAGCTGGTGCGACTGATCGATACACCTCACATGGACAACTAGCCAAGTGTGTTGGCTGTATCTGCTGGAAATTAACAAGCATCATGTGGAGGACGCATGCGCCAAGATCTAGCAAATGCCTGTTCCCCTCTCACTACAGGAGAGAACTTATACGCCGACGGCCGACTTATACGCCGACGGGGTTTTATCGTTGCCGTCGGCGTATCGTCCGAAGTACGGGAGCCCTCGCTGTGCCCGTCGGCGTAGAATTCCCGTCGGCGTAGGCGTCTATACGCCGACGGTGACCGTCGGCGTATACATTGCCGTCGGTGTTTGGCTTCGTACACCGATGGTGGCTGTCGGCGTATAGAAGGTCGTCGGCGTTTCCTTTTTTTTCCCTGTTGAACTGCCCTATAACATTAAAAAAAAACATACATCTAAAACATACATATAAAAGTATATAGCTCCATTTTTTATAGACACCGGGTTCCGGATCCCCTCTTTTCGGAAAACACTATTAACATGTGCCTACGTCGTGTACCCCCCTAGAAGGGCATCGAAGCGGGGTGAACAGTAGAATCTCAATTTGTTTTATGCATAATTAGGTCATAACATATGTGAAGACAAAATTTTACCAATGATTCTATAAGATTCCCTCGGGTATGCCCTCTGCGAGTGATCCGCGGTTTTCGGTCCCCGCTTATAGGGTGAAACTCCCATATCGGACGATACATCGGGAATCTTCTGAAGAGTTGGGTTCTACCTATGTGTTTTGTGTTCCTATGGACTACCCTAACACAACCAAGCAACTTTTTCCACATTGCTACCCCCTTTCGACGTTGTTACCGCGGGTATCCATATAAATCCGGTATTTCTCCAGTGGGTCTAGGTTTTCACCGGAGGGGGGCTACGGAGCGTCCGGGTCCCCACACAAGCTAGGGGGTGCCATACCATGTTAGTATAGGTGTGTTGTGGTCTTTGGATGGCAAAGATTGCACTCCAGTGTGTGACCCGCTTCACTGGCGTCCGCTTATCTCTAGCGAGTTTATAATGGGAACATAGAAAATTGTTTTTTGCTTCAATGAAAAGGAAAACTTCCTCCGTCAACAATGTCCGTGCTTTCAAGATGCATGTTTTTGTGTAATATGGGAACATTTGAGCAAACTATGCCATGGATATGACCATAACACTCGTCATTTGACCCGAAACTCTAGAATGTTCGTAGGAGATAGCTAATTTTTGTGAACACATTTTCAACACAATTATCGTATTCCAAGTTTATTATTTTTGGTGTATACTAGGACCTATATAATGACACCACGCGAAGGTCTCGCATCATTTTGGTTTTTTTTGAATTTTTTGGAATTTTCTAACCCAGTTTGAGGAAAAAGTCAAGGCGGCGGGCATGACTGTTCGTAGCTAGGGGTTGAATATTGAGAAACTCTTGGTGTATCTATGTTGAAATAGATATTTGTGTACCTAAAAATGATTTTTTCCAAAAATCATAAGCAAACTATGAGGTACTTGTAGTTCAAATTTGACCAGTTTCCAGCGGAATCGGCAGAAACTTCTGTTCTTCAAAAGAGGTGGATGAAAACCTTTTCATATGAAACAAATTGATTATTTGTGCATATAACATGGTCTAGTATTTTCAAAAATTATAACTCTCAAGTTTTGCAACATATTTATGGTAGGTCCTTCACAAAAAACCCTTTTTTTACACTCGGAACATAGAAAATGGTTTTTTTGCTTCAATGAAAAGGAAAACTTCCTCCGTCAACATTGTTCGTGCTTCCAAGATTCATGTTTGTGTGTAATATGGGAACATTTGAGCAAACTATGCCATGGATATGACCATAACACTTGTCATTTGACCCGAAACCCTAGAATGTTCATAGGAGATAGCTAATTTTTGTGAACACATTTTCAACACAACTATCGTATTCCAAGTTTATTATTTTTTGTGTATACAAGTACCTATATAATGACACCACGCGAAGGTATCGCATCATTTTGGTTTTTTTTGAATTTTTTGGAATTTTCGAACCTCGTTTGAGGAAAAAGTCAAGGCGGCGGGCATGACTGTTCGTACCTATGGGTTGAATATTGAGAAACTCTTTGTGTATCTATGTTGAAATAGGTACTTGTGTACCTAAAAATGATTTTTGCCAAAAATCATGAGCAAACTATGAGGTACCTGTAGTTCAAATTTGACCAGTTTCCAGCGGAATCGGCAGAAACTTCTGTTCTTCAAAAGAGGTGGATGGAAATCTTTTCATATGAAACAAATTGGTTATTTGTGCATATAACATGGTCTAGTATTTTCAAAAATTATAGCTCTCAAGTTTTGCAACATATTTATGGTAGGTCCTTCACAAAAAAACCCTTTTTTTACACTCGGAACATAGAAAATGGTTTTTTGCTTCAATGAAAAGGAAAACTTGCTTCGTCAACATTGTCCGTGCTTCCAAGATGCATGTTTTTGTGTAATATGGGAACATTTGAACAAACTATGCCATGGATATGACCATAACACTCGTCATTTGGCCCGAAACACTAAAATGTTCGTAGGAGATAACTAATTTTTGTTAACACATTTTCAAAACAACTGTTGTATTTCAAGTTTATTATTTTTGGTGTATACTAGGACCTATATAATGACACCACGCGAAGGTCTCGCATCATTTTGGTTTTTTTTGAATTTTTTGGAATTTTCTAACCCCGTTTGAGGAAAAAGTCAAGGCGGCGGGCATGACTGTTCGTAGCTAGGGGTTGAATATTGAGAAACTCTTTGTGTATCTTTGTTGAAATAGATACTTGTGTACCTAAAAATGATTTTTGCCAAAAATCATGAGCAAACTATGAGGTACCTGTAGTGCACATTTGACCAGTATCCAACGGAATCGGCAGAAACTTCTGTTCTTCAAAAGAGGTGGATGGAAACCTGTTCATATGAAACAAATTGGTTATTTGTGCATATAACATGCTATAGTATTTTAAAAAATTATAACTCTCAAGTTTTGCAACATATTTATGGTAGGTCCTTCACAAAAAAACCTTTTTTTTACACTCGGAATATAGAAAATGCTTTTTTGCTTCAATGAAAAGAAAAAAAAAGTCTTATATATGATGGAAATATTATATGGATGTCATATTTGAATTTCTCTCATTTTTCTAATCGATATAGACATATTATTTGTCAAATTTTGATTTACGGATTTATAGATATGAATTTTTGAATATTAAATAGAAAAAGCAAACATGTTAATTATTATTTAAATTCAAGATTATTTGAATTCAAATTTATTATTAGTTATTATATTTTATTTAAATAGTTGTTTGAATTCACAAAATAAAAGAGTGTGACATGATGGTCCAAGGGTTAAGGTTAACAGGATTGATTGCATAATATTATCAACAACACATCAGTTGTTTCTAGGTAGATCACAGTGAAGGAACTACGAAGTTAAGCGTGCTGGGCCTGGAGCAATCTCATGATGGGTGACCGACCGGGAAGTGTGATTAAGTGTAGAAACGAGTAATTTAGATAAGTAGATATGACTATAGTGTGATTAAGTGGTTAAACAAGTCAAATAAAAAATATGCAGAAAAAAATTCGAAAAAAAAAATCGAAAGAAAAAAATTTTAAAAAAAAATACTATACGCCGACGGTGACGTATCCAAGATACGCCGACGGTGACGTATACGCCGACGGCAAAGGGGATACGCCGACAGGGCTAAACGCCGACGGCAAGACGCCGACGGTCACCGTCGGCGTATGGATACGCCGACGGCAATGTCGCATACGCCGACGGTGGCCGGCCGTCGGCGTTTAGCCGCAGTCCCGTAGTGTCTTGACCCCAGCACCTAATTCGTCGTAGCAAATAAATAAAACACGACCGGACACTGCGCATCATTTCATTGCTCGTGTGTGTGTGTCTGATCACTGCATGCACGATCGGTCGTGTTTCGTTCGCCCTTCTTTCTTTCTTTCTTTCTGCGCGGACCGGACGGCCTGAACCTGATGATGATGATGCGGGGGAACGCCAGCGTACGTGTCCTTGTCACGTACGCATGCAATGGCGACACGTACGCATGCAATGGCAGGGTCATCGGGCAAGAGACAGAATGATCGTGTGTAGCGTGTGATCGCGATGCACGTAGCGTCGCGTCGCCAATCTCCCGGCCGGCGGGGGCCCGATTTGACCATGCGTTTTGCGTCCGAGGGATGCCAGCTTCCCCACCTGGCACGCAGAGGGGAGGGAAGTGCGTGTTCTGTGACGCCGGCACGCAGCCCCACGCCCCTACGTCTGTTCTGTGGCGGTGGCGGGACACGCCCGTGGCCGATCAGGGGAGGCGGTAGTGGTGGAGAACCCGGCATTTTCTTGCCGGTTTCGTGAGCTGCAGAGGTCGGAAACACTATACATTGCCTAGTGCACTAGGTAATACAGCACACCCATGTAATTTTCTTACGTGGGCCGGCCCATTAAACGGATGCAGGGTGCGGGGGAGGGGGCTCGAACCCGCACCGTCTCCTTGCGCCCGACGTGGCGAAGCCACTGGGCCACGCCGCAGCTTGTGTATAGTTAGCTTTTTTAGGTTTTTATAGTTCGTCTTTTCCATTTTTTCTTTTACCATTTCTGTTTTTTATTTTCGTATTATTTATTTCTTTTCTGTTTTCTTTTCCTTTCTATTCGGAAATTTTTAGTTTTGAAATATGTTCAAATTTTTTTTGAATTTGAACAAATTTTGAATGTGAACAAATTTCAAATTTGAACAACTTTCGAATTTGAAAAAAATTTCGAATTTGAACAATTTTCGAATTTGAATAAATTTCGAATTTGAACAAATTTCGAATTTGAACAATTTTCAAGAAAAAGAAAAAAAAAGGTAAATGGGCCGGCCCATAACGCGTAGGACATGGGTGATCCCTAATACGTAGTCCTATAAGCACTACATAGGAGAACCCGCAGAGGTTGGGGCCTCCGTTCTGGTTCAGATATAGGATGGGCCAGCGGTCGCTTTGTTGGGCTGTGGTTCACCTTTTTCTACTCCCTCCGTGGACACATATAGCAAATCTCTTGAACCAAAGTGCTAATTGATTGGGGTTAATATCTTGCATGCATTGGTGAAGAGGGATGGAGAGAGACAACCACCCACTAATTAGAAGAGAATTAATGCAATTGTGCCTAATAAGTGGGACTACATGGTTTTGAGATTATGTGCTATAAACCAGGACGGAGGGAGTACACCGTTTCGCTCCCCGTATTTATGTTACTCCCTCCGGTCCGATAAAAGTGTCGGAAGGAAACAGCTACGTACATATATTTCCTACCTACGACGTGCGACAATTTATTCGGATCGGAGGGAGTAACATCTTCTCCCTTCGTTCCAAAATATATGACTTCTGTTTGACAAAATATGCATGTATGTAGACATGTTTTAGTATACATACATGCATGTTTGGAAAAATAGAAGTCATCTATTTTAGAACGGAGGGAGTACACTACAATATTTTTCTAAATAAAAATCTACAGTACCATTTTAATTAGTTTTTCGTAAAGGGAAAGGACTTTGCCTATTCATTAATACAGAAGAGAAATCCCCCGGCAAGATATTCCCAAGTCAGAGCTCTTCCTTGATGCGAGAGAGGATGATCACCGGAGAGGAGAGCTTGTGGTTGAAGACCCACTCATTTCGCTCTTTCCGAAATTCCCAAGACACAAGCATAACCAAGGAGGCAATAGCCTTTCTCAAGGTGTTGGGGCTTGCAGTGATCCGCAACCACCAACTCTCGATGGTATATGTCTAACTTCGTCATCACAACAAGATAACTCATGTCAAAGGTTTGTTTAGCCTAGGTGGTTATGTTCTCCTTTGATGTTCATGATCTGGTGACTATAATTTTGCATGTTACTTACAAGGCATCTAATCGTAGCTATTAAATTTGCATGATCTAAGAAATAAAACATGACATCGTCATTTTTTTCGAAATTTACGGTTCGTCTTCACCAGGCACTTAGTCGATTTTTCCTTCGGTACTATATTCCATATGGATGTGTCCTCAAACCTTTTTGGACTCAAAATTAATTGCCCAGTGATTTAAGAACTTTCCAGTTTTTTCTACCAAAATTACCAGGATTCAGTTCACTTGGCTTGATTAAGATATAATGTGGTGCTTTCTATTTTCTTCGAGATGCGTAAATCATGAACCTTTAAAAACTAGAGGTGTAAGCACAAAGTTGTAAAGGTACGTTGCAACGCAGACATCCTTGGCTAACCGATGTCACTAGCTTTATATAAAGAAGTTACGACTATGGTAATAATATATTGGTAAACGTTGCTATGACGGTTCTTAGTGTTAGTTATGACCATATTGGTTTGGGATGTACTTAACAGTCCAGTGGCAATGCACATATGTGGCTAGATTGTGTGGTACACCATAATGGTGATGTAATCATTATAATTTCTTGCAAAATAGGTTGATAACTGGTGCATTGCTATGTGAGAACCAAATAGTGTAAGAAAAGGTTGCTGGAACATATATAAGTGGCATCCGTTTTTAAAGCCCTAGTTGATACTGAGAGAACTAGACTCTGGTTCAGCTGACATCATTTGGGGAGAGAAAGGAGGGACAAGTTGGACCATGTGCTATTTTTATGGTAGTGCTTTAATGCATGGAAGTGTCCATCCAGTTGGTGTGAAACATCAATGCAATAATTTCCTATTTAAGTGTGAGCGGAGATATGGAACATGCTCATAGTATATAAAGCTACCATTTCGCGTGCCGGGTGGAGGGGGGCAAGGAGTAGAGAAAATTTGTATTTAAGTGCGAGAGAAGATATGGAAAATGCTCATATAGTTTACAAAGTAGTCTCTCGTGTACCTCAGCCGAGTTAGGAATATAGCTTAGTCATATTTAAGTGTGAGTAGAGATATGGAATATGCTTGTAGTTTGCAAAGTAGCCCCTCTTTTACCTGAGTTGAGCAAGGAGTAGAGCTCAGTTTCTATTAGGTTCATATGAGCATATTACATATGCGATCTACACAAGTTATGCACTTTGTTAGAACTGAAATTGCTTTTGCAATATTGTTGAAACCCGTGATATCCTAGGATTGAGAAGCATTGGGATTTATGAGCGTATGAGTCTTGATTCTAGAGCATGAAACAATAGTACCACGATTGCGTCTGGAGTTGGTGTGACCTACGAATGTCTACATGTCTAGAGATTCATCGCTAACTAGCATACTGGAAGATGCCTTAGACTAGCATGCTTGCAAAAGAATATGACTTTAATCCAAGTGAATAGAAGTACGCAAAGTTTAAATCTAACAATCTGGTGGTTACTCCGGGTGCATTTTATTCTTTTAGTAAATATTTCAAGATCACTAGAGTATGCATATATAATTTTACTCACAGCCTTCAAATTCAGCACTTCTAGCTCTACAGAAAGAGGTTGAAATTTTCTTCAACCTCGAGCTTCCACTATACATATCTCGAACATTAGTAAATTAATCAACTCGTATTCCTGCCCACGTTCCTACATTCATGAGACAACAATACCAATATACTTTACTACTCCCTCCAATTAACTAACTTAAGATCTTTTATATTTTTATTGATTCACATGCACCTATTCACATTTTAGTATGTATATTGACTCATTTTATTATGTATGTAGTAAATATTAAAATAACAAAAAGGTCTTACATTAGTGAACGGGGGCGTAGTAAATATTGAGAAATTGTATTCAATTGTATAATACTTAGCATGTGAACTTCAAACATAGAAATTAAAGAACTTAGTTGTTAAGGAAGAATAAAAATGATAGTATCACTAATTCCACAAAGGAGAGTGTCCTTCCAAATTCCATGTGTTTAATTGTTACAGAGTACAGAAGAAGTTTTCACTTCTGTGCACATGAGCACTGAACATACTTTTAGGATTAGTGACGATTGACCTATATTGGAAGATTGTATAATGTATACTCTTTTTTTCCGACCAGGCTCCCATCCCTTTTCATTTAAATGAATAAACGGGAATACAGACAATGAAAGTCTTCTAACAACAACTGAAATAACAGACATTGGGGGGAGGAGCGAGCTGGAGCATAAAGAGAAAACCCACTTCACACCCCTCGATCTCGAGAGATGGATATGGGACAAAAACATGACGAAACCATCACACCTAACTAGTTTCAGACGGAAGATTAAACTATAGCCCTATGATACGTGCAAAACATATCTATAATATTTTACTGTTCCATGATTGTTTTATAACATTGCTATGTATTTTTTATATAGTTTTATATTATTTTATGTAAATTTTCTGGACTAATCTGTTAACAAGATTCCCGCTGCCAATTTCTGTTTTCTACTGTTCTTGTATTTCATAAAATCACTTAAGAAAAATTCCAAGGAAAAAATAGGAAACCTCATAACTTTGTTAGAAAAAGATGGAGTCCAAATAAGAGCTAGAGGGGAGCCATTTGGAGGCCAGGCGGGTGTACGGCACGGCCTAGGGCCCACCTGCGCCCCAGGTCACCTGCCCCCCTAGCCCACCTCTCTCAACGCCTCTTCTCCTATTTATTTCCTTCTAACCTAAAAGCATCATAGCGGTGATTATTTTTCACGAAACAGATACAAAGCAGTCGTCACCACAAAATTCCAATGTAAGCCTTCTGGAGCCCTACTCCATCACTCGGCTGGAAGGTGAAATCGTCACTAGAGCCTTCTTCATCACCATGAATGCCTCTAAGGTGATGCACGAGTAGTTCATCCTTGGACTACGAGTTCATAGCAGTATCTAGATGGTTGTATGTTCTCCTTGTGCTACCATTTGTAGATATTGTGAGCTGTCTAATGATACGTCTCAAACTTATCTATAATTTTTGATGATCCATATTGTTATTATGTCAATTGCCACATGCTTTGTTTACACTTCATAATATTTTTATGTATTTTCTGAGACTAACCTATTAACAAGATGCCACAGTGTCAGTTCCTGTTTTCTGCTGATTTTCTCTTTCAGAAAAGCTAGTGGCAAAATATTCTCGGAATTGGACGAAAATTGACGTACGCAAATATTACAACAAAATTGACGTACGCAAAAATTCCACGAAACATCCATACACCGCCGCCATCGTCGACCCTAGTTCGGGAGGGTTCTGAACCTCTTCTCGGCACCCTGTCGGAGAGGGAATCATCACCGGAGGGCTCTACACCGCCATGTCTGTCTCCGGAGTGATGCGTGAGTAGTTCATCCTTGGACTACTGGTTCTAGCAGTAGTTAGATGGTAGTCTCTTCACTTTGTGCTATCATATTTAGATCTTGTGAGCTATACTACATGATCACGATCATCTTTATGTAATGCTACATGTTATGTTTGCTGGGATCCGATGAATATTGATACTATGAGCAAGTTGTTTATTTATCCATATGTCTATGTTGTTTATATCTTGCATGCTCTCTGTTCCTAGTAGATGTTTATGACTCCAAGAGGAAGTATTTATACTCGATAGTGGGTTCGTGCCTCCAGAATCAGCGTTCGAGTGACTGAAAACGTGCACAGTTGTGGATGTGATGTTGCCACTAGGGATAAAATAATGATGCTTAGTCTACGTGTCTTTTGCATTGTTTACATTACACACAATACTCCATGCAATAATCTATTGATGCGGGTGCTAACCGAAGGTGGATTATTTAGGCATAGACGCGCTGGATAGCAATTCTATGAACTTTGTTGTAATGCCATGTTAAATATCATAGTGAACATCTTGTGATATATTGCATTGTCATTTCTTCATTATTTGTCAATTGCCGAGCTGTAATTTGTTTAGCCAACATGCTAGAAATATTTATGGGGAGACACCACTAGTGAACCGTGGACTCCGATTCATTTTCTTCATACTGGTAAACTACCTACTGCAATTATACTGTTTTCTATTGTTTCATGCAATCATCACTGTTTTTTGCACCATACGTTTAATCCCTTTGTTTTCAGCAAGACCGGAGAGATTCACTACCTCTCTGTTTCGTTGGGGTAAAGTAGTGTGTTTGTTTGTGTGCAGGTTCCACGTCAGTTGCGCCGTTGACAACCTTCTGAAGAACCTCTGTGTTCTCCTGGATTCGAGAATCTTGGTCACTGGCAGAGGGAGGGGCGAGCAGGGGCCAGGCCCCCCCACCGGTCCGCCCCCCTCAACAATATCTAACGGGGAGTAGTGTTAATATGTTGTTCATTCTTGATTAATCCCTGGCCATTAGCGCACACGCACAGCCCAAGCCTGAAACTACTATCTTAAAGGCCAGTCTGTAGTTATGTACGTATTAACCCACAGCCTAATCGATCCATGTACGCACGACATTGAGGCATACCTTAATTGGGCGCCCGTTCGATCCACTATTCAACCCCATCCTCAATCGGCCAACGTAGCCGCGCGGGCATTAGGGTTTCTTGAGCATCAGACCAGTGCAGACGTGCAGCATGGCCGTCCGCTAGGTGACTGCCTGGCCGGCGAAGGTGTGGTTGTCGCGCCGCCGGTACCAATCTTCGAACAGCCGATTGGCTGCTTGCCTAACTCTCGGCATGTCTGTTCTCACAAACGGCTTACGGGTCAGCCATGTATTAATTTTGCACATAGATTATATAAAGTACTAGTTAGAATATTTAGTTGGACAAATTCAGAGTTATATATTATTTGTACTAAAGCTAAGATCTCTCACAGTTAGATCCTACATACTACTAGAAGTAACTATTGTTTTAACCACTTGTTTCAGCTTCGAAATCTATGGCTGGAATTGCAAATCGGCTGTATATATTAGAAAGAAAACAGTTGTAAATTTCAACAACATTATGAATATTTACATGTTACATAGGCCAGCTTGTATCTATATTCAAATTAGAAGAAAAATATGGCTTCTTTTTTACTACAAAACATATATGAATATGTGATTACTTCAAATGTTTTACATGATGTTGGGCGCACCGTCTTCTTCGCCCCCCTATGGTCAAATCCTGGATTCGCCCCTGATCTTGGTTGATTTAAAGGGAAAGTTTGCCGCTGTTCTACATCAAACTATGCGCTTGAATACCGTGGCAGGTAGATCACGGCGTACAAACCGCCCCAGGTACCCCGGTAGCCGGCTCCCTCGCCGCCTGAAGAAAAAGAGGCTTCGCGTGTCTGCGCTGTGTGCTGGAGGAGATAATAGCATAAAACCACCACATTTCTGCCAAAATTCCGAAAAACCACCACTTTACGTTTATTTCCGCAAAAACCACCACTATCGTGCCAATTTTTTGCAATTCACGCTAAACGTCGATTTGAAGCGAATTGACGCTGAAACTGACACGGCCCACCAGGGGCGCTGACGTGGAGACACGTGGGGCCCACCAGGGGTGCGCACGCTATGGCGACCTTCGGATGCGACAGCCCGACGACGAGCAGTAGATGGCGGCGGCACTCGTGGTGGCGCGGCTGTTGGCGCAGGGCCGCGTCAGCAAGGGCGACGGCGGCCCGCACTTGTACTTAGCGCGCGCCACTCCGGCGAGCGAGTAGACGTGGCCCTCCACGACGGCTTCCTCGAACCACCCCTGCGCGTCCTTGTACTCGCCGCGCTCCAGCATGACACACCCGAGCTGGTGCAGCGCCAGCTGTTTGTGCCATGGCAGCTTGGCGCATTCCCAGAGCCGCTCCAGGAGCATCACCGTGGTGTTCGACCTCATGTCCTCCTCCATGGCCACGTACGAGAGGAAGTAGTAGAGCGCGAAGGACGCGTTCCCGGCGGCGTCGAGGAGCTACCTGCCCTCCGGGCTGCAGAGCAGCCGCGCGACCTCGGGTTGGAGAGCGACTTGGGGAGCTCCCGCAGGAGAGCCTGGAGGCATGTGGTGACGAGCATCTGCGCGGCCTCCTCGAGGCCGAGGTCGATGAGGGAGAGGGCTTCGTCCACGCCGCGCACCATCGAGGCGAGCATGTTGTCGCAGGCGACCTTGAGACCCTCGCAGCAGAACTTGTTGGCGAACGTGAGGACCTCGAGGATGGTGTCTGGTGGGAAGTCCCCGAGGCGGCCGTGCCAGCTGTAGGCGGCAACGGCGCGCATGCCGCGCGGCGTGATTCCGTCGCGGCTGAAGTCAATGTGAGCGTGTTGAGCGGCTTGGCTAGCGCGGCGATGCATGAGCGCTCGCCGCACGGGAGCCTACCTGCTCGCCGGCGCCGCCTCCCTCCTCGAGCCCGCGGGCGGCCTTGCCGCCGGCGCCGCCTTCAAGTCACGGGAGACGTCGTCCGCCCTGCAGCCAAGGTGTTTGATAAAATGTGTAGGAGAGCTGATCTGGTTGAAGGTGATGACAAGTGGGCCCTTGTGCCACGTCAGCATTTTTTATTTTTATTGGACTGACAGCTGGGGCCCACTGTCAGTTTCTGTATCAATTTTCTCTTAGCGAGTGATCAGTGCACATTGCAAAAATCAAAACAAAATGTGGTGGATTTTTGCTAAATAAACGAAAAGTGGTGGTTTTTCGGAATTTTGGCAGAAATATGGTGGTTTTATGCTATTAACTCGTGCTGGAGAGTGGAGACGGACCTTGTCACCTGGCGGTGTACATGTCGGCACCTGGCGGGGACGAAGGGCACACGAAAGGCACAACCTTAAGGCTTTGTTTGGTAGACAGGGCTGGACCGGGATTTGAGGGGAAAATCCTCTAGAGGTTTTTGACCCCAGAATTCCCACACGGCCCATTTGGTACACATGGGTGGGGTTGGGCCAACCCGGCCGAACCACCCCAATCCCTCCCGATCCGCGCGGATTTGACGCCCGGAGCCTGCTCTCACGGATTGATCGAGCGGAAAACGAAGCGGAAGAGGCAGGAAAGATTGGGGTTAGGTGATAGCTAGGGATTCACCCGATCCCAACAATTCCCCAGTCCCTTTGGGTCTCGAAAATCCCGCAGCCCAAACCAGGCCTAACCCGGCCGCATTTGCTAGTACAGCTACTCCAGATCGTGGAGGCTTGTCATGGATGACCCATGACACGACGATCGATCCGGGTGCGCGTGTGCGCTTGTGTTCACTTTTGTCTGGGTTATGGGCAATATTGGCATGGCCGATCTGTCCCTCGATTTTTAGTGTAAAAAGCATCGCACCACCAGTAGTTCTACAGTAGAACTTATGTGCGTTGTGGCTGGTCAGGTTACAGAACCCAGGGAATCCATCCAACGAGATGCGAAATCAGCAGGCGAGTGCGTGGCTTTGAGCAAAGCCTAGCTAAGGGTAGCTTTTGTGAAAGCGTTGGATGGATGCAGTTCGAGAAAAAAGGCTACGGTCAAGCAAGGGTAGGTTCAGGCCAGGTGGAGCTGCTTCCGTGTTGAGAGTCAGGTGATCGATGTTCGTGACTGCTGATCCTGCCGTTTCACATCACCAATTTTTCTTTCGATAAAGTGTTTTTATTACTTAAACAATGTTAAGCATTACACCCGGCCTCTGTATCATATAATGCACACAGCCGACATCGAAACTGAAAAAGAGAAATGACGACAAATCCAAACAAATCCATGGGATGTAGACTGTCGTCTCTATGGAGCTGCTATCTGTAGATTAAGCGGTCATCCATGTGGGATAAAAATATCCCTCGCCACTTGCTCCAGCCGTGCACACGCCTCCGTAAAAAGGCCTTGAAACTCCCCCCCGTTGTAATGTGGACCACGAACAGAGAATACCAGTGCATCTGAATAAGACCTGCATACGAGAAAAATCTTTATCATTGAAAATCTTGTCATTTCTAAATAGCCAGAGCGATTATATCACGGCTAGCGCTCCTACCCTAATAATAGTCTTTAAACGTTTATCCACCCTGTTCAGCCAGTTACCGAATATATTTGCAACGGACGTGGGCGGATAAAAGTTCGAAGCCATTTGGATAGCGGACCATATAGAACGCACAAATAAGCAATCAAACAATAAGTGCTTAATCGTCTCGTCATGAGTACAAGAAATGCACTTAACACTCCAATGCCAATTACGTTTGACAAGATTATCCTTTGTGGGTATGACCCCTTTACGAAGATACCAATAAAAAATCTTAATCTTTAGCGGTACCTTTATATGCCATACATTCTTAAAAATATCGGCTGTCATGTCTGATTGGATCATTGCCTTATACATGGAATCCACCGAAAATAGCCCATTCTTCGTGATTTTCCAACGAAACTCATCAGTACGTGATAAGGTAACCAAAGTTAACCTATTGACCAGAGTCTGCCAAGAGATAAGTCGTGGCCCGATTAAGTCCCGTCTAAACGTAACATTAGGAGGTGATGTTTGCATGACTGTAGCCAGCGTATAATTTTTATGTCTCGCTATAGTGTATAAAGCCAGATACTGTTCTCTGAGGGTGGTATTACCTAACCACTTGTCCTCTCAGAACCGTATCTGCGATCCATCCTTAATCTTAAATACCCCATAGCAAAAATAGATTTTTATTCGCCATAAGTCCTGCCCAAAAGTGTGAATCACCAGGTTTTCACATAATCTGTGGTACTGTTTTGGAGCCGATGTATTTTCGTTTAAGGAGGATTTGCCAAACTTACGACCCACAATCTGCTGTTTCCTTTTGTTCATATCTCCTCCAAGTTCTGATCACGGCACCGAAGTATATATATGATCGATCCGTCCAGCGAGATGAATCATGAACGCGTAGCTCGATGCGTGGTGAGAGCGTGATGGCAAAATTTTGAAGATATCCATGCGGATGCTGGCGATCTTGGCAGATCGATGCAGAGCATGGGGCTATGGGGAGTACTATGCGGTGGTGGCAAGCAACCGGTGGTGTGTTTTCAGCTTTGTTCGAGCTAACCTTTACGGAACGAGCGGCGGCAAGGGTCGTTTCATGCGGTCCTAGCTAGCTAGCTAGCCAACCTTTTTACTGAGCCGGTCGTGTCGATCCGCTGCCTTTTCGTAATCTTCATGCAATGAGTGTGCATGCTATCACAAGTTGGTTGCATGCGTTCACTCGCGATCTCACAATCGAGGGAAAAGTGTTTCGTTGGTAGCTTGGAGCAGCCTGTGTGGACTAGCCATCAACTGTGCAGATACTAACTCCTCGACCTAGGCTGGCTCACTGAAGAAAAACAGTACTCTTTTTTTTTTTTTTGAAAGATCCAGTATATAGCTGGCTTTTCGTGTTAAGGAGAGGGAAATAGTTCAACAATCATCAGAGATGATCGTAAGGGAAAACTTGAAAGGAAATTACAGAAAACAGCTAGCTAGGCATTTTGCTCCTGCCAAGCGCCAGGATCCGATGGCCTCGGAGATCATCTTCACAATGGCATGAGCAGGTAGGTGCTTTTGACTGAAGGTTGGTCGATTGCGTTCCTTCCATATCTCCCATGAAGCCAGCAGCTGAATGGAGGCCACACCCCAGCGGTCCTTTGGTGCGCTTCTCCGAATGGCGCTCTCCCAATGCTTGATGACGGAATCAGCTTCTGGTGCAGGCGGCAGAAGACCAGTGCATCCCGTCCAGGTCGAAACCGCCGTCCAAACCTTCACCACGAAGGGGCAGTGGCAGAAGAGATGCAACGAGCTCTCCAGGTTACGCCTGCAGAGGGGGCAGAAGTAGTCGTTCGTCCATCCTCTCCGCTGGAGACGATCGGCGCACCAGACCCTGTCCTGGAGCATTAGCCACGCGAAAAATTTGCAGCGCGGCGTAGCCCAGGGCGTCCAAACCAGCTCCTTCAGCGGCGACCTAGTCATCCCCTCGAACTTCATACGGTATGCCGATGCCGCGGAGTAGACGCTAGAGGCCGAAAGCTTCTAGGCAATCGTGTCCGGTACGTCCGGCTGAAGCTGGATACCAGCATGCGATAACTCCCGTCGCAGATGGACGAAATCAGAGAGAATGTCGAAGGAGAGGTGGTGGCTCAGGTCGCTTATCCATTCATCGTGACTTCCTCCGCGAGTGGGCGAAAAGCCTAGGCCATAGTGCACGGAGAGGCACCTGGGAGAGCCAAGGCGAGTCCCAGAAGGACGCCAGCCTGCCATCTCCCACGGTTACCGTCGTAGCAGCAGCGAAGAGGTCGCGGTCATGCCTGTCGCAGGGGAGCTCGGAGCCAATCCATGGCCTCTCTCTCCTGGTCCAGCTGAACCATAGCCAGCGCAGACGCAGCGCCGTGCTGAACTTCCCGAGGTCGTGGATGCCGAGGCCGCCACGGTCGACAGGCCGGCAAACAGTGGACCTGTCCACTTTGCAGCTTCCCCCGGAGAGCTCCTGGTCATGCGCCCAAAGGAATTTCCTTTGCACCTTGATGATCTCCTTGAAAAAGGAACGAGGAGCCCGCAGCGACGTGAGGGCGTATGTTGGCATCGCGCTTAGGACGGAGCGAACCAGGGCGCGTCTTCCGGCGGTGAAAAGCAGCCTCCCTTTCCAGGCGGCCAACCTGGATCGAATTCGGTCGATGACGAACTGGAGGTGGACGTGGCGGATGCGAGAGATTGTCAGCGGTGGCTGTTGAGCAAACATTATGCGCGCCGGCGCTACTCCTCGATTCATTCTTTGTCTCTTTGGGTTCACCTATGGTCGAACTCAGCACAGGTCTGGACTATTTTTATGCCGGCAGGCAGTACGTGGTGGCCGGCCGGGACGAAGAATCGAAAGTCACAGCGGAACAGTACCGAGCAAAGGACAAAGGTAGCGCGGTGCATAAACAAAACCCTGCATCCGCGCTTACATTCCCTCCGATCGATCCGCATCTCTCAGAAGAAGCTGGTGTGAGTGTGATCGATCGATACACCTCACATGCACGGTTGCACACGACAAGTAGCTCAGTGTTGGCTGTATTTGCTGGAAACAAAACAAGCATCGTGTAGACGTAGCATGCGCCAAGATTTAGCAAATGCTGGTTCCGGCCCCTCTTGGCTTGATCGATCACAGCTGATTAAATTCCCCCGATCGAGTAGAATAAATAAATAATAACACGACCAACCCCACGGCACACATCGATCCTATCATTGCTCGTGCATCCGGATCGCTGTGCTGCTCTACGGGTGTGCACGCACGTACTGTATTTCTTTCTGCACGAAACTGATGCATCATGGTGGGAGTCGGCCGGGGACAAGGCAAGTGCAATCGGACAGAGCGAAGGGGGAAGAAGGCCAGCTTGTCCTCGTCACGTACGCGCGCGACCACGCATGCATGCAGTGGCTGGCAGGGCCATCGGCAAGCGACAGAATGATCGCGTGTAGCGTGTGATCGCCACGCACGTAGCGTCGCGTCGCCACTCATTCCACGGCCGGCGGGGGGCCGATTTGGCTCGGCGTTTTGCTTCTGAAGGATGCCAGCTTCCCCACCTGGCCGAGGGAGATTTCCGAGGGAGAGGAAGTACGTGTTGTGTGGTGTGCCGCCGGGCGCCGGCGCGCAGCCCTCGGTCGCCGCTGGCTAGGACTGTGCTGTGTGTTGAACGCAGCGGAGGGAGTGGGACGGGCGCCAGGCCGATCTGCGAACCCGGGCGTTTTCTTGCCGGTTTGGTGAGCCCGAGAGGTTGGGGCCGACGTCCTGGTTCAGAGATAGAAGAAGGGCCAGCGATCTCTGTTTCGTTTGTTGGGCCGTGGCTCACCTTTTTCTGCACCGCCTCCCTACCCTATACATTTCTGTTAACACATATGCATTTCTCAAAAAACAAAAATAAAAAGTTAAGATCTACTCCCTCCGTTCAACAATACTTGACTTCCATTTGTCCAAATATAAATGTATCTAGACATGTTTTAGTGTATAAATACATTCATATTTGGACAGAAGGAAGTCAAATATTGTTGAACGGAGGGAGTATACAATACCATATACCCCTAAAAGAATCTATACAACATACCATATCAATATTTTGATTACTGAGCTTGCTTCTTTCCGTAACATAATTGATTGCCCATTTATTGTTGGGGGAGACTTTAATATCCTTAGAGATGTGCCCGAAAAAAACAAGTCTAGTGTACTTCCTCGCTCGTCTCATGTGTTTAATTCTGTTATTAATTCCTATTGCTTGAGGGAAATTGATATGATTGGTGGTAAGTATACCTGGTCCAATAAGCAAAAAAGCCCAACGCTGGAAAAACTTGAACGTGTGCTGATGTCTCCTGCTTGGGAAAACTTGTGCCCTTTGGTGTCTATGAGAAAGCTTGTTAAAGACATATCTGACCATAACATGTTGCTGTTGGATTCTGGAGATACGCCTCATGCAAGTGGTAGGAGAGAATTCAAGTTCGATCTTGCTTGGTTGAGTAATGAAGAGTTTTTGTCCAAGGTGGCGGAAATTTGGGCCAAACCTGTTAAGAGTATGGATCCTATTGATATTATCAATATTAAGCTAAAACGATTCAAAAAAATACATCAAGGGGTGGGGGTCTAATGTTTTCGGAAATTTTAAGAAAAAGAAAAAGGATTTGAAGCAAGAGCTGGAAGATATTGAAAATCTTGAGGAAGATGGAGATTTGTCCCCTCATGCTATGTGTAGGAGATCCCTTATTCAAGTGGAACTACTTAATATGAATGTTGAGGAAGAATCTTACTGGTACCAAAGATCCCATGCCAGATGGTTGCTACAGGGAGACCTGAATACATCTTATTTTCATAAAATAGCTAATGGTAGGAAGAGAAAGAACCTAGTCCATTCCCTCGATGATAATGGTGTGATTGTGGAAGGGACTGATAACCTCTTAGAGCTAGCCACCTCTTATTATAGGAATTTATTTGGACTTGAGTCTGGGAACATGTTTTCTCTCTCTTCTTCTTTATGATCAGATGATGAAACTTTATCGCAGGGTGATAATGAGTAATTCATCAAACCTTTCTATGTGGAAGAGGTTAAAACTGCATTATTTTCGATGGAGACTAACAGGGCCCCTGGGCCCGACAACATACCCTCGGAATTTTATAACCATTGCTGGGATGTGGTCAATGAGGATATTATGAGACTATTTGATTATTTTCATCGTGGGTGTTTTGATGTTCAAAGATTGAATTATGGAGTTATTACCTTGTTTCCTAAAGTTGTTGACGCTTAAAAAATACAACAATTTCGTCCTATCTGTCTCCTTAGGTGTATCTACAAATTGATTACTAAGACTCTCACTATTAGACTAGAACCTTTGGCCCCTAAACTTTTTAGTATTCATCAGAGCGCCTTTATAAAAAATAGGAATATCATGGATGGAATTTGTTCCTTGCATGAAATTATGCATCATGCTCATGTCAAAAAACACACTCGTATTGTTTTGAAAATCGTTTTCGAGAAGGCGTACGACAAAGTGAATTGGGAGTTCTTGATGTGTTGCCTTAGATCCAAAGGTTTCACTAAAGTGTGTTGTGATTGGATACATCAGATTCTTCACAATGGTACAGTAAGTGTGAAGATTAATAACCAAGTGGGGCCTTATTTTCAAAGTGCTAAAGGGGTTAGGCAAGGGGACCCCTTGTCTCCTATGTTGTTTAATTGGCGGAAGAAGTTTTTGACTAAGATGGTCTTACAAGATCAAGCTAATGGGTTGTTTTGTGGGATAGCCCCTGATTTGATTCCTAATGGTGTTGCGATTTTACAATATGTTGATGGTACGGTTTTATGTCTGTCTCATGATGAAGAGAAAGTAGTGAACCTGAAGCTCCTTTTACATATGTTTGAGATGATGTCAGGATTGAAAATTAATTTTGACAAAAGAGAGGTTTATCTCATTGGAGAGGATAATGAGATTGCCTCCTTCTATTCTAATATGTTTGGTTGTAGAGTGGGTCAGCTCCCTTTAAAGTATCTTGAGGCTCCTATCTCCTTTGTTAACCTGAAAATGATTGATTGTGAGTTCCTTGATGGTAGAATGTTGAAAAAGCTGGGTACCTGGATCAGTGACTCTGTCTCCTCGGGAGGGAGACTAACTCTACTTGATTCTAGCTTGACTGGGATTCCCTTGTACTTTATGTCGATGTTCTTACTTAGCAAAACCCTCATAGAGAAATTGGATAAACATAGGAGAAGATTTTTTTTTGGTCACGTAAAAACAAGAAAAAAAAGTACTATATGGTTAAATGGAACAAAGTTTGTCGTTCGAAATCCAAAGGTGGCCTGGGTGTTAAAAATCTACATAGGCAGAATATTAGCCTCCTATGCAAGTGGTGGTGGAAGTTAGATACACAATCTGGCTTGTGGCAACAAATTGTTAAGGCTAAATACCTAAGAAGTAAAACTGTTGCATCTGTCAAAGGGAGAGTGTCTGATTCACCTTGCTGGAAGGCGATGTTGAAGGTTAAAGACACCTATATGGCCGGGAGAAAGGTGTTGTTGAACAAAGGTAATCTCGTTCATTTTTTGGAAAGATCCCTGGCTTGATGGGCACTTCTTATGCGTTTCATACCCTGGCATGTTTAAAATTTGTCAAAATCAAGATTGGACGGTGGAGAAAGTCTTATGTGCTGATTGCAATATTCCCTTTCGGCGACGCTTAACTCCTGTTTTATCGAACCAATGGAATTATATTGTAGCCTGTGTTAGAGCTCGACCAGAGGTGGATCTTGATGATCAGGTGACTTGGTCGTTGAATACCAATGGGAAATTTTCGACGAAATCAGTGTATTGTTTCCTGAAATCTTTCTTCTCAGGTTCTAACAATAAATGGATCTGGAAGGCTAAACTTCCACTAAAGATAAAAATATTGCTTTGGCAAATGTTTCGAGAAAAACAAAATTGGTTGGGAAATCCTACTTGCTCTTTTTGTACTAACATGGAATCTGCTACCCATTTATTCTTTACTTGTACCCATGCTAAAGTGGTTTGGGGAGCTGTGGGGTCTGTTGTGGGATCTAATTCTTGTCCTAAGTCACTTTGACAAAGCGTAGCCTGGCTAAACATATTTTTCCCAGGGGACAGGAAGTTTCATATGTTGTTGCTGGCTGCTGGCTGTTGGTCCATTTGGACTATCAGGAATTCTATCACATTTGATAACAAGATAGTGCGATCTCCTATGGTAACTATATACAATGTGTGCTCTTTACTATGTTATTGGACAGGTTTATACGACGATGCAAATTGTGAGAGGATCAAGGAGGGCGCGGCTCGGCTGGTTCGCAAGGCTGCTACTTTGGCGGCTCATTGCACTGCTGAGAGGTCCGGGCTGGGTGGC